>CM076583.1:283245951-283845951 GCA_034641835.2 Pinus albicaulis | reverse complement strand
GTTACTTTAAGTCAGGATCTTATGAAGAATAGTGTTATAGATATGAATGCCTGAATGAGAAAGACTCCTCATCATGGATTGGGTAATTTGATGTGTTGGTAGTTGTCATCCACCAATGGAGGATAATACAACTATTTGAAGAAGGACCTTGAATGATTTTCTTTACTTTCCTCTTTGACCTACAGTTCTTGCCACGTGGAAAGTCTCATCTCTCATATAAGAAGCTCATGATTAAAGGATTCATGATCATCTAAAGCAAGGCTTCATAGGGAGCTATAAAATATCCAAAGACTTTTCTTGTCCGATGATTTTTGATGGAGGCAAGTCATGATAGTTGAGTTTGATGACTCTGATGAACTGCATGACTATGATTGGATAATTCTAGCACATAGACCAAAGGATTAATAGGAGGTTGCAAATAACTCGATGCTTATATTCAGATGGAGATGTGATTGATAATGTTTGTCCAACAAATAATGATCCTCTCATTTATCAATATAAGAGGAAGCTGATTTTTGAAGTCAAGTTTATCGTCAGAGAGAAGTTGGGAGTCATGAAAAGACCCTACTATGAGGGTTCCAATTGAACATTGAGCTTTGGAAGCTCCTGGGCACTTGGAGTACTTCTTGGAGCTATGAGCAACCATAGGGTGAGTGGTTCAAACTTCCCATTCCCCCATAGGTGCACTATGTATAGGGTGAGTGGTTCACCTTCCCCTGTGATACCCCATGATGGTTGACATGTGTATAGGGTGAGTGGTTCACCTTCCCCTATGATTGATGAGATATGCATAGGATGAGTGGTTCACCTTCTCCTACAGACACCAATAGGCATCTGTTGGTTGTCTCGTGTGGACATGTCAGTGGGACGTGGTTAATCCCTTCCCCACACGTAGGATGTTCATTCCCTGTGATCGATGATTGATATGTCAGTGGGATGTGGTTCTTCCTTTCCCCACGTGTAGGATCCTTCCTACTATTGATGGTCGGCATGCTTGTAGGGCGTGGTTCATCCTTTCCCTACTCTTGATTGTTTGCATGTGTGTAGGATGTGGTTTAATCCTTTCCCTACATTGGTTCTGACATGTGATTGTAGGATGTGGTTTATCCTTTCCCTACGTCTAGTTGTGAGCAAGATGTGATATATTCTTTCCCTGTTGTTGCCTCAGTATCATCCTACCCATGTAGTCCGGGACACTGGGAAGTACCTCTCATTTGGCCAATGAGTTGGGAAAAGTGGATAGGGACCATAGCACTACCGATGGACGCATTGTGTACTGTCGTACTCCCTATGTTTAGGATGCATGATGTTCAAAGAACTTGATCACTCTGGATCAAGCCCGATTGGGGTTCAACCCCTGGTTATGAGGATTGACTTTGTCAAGGGAGAGTGGCAAGGTCTTGTGACTCACTCTCGATCAATTCTTCTACATTATCTATATAGTGTCCTGCAAAAATGAGGATATAGAGATGGTTCATGATGACAGGATGGCATGATAATGAATGGATAGGCAGGTGGAATTCTCCCTAGTTGAGAGGGAGTGTTAAAATTGGAAACTAGGGCCAAATTCCACTTTGGGCGGGTCTTTTGAAGAAGATAATTATGGCATTGAATTCCTATTTTCGAGATGACCAAAATCAACCTAAAGATCATCAAATTTGGATAAGGAGAAATGGGTTTTTGAATTTATGTCCACTCATATGTAAATCATTAAGGTCGGCCTCACCTCCATGTAGCCCAAATGTCAGGTCTGTTGACCCTCACCAATTTGTATACATAGATGTGTCCTCCAACCACATTTGTGACATCTTATGTGCACTTTGGCATCTCTGAGGCAGCGAAGATTAAGGAGGACGAATTTTGGTTATGGTTGGGACTGTTTTGGTTAGGGTTTTGTCTCAACAGGTCCGAGTTTGGAAGAAGAGCTACGCTATGGTTAACGACAGACATGTGTATGGATTGTAACTTGTTTTGTGTGGGACTTCTCCCTGCAGTTAGGTCGTAGCTAGGAGATTTACTTATAGCTAGGCCACAGGCCTAGAATCACTTGTTCAGGAAGCCGAGGTGCAGTAGAAGGCCGCAAACTGTGAAATTTTCACACTGAAAAATGTTACTACAGTAGTTGGTTTATTTCGCCTACTTATTATGATAAGTTATTTACAGATGCTTCAGTAAATTTTGAAGTAAACACAGCTACAACATTCACTCTAATCAAAAGCAGAAGAACAAATTAAAACACATATAGCACAATAGAAACAACCACATGAACACAGTTATTTTTGGACAATTGTCTCCGGAAAAACCCATTGTGGTAAAACCAGTGCAGCAGATGAGGGTTTGTATTAATCTTCAGCAGTGAAAAGATCATTTACAGAATTCATGACAAGCAGAATCAATGGCGTCCACCTGATATGAATTTTCTGGACAATCTAGAAGAATTCCCGACACACGGGATGACCTCCTGCACCCTCTGCGTCAATCTGTGCAGTGACTGTGACTGCCTGAACTACGTAAGTCTGCATGGAGGGCTAGTGTTGTTGCTCAGCGCTGCCTTCCCCTCGTCTTTTGTCTTCCTTATTCTCTGCCTCTACTGACTTCTCCCTCCTCCTTCTGTCTCTGCAATCCTGCCTCTACAGACTCACCCTCTGAAATCAAATTCTCTTACTTCAGAATCGATTTCCTTTGGGTACTGAGAATGTGCCTGGCTTACTTTCCAAATGACCCTCAAGCCTTCTCTTATAGTCTTCTCGCTAATGAATCAACGACCCAGATTATATCCTTAATCAATGGCTCAGATTAAAAAATGACTTGATCTTCGTTTTCTAGAAGATCACACTCTGCTTTATTAATACCCTTTAATTATTTAATTTCCCTAAGTTTAGACTTAGGGATCACATTAAAATAAATAATTATTTTAATAAAGTAAAATCCGATTGGAATTTCCACAAACGATTTATGGGTTCTCTGGAATACTATTGTCCAAGCCTCCTCAAAATTTGAGACCTGGAACACTTCCCGATGCTATAAAATCAACACAAACCTTAAATGATAGTGAACAAGTGCCTGTTGGAGATGGCTTGGAGACTTAAAAGGAGGCCAAAACTATAGCAAAGTCTAGAGTCCTTGTTTGAAGCGAAGGTCATATTGTTTGAACGTCTTCAAGTGTTAAAGAAGGGATGGAACAACATGCTACAGAAGCCCTAATCAAGAGCCGTAGACATAAAGTGATCGGTGACCTTAATGTGGTCATAAATTGGCTCCTAAAGCCAGCAAATGGTAGCATCATGTAGGATAAGGAAGGTCGCAGTAGAAAGGAAGGTTTTTGGACCAGTCAACTTAGAAAATAGTGGACTGTTGTTGCCCCAACTAGCCCAACCTTCTACAACAATGTAATTTGTCTATAAAACGACTGCCCAAATTATAGGATTGATTGGATCTAAGAGCAGTGATACCGAATCTTCATATTGGCAAGCCATTTTAAATCATTGTACTCTCTCTCTCTCTCTGCAGAAAAATTGATATTAATAATAAGAAGATTTGATCAAGGGTTTTCCCCATCTTGGGGTTTTTCCTTGGCTTCAGCCAATTTTGTGTTCTCTTGTCTTGGCTTGTCCTCTGCTATTATGGCTTATGTTCTTTTCTTCAGTTATTGTCATCATAATAATGGTTTATATGATTACAACACTAATGTGAATTGGGCTAATATGGAACACAAAAGTAATTGACCTAAGCAAAGAACATGTTAATCCAAAATTTAACACATCCCTTTCAGCCCCGAGCAGTAAAATGAAGAAAAATCAATAAAAGGAAAAAGGCATATGAAGAAAGGTGGAAAAACAAAGGTCTGGGTAACTCGTGTACCACAATTGCTCCCTCCTACATTTATACACCCAAGGTATGGGCTTCCCACATCATAGCTACGGTCTACCCCTTTACCAAGGCATGTGATTTGGAGCCTTCCCTCTTGCCCCCACTCTGTTCCATCAATATTTCACATGCCACCTGCCATTTGATGGATGTACCATGGACCTGTCACTCCCTTAGAGGTTGAAACCACCTAATAGGGTCCATTAACCTCTCTTTCCAAGGAAGGTAACATTAGTACATGTTGAAAGCCCACTTGGAAGGGCATGCCACTATGAAGTGTCCATTTATGCCCTTGATTAGCAAACTTATTTACTCAATTTTACTAATGAATTATTATATTGAAAGGTGAGGAGAAGCATTGGATCTTATACGGGATTGCAGGTGGGGCTTCATCTTAGACTTGGTCTCCCTATACGGGGTCCAAACCCTCCAGAGGATCATAATGGCACTTGTAGGGTGAGCATTGAGAGCTATGGGCCTCCAACATTGCAGAGCATTGATTGCCACACCATGGGCTTCTTCATCACCACCGCATTGCTTGTTCCTACCCTATCCATACAAAGATGATGATGCACTTGGACCATGTTGCCCAACTGGCTACACATTGCACTCGACACTTGGCAACTAATCCAAGGCCCAGAGAAGGTTTTGTCTCAGCCAAAGAGGCATGGGAGGGCATGTGTCATATTCTAGCCCTCATTGATGGAGCATCGACTTGACCTTGAGCCACTTGGATACCCATGAGACCCATTTGGACCCCACTAAGCCCAACTTGGGGTTTGGAGATATTTTGCAGCATTTGGAGGGCATCCCCCTCTTATTTAGCACTTTTGAGACCCTCACCCTCATTCTCAGCACATGAGGCCTCAACACTAGCCTTGGAGAGAAGTTTGCATTAATTACATGGGCTAAAGGACAAATAAAATACTAATTAATGTAAAGTTATCCTGGTTTGCTTGTAACCAAGTGTTTGTTACCTTGTTTTAACACTTTAGGAGCTTCATAATTAGAAATTTGAACATGCGAGTCTTGTATAAATATGAGAGACTCTCTCATTTGAATTCAACACACTTGGAACTTTTGGCTACCTCATTAGAGGATCTTCGGCTTGCAACTTTGTGGAATGATTTGGATGAAGCTAATGCATTTTGATATTTGGAAAAGCACATTTTCTCTCTTGGAGCTTCTCATTGGCATTCTTGTGGATGGATATACTCTTCATTGTCTTGTAAGTGCCTTTTAATGTTATATTTCTGAAATAATGAATGTCTAATGCATGGAATTTTGTCTTATGGTTATTACTGTGCCCTAATTAATGAAAAATTGTTTAAGGCCTTGATACTATTGGAAAATTTTGTGTGTGTTACTCCTAAGATGATGATGAATGAAAGTCCCTAGAGGATAATTTGCGTGTGCATCCCTGAAACTCCATAAGAATTTCCATTTAAGTGTAAAAGTCTAAAGTCGTCATGTAGTTGCATCCATAAAGAGTGAAGCTGCTCCTTTAGGCCTCCTTGAAGAGCAAAGTGACCAAAGTGACTTACACTCAAATATTGTTGTTGTCAATTGTATGCAGATCTGCAAAACCCTTGCACATCCCTTTGAAATCACTTTATACTTGTTTTATTACACAACACAAGAGAGCCTTTCCTTGTGCCAAGTTATGAAACTAGCTAAGAGATAGATTTAAAGCACAAGTTAGTAATTTATTATTTTTGTATTTTTATGTTTTGTAAAACAAAAAATTAAAGAATTTTTGGATTTTATATAAGTTGGTTGCTATAGTGAGGTGTTGAATTTAGATAACCTTGGTGTTCTATGCTTGATGCACTTTTACTTCAATCTTTCTTAGGCACAATACAAAATAGCAATCGTATAAACTTGAAAGTAAAATGTTAATAGAACACAATAATAGATCAATAGAAGACAAGCCAAATATAGATCAGATTTACAATTCCTTATGTCCAGTAAAGATATGAGATATTGTGGTGTTACGGTGGTCAACAAGATGCTTCAACCAGCAAAGTCTTTCTTGGATAGCCAGCACTTTCATGTTTCACACCCACAACCCTCAAAGATTGTTCATCACAAGTCAACGCAAGTCAAACCAGGGACAACGCAGAAAAGTCAATGCATGCAGCTTCAGAAAAGTCAACGCAGCAAACTAGGGCTTCGATCAAACAGCGCAGAATTCCTGGATTTTAGTGTCCAACTATACAGCCTCCTAAAATCGGAATTTCTGCAGAAGATGGAGGTCAAACGACCAAAGGTTGACCACGGTCAACGCCGGTCAACATTGCAGCAAAAAAGCCCTAAACAGTTCAGGGCATAAAACAAAAAGCCCTAAACAGTTCAGCGCAAAAAACAGCAGCTTCGCTCCACACGTGAGGAAAAAGGCCTCCAAAGGCTATCGAACCAATCAGATCACAATGAGAGAATGTGTGATGAGATGATGAGAAAATGACCTTCAAGTCTCTCCAATTTATATTCATCAATGAGGGTGTGTGACACATCTCTTAGGCATGTGGGATAAATCTGACCGACCTTGCACATGTGGAAATTAAATTCAAAATCAATGTTCTGCTCATCCGATCAAGATGATCTTTAGATCAATCTTGCACCTCTCCGAAAGAGGAATCCAACAAAAATATGACCATCGTCATATGAGCAGTGCAACATGGAGTTTGGACCTAGTTGCCAAAAATTAACACTCCACAAGTGCCATCCATCATGTACCAAACCAAACATCGTGCATCATCCCATTATAACTTGCTTTGCTGACTCTTTATTTTAGAACAAAAGGTGAATCACAAAGACATCACACAAAGCTTCCCCGAAGTCAGCTTAGAGGTAAAAACCTCTCGGACTCAAAAGAGTCTCATACTAACCCAAAGTTAGTTTAATGACCTGATGTCAGTTTAGAGGATAAAACCTCATCATACTTGATCTTAGATCAAGGTGTTGGACACGTGCCATCCTAGACATAGAGAGTACGGCAATCTCTGATGCGTCCATTGGTCTTGCTATGGTCTCTATCCACATTTCCCACCTCATTGGCTAAATGAGAGGTACTTCCCATGAGTCCGAAACTTCATGGGCAGGATGTGTGCGGGGCACAAATCAGAGAGAGGCGAACCAACTCAATATCATAACGGTGGGGTAGAAACACCACAACGTTCGGAAAGCCTAGCCCCGTGAGTGCTTATAGCTCCAAGAAGCTATCCCCAAGCCCCTTGGAGCTCCCAGAGCTCATAGTCCAACTCAAGCAAGACCCTCAGCATAGGGTCTTTCCACGATTCCAAGCTTCTCACGGAAGGTTAGGAACTTGACCTTCCCCAGGGGCTTTGTGAGAATATTCGTGATCTGCTCATCAGTTCCTATATGATTGAGCCTTACAGCGCCTCGCTGTACCATATCCCAGATAAAGTGGTACCTGATATCAATATGCTTCGATCGATCGTGGAACACGAGATTCTTAGAAAAACAAACCCCACTCTGGTTATCACAAAGGATAACAGTGGTATCTAGCACAGGCCCGAACAACTCACTGAAGAGATTTCGCAACCAAACAGTTTCACAACAGGCCATACTCATTGCAATGTATTCGGCCTCAGTGGTACTCAAAGTCGTCGACTTCTACTTCCTGCTCATCCAAGATATCGAAGCAGAACCCAAGGTGAAGCAACATCCAGATGTGCTCTTGCGATCCACCACACTACCAGCCCAATTGGAATCAGTGTATCCATGGAGTCTCAAACTCCTGGCAGTGTATCTCAACCTATGGTTGATTGTGCCCCGAAGATATCTCAACAGATTCTTGGCACTAATCCAGTGAATGCGATGAGGATCAACTATATGTTGACTCAAAGTGTTCACTGCAAAACATACGTCTGGACGGGAGTTCACTAAGAACATCAGGGCCCCCACGAGTTGTCGATACGATAGGATTTGCTAGCACAGGCCCAACAGCATTTCCACTCAACTTCTTAAAGTTGAATTCCATCGGTGTCGACACAGACTTACAGTCCACCATACCAAATCTCTCCAGCAGCTTCACGACATATTTTCCTTGAGAAAGGAAAATCTCACCTGGCCTCTCCCAGACCTCCAAGCCTAGGAAGTAGTGCATCAGTCCTAGGTCTTTCATCTCAAACTCAGAAGCTAGCTCTCTCTTACACTGATGAATGAGAGGGTTAGCACCTATCAGGAAGAGATCGTCCACATAGAGAACAAAAATGAGAGGCCTTCCTCTATCAACCTTAAAACAAAGGTTCGGATCAGCATTACTTCGAGTGAAGCCCAGCTTCATCAAGTAGCTAGTTATCCTCTCGTACCAAGCCCTGGGGGCTTGTTTAAACCCATAAAGGACTTTCTTCAACCTACATACATGGGTGTCTCTATCTCGGACTTCGAACCCCAGAGGTTGTTCCACATACACCTCTTCCTTTATAGATCCATGCAGAAAAGCAGTCTTCACATCCATCTGATGTAGACTCCATCCTTGCGTAGCAGCAAGGGCAATAATAGATCGGATGGTGGTATAGCGGACCACAAGTGAAAATATATGATCATATTCTATGCCTTCTTTTTTAGAGAAGCCTCAGGCAACGAATCTTGCCTTGTACTTTTCAGCACTTCCATCAGATCCATGCTTGATATTATAGAGCCATTTCGAGGTGACAACAGATTTTTCCTCCGATCTTGGGACCACTTCCCAGACATCATTCTTCATAATGGACTCATATTCTCCATGCATAGCATCCTTCCAAACTTGATGCTTTACGGCTTCTTGAAATGTTCCAGGCTTAGATTGTACTATCGTACTCATGGTTGCTAGATACCCTTGGTATCTCTTCGGCTTCTTGCTTTCACAAAATGTCCCCCTTGGGGCAATATGTCTCTTGGCATCTTTGAGAGTATCTCTAATCCATGAGGGTCTTCTCTTATTTGAAGGAGGTGGATCAATGGGATCCATAGGTCCTTCAACATCGAACATCAGGTCATCCTTCGGCTCTTCCATCTTCCCTACTTCTTCGTCTTCTTTGTCTTCCTTGGAGCTAGGAAGATTTCTTACTTTCTTGAGGGCAGTATCTTCATCGAAGGTGACATCGTGGCATATCTCCACTTCTCTTTGACCAGGCACATAGATTCTATATGCCTTCGAAGTTTTATTGTAGCCCACAAACATTCTCTTCTTTCCAGAAGCATCCAGCTTGCTTCTCTTTTCTTTCGGCACATGAAAGTAAACAGGACAACCAAAAACTCTAAAATGAGAAACGTCGGGTTTCTTACCAGAGAAGACTTCTTCGAGAGTTTTGGAGTCCAGAGCGGAATGTAGGCATCTGTTTTGAACATACACAGCAGTGTTCGCAGCTTCTCCCCATAGAAACTTCGAAAGAGCTTGGTCACATATCATGGCGCGGGCAGCTTCCACAATGGTCTGGTTCTTTCTTTTAGCAACACCATTTTTCTCAGGAGTGTACACAGTTTTGGTCTCCCTCTTAATGCCAGCTTCTCTACAAAAGTCATTAAACTCATTTGACTCAAACTCGATCCCATTATCGGTCCTCAAAACTTTGATTTTCTTCTCGATTTGATTTTCCATCAAGGCCTTGAAGGTACGGAACCATTTGAATGCTTCGTCCTTCTTCAAAAAAAATATATCCAGGTCTTGCGAGAGAAGTCATTTGTAAAAGTCATGTAATAGGAACATCCTCCCAAGGATGTCACAGGCAGCATACCAGATAAGTCAGAATGTATGAACTACAAGATATCATTTGTCTTTGTGACACTTGAGGGGAATGGTCCCCTTGTATGCTTCCCTTCAGAACAACCTTGACATATACCTTCATGATCATCTCTAAATTCGGGCATCCCTGTCACCACCTTCCTTGCTTCGGGAGGGCTTTGTAATGAAGGTGTCCAAACCTCCGGTGCCATAACTTTGTTTGAAGAGTTGTATCACATATCATAGCCCCCAATGGACTTTCTCTAACCTGGTTGAGTGTATCAACTCTAAAACCAATACAAAGAGCTTCCTTGAAGTTCTTCTTCCAAAAAAGTACCTTTCCATCAATGAATGCCACGTTGAACCCTTTGTCTTCCATTGCCTAAATGGACACAAGGTTCTTATTCAAATTAGGTACATACAACATATCTTGTAATCAGATGACTTGACCTTAAGATAAATGGAGGGTCACAGTCCCTGTCCCTTTCACGGAATAGGTGGCATTATCTCCAAGGATAATTTCCAGATTAGTATCCTTCTCAACCAAATCAGAAAGGGCTTCTTTATAACCACTAAGGTGCCTTGAAGCACCACTATCAATCAAGCAAACATCCAGGGTGTCGGGTGGAGATGCAGCAGAGAGGGCAGATACAAGAATAAAATCATTTCTCTTATTATCAAGAACATTAGACTCATTGTACCTAGAATTTCTTGACCTCTTGAAAGATTGCCCATTTCCATTACATCAGAGGAAGCCTTCCTTTTTCCTTGGAACCTGTTGTTCCTGCCATTCCTTCTCGAGTTGTTGTTTTCATCATCCCTGTGAGAGTCCCTTCTCTTAGGGCACTCTCTTGCATAGTGACCAGTCTTGTTACAAGTGTAACATCTTCCCTTCCTTCCTTTGGGCCCCGATCTACCATGGTTTTGATTTCTCGAGCCACCATGGTTCTTCTTCTTTGCATGAGCGGTGAAGATAGTAATGTCACTTCCATTACCATTAGAGGCATACTCCATCATTCTTGTTTCCTCTTGAGTGCATCTCGTCAATATTTCATCAAAATCTGGAATCACATCATTATTGAAAATAGTGGTATTGAATACATCCCAATCACGGGGGAGACCTCCAAGTGCAATAAGAACCATCTCTCGATCAGATATTGCTTCCCCAATATCTAGGAGGTTATCTTTGATTTCAGTGAGTCTCATAAAATAGGATTGAATAGATTCATCCTTACCCTTTTTTATATTCTTCAATTGATTCTTAAAGAAGAGGATTTGATTAGCATTGCTAGCCATAAACATGCTCACCAGCTTATCATACATCTCCTTAGATGTCTTCAGCTCAGAAATGTAAGCAACCAAGTGTTTATGAATAGAATCCCGAATAATCATCTTTGCTTTTATTTCCCCTTTTCTATACTTCGTCTTCGTGGCAGCCGCTGCATTTGATGGAGGCTCTTGAATATTCCCTTGTACATAGTCCATTACGTCTTGATCTTCTAGCGCCAAATCCAAGGACATCTTCCATGCATGATAATCAGACTTATCAGTCAATTTATCATCAGCCTTGAAACCCTTGTAAGTTGAGGAGGCCATTTGTCCTTGATAGGATTTCTTCCTTCAAAGATAGCTTCTAACACCAACTGGGACTCTTGGATTTTGTCTTCACCTCGGCTCTGATACCATGTTGAATTTAGATAACCATGGTGTTCTATGCTTGATGCACTTTTACCTCAATCTTTCTTAGGCCCAATACAAAATAGCAATCACATAAACTTGAAAGTAAAATGTTGATAGAACGCAATAATAGATCAATAGAAGACAAGCCAAATATAGATCAGATTTATAATTCCTTTTGTCCAGCAAAGATATGAGATATTGTGGCATTACGATGGTCCGCAGGATGCTTCAACTAGCAAAGTCTTTCTTGGTTAGCCAGCACTTTCATGTGTCACACCCACAGCTCTCAAAGACAGCTCATCACAAGTCAACGCAAGTCAAACCAAGTACAGCGCAAAAAATTCAACGTATGCAACTTCAGAAAAGTCAACGTAGCGAACTAGGGCTTCGGTCAAACAGCCCGAAATTCCTCGATTTTAGTGCCCAGTTGTACGGCCTCCTAAAATCGGAATTTCTGCCGAAGATGGAGGTCAAACGACCAAGGGTTGACCACGGTCAACGCTAATCAACGCTGCAGCAGAAAAGCCCTAAACAAATCAGGGCAAAAAACAGTAGCTTTGCTCCACACATGTGAGGAAAAAGGCCTCCAAAGGCTATCGAACCAATCAAATCACAATGAGAGAATATGTGATGAGATGATGAGAAAATGACCTCCAAGTCTCTCCAATTTATATTCATCAATGAGGGTGTGTGACACATCTCTTAGGCATGTGGGATAAATCTGGCCAACCTTGCACATGTGGAAAATAAATTCAAAATCAAAGTTCGGATCATCTGATCAAGATGATCTTTAGATCAATCTTGCACTTCTCCAAAAGAGGAATCCAACAAAAATATGACCATCGTCATATGAGCAGTGCAACATGGAGTTTGGACCTAGTTGCCCAAAATTAACATGAAGCTTACCTTGGCCCTTCAAGTTACCTTTTTCAAGTGTTGAATTGCGATCACAACCCCTTCTCGATTAGCCTTGTAATTTGGACTATGAAATGAGATTGAAGTTGAAAAGACTAATCACACCCACTCTAGTCTAAGATAATTATCAAAGTCTCCAAATCCAACTAGGAGCGATTTCCCATGACATACTTCCAGCCACTAGGCCAACTAAGGTATTAGGTGAGATCTTGTCCTTACTGAAAGAAGCCTTGACAAGGGTTTGTCCAACAAATGAGTTTGATAACCCCAAACACCAACAAAGTGGAAAGTGACAGCTAGCACCCTAGTCTTCCCTTCTACATGACTTATAGCCCTTCGATGGATCAACCAATGAAGCTTTGCATGACATAGTGTACCCACAAATATCTAATGAAACACAATTTTAACAAATTCTAAGAAGAAAATGAATAGAAAAATCAACCCACAAAATAAAAATATTTGCACTTGAAAATGATAGTTCATTTTATTGCATTATGATCTCATAATTCAACAACAAAACAACAAGAGGAGGGACTAACCTTGTATAGTTTTACTTGTAACGGCTAGTTTGAAACTCTCTCTCAAAATAATTAATTGGTGTGTCATCCACAACTCGAAGACTAATTCATTTCAAGAGAAAATATTTTTTACAAGACATATTTGCCCTCAAGAGGGGTTCGACTTGCTTGATTGAGAAAAGCGACTAGCAAAGAGGGTCGACTTGACTTGACTTGGATCGATTTTGTTGTAAGGAGGTTTGATTTTCTTGTAAGAGGGTTCACTCCACCTTCAAACAACTAGTGTATGTCCACATGGGGTTACATTTATTTTACCCTCACCATTTCAACATTCAACTGGGAGGATCTAGTCAAAGGAAAAATAAAGAAGCCTAAAAATGAAACAAGTGAACTAGAAAAAGCAAAGTTTAGAGCAACAAAGATATTGGCCATGAGCCTAATAGTGAATGGAATAAAGGCACTCCTACATTCAAACAATTATGGAATGCATGTAGTCAAGAAGAAGACAAAATTGCATTAGTAAGCAACAAAAAGAATGAAGAGGAGAATATTTCAAATGCTTATTCCGCTCATCACAAGAATAAAGGAGCGTTCAAGAAATCCAAAGGGCCAAGGAAGAAGATAGACCTATCCAAGATTGAATGCTACAATTGTCACAAGATGGGTCACTATAGAAGTGAGTGTCCTAAGAATCCAAGGAATAAAAAGAGAAACATGGATCAAGCAAATGTTTCCGATGAAAGATCTCCAAAGAAGAACAAGACCAAAGAATCAGAAATAAAGGAATTACATTACTAATTCCTCTCTCTCTTAATCTTCTGCTCTAAGTTTCGAATTGTTTTCCTTCATGCTTTGATTCCTAGTATTTGAAGGTTTAACATGCTTTGGAAAAACATTTTTGAATTGTTTTGATAAAGTTATAGGTATCCCTAGAGATTGGATTAAGAGGGAGCCCTCACCATTTTCCAAAGATAAGTATCTTACTCCTTGTATTATCTTTTATATATTTTGTTTCCTTCTCTTATCTAGATTTGTTTGTATTAGATGTTAATAACAATTCTTTTATATTTTTCCTTGTTTAGGAAAGCTTGCTGACCCACTCAAGGGTTATGGAAAAGACCTCACAAAACATAGCATGATAGAAGTTGTATTGGAATTAATGTCTGACAATGTTTGTTAAGAAACTACTCAAAGATATGTCTTAGACCATAAGCTTTGTTTTATTCATTCCTTTTAATAAATTTGTTTTATATTACTAACATCGTTATGTCTAGGACCTTTGAATCATAAAGACTCTTATTTGGGTAATTAATCATTAGATTGAACCTACCCTCGTTAAAATCATTTATCATTTTGTGGAACCCTAAAAGGTTCCCTGTGAAACCCTAACCTAAGGGTATGTCAATGCTAATGTGAAAACCCTAGTCTACTTAGGGTTACTGATGAAATCTAGAAAATAATATTCTTTTGGTGTTTGGGGTTTTGATGGTAATGTCATGTTTGGAGTTTTGGCATTGTTATGGAAACCCTAGTTATTTAGGGTTGAATGGTAATGTCTATGTATTGAAATTCTAGACCTTTAGGGGTTTTGATAAATTACGGTTTATGAGAAAAATCCTTATGATATCTATAATAAGATCCTAGGAATGAAACCCTAGGTGTATGTTTGTCCGTCTAATCGAAACCCTAGCCTGATCAAGATTGTTATATGTCTAACTTTAATGTATTGATATTTGTCTCTTGGGTTTGCCTGATATATGTTGTTGTGATATGCATGTGCATGATTATGAAATCTTAGATATGTATATTGTTGATGTTTGATATTCTAGGATATGGTGTTATTGTTTCAGATGTGATGATAAAGTCTCGTGCTTACAAAAGGTTGGTCATATTTTTGAAACCTTAGATTGTGTTGTGATTGCCGATATCTAAGGCTTGGTATCTCATAAATGAAATCTTGGGTTTGCATTAAATCCTAGTAGAAGTCTAACATATGAATTCTAAAGTTGTTAGATGCATTGTAGAACCACACTTGTTTGAATTGCTTCTAGGGTTTGCAATGTCATAGAAGAGTCTGTCATATCTTTGAAGGAAATATTGAAACCCTAGATATAATCTGATATCTTGATTGAGTTATCGATGTTGTCTAGGGTTTATAACCAAACTCGAGCAAGAAGTTGAAGTATAGAAGTATGTGTCTCTTGTTGATTATGAACCTAACTACGTTAAGTTATTTGATGTCCAAAGTCTCATGCTTCCATTATTGTATGATTCTGATATACTTAACTTCATGCTTCTATATATGTATTTGGTTGTACTTGTTTTTTAGTTGTGCATATACATAATCTTCAAGATGTTGACAATATTCGTAAGTAAAGTTGACTTGATAGGCAAGCAGGATGAAGGAAGTTATATGGATGGTGATGATCAAGATGCCTTTGATAAGAAGGATTGAAGCCATGATAGATTCTCTGATGTCATAGAAAGTAGTTGATCTCCCTAAGTTAAGAGGGAACCTAGATAAAAGAAAGGTCATGTCTCCCAAGTTGAGAGGGCATATTATAGTCATGATGGATACCTTAAAGAAGAAATTGGAGAATGCATATTGAGGTGTTATTGAAAGAAGGAAAGCGAGATCTGGTTGTAGAATATGTTGTTGCATGTGAAGTACGAAAGAAACTTGTATGGTGGAGGAAACTTCGATTAGATTTGTTTGGGAAGCCTCTAATTTCTACTGTGATAAAATTATGAAGCAGCATCAATATGTTTGAAGACTCTAAAGGTTTGTGTTTACTTATGTGTATTTGAAAAACTGTTACTGATTGGGGTTGTGTTTGTACAGGTAAATCTCTCGGAGTTTTGGAAGCATGTTTTGCATGCTTGATGTTACCGATTTGTTTGATCGGGAGATATTTGTTGTTACCGATTTGAATAATCAAGAGTGTTGAGGCATTGTGTAATGCCTGGGAGGACATCTGGTCGGCCTGTGTGTTGATGTCTAGTTCCCGAAGAAGGGAGGGTGGCGTTGATCATAGAGCTCTGACCTTGCATTACGCACCTAGTTCCCTAGGTTGATGGTTAGTAAGTAAGCTTGATGGTACCTATAGAGGATGAAAGCTTTAGTCCATCTTAGTCCCACCCAGATAGATTGCCCTGGTCAGGATTCTAGTCCGTGGCACCGTGAGTGCCTAAACTCTTTGTGGTTCATGTGTTTTGAGATCTTCCATGTACTTGTAATTATGAATACCTCCCTAGTTAGAGGAAGTGTTCAAGAATGTAACTAAGTTTGGTCTTCATAATTGTATTTGAGTCATAATGAAATGTATTTATCAAAAGAAAGAAAAATAAATTATTATTATTATTATTATTATTATGATTTATTAAAGCATGGGTTTCATGCTTGGGTCATCATGTTTTAGGTCAAAGTCCCTATTGAGGACTTTTAGGTTTTTATTTGGAGTCATTAGAGTCATTGTCCATTTTATGAAACCCTTCTTGGGCTTTTGTATCATGTAAAAATAATTTTTATTAAGTCAAATAAGTCTTTTGTCACCTCCAAGTCGGCCCTCACCTGATAAAGTCAGCCTACCTCAAGGTAATTTGACCCACGGAAGAGGCTATAAATAAAGTGTTGTTCGATTCATTTGGAGGATCAATCACTCAAGTTCGACACTCAAGAAGGAGAAGCGAAAAAGTGTGAAGTTGCAGAAGAAAGAAGAGAATTGCAGGAAAAGGCTAAATCAAAGTTTTTGGGTCATCTCTCTCTCACACGTGTGAAGTTACTGGGCTACTGCTGGAAGGTCGAAGTCTCTGTCGCTGCATCTAGATTAAAAAATTTTGCTGCTGCATCAAGGTCGAAGTTGTTGCTGCTTCTAGGTTGAAGTGTTGTTGCGTCAAGGTCGAAGTGCTACTGCTTCAAGGTCAAGATTCTGTTGCTACTTCCAGATCAAAGTGTTGTTGCTTCTGGTCGAAGATTTGTTGTTGCTACTAGGTGGAAGATCAATTGCTGCAAGGTCAAAGTTCTAGGTCGAAGTTGTTGCTGGAAGGTTATCATCTGCAGAAGAAGGGAAGGGTTGACTTGGTGATTGGAGGAAGTCTGTATCTAGGTCAAAGAGTCTTGGATTATCTCGTGAAACTATTAAAGGAAGAGTTGTCGACTGGGTTTTCCCTTAGATACAGGTTTTGCCCTGGATGTCCACCTACATCTGGTGTCTTTGATCTTCGTGCTATAGTTTTGGTAATTGTTTGATGAACTAAGATAAAAGAACACAAGAAATTTAATAAGAACATATGAACCTCACAAGTAATTATCAACATAAAGAAAATATTTTTGCCTTTATGATTTTCCAACAGGTACAACCACTTTTGAGCTACAATATTTGCCTATTGCCTATTGCCTTCATCTTTTACCAAAACGTTTACTTGGCATGCCAAGTACAGATTATCCTGGACATTTAGAGCTTTTGTTAATTTTTGGACACAAGACCCTATGCATTGGGATCCATGAACTACCTAGGGAAACATGAAATGTTGTGAAACGTGAGACTACCACGTTGAGAACTCTAAAATGAATATTGCAACAAGACCAAAGAAATGAATATAGACTCTATGACACATGACCATGTGGAAAATACATAGGTGCACTCAATACATGGGCTAAACTAGCCCTACATAGTGTGAACACTCTTACAAAACCAAAGGCTCCCCTAAACCATGTGTCCAAGTAGGTCCATCCTAAGGCCTCCAATCCTATTTGGGATGAAAGGTCTTAAGAGTGGAAACTAAAAGTACTGGGCATGGTTGACCATAAGAGGCCTACGATACCATGATACATACCATCTAATGGTATACAAGGATTCTAACTTACATTCTTTGGACTTACAATGTTATTGTCAGAAAGAAAAATGGCTATAGGTACCCCTACTGAAATGAGGGGTAACAGGGGTATCTTTTGAAATTAAAATCTAAAGTCTTTAATGAATTTCAAAAGTTTTAAAGCATTAGTAGAGAAAGAGTTAGGTATCATATTATCTCTCTTAGATCTGATAATGGTGGGGAATTCTGCTCAACAAAATTCAATAATTTTTATGCTAAACATGCAATCTACACACCACGAAAAGTGGAGTGACTGAGAGGTGAAACCATACCATCATAGAGATGGCCAAGTGTATGTTGCAGAACTAGTCTGTTCCAAATAGGTTTTGGGCCGAGGTAGTGTTCATGGCAATATACTTTTTGAATAGATCTCCCACTATAGCAATGAAATAGAAGACCCTATTGACCACACGTTGTCAACGACCCCATAGCAATGCAACCTCATTTTTTCAAATGGGATTCATCATGTTCGACATGTTCGCGCCATTCAAATTTCATCATCAGTCGACAGTTTTTTAAACGATGTAAACCCATTCTGCATGTTTATCATGTAAATGATCTAAGTAAGACCATCATGTATGTAACAACCTAGGTAAGACTAGTATTTTGGTGACGACTTCTATCCTAGGAGGTTTTTTGTCACATTGATTCATTTGTGTTTCTCGACACAAGTGATCGGCAGAGTTTTTCCCTCTAGCCTCACCCCAAAGCTAGAGTGGATTTTGTCGTCAAGATGCTAAGTGAGTCCTAGTGTTTTCTATCGAGTCTTTGTAAAGTAATCTAGGAATGATCCTGGCTAATTGGCTAGATCATTTTATTACAGATTGCTAGGTCTACTGGATCATGTTTTGAGTCGCAAAATTGAGTAACTATTCGAGGGTCTATACGAATGGGTATTCCCCCTTTATGTGTCTAAATGTATTTATCTTATGTAAAGAGGGTTGGAAAAAATAATTAAATCCCCTCTCAGTCAATTAATTAAATTTTCTAGCCAAATTAATTAAAAAATCCTAAGCCAGAAATTTAATTAATTCCAAGTCCTAGGTGAGTTAGAATTCTTCAAAGGCAAAATTCGTAGGTCTTTAAAAAATAAATTTTTAAAGGTCCTAGGCCAAGGAAATATTGAGAATTTTAAGAAATTTTCAACCCTTGGGGGTTAAGTCAAAGTCAAAATTTTGAGGTAATTAACTCAAAAAATATTATTTTTGGGTTAATTAAAATGGAATTAAATGATAAATTCGAATTTACTCAAAATTATAATTTCGACAGTTCAGATTAAAAAATGATTAAATCTTTTCGACGGTCGAGATTACTTTGACATGGATCAACAGAACTAGCCGTTGGAGATTTTATCTTACAAATTAGAGGTCTTTGTCAATTTTTTAGTCATCCGATCTCTGGATCGTGCACTCGCTCTTGAAGCTCTCCTGTAATATTTTCTGGAATAATACAAACAAAGACTTTGGGGTTTTATTCTGATGGTGGTGTTCCTCTTTAGTATTTTATCGTAAACTTGTTCTTAAAACTCTGTTAGTGATTATTTTAATGGATTGTTGATTAATGGCTCTTGTAGAGTAATCTAATGTACAAGTATCTTGCTTAGGTTACTGGATCTAGGGTAAAAATATTAATTGGATCGAGTTAACAGTTATCTCTAGGTCATGAAAATTTTATGTTTTATCACTATTTCTCTATTAATTTAACAGTTTAACTTTAAGTTTGCAGAAATCTTCCGGATTTAGATTGGGCATTTGGGGAAGTCCTAGATTGGACCAGCTGACTCCCAAGGAAATAAGATCTGAAGAGCCCTCTGGATCTAATTCCCCGAGCTTATCTTAAATTCCGTTTTTTACAGGGATCTTTATTGGGCTTGTGCCTCTCTCTTAAATTTTTATTTTCTGAATTTTGCTGAATTGTTTTAAATCTGGCCACAAGAGCCTCTGATCTGTAAAATAGCATTGTAAATCCCGCTTATTTTTATTTTGTACATATACTGGTTTTCTGGGTTTGCTGGTTTCTGGTTTTGTGCAGGTTTACAAGGAAATTTTCAGAATTTTTTTAGATCTGAGCCAGATCTAGGCCCTAGAGGGTAAGATCTGGCCTCAGCATTAGTTCTGCCTACAAATCTGGGCATAGTTTTGCTGCAAATGTGTGAATCTCAGGTGCATCTAAATCAATATTTTAAAAATCTGAGTTATACTGGCGAAATTTTGTTGCTAGCTGAAGAAAATTATTTGAAATTCGTGTGCCTGTAAATTTTACCAGTTGTCTGCTGCTGCTCCTCTTCATTCCTTTCCTGTCCACTGCCAGTTTTCTGCCATTCCACAATCTTCACGCTGCCTGCCCTCATCTTCTCCTTTTCCTCTACCCGTCCATACGTTGGCTGTACGTTGTTCCTCCTTGCGATTTCCACGCTGCCAGCCAAGCCCATTGCCATTTCTCCGTCCTTTCCTTTCGCTACTAATGCTGCCCTCCTCGCTTCCTTATGACCAGTTCTCGCCTCGCCATCCAGCAACGTCAACCTGTCCGCTACCCATCTCCTGCATTTTTGCTCCCTGCAGTTCGTACGTCCGTACACTGCACAAACAAAACAAATAAAAACTTACGACAAGTTAAAAGTTTGGTTTTCGATTTCAAATTTTAATTTTTTTTATCTTTAGCTTTCGGTTTAAACTTTGATTTTAGATTTTATTTAATTTTGACTTTAGTTTTAAATCTTAGTTCCTTTTAAACTTTCAGATTTTTTTAATTTTTGATTTAGTCTTAGTTTTAAATTTTTTATTTTCTATTTTAGATTTTTTTTATTTTTATTTTTAGATTTTAGATTTTTTTTAATTTGCCATAGTTTAAGTTTTAAATTTTTTTGATTTTATTGAGTTTGTATAGTTAGCATAAAAGTTTGATTTATTCCTAGGATTTGATTTTTTAGTTTTTTTTAGATTTTGAAACTTTAAGATATAAAAATAATAAAATAATAAAATAAATAAAAAATTTTAACTTTTGGTAGATCTTTAGTTTTTGTATATATATTTTTTAGTTTAATTAACTTTAGATTTAAAAAAAAAATATAAAAAAATATAAACAACAAAAAATAAAAATTTTAACTTTTAAAATTAGGGATTTTTGTTTTAAAGTTGTTTTTCTTTTGGAAGTGGTTTTGGATTAAAATTTTCTCATAAGTCAAGGGTGGAACTTTTTATTCTAAAACATGACTATAGGAAAATTTTAATTTTCTAAATCGGAATTATTTGGAATATCATAAATTTAGAATTTTTTTGGGGGAAATGTTTAACATTTAAATTCGATGTTTCTCTTATGATAATATTTTTTGTTTCGAGTTTAAATTGTTTTCGAAGCTTAATGCTTAGCTGTGGTTGATAATTGTTGAGCTATCTTTAAATGTGGTTTTAAATTACTTGGAGTTGGTTATTATTTGCTTAGTCTAACTTTGGAATATTTCAAGTGATGATAAATTGCATGTCTTTATTGAACATTGTCAATGCATAATTGTATGGGTGATTTGTCGAATATCATTGTGGTGAATTGATTTTTCATAGCAGCAATTACATATCAATTACTTGACTTTAATTTCATAACGAGATATTTTGACTCCACAAGGCACTGGTTTTAAAGTTTCAAATCTAATTGGATATGTAAAATCTTGTTAGTCTTAACAAGTACTTGGTCATCTATTTGTGTCTCCTGAATTGGTTGGTTTTCAACCATTTCTCCTTCTTCATTTTCGTTAGGGTATACCTCCCTTAGCTTGCAAGGAGACAGCTTAGATAGAGAGATTGGGGATCAAGGTGACAGCCCTCGATCTGAGCCATTGTCGCGGTGCCTAGACATTCTGTGCGACAACATTTTTTTGGCGCCGTTGTCGAGGATAGAGTTTTTCTATCCTTGGTCTTAACGACATTTTCTAATCTTTTAAATCTTTCCTCGCCATTCATTAACCCGTCACACGACATAACATTTTCTGGTGTTATTTCATCCCTTCATATTTTCATCATCATATCACTAATCATTTCATCATTTACACCTTTAGTACCTGGACATTTCAGTTGGCTTCTTGTCTGGGTGGCGACTCCACTTATTCATCTATTTACTCCCAGACAAGAATCCCCCCCTGATATCCATCTGCTTCTCTGGACTATTTCTTCTGTTTTAGAATTAGGTTCATGTTCAAGTGGCGACTCCAATTCTTTCATTTCTTACAAAGAATTTCTACTAGGAAGCTCGCTTCTTGTGGATCTCTTGACTTTTCTTGAACACGAATCTCTTTCTCTAACATCCACTTAGCCTTTAAGCAGGGCATCATGGATGACACCTTTCATGACATGTCGAAAGAGGCCATTCCTAAATTGCCTTTTTTCTCAGGTGGTAATGCAGCCATTGCTCGAAAGCATCCATTGACAGTGACTCATATAATAAATAAATATTGTCGTCCTTTACAATATAATCATGAAGATGTCAAGATACATATCTTTGGCTATTCCTTAAAAGGTGATGCTATCAATTGGTTTCGAAATTGTCCTGGGGAGTATTTTTATTGTTTGCAACACATCATCAATGCTTTTAAACTGTGTTGCACGGGTTCCCGCACCCAGGGGTAGGGTTTCCGAACCCGCACCGAGTTCCCGTCCCCACGTACCGGGTGTTGGGACGGGTTCTTCCCAGAAGAACCCTAAAGAACCTGGTTCTTCATGGAAGAACCCGAGACGTCCAACACAAAATCAGGGTTCTTTTAGGGTTCTTCGGCGACGGAGAACCCCGAAAATGGGTTCTTTTCGGGTTCTTCGGGGGCAAGTTAGGCTTATTTTTTTTATTTTTTTTAATCAAAATTCGACTATAGTCTAAATTTTTTTAATTAAAATTTAAGATTTTTTTATTAAAATTAAAATTAAATAATTTCTAACTATAGTCTATTCTTAAGGCGATTTTTTTTTTTGTGTAAAAAATTCAAAACTTAAATTAATTTATTAAATATTAAATAATAAAAACATAAAAATTAAAATTAAAATTTAAAACTTAAAAATTAAAATTAAAACTTAAAACATAAATTTAAAAACTAAAATTAAAATTAAAACTTAAAAATTAAAATTATAACACTAAACTTAAACCTAAAATCGACCGACCCTAAGAACTATACTCTATCGACTATCCCACTGCAACCCCGCGCCGGCACCCTCGACCTCACCCTCCTCGACGGAACAGCGTTAGTAGGAACAGCCAAAGGTGCAGTTCTTCAACGGCACGGAACAGCGTTAGCAACTTAGCACTGAGCAGCGTTAGCACTGCGTCTTCCTCCTCGACAGTTTCCTCCTCCGCGTCAATGACCCACCGTCCAGCAGCCGTCGTCCTCAGCGTCTGCCTAGTAGCTGCCGCTGTGCAAGACAGGTAATTTTTTTTTTTTTTTAATTTTTTTTTTAAGTCGACCCTCTGTACATCGGCATGCAATCCTATTGAGATAGAGATAGACTGAAAAAAATTTAGCCCGGATGAGCTAAATTTAAGTAGAGTTCCAAGCAGTGATGGAAAAACCAATGGATCTAATCCATTTATCAACTTGTGGGTTACTGTTAAAGACAGACTTCGAAAATAGGTTGAAAAAGACACGACTGGAGGAAGATGCCAATCTACGTTGAGGCACCAGCAGCAAACCAGAAAAAAAAAATTATCTCAATGTCTCTTTCACAACTGCCCAAAGTGGCTATGATTTTTACTAGGAGTCTGATGCTTCACTTCAGTAGAAGCTTCTGCAACATAATAAAAAACTCGAAATTGAATAAATTGCCAAATCAAACTGGCAAGGGCTACAAATCAGTGTAATAAAGTAGAGTTCCAATACATGACAAGGAAAGAATACCACATTAGTTTTATGAGGCAAGTCAATAAGAACTAGAACACGGCACAAGACCTGAGGAACATAATAGTGATTTCAGCTTGCAGAATTAAAATACTTTGTCAACCTATGATTTTTAAATTTTAATTTTCAGCGTTCACAATTTTTAATTTAAATTTTCTATTTTCTTTGCTTTCAAGTTTGGCCATTTGGCTTATTAAATTATTTCCAAAATCAACAATATCTTCATTAAATCCACAATATCCACTGTGGAAATATGTGGATAGGTAGAAACCTCCAAAGGGTTCTGGGGGGGCAGCTACAATAAAATGCAATTTATGTAAGCTTGAATGGAAAGGGAGTTATACCCGAGTTAAAGCTCATTTCATGAAGATACCAAGGAAGGGTGTTGATCCTTGCACTGGAGACCCAGATGATGCAAATAGACTCCCTAGTGCACAAAGAGAGCAACAAAAGGTTGATGGTAAGGCAATCTCTCAGTGATGTCGTAATGTTGATCATGATGTCAATGAAGATGATGAGTCTAATGAGAAAGAATTACCATCTGATGATGATGTTCAATTTGGTGATGAACATATTCCATCTAGAGCATCGAAAAGCACTACCAATCATGCACACAAGAACCCTAAAATTGGCGGCCTTTATGACATGTTTGATGTGAAAGGTAGGGAAGGTGTTGATCTTGCAATAGCAAGATTTTTTCTTGCATGTGGCATTCCCTTCAATGCAGCTCGTTCACCCTATTTTGAGCAAATGGTTCGTGCTATTAATGATGGACCTCCAGGATATAAAGCACCTGGTTATGAGAAGTTCCGAACTGTCTTGGTGGACAAGGAGAAAGCTCGTCTTGAAAAGACAATGGCACCCTTGAAGGCGTCTTGGAGTGTAGATGGATGCTCCATTGTCATGGATGGATGGACTGATTGTAGGAATCGTCCATTGATAAACATCATTGTCTCTTCCATGTCTGGTCCTTATTTTCTCAGGGCCATTGATTGTTCTGGTCAAGAAAAGAACACTATGTTCTTGAAAGACCAATTATGTGATGCCATTGCAGAGGTGGGGCCATCCAATGTTGTTCAAGTTATTATTGATACAGCTCCAGTGTGCAAAGCAGCAGGGGCAATGGTTCAAAAGGAGTATAGGTTAGTGACAACTACAAGTTTCAATTTTTAAATTACATGAATAATTGAATTACATTTTGAATTTTTATTTATTTTTTTATTTTTGATTACAACTTACAAGTTTGATTTTTTTAAAATATTATTAATTAATTTTGTCTTTGATGTACGCAGGCATATTTTTTGGACACCATGTGCAGTGCATTCTTTGAATAATGCATTGAAGGACATTGGGAAGCTTGAATGGATCCGAGCAATCATTGAAAATGGCCGCAAAATTCAAATCTTTATATGCAACCATCATCAATCACAAGCCATTTACCGCAAGCATGCCAAAATGGAGCTTCTTAAACCTGCAGATACCAGATTTGCCACTTATTACATTTTACTTAGGAGGCTTGAGGAGATGAAGGAGGCTTTATCTGTGGAGTGTAAAAACTCTGGTAAACTTGATAAATATATATTATTAATGATGAAAGATGAGATGATTACAATGAGGGATCGCCTAGGCTTTAAATACAGCCTCAAGGTGTCCCTTGGCGAAGAGGCATGATCTTTGATCATGCCTTTTCAGTTAATAACCTAAGATAACTAAATCTAATTAATAAATAATAAAATATACATAACATTGTCCCCCTCTTAAGATGCTTTGTCCTCAAAGCATACGTAATGATGCGTGTTGCTGGCGAAACGCTTCAGACTCCCAAGATGCTTCTTCAATGGGCAATTCCTTCCACTTGATTAAATATTCGGTAATAACACGAGAGCGCAGCTTCTTATCACGAGTAGATAGGATTCCCTCGGGCTCTAGAACGAGCTTGCCTTCATCATCCAAAATGGGAAGTGTTGTTTGGGGCAACTGATGGTTACCCAATGCCTTTTTTAAGCAGGACACATGGAAAACATTGTGAACACGACTGGTATCGGGAAGGCTCAACCCATAAGCGACTTCACTGATCTTTTTAATAATTTGATACGGACCATAAAATTTTGGAGCTAATTTATTTTTTCCTTTTTGTTTAAGGGACAATTGCTTGTATGGTTGAAGTTTGACAAACACCCAGTCTCCAACTTCAAATGATCTCTCAGTGCGATTACGGTCAGCTTGTTGCTTCATACGATTCCGTGCCACACTCAAATTCTCTTTTAGAATTTGGACGACCTTTTGGTGTTCTTCTAGTTGATTTTTTACTGCTGGCAAATTAGTTTGAATTGAAGCAAAATCTTTCCACTTCGGAGGCTCATATCCATATAGAGCCTGGAACGGAGTCATTTTTGTCGATGTATGGTAAGTAGAATTATACCACCATTCAGCAAGATGCAACCATTAGACCCACTTGTTTTGTTTCTCCGTAGCATAACACCGTAGGTAGGCTTCCAAACATTTATTAACAACCTCTGTTTGCCCATCTGTTTGAGGGTGATAAGCTGAGCTCATATTGAGATAGGTTCCAACATGGTTGAACAATTCCTTCCAAAAGTTTCCCTTAAATTTGGCATCCCTGTCACTAACAATAACCTTCGGAAAGCCGTGTAGTTTATAAATATGTTTGCAGAATATCTCTGCAATTTGCTTTGCAGAGTCTGTTTTTTTAATAGCGATGAAGTGAGCATACTTAGTGAGTCTATCTACTACAACGAAGATCTTATCCTTTCCATCTGATACGGGTAATCCTTCAATAAAATCCATCGATATTTCTTCCCACTTCTGAGCCGGAATATTTAAGGGATGAAGTAAGCCAGGTGTCATAATGTTTTCAGTTTTATTTCTTTGACACTTGTCACATTCTGCAACATATTTTTGAATATCGTGACTCATACCCTTCCAGAAAAATGACTGACGTGCATTGTAGTAGGTTTTGAAATATCCTACATGTCCAGATGACATGGAATCATGTGATTCCTTGAGTATTTTTGATATAAACTTGGATTTGGAGTTTAGATAAATTCTCCCTTTGTACCATAAGATATCGTTCTTCCATTCAAATTTTGAATTCCCTGGGAGATTGTTGATTATAGCCAACATGTCCGGATCTTTGGCATACTCACTTCTAATCTCATTAAGCCATTCGGGCACAACTATTGAAACTGCAAGCAATGTTGTTTCCTCATCTTTTCTAGACAGGGCATCTGCTACTACATTATCCTTTCCTTTCTTGTGTAATATCTCCATGTCAAAAGCGGCAATCTTCTCGATCCATTTTTGTTGTTCTTCAGAGAGTGTTTTTTGCTGAAGGAGATACTGAAGACTGTTATGATCGGTTCGGATGGAAAATTTACTTCCTAACAGATATTGTCTCCATTTGGCTAATGCATGCATAATTGCGAGCATTTCCTTACTGTATGTGGACTTGAGACGCTCACGTTTATTTAGTTTTTTGCTTTCAAAAGCAATAGGGTGCCCTTCTTGCATTAATACTGCACCAATACCGAATCCCGAGGCATCACATTCAATGATAAATGGTTTAGAAAAGTCAGGAGTTGCCAATACTGGTGCATTAGCCATTACTTCCTTCAAATCTTCAAAACATTTCCCTGTTTCTTCATTCCATTTAAACGAATTTTTCTTTAAAAGATTTGTAAGAGGTGCAGTTCGATGCGCATAATCTTTAATAAATCTTCGATAATATCCCGTTAATCCTAAAAATCCTCTGAGCTTGGATATGTTCACTGGCTTATTCCATTCCCTTATAGCCTTAATCTTAGAAGGATCCACTTTTACTCCTTCATGGGATATTAGGTGTCCTAGATATTCAACTTCTTCTTTTCCAAAGGTACATTTGGATTTTTTTGCATAAAATTGATGGTCTTCTAGTAACGTGAGAACCTTATCCAAGTGTTGCAAATGCTCCCTCCAAGTTTTACTATAAATCAGAATATCATCAAAAAATACTAGTACAAATTTCCTGAGATATGGACGAAATAACTCGTTCATAGTGGCTTGGAACGTAGCTGGTGCATTTGTTAACCCAAAGGGCATTACTTTAAATTCATAATGACCTTCATGTGTTTGAAATGAAGTTTTTGGTATATCTTCCAATCTAATTCGGATCTGGTAATAACCTGACCTTAAATCTAATTTAGAGAAATATTTTGCGCCATGGAGTTCATCCAACATTTCATCGATAAAGGGAATTGGAAACTTATTTTTGATGGTTATCTTATTTAATCCTCTATAGTCAATGCATAGCCGAAATGATCCGTCTTTTTTTCTTACCAATATAACTGGGGCAGCATACGGACTCTTACTTTTTGAAATGACCCCACATTTTAAAAGGTCTTGGATTATCTTTTCAATTTTCGTTTTATGGTGATGTGGGTAGCGATAAGGCTTGATGTTAACAGGGTCTGATCCTGCCTTGACTTCTATGGTATGTTCGATTTCCCTATGAGGAGGCATCTTCATTGGTAGATCTTGAAATACCTTCTCATGTTTCTGAACTAGAGCTTGTACCTCCTGTGATTCTTCGTGGTTGACTTTTGTAGATAACATCTCTAAATGATGACATTCGACTATATAGGCTGGCGCTCCCTTTCGAATCATCTTCATCATCTGGGATGATGATACGATTTGATTTTCTAGGGCTTGGAATCCAAATAACTTGTGCTTCCGCCCTTCCCACCTAAAGCTTATAAACTGCTTCTGATGGTTGGCCGAATAAGTACCCAAGGTTTGTAACCACTGAATTCCTAAAACCACATCTACTCCTCCGAGTGGTACGACATAGAATGGAGATTCTAAATTAAAGTCTTTAATCTGCATTTTGACTTTATGGCATTTTCCTACCTGTTCAATCTTCTTACCATCGGCCACCATTACCTTCATATTAGGCATGGGAAAGGTAAAGAGGTTGAGTCTTTTGGCCCTGGTTGAATCTAGAAAATTGTGCGTGCTGCCTGTGTCTATGAGAACCATTACGTTGTTTTTCTTTGTATGTCCCCTTAATTTTAGTGTCTGCGGTTGTGATATACCTGTCATGGCTGATAATGACACTTGCGGGGTGCTGTCACCATCTACTTCTGGGGAGAATTCTAGGGTATCTTCTATCCCTTCTATGTCTGAATCATCATTGTCAGAATCATTAGTTGCTTCACAATTATACAGATTTTTTTCTTTCCCATTAGCACATCTGTGCTTAGGGTCCCATTTTTCGCCACAACGTTTGCATTTGCCTTCTTTTATTCTTTGTATTTCCAAGTTAGATTTGTCTCCTTCGCGCAGGCGTGGTGGAACATATTTCATGTTATCTTCTTTTGTAGATTGAGGAAACCGTCGTCTCGAATATACTTTTTCTGGTTTTGATAATCTTTCAAACTTCTTTTCAGCAGCTTTTTCTTTTTGCCTTGCTACTTCTACGGACGTAATTTCATGAAGTTCTAGTTCTTCCTGTATGTGGATTTTAAGTCCTGAGATGTAAGACTGGATTAGACGAGATTCCGACAATCCTGGTACTCGTGTTGCCAAGGTCTCCCATTCTCAAGTGTACTCATCCACATCTCCTTTTTGGCGTAATTTGATAAAGGTTGAAAAAAACTTTTCTTCTTTTATGCCTTGAAACCTTTTGAAGAACGCATCCTTAAATTTCCTCCAACTCATAGCGAGCGTCGTCTTTTTCCACCACATATACCAATTATATGCTTCTCCTTCCATTTTCATGGAAGCATGTTTAATTTTTTCATCATCACTAGTAATGTCATAAATTTCAAAATATTCTTTTGCCTTATTAAGCCATGCAACGCTATTCTTTTCATTACCATCAAATTTGGGTAGGTCGATCTTAGCTTTGCGCTGATATGCTAATGGTGGAACAAGAAGGGGATATTGATTAGCGAATGCATTCCAGAGCTGCTTGTTTTGAAAATCTGCATTACTATCTTCTTGATGATGTGGGGAATCGGTTTTTTCCTGATGCTCTCCCGAGTTCCCTGAATCTGTGGTACTGTTTTGTTGATTTGGTTCCCTGTTAGGAGATGTTGGGGATTGTGTCTGACCCAACTTATCTATTTTATCATTTAGCTTGTTGAAGAGTTCTGTCATATTGTTCATTGTTTCGTTCTGCTTGTTCATTGCTTCTGTGGTCTCGTGATGATTTAGCCACATTTGTCTTTCTATGCGATTTGTTGTATCATGGATTTTTTTTATGTCATTGGAGTGCCCTGAAACTGTACCTTCCAGATTGACTAATCTTTTTCCGAATTCTTCGGAATTGTTATTGATTTGCTTCTCAAGATCTCCTAATTTCTTCTGGAATTCCGCCATCGACATTGACGACGACATCGAGCGTGTATGAGGTGGGGAATACCTTTCTGCCAGTTTCTCCTCTTTTTTTTCTTTAAAATTAATTAATTAATATTTAATTAATTAATTTTTTTTTGAATTAATTAATTAAATAATATTTAATTAATTAATTAATTAATATATATATATATATATATATATATATATTTTTTTTTTACTATATAATTATTATATATATATATATATATATATATATATATATAAAATTTTTAATTAAAAATTATATAATATATATAATTTAATTATATAATTATTATATATATATAATTATTATATGAAAATTATAATATATATATAAATAAATTATATAATTATAATATATATATATATAATTATCAATTTCAATTATATATTATATATTTTATATAATAAAAAAAAATCGATTATTAAATGATGCCTTATATAAGTTAACAAACCTATTACCAATATATCGATGCCGTTTAACTCCAATTCTTATGATTTAAACGACGCCTGTTTCCGAAAAAAAAAAATTTAACACAATTTTTTTAAACGCAATTCCACTCGACCTGTTTCACGGTAATTGGCGACAGTGCAGGGTAAACACTCTGTAAACTTGATAATTTACCCGCTCACAATTTGCTTAAAACAAATTCGTGCTCCTTCCGTTGAAAAAGGTACGCCATTTCACAACTCAGAAATTTTATTTTAAACCAATCGATTTTTTTTAACGCTGTATGTTTAGTTACAAAGCCGTCCGATTTTTTAAACGCTGTATCTGCCGGCCGAACAGAATTGTAGGGCGGACGTGTTGACGTGGGGAGTGGGGGCACAGGCGGAAGGGTGAATCGATACAAACTGGCAGCGGATAAGTTCTTTAGCAATTAGAACACGCAGAGAATATCCCAAACGTGTGTAATAAACTGTGCAAAGAATATCCCTCCAGATCTGGCAATATATAGCTCGGATTGAATGCTGAACACTTTCGGCTTGTTTTAAAAAAAATTCTGAATTTCCCTTCGAAAATTTTTTAACTTGATGATCACACAGATCCAAAGAGCGATGGCTCCGATACCAATGGAGTGTAAAAACTCTGGTAAACTTGATAAATATATATTATTAATGATGAAAGATGAGATGATTACAATGAGGGATCGCCTAGGCTTTAAATACAGCCTCAAGGTGTCCCTTGGCGAAGAGGCATGATCTTTGATCATGCCTTTTCAGTTAATAACCTAAGATAACTAAATCTAATTAATAAATAATAAAATATACATAACAATCTGGCACAGTGATCAGTGATATGTGGGATCAATGGAAGTTATCTACTTTCAATGCAGCTTTGGAGGTGAGGAGGTTGATTTTGGATGATCAATTTTGGGTTGATGCCAAATTTGTTGTGGAATTTATAGAACCAATTTGTGATATGATCCGCTATGCGGATACAGATGGTCCATGTTTAGGTGAAATTTATGAGAATATGGACTCCATGTGTGAGAGGATCCAAGCCATCACAAATAGGAAGGATCCTACTTTGTGGCCACAACTGAAAGAGTTTATACATGGGTGGTGGAATAAATTGAACACCCCTCTTCATATGGCAGCTTTTGCAGTTAATCCAAAATGGTATGATCCCACCACAGGAAGGAGGCCTCCTTCCCAAGATAGAGAGGTGTTCAAAGGATTCTTCACCGCTATAAAGAAAATTTATGGTGATACAAAAGAAGCCTCTGACATATGAACTCAGTTTGCCCAATTTTCACTTGGTCGAGGTGTCTTTGGTTCACATGCAGCTTTGGCCGATAGACGCAAGAAGAAGGATCCAATTGATTGGTGGTGGCTTCATGGTGTTGATGCTCCTGAGTTGCAGCAGTTTGCCATACGGTTACTTGGACAGGTAAATAGTTTGGAGTTCCTCATCTTATTTCTCATTTAAATTTTTGTATTGGATTTTCAATTTTCATTTTAGCTTTTCTTTTTAAATTTTAAATTAATTTAATGGGCTTCCCCTAATTTTCCAGGTAGCTAGTTCTTCATCTTGCGAGAGGAATTGGAGTACTTATGCCTTTATCCATTCAGTAAAAAAAAATAGGTTTGGCTCAAAGAAGGCAGAGAACTTAGTGTACATTCATAGCACACTTCGTCTCATATCTCGAAAAGACCCTGGGTACAAGGAGGGTCCTTTCAAGAGATGGGACCAATACATAGATGATGCTATGTGTGTGGATGAGGAAATACAACCAGATGGCCTTATTGAGCTACCTTCAACTGTTATGGATGAGCAGGAGACTCAAGATGAGAGTGATTCCTACCTTGAGAGCATGCTGACTGAAGATCTAAGTGATGTTGATGACATGGCTTGAGGAAGCCATTGTTCACTATTTTAAATTTTTATTTGAGTATTTTGAAATTTCCTAGTTCATGTTTGGAGATGTCTTGACTCTTTGCCCTTAAGGGAACTTTTGAATGTAGTATGACAATAGACATATATCGTGACTTTTATAACTTATTAAGTTATTTAATATTATCATGATTCATATTATATATATCATTATGTGAATGTTCAATGTTCAATGATGTGCATGTTTAAATCTTTGAAGTTCAAACTTTAATTTTTAAATCAAAAATATTTTATTTTTCTTGTTTTATACAAATTCACATATATAAATTACAATTTATATATAATATTATATAATATAATATATATATAGTATATACCCCCGACGCACCCACGCACCCTGTTTCAAAAAGTGTCGTCCCCGTCCCCATCCCCGTCCCCGCACCCACGTTTCCTGGCAACATAACTTTTAAAGATAAATATATAAAACAAGGTGGCTCACCTTGTACTCCCAGTATTATGCAAAATAATGAAAATGATCTTGTAAAGAACTCAGCGATTAACAGGAGATTTCAAGGCAGTTCTCAAGATGAATCCACTTGTACCACGACAGCACAAATCCATGATAGTGGTGAAGCAGAAACAAGTTGTCAAATCAGTGTTGACAATGATAAACATCTTGTTAACGAATTGATTCAGATGCTTAAGGATATACAACTAAATCAAGCTCAGGTAATCAAGAATATGGAACTTAATCAAGAAAAAATAATAGCGGATCACGCGAGGGAAATTGGTTCTATGCAGAGTAGGTTACTGGCATTAGAAGAAAAACATATCAAGGAAATGACGATCATGGAAGCAAATCATGAGAAGGAGATGAGCTATATGCAAAATTTCTTCATTGCCATGAAAGCGGATAATGATGAAGCAATAGAAAACATGGAAATCGGTCAGATGTCTCTTCAACACAAATTGTTGACTATTGAAGAGAGTCATGCGAAGGAAATCAGTACTATAAAGGTTAAGCATTCTAATCAAATGACTGTAGTTCAGAATAAGTTGGAAAAAGTGGAAGGATCACACATGCAGAATTTCCAACCCAAGTCAGAATTGTCAACAGATCATAGGCCTCCTAGTTTGCTGAAGCAATTTCCATCTCATCACACGGAGGTCACTTTTCCCATTAAGGAAAAATTAACTATGGTTACAAAGGACGTTAAGAAAGACCAAGCTTATGTGTCACTATTGACAGAGTATATTCAGAATAAGATTGGTCACACTCCAGGTTCATCAGATGTTTTGTACAAGCATTTTCAAGATAAGGACAAGAAATCTACAGTGGTCTCATTGCTAACATCACAGCCCATTAAGAAGAAGAGAAAAAAACAGAAAAGAAGAAGTAAGCGGTTTGATTCGTCTGATGGCCGAGAGCAGCTTGACATTCGGATAAGACAGAGTCCTACAATATGCAAGATCGGCCATGGCACATCTGAAAAGTAGCCTACAGACTTGCCTGAAAGCAGGCAAATGCTCAGCATGCACTATATTGAACACATATGATGCCACAGGGCATCCTTTGTATTGTATCTCTAACCCTACACCTTGTTATTTCAGCATTTCATTTTGTAGTTAGAGTAGATTTACTTTTCATGTTAAGTATAATAAATGAAAGAAGAGCTTCTATTTTTCATGTGCTTAATGTTATATGATGATATTTGGATGGACGCTACTTATGTAACTTTGTGTGTTGCTTGGATACAGATTTTGGATTCTCACATTCCTCCGGTGAAGCAACGTGTCCCCAAGTAGAGCCAGATGTTGACCACACGTTGTCAACGACCCCATAGAAGTACACCCCCATTTTTTCAAATGGGATTCATCATGTTCGATGTGTTCGCGCCATTCAGATTTCATCATCAGTCGACAGTTTTTTAAACAATGTAAACCCATTCTGCATGTTTATCATGTAAATGATCTAAGTAAGACCATCATGTATGTAAAAACCTAGGTAAGCCTAGTATTTTGGTGACGACTTCTATCCTAGGAGGTTTTTTGTCTCACTGATTCATTTGTGTTTCTCGACACAAGTGATCAGCAGAGTTTTTTCTTCCAGCCTCACCCCAAAGCTAGGGTGGATTTTGTCGTCAAAATGCTAAGTGAGTCCTAGTGTTTTCTATCGAGTCTTTGTAAAGTAATCTGGGAATGATCCTGGCTAATTCGCTAGATCATTTTATTACAGATTGCTAGGTCTACTGGATCATGTTTTGAGTCGCAGAATTGGGTAACTATTTGAGTGTCTATACGAATGGATATCCCCCTTTATGTGTCTAAATGTATTTATCTTATGTAAAAAGGGTTGGAAAAAATAATTAAATCCCCTCTCAGTCAATTAATTAAATTTTCTGGCCAAATTAATTAAAAAATCCTAAGCCAGAAATTTAATTAATTCTAAGTCCTAGGTGAGTTAAAATTCTTCAAAGGAAAAATTCGTGGGTCTTTAAAAAATAAATTTTTAAAGGTCCCAAGCTAAGGGAATATTGAGAATTTTAAGAAATTTTCGACCCTTGGGCCTGGGGGTTAAGTCAAAGTCAAAATTTTGAGGTAATTTACTCAAAAAATATTATTTTTGAGTTAATTAAAATGGAATTAAATGATTAATTCGAATTTCCTCAAAATTATAATTTCGACGATTCAGATTAAAAGATGATTAAATCTTTTCGACGGTCGAGATTACTTTGACATGGATCAACAGAATTAGCCGTTGGAGATTTTATCTTATAGATTAGAGGTCTTTGTTAGTCTTTCCGTCATTCGATCTCTGGATTGTGCACTCGCTCTTGAAACTCTCCTGTAATATTTTCTAGAATAATACAAACGAAGACTTTGGGGTTTTATTCTGATGGTGGTGTTCCTCTTTAGTATTTTATGGTAACCTTGTTCTTAAAACTCTGTTGGTGATTATTTTAATGGATTGTTGATGAATGGCTCTTGTAGAGTAATCTAATGTACAGGTATCTTGCTTAGGTTACTGGATCTAGGGTAAAAATATTAATTGGATCGAGTTAACAGTTATCTCTAGCTCATGAAAATTTTATGTTTTATCACTATTTCTCTATTAATTTAACAGTTTAACTTTAATTTTGCAGAAATCTTCCGGATTTAGTTTGGGCGTTTGGGGAAGTCCTAGATTGGACCAGCTGACTCCCAAGGAAATAAGATTTGAAGAGCCCTCCGGATCTAATTCCCCGAGCTTATCTTAAATTCCATTTTTTGCAGGGTTCTTTATTGGGCTTGTGCCTCTCTCTTAAATTTTTATTTTCTGAATTGTGTTGAATTGTTTTAAATCTGGCCACAAGGGCCTCTGATCTGTAAAATAGCATTGTAAATCCTGCTTATTTTTATTTTGTACATACACTTGTTTTCTGGGTTTGTTGGTTTCTGGTTTTGTGCAGGTTTACAGGGAAATTTTCAGAATTTTTTTAGATTTGAGCCAGATCTAGGCCCTGGAGGGTAAGATCTGGCCTCAGCATCAGTTCCGCCTACAGATCTGGGCATAGTTTTGCTGCAAATGTGTGAATCTCAGGTGCATCTAAATCAATATTTTAAAAATTTGAGTTATACTGGCGAAATTTTGTTGCTGGCTGAAGAAAATTATTTGAAATTCGTGTGCCTGCAAATTTTACCAGCTGTCTGTTGCTGCTCCTCTTCATTCCTTTCCTGTCCACTCCCAGTTTTCTTCCCTTCCACAATCTTCACGATGCCTGCCCTCATCTTCTCCTTTTCCTCTACCCGTCCGTACGTTGGCCATACGTTGTTCCTCCTTGCGATTTCCACGCTGCCAGCCAAGCTCGTTGCCATTTCTCCGTCCTTTCCTTTTGCTACTAATGCTGCCCTCCTCGCTTCCTTATGACCAGTTCTCACCTCGCCATCCAGCAACGTCAACCTGTCCGCTACCCATCTCCTGCATTTTTGCTCCCTGCCGTCTGTACATCCGTACGCTGCACAAACAAAACAAATAAAAACTTACGGCAAGTTAAAAGTTTGGTTTTCGATTTCAGATTTTAGTTTTTTTTATCTTTAGCTTTCGGTTTAAACTTTGATTTTAGATTTTATTTAATTTTGACTTTAGTTTTAAATCTTAGTTCCTTCTAAACTTTCAAATTTTTTTAATTTTTGATTTAGTCTTAGTTTTAAATTTTTTATTTTCTATTTTAGATTTTTTTTATTTTTTTTTTTAGATTTTAGATTTTTTTTAATTTGCCATAGTTTTAGTTTTAAAATTTTTTTATTTTGATTGAGTTTGTATAGTTAGCGTAAAAGTTTGATTTATTCCTAGGATTTGATTTTTTAGTTTTTTTTTAGATTTTGAAACTTTAAGATATAAAAATAATAAAATAAAATAAAAATTTAGCTTTTGGTAGATCTTTAGTTTTTGTATATATAATTTTTAGTTTTATTAACTTTAGATTTAAAAAGAAAATATAAAAAAATATAAACAACAACAAAAAAAATTTAACTTTCAAAATTAGGGATTTTTGTTTTAAAGTTGTTTTTCTTTTGGAAGTGGTTTTGGATTAAAATTTTCTCATAAGTCAAGGGTGGAACTTTTTATTTTAAAACATGACTATAGGAAAATTTTAATTTTCTGAATTGGAATTATTTGGAATATCATAAATTCGAAATTTTTTTTGGGAAATGTTTTACATTTAAATTCGATGTTTCTCTCATGATAATATTTTTTGTTTCGAGTTTAAATTGTTTTTGAAGTTTAATGCTTAGCTGTGATTGATGATTGTTGAGTTATCTTTAAATGTGGTTTTAAATTACTTAGAGTTGGTTATTACTTGCTTAGTCTAACTTTGATATATTTGAAGTGATGATAAATTGCATGTCTTTATCGAACATTGTTAATGCATAATTGTAAGGGTGATTTATTGTAAATTTTTGTAGATGTTCTATGCTTGATGCAACTTTACTATTATTACAGCAATCACCCAAACAGTTAAGTAAAATGTTGATAGAACATATCAGTGGATCTATAGAAGACAAACCAGAAACAGAAGAATGTGATGATGCGTTACGGCGGTCAACAGGATGCTTCAACCAGCAAAGTCTCCTTGATCAGCCAACCCAGAATGTGTCACAACAATCCTCAAATAAGTCACCGAGTCAACACAAGTCAACTCCAGAAAAGTCAACGTTGTCCAGAAAAGTCAACGCAGGGCAGCAACATAAAAGTCAACGCAGCTCCAAGTTCGGTCAACCTTTTGACCTCGGTTTTTGTGCCAATGTGTACGGCCTCCTAAAATCGAAGTCTCCAACAAATTTCAGCCCTTTTGGACCATGCGTTGACCAAAGTCAACGCTGGTCAAACTTCCTTGGAAACCCTAGCTGCAGTAATTTCGTCCTTCCTTTTGGCTGTACAGATTCGTCCTTCCTCCCATGTGTGAGTTGAAATCGTCCTCCAAGGGGCTCGTACTAAATCAGAGAAGAGAAGAAGATGTGTGTTGAGTTGTTGTGAAAATGCTCTCCAAGTTTGACTGTATTTATATACATCATTGAGGTGTGTGACACATCTACTGGGGGTGCAAAACATTAAGGCCGACCTGCACATATAATTTATTATAAATAATAAATTCAAAATAAATGTTCTGCTCATCGGATTAAGATATATTTTATATGGATTTTACACCTCTCCGAAAGAGGAATCCATCAAAAATATTAGTATCTTAATCTGAGCATCACAACATGGAGTTTGGACCTAGTTGTCCAATTTTAACACTCCCTCTCAACTAGGGAGAACTCCATCCATCAGTGCAATCAAACATCGTGCGTCATCCTGCCGTAACTTGCTTTGCTGGCCTCTTTATTTCAGAACAGAAGTGGGTCAGTCATAAAGACATCATCCCCCGACTGACATAATCAGTCCAGAGGTTCAAAACCTCTATCAAACTCATGAAGAGTATCCAACCAACCCAAAGTTGGTTCATCTGACCCGAAGTCAGGCAGAGGTCCCAGACCTCACTAAACTTGATCCCAGATCAAGTGGTTGGACCGTGCCATCCTAGATAGAGAGTACGGCAATCTCTGATGCGTCCATCGGTCTTTGCTAATAGTCTCTAGCTTTTCCCACCTCATTGGCCAAATGAGAGGTACTTCCCATGAGCCCTGAACTCAATGGGTAGGATGCATACGGGGCACAGAAAATGAGAGGTGAACCAACTCAAAATCACAACGGTGGGGTCCAAGCACACCAACAAGGTTTGGCAAGCCTAGCCTTGTGGTTGCCCATAGCTCCGAGAAGCTCTCCCCAAAGCCCCCCCAGAGCTCCCAGAGCTCATCGTCCAACAGGACCCACATCATAGGGTCGTTCCACGATACCAAGATTCTCACGAAAGGTTAGGAACATGACCTTCCCCAAGGGCATAGTGAGAATATCCACGACCTGCTCATCAGTTCCTATATGATCGAGCCTTACGGCGCCTCGCTGTACCATATCCCGGATAGTGGTACCAGCCATCAACATGCTTGGATCGTTAGTGGAACACGGGATTCTATGACAAACGAATCCCCCTCTAGTTATCACAAAGGATAACGGTGGCATCTAGCACATGCTCGAACAACTCACTAAAGAGTTTTCGCAACCAAGTGACTTCACAACAGGCCATACATGTTACAATGTATTCGGCCTCAGCGGTGCTCAAAGCTACCGACTTCAGTTTCCTGCCCGAAGCAGATCTTCATGTGAAGTAGCATCCAAATGTGCTCTTGCGATCCACCACACTGCCAGCCCAATCGACATTAGTATATCCATGGAGTGTCACACTCCTGGCAGTGTATCTTAGCCCATGGTCTATCGTGCCTCAGAGATATCTCAAGAGTTTCTAGGCACCAACCTAGTGAATGTTATGATCAACTATGTGTTGACTCAGTTTTCACTGCACAACATATGTCCGGACGGATGTTCCCTAAGAACATCAGGGCCCCCCACGAGTTGACAACACTCAGTAAGATTTTCTAATACGGGCCCAGCAGCGCTGCCACTCAACTTCTTAAAGTTGAGTTCCATCAGTACGGACTTACAGTCCATCATACCAGAAGCTTCATAATGTATTTTCCTTGAGAAAGGAAAATCTCGCCAGGTCTCTGCTAGACCTCTAGGCCTAGGAAGTAGTGCATCAGTCCTAGGTCCTTCATCTCGAACTCAGTATTGAGCTCCCTCTTACACTAAGAGGGTCAGCATCTGTCAGAGAGAGATCGTCCACATACAGCACCAGAATGAGAGGCCTCCCCTGGACAACCTTGAAGTAAAGGTTCGGATCAGCATTACTTTGAGTGAAGCCCAGCTTCATCAAGTAGCTATCTATCTTCTCGTACCAAGCTCTGGGTGCTTGCTTCAGCCCATAGAGGGCTTTCTTCAAACTGCAGACATGGGTGTCCCGATCCTGGACTTCAAGCCCCAGAGGTTGTTCTACATACACCCCTTCCTTTTGAGAGAAGCCTCGGGCAACAAATCTTGCCTTGAACCTTTCAGCACTGCCATCAAATCCATGCTTGATCTTGTAGAGCCATTTCGCGGTGACAACTGATTTGTCCTTCGGTCTTGGAACCACATCCTAGACATCATTCTTCATTATGGACTCATATTCTTCGTGCATAGCATCCTTCCATACTTGATGCTTTACAGCTTCCTCAATAGTACTCATGGCAGCTAGATGCCCTTGGTATATGCATGGCTTCTAGCTTTCTCGGAATGTCTCCCTTAGGGCAGCATGTCTCTCAGCATCTTGATAATTTTCCTCAGATCTCGGAAGATCTACAACCTTCCTCAGGAAAGCATCTTCGTCAAAAGTGACATTATGTCATATCTCAACTTACTTTGACTAAGTACATAAACTCTATAAGCCTGAGAGATTTCACTGTAGTCCACACACATTGTGGTCTCCCTCTTGATGCTAGCTCCTTTGCAAACGTTCCTAAACATGTTTGTCTCATAAAAGGAACATCCTGTCAAGGATGTCACGAGCAGCATACCAGACATATCAGAATGTATCAATGCAAGACATCAAATGCTAGAGGGGAGAGGTCCCCTTTGTGTTTTCCTTCGGCACAACCCTTACATACACCTTCATGATTATTTCCAAAATCGGGCATCCCTGTCACCACCTTCCTTGCTTCGGGAAGGGCCTTGTAATGAAGGTGTCAAAACCTTTCGGTGCCATAGTTCAGTATCACAAGTCATAGCTCCTAGAGGACTTCCTTCAACCTGGTAGAGTGTTCCAACTCTAAAACCAATCACGATAGCTTCCTTGAGATTCTTCTTCCACATGCGTACCTTTCCTTCAATGAATGCCACATTGAAGCCTTTGTCTTCAATTGCTGATATAGACACAAGGTTCTTCTTCAATTTTGGTGCATAGAGTACATCCTGCAAATGTAGGACTTGTCCTTGAGACAAGTGGAGAGTCACAGTCCCAGTCCCTCTCATGGGATATGTGGCATTATTTCCAAGAATAATTTCCAGATTGATATCCTTTTCAACCATGTCACAGAGTGCTTCCTTGAACCCAGTGATGTGTCTTGAGGCACCATTATCTATCAGCCAGACATCCATAGTGTCGGGCGGGGATGCAGCAGAGAGAGCAGATACAAGAATGTATTCATCTCTTTTGTCAACAGCATTAGATTCCTCATACCTGGAGTTTCTAGACCTTTTGAAAGGTTGATTGTTTTCATCAGAGGGAGCCTCCCTCTTTCCTTTGGATCTGTTGTTTCTTTGATTTCCATTGTTGTCATCACTATCGGGAGAATCCTTCTTGAAAGGACATTCTCTAGCATAGTGACCAGGCCTATGACAAGAGAAACACTTTCCCTTCTTTCCTTGGGCCCTTGTTCTTCCTTTGTTCTTAGGACCACCAGAGTTCTTCTTTCTAGAATGGGCAGCATAGGCAACATTTCTGTCATTTTCATATTCCTTCATTCTTGTCTCCTCTTGCATGCATCTGGACAGTAGCTCGTCAAAGTTAGGAATTGTAATATTATTGAGAATGGTAGTGTTGAATACATGCCATTCATATGGGAGTCCTCGAAGTGCGGTGAGTACCATCTCATGATCGGCTATTGTCTCCCCAATAGCCAGCAGATTATTCCTGATCTCGGTCAATTTCAGAAAGTATGTTTGAACAGACTCATCCCGACCCTTCTTCAGATTCTTCAATTGATTTTTGAGGAATAGTACTTGGTTTACATTGTTTACCTTGAACATAAGAATCAATTTATCATACATCTCTTTGGATGTGCCCAGCTCAGAGATGTAGGCCACCAGGCTTTTATGAATGGATTCCCTGATCATCAGCTTTTCTTTGATCTCCCCCTTCTTATATTTGTTTTTAGCAGTAGCAGTAGCATTGGATGGAGGTTCTTGTATCTTACCCAGTACATGGTCCATGAGATCATGGTCTTCCAATTTGAGATCTAATATCATCTTCCGGGCATGGAAGTCATCCCTTCTAGTCAGCTTGTCATTCTCCTTGAAGCCATAACTTGTGGAACCCATTTTTCTTAGATGGTGATTGCTAAAGGTAAGGCTTGTCTTCACCTCAGCTCTGATAGCATGTAAATTTTTGTAGATGTTCTATGCTTGATGCAACTTTACTATTATTACAGCAATCACCCAAACAGTTAAGTAAAATGCTGATAGAACATATCAATGGATCTATAGAAGACAAACCAGAAACAAAAGAATGTGATGATGCGTTACGGCGGTCAACAGGATGCTTCAACCAGCAAAGTTTCCTTGATCAGCCAACCCAGAATGTGTCACAAAAATCCTCAAATCAGTCACCGAGTCAACACAAGTCAACTCCAGAAAAGTCAACGCTATCCAGAAAAGTCAACGCAAGGCAGCAACATAAAAGTCAACGCAGCTCCAAGTTCAGTCAAACTTTTGACCTCGGTTTTTGTGCCAATGTGTATGGCCTCCTAAAATCGAAGTCTCCAACAAATTTCAGCCCTTTTGGACCATGCGTTGACCAAAGTCAACGCTGGTCAAACTTCCTTGGAAACCCTAGCTGCAGTAATTTCGTCCTTCCTTTTGGCTGTACAGATTCGTCCTTCCTCCCATGTGTGAGTTGAAATCGTCCTCCAAGGGGCTCGTACTAAATCAGAGAAGAGAAGAAGATGTGTGTTGAGTTGTTGTGTAAATGCTCTCCAAGTTTGACTGTATTTATATACATCATTGAGGTGTGTGACACATCTGCTGGGGGTGCAAAACATTAAGGCCGACCTGCACATATAATTTATTATAAATAATAAATTCAAAATAAATGTTCTGCTCATCGGATTAAGATATATTTTATATGGATTTTACACCTCTCCGAAAGAGGAATCCAACAAAAATATTAGTATCTTAATCTGAGCATCACAACATGGAGTTTGGACCTAGTTGTCCAATTTTAACATTTATCGAATATCATTGTGGTGAATTGATTTTTCATAGCAGCAGTTACATATCAATTACTTGACTTTAATTTCATAACAGGATATTTTGACTCCACAAGGCACTGGTTTTAAAGTTTCAAATCTAATTGGATCTATAAAATCTCGTTAGTCTTAATAAGTACTTGGTCATCTAGCTGTGTCTCCTGAATTGGTTGGTTTTCAACCATTTCTCCTTCTTCATTTTCATTAGGGTATACCTCCCTTAGCTTGCAAGGAGACAGCTTAGATAGAGAGATTGGAGATCAAGGTGACAACCCCGATCTAAGCCGTTGTCGCGGTGCCTAGACATTCTGTGCGAAAGTAGACCCCAAAGAAAGCATGATCTAGAAGAAAGCCCAAGGTAAGTTATCTTAAATTCTTTTGCTCTACTACCTACACTTGGATTCCAGTTGAGAAGAGAACCAAGTTAGACATAGAGAAAGAAGTTGATGATTATAGAGTATAATGACTTTCATAAGGCTTATAGGTTTAGTGCTACTGATACTAATCAGATAATATTCAATAGAGATGTCGTTATTGATGTGGAGGATGGACTGTTCCAAACTTCTTCCAAGTTCTGAATCACTAGGAAGAAGTGGCTGAGGATTAAGGTGTCAAACTTGAAGTAGCTCCTCCTGAAGGGGGGAAGATTTCGAGCATGAGTCTCCTAACCTAGTAATTTTTTATCTAAATACAGGTGCCCCAAGTCATGGTGGCAACACCAACTTCGATGAGGAAGATCCTAAGAAGAGACCCAAGTGGTGGCACAACACCACTAGAGATGTTCGAATAGGCAAAGTAATCAAAGGACGATGTTAATTTTGGGCAACTAGTTCCAAACTCCATGTTGCACTGCTCATATGATGATGATTATATTTTTGTTGGATTCCTCTTTTGGAGAGGTGCAAGATTGATCTAAAGATCATCTTGTTTGGATGAGCAGGACATATATTTTGACTTTATTTTCCAAACATGTGCAAGGTCGGAAAGATTTGTAATGTAGGCTCACAAGCTCTATAGATGTGTCACACACCCTCATTGATGGATATAAATTGGAGAGAGATGATGTCCATTTCATCATCAACTCAACACACACATTCATCATGTGATCTAATTGGTTCATATAGCCTAGGAGAGGCTTCCCTCCTTCACACATGTGAAACTGAACCTGAAGAAGCTTCTGCAATTTTCACACTGTTTTTAGGGTTTCTGGACAGTGTTGACCAACGTTGACATTGGGTCAACGCTTGGACTTTGACTGCTTTTTTTGGTCAGAAATTTCAATTTTTGAAGGTCGTACAGCTGGGCACAAAAATCGAGGTTGAACGTTGACTTTCACTGAAGCCCCTTTGACTGCAACGTTGACTTTTGCGTTGACCAGTTTGGGTTGACTTGCATTGACTTTTGGAGCTATCTTTGAGGTGTGTGTGTGACACTTGTGGAAGGCTGATTTGGCTATTGGAGAAGTTGGTTTGACCAACTCAAGTCTTTGTTGGTTGGGGCATCCTGTTGACTGTTGTAACAAACATTTATCTATTCATTTGTTGGACAAGGAAGAATTACAAATTCTGATATATTATTTGGCTTGTCTTCCGTTGATCTATTATTATGTTCTATCAGCATTTTACTTTCATGTTTATGTGATTGCTAAATTGAATTGGGCCTATAAGAAAGATTGAAGTAAAACTGCATTAAGCATAGAACATACCATGGTTATCTAAATTTAACATGGTATCAGAGCTAAGGTGAAGACAAAGATCAAGATAGTGTGAAAAGCAATCACCGAAGAAAAAATCCTATCAAGGATCAATGGCCTCCACATACAAGGGTTTCAAGTCTGAGGATAAGTTGACTGACAAGTTTGATTATCATGCATGGAAGATGTCCTTGGATTTGGCTTTGGAAGACCAAGATGTCATGGACTATGTGCAGGGGAAGATCCATGAGCCTCCATCAAATGCATCGTGATGCAGGAGCATCATGGTTCCAAAATTTGTACATTTAGTAGAATTTAGGGGTCTTGTGTTTTCAAGGGAGTTGGTTCCCTAATTATTTGTTTAATGTAATTTTCAATGTTTTGAGTAGATTTTATGTGAAACATTTAGAATAGGACTTAATTAAATATTGTGAGGATATTTGAAAATGTTCTCGAATGTAGGAGAACATGAGTGATTGAAAAGTGATTGGTGTGGATTGAGATATTCTGAAATATTGTAAATCTTATATTAGAAAGTAGTTCATGATTTTGTGGATTTGAGAGGATCCTTAGAATTTAGTTGAATGTTGAGATCCTCAAGGGATAAAAAAGAGATTTTAGGGATTAATTGAGGAATTAGAGGATTTTTAGGATTTTGTTGAGTAAACTATGCATCTGAACCAGAATTGGTTACAGAACCCTTTGTATGTATTTGTAAAGCCTCAAAGGCATAAGGACCATATTCTTAGATAGATAATAGAAGAAATCTGATTGTAAACCTACGAGCAGAGACAGAGAAGTAGTGTTGAGAGGCCACTGGTATAGAAAATCACGCCGAGAAGGTGTAAATATCTGTTTGTAGATATAAAAACTCAATTCTGAGTTGTGCAAAGTATGGTGTGTTGATGAATTTCTTGTTGTGTTTATAAATTATAGACTGTAACTGTGAACAGCATAATTCTACATATTATAGGTGTGCAGGTGAGTTCGAGAAGAACCAGACAGTGAGCTGAGAAGTGTACAGCGGTCAGATAGTTCTAAGTATGAACTAGATCCAAGCTCAGGAGAGACTACCGCTACAAAAAACCGAACAATCTCAGGAGGGTCACGCCGTGGAGAAAAACAAATTAGTAATTAAGATCATTTATTCGTTAAAGAAACATATGTGAGCCTGTTGAATGAAACGGTGTTCAACTATGAAGGAATCGTATAGATTTTCCGAAGGCAGAGAACTGGCGTATTTTCCTTAAAAACTTAAGAGTTTTGGAGGAAGCGTAAAGGGGAAAATAGACGGTCAGGATCAAAGCATGGAATTGAAGTAGAGAGATGGACAACGGAGATCATAGCACAGAAATACAAGTTAGATGGATGGACAAGATTAGATCGCAAGACCTAAGTCAGAGATAAGCGGTCGAGAATGGATATCGCAAATAAAGATGCAAGAGAGTTAATGGATTGGAGGTTCTGAAGAGAAGTTGTGTGCAGGAGGAATGGATGGTCGTGATCAAGTAGCAGATCTGAAGTGGGAGATGGACAGTCCAGATTACATCACAATCCTAGTGGAATATCGCACATCGCTATCGGAAATTTATATGTTTATTGTTACGTTATCACAAGTTAAATGATTTACATTGCGATGCGATGAGGAACCACGTGTTGGTGGGAGATTACATCGCAAATCTCATTCGGTGGTAGGAAGAGTTAGTTTGTGAAAAGTCAAGAAGTATGATGTTGCGATGTGATATTGCGATATCTCAATTGAAAATCACATTCGATTGACAGATATTTGATATTGTAAAGGTGTATACTCTGCGAAGTGCGATCAGTGAGGATTACGAAATTGCGAGGAGCAGTGATCTGCAAATCAGCGATGGTGAGATTTGCGATATGATTGAAGTTGCGAAGTGCGATAGGCATGGAGTTAGAATCTGTGATATGAAAAGTGCGATGGAGGTTTGCGATGCGAGATTGCGCAAGGAAGAGCCTTGGTAAATGTGTGGAATCTTGGTAAGTGTGCAGAGTCACGTGAAAAGACGAAAGGGTAAGTTTAAAGGTTTTATATGTGTTTCCGATGGTTTACGGCATAACTCTATAATAAAGGTTTTATAATAGACTAAAGCGGGGATTGAAGATTAAAGCCTTTTATGGTTCAAGCGTTTATAACATAATGGTATTGGATTTAAACCGGGGTACCACTAAGCCTGTGTTAATGATGATGTATTGCAGGCAAGTTAAATACTTCCGTATAATAAATTTTAATGAAGAATAAATCCTGGGAACGGGCAGACATTAGGTAAAGATTCTGCGTATGTGGGTATTTATGGCCTTATGGCTGCATCATTTGATATCAGAGCACGAGATTAATGAAGATGCAGTTTTTGCTGCATCATATTTGGTATCAAAGCAGAATAAGATTATGCGTGAAATGGAAGGAAAATGCAAGCATGATTGTGGAACAGAGGAGAAGAAGTCAGATTATAAATCTGAAAAGGTGGAGACAAGTGCAGAAAGAAAAGTCAGATAGTAAAATATGACAAAGCCATGGTTGATTTCTTGTGGAAAATGGAGATCCATTCGAGTGTTGAAGAGTGGAAGTAGACTGCCTGGTGAAATCATACAAGTAGTGTTTTATGTTAACTCTGGTTTGAGTTTTGCAGGTTGCAGACAAAGGAGGAATATCTCAGGAAAGATAGCAAGAGGAGTTGTAAAGATAAGAAGAACCAGTTGTGTTCTTGAAGGCGGAGTAAGATGGATACTCTGAAGAAAGTGGCAGTGAACCTGAAGAATCCAGCTGAGTTTGGACAAAGAGGACAGTTAAAGTGTTCTCAAGAGAAGAGGAGTTGAAGCCTAGAAAGAAGAGAAAGGAGTTGCTCAATAGAGGCTCCAAAAATAGAGAACCAGTGCTTGCCAAAAGACCAAGTACAGAGGAGAGCTTGGTGAGGTAAGTGATAGCAAGGAGGACTTGTTGTTGCAAAGGCTCAGTACAGCTCATAGTGAGTAAGGAGCTCATGAAGATGGAAAAGAAGATGACTGTTGATAGTCATAACAGAGATTCAGAGGAAAGCCACAGTAGAAGGAAATATGCCAAGATTAAGGGCATAGAAGAGATGAGTCAAGAAGAGTTCGACAGGGAGAGAGCTGAGATAAATTTCCATCTTGAATTATTGATGGATATGTTGCAAAGAAATAAGGTAGACCAGAGGTATGGTTGGACTATGAGAAAGAAAGTGAAATGGCATAGGCTACAAGAGAAGAGAAAGCAGCAGGTGAATATGCAGTTAATAGAAGAGCTTAGAAAGCTTGAGCAGATAATGGATGTTCAATTGAAATCGGAGCAACTCAGAGAAGTTGAGTTGAAAATGGAAGTTTCCATTTGTGAAGCAGAACATGGGGAAGTTCTAGATGAAGATGAACACTGGAGATCTGTGAAATATCTTATGAACTATTGTGATAATTCAAGGCGGCATGAAGAAATGTGGACAAAGGTAGCAGAAGTATAAAGCCTTGTATTTTTTAATCTAATACTTCTGATGTGATTACAGGTGTTGCAGAGGATGGGCAGTCTTTTGAAGTTGTCATAAAATTTGATGAAAGTATGGAAGAGTACCTTTCAGAAGATAAATACTCTGAATTAAAGAATGATGGAGAATGCCTCTCGAATGAGGAAAGCATTGACTTGTTGCAGCAAAAAGAACTTAGTAATGAATTGATATTTTAAGTTGTTACAAAACAGGAACAATTTATTGTCGAAGAAAGAGATGAAGTTCAGTGTGAAGAGTCGATATGTGAAACAACAATTGAGACTGTTGAGCCTTATAATTTTCAAACTAACAATTTGTGTATAAATGCAGGGATTATAAGTGATGATGAAGTACTTATGAAGTGTCAAAGAGAAATTGAATTACTGGAGTATTTGCTAAAAAAACCAGAGTATGAGATTGTGATTGCAAAGGAAGAAGTTCACTACTGTGAACCAGAGCAGGGAGACATCCTTGGAACAGATGATGTGGAGGAGAGACTAGCTGACAGTCTCGAGAACTCCTTGAAGAATCAGCATATTAATGTGCTGACAGAGGAGAAAAGCTCAGAGCAGCATGTTGAAATGTTGCCAGAGGCAAAAGAGACACTAAAACCTTATAATTTTAATTTTGATAACTGGTTTAAGATTGCAAGTTTTGATGAAGATACTGTTGCAAATACTGAAGAATATTTGGCACAGGAGAACAGCCAAATAAAGAAGAGAGAGGAAGATTCTGTGGAAGTGCGTAACCCATGGAACAAAGATATTAAATTGCTGAAAATAACGTTGGAGAATCAAGATTCGGTGCAAGAGGAGATAACCATGGAAGAGGAAGAGAAATCTCAATTTCAACATTGGGAGACAAAAGAGCTTGTGGATAAAGAACAATTGGATATTGCAAAGGGAGATATCTTCAAAGATATTCAGGAAGTTTGGGAGGTAGCAATGTCCAGAGCAATATCTACAACAGTATTTAAAGTAATTCATATCAAGGATCTTAAAGATATGCAGAATGTGGAGATGCAACAGCTAGTGGACAGCAACAACAAACTGAAGCAAGGAGGTAGAGGTAGTAACAAATGGAAAAGTGTGTACCAGCCCAAGGATATGCTGGACATGGAGATTGAGGAACTATGGGATTTTATGATAAAACAATCCAGATGGAGAAAATCGACAGCAAAAGGGATGATCAATCAGAATTTGAAGCTGATTGAAAAGAGGAGAATGAACTAGAAGACAGCAGACATACATCAGTAGCAAAAGTGCAGAGTATTTGGACAACTACAAACTAAAGTTTGGGAGCCTAGATGTTTTATATCAACATATGAGGACACATGATCTAGAGATCATGAATGTTTTCTACCTTGGGAGTCTGATGCAAGAGCATCATGGTTCCAAAATTTGTACATTTAGTAGAATTTAAGGGTCTTGTGTTTTCAAGGGAGTTGGTTCCCTAAGTATTTGTTTAATGTAATTTTCAATGTTGAGTGGATTTTATGTGAAATATTTATAATAGGATTTAATTAAATAGTGAGGATATTTGTAAATGTTCTCGAATGTAGGAGAACATGAGTGATCGATGAGTGATTGATGAGTGATTGAAATTTTGTAAATCTTAGATTAGAAAGTAGTTCATGATTTTGTGGATTTGAGAGGATCCTTAGGATTTAGTTGAATGTTGAGATCCTCAAGGGATAAAAAAGAGATTTAGGGATTAATTGAGGAATTTGAAGATTTTTAGGATTTTGTTGAGTAAACTATGGATCTGAACCAGAATTGGTCACAAAACCTTTTGTATATATTTGTAAAGCCTCAAAGGCATAAGGACCATATTCTTAGATAGATAATAGAAGAAATTTGATTGTAAACCTATGGGCAGAGAGAGAGAAGTAGTGTTGAGAGGCCACTGGTATAGAAAATCGGGCCGAGAAGGAATTCATTGTGTAAATATCTGTTTGTAGATATAAAAACTCAATTCTGAGTTGTGCAGAGTATGATGTGTTGATGAATTTCTTATTGTGTTTATAAATTTGAGACTATAAGTGTGAACAGCATAATTCTGCATATTATAGGTGTGCAAGTGAGTTCGAGAAGAACCAGACAGTTAGCTGAGAAGTGTACAGCGGTCGGATAGTTCTAAGTATGAACTAGATCGAATCTTAGGAGAGACTAGCGCTACAGAATACCGAACAATCTCAGGAGAGTTACACCGTGGAGAAAAACAAATTAGTAATTAAGATCGTTTATTCGTTAAAGGAACATATGTGAGCCTGTTGAATGAAACGGTGTTGAACTATGAAGGAATCGTATAGATTTTCCGAAGGCAGAGAACTGGGACATTTTCTTTAAAAACTTAAGAGTTTTGGAGGAAGCGTAAAGGGGAGAGAGATGGACGGCGAAAATCATAGCACATAAATACAAGTCAGATGGATGGACAAGATTAGATCGCGAGACCTAAGTCAGAGATAAGCAGTCGAGAATGGATATCGCAAATAAAGATGCAAGAGAGTTAATGGATCGGAGGTTGTGAAGAGAAGCCGTGTGCAGGAGGAATGGATGGTTGTGATCAAGTCGTTGATCTGAAGTGGGAGATGGATAGTCTAGATTACATCACAATGAATATCGCACATCGCTATCGGCAATTTATATGTTTATTGTTAAGTTATCGCAAGTTAAATGATTTAAGTTGCAATGCGATAAGGAACCACATGTCGGTGGGAGATTACATCGCAAATCTCATTCGGCAACAGGAAGAGTTAGTTTGTGAAAAGTCAAGAAGTATGATGTTGCGATGCGATATTGCAATATCGCAATCGCAAACCACATTCGGTTGACGGATATTTGATATTGTAATGGTGTATACTTTGCGAAGTGAAATCAGTAAGGATTGCGAAATTGCGAGGAGCAGTGATTTGCGAATCGGCGATGGTGAGATTTGCGATATGACTAAAGTTGCGAAGTGCGATAGTCGTGGAGTTAGAATCTGCGATATGAAAAGTGCGATGGAGGTTTACGATGCGAGATTGCACAAGGAAGAGCCTTGGTAAATGTGTGGACTCTTGGTAAGCGTGCAGAGTCACGTGAAAAGACGGAAGGGTAAGTTTAAAGGTTTTATATGTGTTTTCGATGGTTTACGGCATAATTCTATAATAAAGGTTTTATAATAGACTAAAGCGGGGATTGAAGATTAAAGCCTTTTATGGTTAAAGCATTTATAACATAATGGTTTTGGATTTAAACCGAGGTACCACAAAGCCTGTGTTAATGATGATGCATTGCGGGTAAGTTAAATACTTCTGTATAATAAATTTTAATGAAGAATTAAATCCTGGGAACGGGCAGGCATTAGGTGAAAATTCTACGTATGTGGGTATTTGCAGCCTTATGGCTACATCACATCGGCTGCCACAAAGACGAAGTATAGAATAGGAGAAATCAAAGCAAAGATGATTATCAGGGATTCAATTCATAAGCACTTGGTTGCTTACATCTCCGAGCTCGGCACATCTAAAGAGATGTATGATAAGCTGGTTAGCATGTTCAGGGCTAGGAATGCTAATCAAGTGCTTTTCTTCAAGAATAAGTTGAAGAATATCAAGAAGGGCAAAGTTGAATCCATACAATCATATTTTATGAGGCTCACAGAAATTAGGAATGATCTTCTTGCCATAGGAGAAGACCTTCCTAGCTAATCGAGGGCTCATCCGCATTTCTCTTGGAGGACTTCCCCGAGACTGGTATGTTTTTAATACTACGATTATCAATAATAATGTGATTGCAGATTTTGATGAATTGCTGACGAGATGCACTCAAGAGGAAACAAGAATGATGGAGAGAGATCATCCCTCTAATGGAAATGGAGGTGACTTGACTAACTTCGCCACTCATGCAAAGAAGAAGAACTATGGTGGCCCGAAAAATCAAAACCATGGAAGAGAGGGGCCCAAAGGAAGGAACGGAAGATGTTACACTTGTAACAAGACTGGTCACTATGCAAGAGAGTGCCCTAATAGAACGGACTCTCCCAGGGATGATGACAACAATAACTTCAGGGGGAATGGCAATCAAAGGAACAACAGGTTCAAAGGAAAGAGGAAGGCTTCCTCTGATCGTAGTGGAAATGGGCAAACTTTCAAGAGGTCAAGAAATTCCAGGTATGATGAATCTAATGTTGTTGATAATAAGAAAAATGAATATATTCTTGTATTTTCCCTCTCTATTGCATCTCCTCCAGACACCCTAGATGTTTGGTTGATTGATAGTGGTGCTTCAAGGCACCTCACTGGTTATAAAGAAGCCCTCTCAGATTTGATTGAGAAGGATACTAATCTAGAAATAATCCTCGGAGATAATGCCACCTATCCCGTGAAAGGGAAACATATTGTGACCCTTCATCTATCGCAAGGTCAAGTCCTTTGCTTACAAGATGTGTTGTACATACCTGATTTGAAGAGAAACCTTGTGTCTATTCTGGCAATGGAAGACAAAGGATTCAAGGTGGCAATCGTTGATGGAAAGGTACGCATCTGGAAGAAGAACTTCAAAGAAGCTCTTACTATTGGTTTTAGAGTTGATACCTTCTACCAAGTTGGAGGAAGTCTATTGGGGGCTATGTCATGTGACACAACTCTTCAAACCGAGTTATGGAACCAGAGGTTTGCACACCTTCAATACAAAGCCCTTACCGAAGCAAGGAAGGTGGTAAAAGGGATGCCCGAGTTTAAAGATGATCATGAAAGTATATGTCAAGATTGTGCCGAAAGGAAGCATACAAGGGGACCATTCCCCTCAAGTGTCACAAAGACATCTGATATCTTGCAGTTGATACATTTTGATTTATCTGGTATGTTGCCCGTAACATCCTTGGGAGGATGTTCCTATTACATGACTTTTATAGGTGACTTCTCTCGCAATACCTGGATATATTTCTTGAAGAAGAAGGACGAAATATTCAAATGGTTTTGTACCTTCAAGGCCTTGGTGGAAAATCAAACCGGGAAGAAAATCAAATTTTTGAGGACCGATAATGGGACCAAGTATGAGTCAAATGAGTTCAATGACTTTTGCAGGGAAGCTGGTATTAAGAGGGAGACCACAACTGTGTATACTCCTGAGCAAAATGGTGTTGCTGAAACAAAGGACAGGGCCATTGTAGAAGCTTCCCGTGCCTTGGTATACGACCAAGGTCTTCCGAAGTTTCTATGGGGAGAAGCTGTGAACACTGTTGTGTACGTTCAAAATAGATGCTCGCATTCCACTTTGGACTCCAAAACTCCCGAAGAAGTCTTCTCTGGTAAAAAGCTCGATGTCTCCCACTTTAGAGTTTTTGGAAGTCCCGTTTATTTTCATGTGCCGAAAGAAAAGAGAAGCAAGCTGGATGCTTCTGGAAAGAAGTGAATGTTTGTAGGCTACAGTGAAACTTCGAAGGCATATAGAATCTATGTGTCTAGTCAAAGAGAAGTGGATATATGCCACGATGTCACCTTCGATGAAGATGTTTCCCTCAAGAAAGTAAGAAATCTTCCTAGCTCAAAGGAAGACAAAGAAGAAGAAGAAGTTGGAAGGCAGGAAGAATCGAAGGATGAACCTATGCCTGATGTTGAAGGACCAATGGATCCTATTGATCCACCTCCTTCAAATAAGAGGAGACCCTCTAGCAGCCATGAGTACAATTGTACAATCTGAGCCTGGATCATTTGAAGAAGTCATAAAGCATCAAGTTTGGAAGGATGCTATGCACGAAGAGTATGAGTCCATTATGAAAAATGATGTTTGGGAAGCGGACCCGAGACCATAGGACGAATAGGTTGTCACCGGGAAATGGCTCTTCAAGATCAAGCATGGAGCTGATGGAAGTGTCGAAAAGTACAAGGCAAGATTTTTTGCTCGAGGCCTCTCTCAAAAGGAAGGCATAGTTATGATGATATATTTGCACATGTCACCTGCTATACCACCATCCAATATATCATTTCCCTTGCTGCAATGCAAGGATGGAGTCTCCATCAGATGGATGTGAAGACTTCCTTTCTGCATGGTTCAATAAAAGAAGAGGTTTATGTGGAGAAACCTCCAGGGTTCGAAGTCCAAGATAGAGACACCCATGTATGCAAGATGAAGAAAGCCCTCTATGGGTTAAAGCAAGCCCCCAGGGCTTGGTATGAGAGGATAGATAGCTACTTGATGAAGTTGGGCTTCACTCGAAGTGATGCTGATCCAAACTTTTATTTTAAGGTTGATAAAGAAAGGCCTCTCATTATGGTTCTCAATGTCGACGATCTCTTCCTAACAGGTGTTGACCCTCTCATTAATCAATGTAAGAGCGAGCTAGCTTCCGAGTTTGAGATGAAAGACCTAGGACTGATGCACAATTTCCTAGGCTTGGACGTCTAGCAAAGGCCAGGCGATATTTTCCTTTCTCAAGGAAAATATGTCGTGAAGCTACTAGAGATATTTGGTATGGTGGACAGTAAGTCTGTGTTGACATCGATGGAACTCAACTTTAAGTATTTGTGTGGAAGCGTTGTTGGGCCCGAGCTGGGAAATCCCACCGAGTATCAACAACTCGTAGGGGCCCTAATGTTCTTAGTGAACTCCCGTCGGGACGTATGTTTTGCAGTGAAAACTTTGATCCTCATCACATTCACTAGATTGGTGCTAAGAATCTATTGAGATATCTTCGGGGCACAATCAACCATGGGTTGAGATACAGTTCCGGGAGTTTGAGACTCCATGGATATACCAATGTCGATTGGGCTGGCAGTATGGTGGATAGCAAGAGCACATTTGGATGTTGCTTCACCTTGGGTTCTGCTTCGATATCTTGGATGAGCAGGAAGCAGAAGTCGATGGCTTTGAGCACCGCTAAGGCCAAATATATTGCAGCGAGTATGCCCTGTTGTGAAGCTGTTTGGTTGAGAAAGCTCTTTAGTGAGTTGTTTGGACATGTGCTAGATACCACCGTTATCCTTTGTGATAACCAAAGTGGGATTCGTCTTTCTGAGAATCCTATGTTCCACGATCGATCCAAGCATATTGATACTAGGTACCACTTTATCCGGGATATGGTACAACGAGGCACCATAAGGCTCGATCACATAGGAACTAATGAGCAGGTCGCAGATATTCTCACGAAGCCCCTGGGGAAGGTCAAGTTCCTAACCTTTTGTGAGAAGCTTGGAATCATGGAAAGACCCTATTGTGAGGATCCCACCTAGGTGGACAATGAGCTCTAGGAGCTCCAAGGGGCTTGGGGAGAGCTTCTTGGAGTTATAAGCACACATGGGGCTAGGCTTGCTAAACCTTGTTGTGCTTCTGCCCCACCGTTATGATGATGAGTTGGTTCACCCTCTCTTTTATCTATGCCCCGCATGTATCCTACCCATGGAGTTTCAAACTCATGGGAAGTACCTCTCATTTGGCTAATGAGGTGGGAAATGTGGATAGAGACCATAGCAAGACCGATGGACACATCAGATATTGTCGTACTATCTATGTCTAGGATGGGTTGTGTCCAACACCTTGATCTGGGATCAAGTCTGATGAGGTTCTTACCTCTAAACTGACTTCGGGTTAGTACGTGACTCTTTTTTAGTCTATTGAGGTTTTACCCTCTAGGCTGACTTCGGGTCAGCAGAGTGTGATGTCTTTGTGACTCACTCTCATTTGTCTGCCCTTGAGCCGACAAAGCATGTTACAGCAGGATGATGCAGGAACACATGATGATGATGATGATAGTACACGACGGTACTGATCACTGGATGGCATAGGTGGACAGATGGAGTTCTCCCTAGTTGAGAGGGAGTGTTAATTTTGGGCAACTAGATACAAAATCCATGTTGCATTGCTCAATGATGATTATATTTTTGTTGGATTCCTCTTTCGGAGAGGTGCAATATTGATCTAAAGATCATCTTGTTTGGATGAGCAGAACATATATTTTGACTTTATTTTCTACACATGTGCAAGGTCGGCCAGACTTGTAATGTAGGCTCACAAGCCCTACAGATGTGTCACACACCCTCATTGATGGATATAAATTGGAGAGAGATGATGTCCATTTCATCATCAACTCAAAACGCACATTCATCTTGTGATCTGATTGGTTCATACAGCCTAGGAGAGGCTTCCCTCCTTCACACGTGTGAATGCTGCAATTTTCCGACTGTTTTTAGGGTTTCTGGACAGCATTGACCAATGTTGACTTTGGGTCAATGCTTAGACTTTTACTGGTTTTTTGGGCAGAAATTTTGATTTTTGAAGGCCGTACAGTTCGGCACAAAAATTGAGGTTGAACGTTGACTTTGACCAAATCCCCTTTGACTACAACGTTGACTTTTGCATTGACCAGTTTGGGTTGACTTTTGTTGACTTTTGGAGCTATCTTTGAGGTGTAAGTGTGACACTTGTGGAAGGCTGATTTGGCTATTAGAGAAGTTGGTTTGACCAACTCAAGTCTTTGCTGGTTGGGGCATCTTGTTGACTATTGTAACAAACATTTATCTATTCATTTGTTAGACAAGGAAGAATTACAAATTCTGATATATTATTTGGCTTGTCTTCTGTTGATCTATTATTATGTTCTATCAGCATTTTACTTTCATGTTTATGTGATTGCTAAATTGAATTGGGCCTATAAGAAAGATTGAAGTAAAACTGCATTAAGCATAGAACATACCATGGTTATCTAAATTTAACAGACGATCATTGAGAGGAATGAGTAGACATAAATGAACATAATCAACTTTCCTCTTATGGCCAATATTTAGGAAATCTATGAGCCAAAGATGTTCAAGGAAACATAAGGGAGACTTGAATGGGAAAAGGTTATGGTAACCAAACATGAGTTTGATGAAAAATCGAACTTGGGATTTCACACCACTTCCATTAGTGAAGAAACCGATAGTTTGCAAATGGGTGTACAAGATCAAGTACATTTAACAAGTACAAATCACAGTTGATTGCAAAAGGATTCTCTCAATGAGAGGGAATTTCCTGCAAGGAGACCTTTTCTCCGACAACAAAGATGAGCACCATCCAACTTGTTCTAGCCATGGCAACACAATTTGGCTAGAAACTCCATGAGATGGATGTGAAAAGTGCCTTCCCGAATGGATATTTGCAGGAAGCAGTCTACATGTATCGACCAAAGGGTTTTCAGGTTTCAGGGAAGGAGCATCTAGTCTATAGACTAAAGAAGGATTTATATGTTCTAAAACAAGCGTCTAGGTCATGCTACATCAAGATTGACAAGTATTTGGATGCACAAGGGTTTCGACAACATCTTTTAGGATTCCAACATGTATGTCAACATAGTTGGTAATGACGTCATCCTTCTAGTCAAATATGTAGATTATATCATTATTACTAGTAAGGCAAGTGTAATAACACATCAAATCCAATATGAGCAAATATTTTGACATGATAGATCTATGCCTGCTATACTACTATCTAGGTGTAGAAATTTGGAAAATAGGTAACAACGGTTTTGTCTCACAAACAAAATATGCCAAGAGTTTGTTGGACAAGTTTAGAATGAAAAAATGCAAAATCTCGTTTACACATAGAGAAAGCATTGAAACATTTAGCTAAAACTGACTCTAAGACAGAGAATGAGTTAAGGCAACTAGTGGGTAGCTTAATATATCTTACAGCCACTAGACCTTATTTGAGTTTTGTTGTGAGCTTCACTTCCAAATGCATGACAACACCAAAGGTAGAGCACTAAACAATAGTGAAGCAAATGCTAAGATACGTGAAAAAGACATTTGACCTTGGCATTTTGTACAACGGAAGGAAAGACCCTAGGCTCTATGGGTATAAAAATTCAAATTCGACAGGTTCTATGTAGTAGCCCTTCCATCAACAGAAGCAGAATATTGAGGAGTAGTGAAAGGAGCATGCAAAGTAGTTTGGATTAGGAGGATGTTTTCAAATATGCAAATGCAGCAAATAGATCCAACAACCCTATTACAACCAAGAGGCGATCATACTTGCCAAGAATCCAATCTTCCACAAGTGTACCAATCATGTTGAGATACATTGCCACTTCATAAGACAACTTGTAGAAGATGGGTTCACCGAACCACAGTATTGTCCTACAAAGGATTAAATTGTAGGCGTTCTCACCAAGGCTTTGGGTCCTGAAAATATGTAAAATTTAGTGATGAGTTTGGAGTAGTTAGCAGATTGACCATTAAGGGAGGGTGTTAAAATAAATGTTAGCTTATAACGGTCAACTAGATATTAGACTTGAGCATTAATAAAGTCAATTCAACTTTAGGCTAGTTTATGCTTTTATGTCTTATTACACTTTATCAGTGTATCCCACATTCATAAAGTGGATTAACTCTATTATATTGTAGCCCTATACATGAAATCTTATGTTTTCTCATTGAGAGATACAATATAGAGAACTCTTTTGAGTTATCTTGGTTTCTTTGTGTTGATTTTTGGTAGCTACGGTCCGTATTCAAATCAGCGCTTTTAAAAGAAATTAAAATTATTATTTTTGAACTCATGTAGGCTCCAAATAGGTAGGTCAGCCCCACCAGTTGAATGGGTTTGACCCTTGGTCAAAACCCACCTACTTTGACTACTATATATACACCATTCAACCTCCTTCTTTAGCATCGATTTGGATCTCATAAAAAATCGTCTAATATTTTGTTCACACGTGCAAAGGAGAGAGAAGGAGAAAGAGAAGAAGACCCAAATTAATGATTTTTCTTGAGTGAAGTGTACATTTTTACCAGGGTCATGATGGAGGAATTCAATAGTCAATACCACCAACATTGAGGTACATAGAGGGTTTGGTGCTCTTGATTAAATGTTAGTTCCACACCCTCATATATTATAGAATCAAATAGAAATGTTGCAATCCTACCAATCCTAAAATCCTAAAAACTATTGAATCTGTTGAATTTTGAATGGGATCTAAAATTCTACTTTCTCCATATGAAATCCAATGAGGTGGGAAACACTCTCAAACATCTTGAAACAATTAATAGTAACATTAAAAATTTAAGTCACTTTTACTTTAAGTATTTAATATTACCATTAGCTACTAGGGTATGTTCTCATGAGATGAATCATGGGAAATGAAAACAATAGATTTCCCCTTGTTTGCTTGATGGAAAATAGTCATAGTATCCTCACAGCTCAATCACCTCACTCATTTTTTTTAAATGAGAGTTAAAATAGCAAAAATTTTGTTAAAAGGTAACCTGACAGAGATAGGGTGATAATTCCCAAATTATCACAATCACTACCAGCAATATTATTGGCAAACTGTGTTGTCGCACATAATGTCTAGGCAACGTGACAACGGCTCAGATCGGGAGTTGTCACCCCGATCCTTAATCTCTCCTTCTAAGTTGTCTCCCTATAGTAGACTAAGGGGGGTAGACCCAATGGAAATGGAATGAAGGAGAACTAGTTGGGAACCAACTAGTTCTGGAGACAGTTAAACGACCAAATACTTGTAATAGATCTAGCAAGATTAAAGGATTCGATTAGATTTAAATGATTGATACCAGTGCTTTATGGAGTTAACTATCTTACTAAAAATTTAGGACCAAGTACTTGATGAGAAACTGCTTCTTGGATGAATAACTATCTTATATGCAATGCGGATCCTAAGACAGCGATAATATCACAATAATTCTGATATTAACACGATATGTGCAACACTGCTAAAAGGTACTTATTCTTGTGGTTATTGGGTGAAACTTAAGTGCTGATTTGTGTTTCTAACTTTCTGCTGTAGCATATTATCATTTCAGATTTAGCACTTATTAACTAGCTCCTAACCCTCATTATATTAAGATCATTTATGCCCTAACTTCTCATTGAATATTCTTAAGCCATTTTATCATTTGGCATTCATCTATTTAATTGTATATATTGTGGTGTGAGTTTGTTAAAGCAAAACCTATTGAGCATTGCAATGATATACTTTACAGTGGCACGTTTCCCAAATGTGCTTACCACTGTGGCACCATAACTGGGAACTCTCATAAGGGTGCTAATTTGGGGGGTATTCCTTGTTTGAAATTGTTTCATCCGTTAGCTCTCTTAAACAGGATGCACCCTCACACTCCTGAAGGGATGATGTGCAGGGTGCTTTACATATCTAAAATGAAAATGGAAGGTTTAAATACTGTACGAAATCCTGAATATTTTAAGTCAATCAGATCGACTGGAGACTGAAACAGATGACAAGGAATAGTCTAAAGTTAAAAGGAGAAAGGAAAAAGAGATAACAAGCCAACCTATGATTTCTAGTCAGAAAAATGAAAAGGTTAACTTTTTCCTTGAATCATGTACATCTGTTATATTAGTATAAAAATGTATGAAAGTCCAAACCTGGATGTCAATAGAAGTTTTCAGACAGATATAATTTAATTGCTTGGATAGTATTAGTAAGTTAGGTTTTAGTGATCTTTATGGTTTACAGGGTAAACTGAGACACCCTGATTGTAAGAAATGTAGTGCTTACACTAAGAAAAGTAGAAATTTAATATATATATATATATATATATAGAGAGAGAGAGAGAGAGAGAATGGCAATAGTTGAGAATAAAAAGAAAATCATCCATAAGTCCTATTCCAAAAAAAATCACCTGCAAGTCCCTGATAAACACTTCTCCTCCATAGTGGCAATATTGAGAATAAAAATAAAATCATCCATAAGTTCTATTCCCAAAAAAATCACCTGCAAGTCCCTGATAAACACTTCTCCTCCATGTTGATGTTAAAGCTACATGGTAGTATTTCTCGAGCCAAGGCGATGCCATTTTCAAGTTCATCCAGTATGGTCTGCAAATTGAGACCCGCAAAAGCAAAGTAGCAAGCACTCTGCGAAGGGAAAATGACAAACATGTTCAGCAGTCCTCTTAATGTAATGACAGAAGAAACATACAAATGACCTTGACTAGCAAGAAAGTTACTTGAGTAGCACATCCAGCAATTATAGAACTCTAGGAAACAGAGAACTTGGCCCAAGCTGCTACAAAATATCCACAAAAAAATAAAAACTTATTCCCCAATACTGAAATGTGAAACATGCAAATGACCTTGACTTGTAAGAAAGTTACTCGAGTAGCATATCCAGCAATTATAGAACTCTGGAAACAGAGAACTTTGCCCAAGCTGCTACAAAATATCCAAAACAAATTGTTATCCCCAATACTGAAATGTGAAAAATACTTACCAAAACACAAAAGGCACCGGCCAATTCACATGAATAATTGCTGATAACTTTCACTATACGAGACGCCAATCCAGTCTGAGGGGGAGCAAGAGAGTACTTCTTAGTGCAGACTGGGCATCTGTAAAACAAAGCAGAGGGGTGATTTGACGACAGAAAATGACTTTCACATGTTTCCTCTTTCAGACTTTAATTAACAGAGATATTCCTTCAACAATTTCTGAAAAGAAAATGCTTAATGCAAAATCGACTCAAATTCAATCTCAAAATTTTCATACGTAATATAACAATAATCTCAACTTGAACCCATATGACTTCCCTTCACACACTGCATCAAATCTGAACAATTTCCAATTCATCACAATAACAAACAAGTTTCTTTCTACCATAAAAGACACAGTGAATGTCCTTCTCTATCTCAAGCATGGACTGTCCTTACACACACTGCATTAATTCTGAGCAATTTCCAATTTATCACATAAACAATCAAGTCGTTTGCTATATAATACCATAAAAGACAAAACAAAGGCTCAGAACTATCTCAAGTCTGGACTGTCAGAAGACTAACATGAAAGTGTATATTCAACTCCATGGAAGGGAAATTTTAGTGCCCAATATTTGTCATTTGATTTACCTCATTTTCTTCAGTTGAGAGTTGATCTCGGTAAAAACAGCTTACATTTATGTCCATAAGTAACCAAAAACAACTAGGATCCTATAAAAACTATAGAATGTGTTAAATTTGGCAGCTAGGGGGAAATTCCATAGCACTCCTCTCATTTGGATAAGCAAAGGAATTATTATTACAAGAAGACTCTTATAATAAAAAGAATTTGATTTCTCTCCAAGTCAGCTTTTATTGGAGGGAAAATTTTAAAATTTAAAATTGATTATGTCGGCTTATCATTTGACTCCCATTCGTTGACTATAAATAAGAGTCCATTGTGCAAAGAACCAACCAAGAATCATCTCTCCCTCTCTGCGATTTAGTTCGATGGCTCTGAGACTTTGATGGGTCTGAGGTTCGATGGTCTGCTCTCTCACAGGCCTACTCTCTCTCATGAAGATCTCTCTCACAAGCTATAGGTGTTCCGCTCTCCGTCATATGTCCTTGCTCTCTAGCTCGTGTTCTCTGCTCTTTGTATGACCACGCTTTAATGAACTTCCGCTCGATTGACATTGTACGTATGCATGGTATGTTCTCTTGAATCAATAGCGTAACACATATGGCACCATCACGATATACTCTTATACTGTGATCCTTTATATTATGTTGCTTGCATCACATAGAAAAGTCAACAGACCCATACGCTCTATATGCTACATTAAAAATATGATCTCTCTGCAATCTAATTGGTAAAACGGCACAGAAGTCTCGGCATATCACTGTAGTTTTGGCACTAGCATTAGCACTGTTATGAATGAGTCTTGGCACAGTTGTATAGACTGATTTTAGCTCAGATATGATATCTGTCGGATGGGCATGTCTTCACTATGGCTATCATATTGTTTTGTGGCTCGACGAATGACACAGTCATGTAGTATGGGCATCATTTATATATTTTGGGCATGTGTTGTGTCTTATATATGTTCTGATAATCACATATATATCTTCTGGGCATCATTTATATATTTTGGGCATGTGTTGTGTCTTGTATATATTCTGAGCATCGGATATATTCTGGACATGTGTTGCATCGTATGTATCCTTTGCCATCGCTTCATTGCAGCATGGGCATCAATATGTTGACATCTCATTCACTTTTGGTCCCATCTCTCTGCATATGGTCTCGGCATAGAAGCATACAACACGGTATGTTAAGCTTCAGCAGTTTAGTATATGTATTGGTATCGTAAGCATTCTTTGCATCTAAGCCTGGGACTTCTGCGTTATAAGTATGGCTTACTATTGTTCCCATGACATCGTTCTGTTGTGTTAATTTTAGTTAACCATGGTATGATCTATGCTTAGAGCAGTTTACTTCATTCTTTTTTATTAGCCCAATTCAATTTGCAATCACATAACCATTGACAGTAAACGCTGATAGAACATAAACTAAATCGACAGAAGACAAGCCAAGACAAGAGACAAAATAATTCTTATAATTCTTCTGCGTTATAAGTATGGCTTACTCTTGTTCCCATGACATCGTTCTGTTGTGTTAATTTTAGTTAACCATGGTATGATCTATGCTTAGAGCAGTTTACTTCATTCTTTTTTATTCGCCCAATTCAATTTGCAATCACATAACCATTGACAGTAAATGCTGATAGAACATAAACTGAATCGACAGAAGACAAACCAAGACATGAGACAAAAGAATTTTTATAATTCTTCTTATTCAGCTGAGAGAAAAAAATGTATTTTACAGCAGTCAACAAGATGCCCTAGCGAGCCAAGACTTCGCTGGTCAAACCAGCACTTCAACCTCCAATCAAGCTCGGCCAACCTTGGTCAAATTCGGCCTTCAGTCAAAGTCAAACACACCTCAAAACAGTCCACAAAACTGGTCAACGCAGAAGTCAAACTTTGCGGTCAAAACAGTGTTGAGTTTTCTTGAGTGTTGGGGTAGCATCGGATGTGCTCTAGCTCCCAAACTTTGTGGAGGGACTAGAGTACATCAGATCTCCAAAACCCAGAAAGGGATTTGGGAAATTTCATCTGGTTTGGGAGATAATTAATTAATTAATAATTTTAATTAAAGACCCTAACTTAGGAAAATTAAATTATTAAAGGTAATTAATTAAAACATGGGATGAAATTATCTTAAGTCACACTGATCAAGCTTTCTTTTAATCTTAGCCATTGATTCAAGATCTGATCATGGTCGTTGGTTTCCCAACGAGAAAAGTATAAAGGAAAGGCTTGGGGTCATTTGGAGGACACACACACGGAGGCAGAGCACTAAAGCTAAGCTAGAATTCTAGGGTGTAGTTTGCTAAGCTAGGATTCTAGGGTGTAGTTTAGGCAAAGGGGATGATCTAATCCCAGTGCCTAGAATCAGCAGGAGGCAGAGAGCAGCGTCCAGAGGCAGCGCAGAGAAGCAGAGGCAGCAGCAGCAACAGAGAGGGCAGCATCTATGCAACGCAAACGGCAGCTTCAGCCACGCAGGTGCTACGCAGTCCCTTCTGGGGCAGCACTGGGCAGCAGGGGACCCATCTGGATTACGCAGAGACCCTTCTAGGGCAGCATAGGGTCTGCGTCACCCATTCTGGGGTTACGCAGCCCTCTCCAGGCCAGCACAGAGGCACACAGAGGCTGAAAGGGCAGACGCAGGGGCATCAGGGGCAGCACTGAGGTGCCTAGGGCCAGAAATTAGCTTGAGTCTTGTAAATCCCGTTTGAGGGTGTGGATCAGTCAGTCTTTTGGTCTCAGAACAGCAAGTTAGCTGCAGATCTATATTTTTCTGTGTCGGGTGAACCAGTGTGGTGCCCAAATTTGATGTATTCATAGAAATACTTAATAATATAAACCCTCCAGCAGCCAGAAGATCAGTTTTCCCGGATTGGGTTTTGTCCGCGGATAGATGTCCAGAAAATCTTGTGTGTCACTTTGTCTATTGTGCATGTAATTTTCTGTTTTAGATCTGAATCAGTGAAAGTTTGTTATGCGTTTACTACAATGTTAATCTAAAAGTTTCAGCATTAATAACTTGTTTAAGTAGAAGAAGTATAACTAGATCTAACAATAGATTTCTGCATAAAGTAAGATTCAAAAATTTTAACATGGTATTGAAGCGATTGCAGATCTAGCAGGGCCACCAGCAGAACACTGAAGAATCTTGCTGCAGAAAGCAGCAGAGAGAGCAGCAGCAGCAGCAGAAAGCCAAATCTGAAGGGACAACGCAGTTTCAGAGGGAGCAGAGCCACGCAGAGGTCAGGGTGACGCAATCCTACATTGTCTCCACGCAGGCCCACGTACTTACTGCGCAGAGGCAGGGCAGAGGTAGCACTGGGATTGTCTGCTCACGCAGAGGCCAGCTAGGGTGACGCAAATCTGAAGTTGTTTGATTCAGAAGTGTCGAAAGCAAAGGTGCAGAACTTCAGAAGTTGTTGGTGGGGTTAAATTTCTAAAGATTCAGAATTTAGCCTAAGCATTGGGAGACGAAGAGTGGGAGGAGATCAGCTTCTCAGAGGGTTTATAGCCAAAGAAATCTGCAAATCGATCAGTGGATCGAAGAGAGTTGTTTCGTTGATTGATTTGGTGGAATTCCAAGGGAGGAAATCAGTTGTCAGAGGGAGCAGAGGGTGCATGTTTTGCCAAGAACCCTAGATCCAGATCTCAAGCATAAGAGAGGAGGAGCTCCAACAGATTTACTGAACAGATGGCACCTCACAGACTACGTGATTAGGATAGGTTGGATGGCCTGTCCAACTTTGCAGTCTGGAAGACCTGAATCCTAGTAGTCTTGGAGGCATACCATCTCAGAGACAATGCAGAACAGGTCTTGGCCACACCGACCGATGCAGATCTCATGAAGAAGCATGAGGAAGATGCGGCACATGCCAAGTGGCTCATAATGGATGGGGTTAAGGACCATATTGTTCCACATATAGCTGAGAAGAAAACAACTAATGAGATGTGGAAGGCCTTAAAAGCCCTATATGAGGGGAAGTCCGTCCAGAGGAAGATGCTTCTGGAGAATCAGTTGCGGTCATTCATGATGACCAAGGGGGAAGAGATGGAGCACTTCCTCTTCATATTACAGACGATCAGAGATCAGTTGACAGCCACGGGAGCAAAGGTGGAGGATGATGTGATGGTAAGAATTGCACTCAATGCGATCACAGAAGAGTGGGAAACCTTTGTCCAAAGTGTCTTGGGCAGAGCGGACCTTCCCAACTGGGACAACTCGTGGGAAATCTTACGTCAAGAAGAACTCCATAGATTCACCAAGAAGCAGTACAGCACGGGATCCAGTAAGGTGAAGAAGGAAGATGAAGGTGATGCAGTCTTGGCATCAAAGAGGCAGCAAGGGAAGAAGAAGCGTGATCTATCCAAGATCAATTGTTTCTAGTGCAGCGAACTAGGACATTTCGCCAGCAATTGTCCACAGAAGAAGAAGGACAAGGAAGCTTCTACTTCCAAGGCTATTGTGGCAGACGATGGGTCAGAAGACGATGCAGCCATGAGCGCTCATGAACCATGGAAGTGGGGCGACATGGATCTGTAGAGCAGTTACAGAGTGAGGGCGAGATCCTTGAGCAACTCATCTCTTTGATCACATCCGAGCTACGAGAGCCTTGAGACAGTAGCGGGACAAGTGGAGCAGTTGGTGCAAAGGATCACGGATGAAGCAGAGGCAAATCTGAAGACTTAAGGGAGCAACGTAGTGCAAATGCAACAGCAGCATGGGGGCTGATGTGACTTCAGCAGTGCAAAGCAGAGTTGCAGCAGCGTGTAGGCTTTAGGAGGATAGCGCAGCACAGCAGCAGCATAAGAAATTTCATCACAAGGGGCTGATGTGACTTCAGCAGTGCAGAGGGATTATGTTTATGCAGTGCAGAGATGTAGCTGAGCATCATCCTCCAGATAACAGCACAGATCAAAAGCTGATGGAGCTTCAGTGATGAGGATGCAGTCCAACTGACTTGTCTGTCAAAGATTAGGCAGGAGATTCAGTTGCTTCTCTCATCAACTAAAGATGCAGTGCAATAGATGGCAACATGGATGCAGCAGATTGAGAGGGAGTTGCAGTACAAATGTAGGAGTGGCGGTGGCAGCGTCATGGGCAGCAGTACAGGATGGCAGCAGCAGCACAATGATGAAGGGCAGCAAGTCTAGCACCAGTGTAGAGACCCACGCCAGAGATCAGTGTAGAGCTTTGGGGTGAAGCAGAGTTTGCACTAGAGCACATTCCTGGCTGAGAGGGAGTGTTTTTCTTGAGTGTTGGGGTAGCATCAGATGTGCTCTAGCTCCCAAACATTGTGGAGGGACTAGGGTACATGAGATCTCCAAGACCCAAAAAGGGATTTGGGAAATTTCATATGGTTTGGGAGATAATTAATTAATTAATAATTTTAATTAAGTACCCTAAGTCTAACTAAGAAAAATTAAATTATTAAAGGTAATTAATTAAAACGTGTGATAAAATTATCTTAAGTTACACGGATCAAGCTTTCTTTAATCTTAGCCATTGATTCAAGATCTGATCATGGTCGTTGGTTTCCCAACGAGAAATGTATAAAGGAAAGGCTCGAGGTCATTTGGAGGACACACACACGGACGCAAAGCACTGAAGCTAAAGCTGGAATTCTAGGACGTAGTTTGCTAAGAATTTCCAAAAGTGTTTCAACTACAAAGAGGGGTAGTTTAGGCAAAGGGGATGACCTGATCCTAGTGCCTAGAATCAGTAAGAGGAAGAGAGCAATTTCCAGAGGCAGCGCAGAGAAGCAGAAGCAGCAGCAGTAGAGAGGGCAGTAGCTGCGCAGCGCAGAGGGGCAGCTTCAGCGACGCAGGTGCTACGCAGTCCCTTCTGGGGCAGCGTTGGGCAACAGGGGACCCATCTGGGTTACGCAGAGACCCTTCTAGGGCAACGTAGGATCTGCGTCACCCATTCTAGGGTTACGCAACCCTCTCCAAGCCACTGCAGAGGCACACAGAGGCTGAAAGGGCTGACGCAGGGGCTTCAGGGGCAATCTGAGGTGTCTAGGGCCAGAAATTGGCTGAGTCTTGTAAATCTCGTTTGAGGATGTGGATCAGTCAGTCTTTTGGTCTCAAAACAGCAGGTTAGCTGTAGATCTATATTTTTCTCTGTCAAGTGAACCAGTGTGGTGCCCAGATTTGTTGTATTCAGAAAACTACTTAATAATATAAACCCTCCAGTAGCCAAAAAACAAGTTATCACATTGGGTTTTTCCAAGGACAATTGTCTAGAAAATTGTGTGTCACTTTGTCTATTGTGCATGTACTTTTCTGTTTTAGATCTAAATTGGTGAAAGTCTGTTATGTGTTTACTTCGATGTTAATCTGAAAGTTTCAGCATTAATAACTTGTTTAAGTAGGAGAAGTATAACCAGATCTAACAGTAGATTTCTGCATAAAGTAACATTCAGAAATTTTCACAAACAACAGTCAATGCACAGTTAGCTATAGTCAAAGTCAACGTCTTGCCTCTGTTTTTGTGCCTCCAGCTACAGCCTCTTCAGATCAGATTTCTGAGCTAAAAAACGCATTCAAATGATGAGAGTTGACCCAAAGTCAACGCTGTCCAGAAAAGCCCTAAACTAGTCCAAAAATTGCAGCTTATGTTTTCACACATGTGGAGGAGAGAGAAGCCTCTAAGGCTGTACAAACCAATCAGATGAGAGAGAGGTGTGAGATGAATGAATGATGAAATGAGCATCATGTCTCTCCTTTTTATATCCATGACTGTGGGTGTGTGACACAACTTTTGGGGCTTGTGAGCCTACATTACAATCCAGGCCGACCTTTACAATTTGCACATGTGTGGAAAAATAAATTCAAAATACAACTTCTGCTCATCCAAACAAGATGATCTTTAGATCAATCTTGCACCTCTTCGAAAGAGGAATCCAACAAAAAAATTATCTCCAACATATGAGCAGTGCAACATAGAGTTTGGCCCTAGTTTCCAAATTTAACACTCCCTCTCAACTAAGGAGAACTCCACCTGCCCATCCATATGTCCACCTGTGCAATCCTATCATCCAGTACCATCATGTACTATCATATATCATCATGCAATCATGTGTTACGTGTCATCATGTTGTCTCTGTTTTACTGGCTATGCTCTGTTATAGAAGAAATAATACGAAAATATCATCGAGAGTGAGTCACAAAGACCTTGCCACTCTCCACTCACCCAAATTCAGTTTAGAGGTAAAAACCTCAACCATGATCGAGAATAAGTCACAAAGACCTTGCCACTCTCCACTGACCCGAAGTCAATTTAGAGGTAAAAACCTCAACCAGACTTGATCCCAGATCAAGTTGTTGGACACATCCCATCCTAGACATAGAGAGTATGATAATACACGAAGCATCCATCGGTAATGTTATGGTCTCTATCCTCATTTCCCAATTCATTGGCCAGATGAGAGGCACTTCCCATGAGTCCCAGACTACATGGGTAGGATGCATGTGGGGCATAGATCAAAGAGAGGGTGAACCAGCTCAATATCATAAAGGTGGGGAAAGAGCACACCAACAAGGTAAGGCGAACCTAGCCTTGTGGTTGCTTATAAATCCAAGTAGCTATCCCCAAGCCCCCTGGAGCTCCCAGAGCTCATAGTTCAACTCAAGCGGGACCCTCACAATAGGGTCTGTCCATGATACAAAGCTTCTCATGGAAGGTTAAGAATTTGACCTTCCCGGGGGGCTTCGTGAGAATATTTTCCCTGCTCATCAGTCCCAATGTGATGGAGCCTTACGGCGCCTCGTTGTACCATGTCCCGAACAAAGTGGTACCTAATATCAATATGCTTGGATCGGTCGTGGAACACGAGATTCTCCGAAAGACAAATCCCACTTTGGTTGTCACAAAGGATCAAGGTGGTATCCAACACATGCCCCAACAGCTCACTGAAGAGCTTTCTCAACCAAACAGCTTCACAACAGGCCATATTCGCTGTAATGTATTCGGCCTCGGCGGTGCTCAAAGCAATCTACTTCTGCTTCCTTATCATCCAGGAGATCGAAGCAGAACCTAGGGTGAAGCAACATCCAGATGTGCTCCTACGATCCACCACATTGTTTGCCCAATCAACATCGGTATATCCATGGAGCCTCATACTCTCAGTAGAGTATCTCAGCCCATGGTTGATTGTGCCCCAAAGATATCTCAAGAAATTCTTGGCACCAATCCAGTGAATGTGATGAGGCTCGACCATGCATTGACTCAACGTGTTCACTGCAAAACATATGTTCGGATGTGAGTTCACTAAGAACATCAAGGCCCCCACGAGTTGACGATACTCAATGTGATTTCCCAACTCGGGCCTAGCAGCACTTCCACACAACTTCTTAAAGTTGAGTTCCATCGGAGTAGTCACGGACTTGCAGTCTACCATCCCAAATCTCTCCAGCAGCTTTACAACATATTTTCCTTGAGAAAGGAAAATCTCACCTGCCTTTTGCCAGACCTCCAAGCCTAGGAAATAGTGCATCAGTCCTAGGTCCTTCATCTCGAACTCAAAAGCTAGCTCCCTCTTACATTGATGAATGAGAGGGTCAGCACCTGTTAGGAAGAGATCGTCCACATAGAGAACCATAAAGGGAGGCTTGTCATTATCAACCTTAAAATAAAGGTTTGGATCAGCATCAGTTCGAGTAAAGCCCAACTTCATCAAGTAGTTGCAGATCCTCTCATACCAAGCCCTAGGGGCTTACTTCAACCTATAGAGGGCTTTCTTCAACCTGCATACATGTGTGTCTCTATCTCAAACTTCAAACCCCAGAGGTTGTTCCACATAGACCTCTTCCTTGATTGAGCCATGTAAGAAGGCAGTCTTCACATCCATCTGATGTAGACTCCATCCTTGTGATGCAGCAAGGGAAATGATCAATCGGATGGTGGTGTAGCGGGCAACAGGTGCAAATATTTCATCATAATATATGCCTTCCTTTTGAGAGAAGCCTTGGGCAACAAATATTTCCTTGTACTTTTCAGCACTTCCATTGGCTCCATGCTTGATCTTGAAGAGCCATTTCGAGGTGACAACAGATTTGTCCTTCGGCCTAGGGACCACATCCCAGACATCATTCTTCATGATTGACTCGTATTCCTCATGCATAACATCCTTCCAAACTTGATGCTTCACGGCTTCTTCAAATGTTCCAAGCTCAGATTGTACAATGGTGCTCATGGTTGCTAGGCACCCTTGGTACCTATTCGGCTTCTTGCTTTCACAGAATGTTCCCCTTGGAGCAATATGTCTCTCGGCATCTTCGAGAGTGTCTCTAAGCCATGAGGGCCTCCTTTTATTTGAAGAAGGTGGATCTATAGGATCCATCGGACCTTCAACTTCGGGCATTGGTTCATCCTTCGGTTCTTCCTACGTTCTAACTTCTTCTTCTTCTTTGTCTTCCTTTAAGATAGGTAGATTTCTAACCTTCTTGAGGGCAGCATATTCGTCGAAGGTGACATCATGACGTATCTCCACTTATCTTTGACCAGGCACATAAATTCTATATGCCTTCGAGGTTTCACTATAGCCCACAAACATTCCCTTCTTTCCAGAAGCATCCAACTTGCTTCTTTTTTCTTTCGGCACATGAAAATATATGGGACTTCCAAAAACTCTAAAATGAGAGATCAGACTTCTTACCAGAGAAGACTTCTTTGGGAATTTTGGAGTCCAATGCAGAATGTGGGCATCTATTTTGAACATACACAGTGGTGTTGGCAGCTTCTCCCCATAGAAACTTCGGAAGACCTTGGTCATAAAGCATGGCACGGGCAGCTTCCAAAATGGTTCTATTCTTCCTTTCAGCAACACCATTTTGTTCAGGAGTATACACCGTAGTGGTCTCCCTCTTAATGCAAGCTTCCCTGCAATAGTCATTGAATTCATTTGAATCATATTCTGTTCCATTATCAGTCCTCAAAATTTTGATCTTCTTCCCAGTTTGATTTTCAACCAAGGCCTTGAACGTGCAGAACCACTTGAATGCTTCGTCCTTTTTGTTCAAAAAGTATATCCAAGTTTTGCGGGAGAAGTCATCTATAAAGTGATATAATATAAGCATCCTCCCAAGGATGTTACAGGCAGCATACCAGATAGATCAGAATGAATCAATTGTAAAATATTAGATGTCTTCGTCAAACTCGAAGGGAATGGTCGCCTTGTATGCTTTCCTTCGGCACAACCCTGACATACACCTTCATGATCATCTTTGAAATCGGGCATACCTGTCACCACCTTCCTTGCTTCGAGAAGGGCTTTATAATGAAGGTGTGCGATAGCTCGGATTGAAGAGTTGTGTTGCATGTCATTGCCCCCAACAGACTTCCTCCAACTTGATAGAGTCTATCAATCCTAAAACCAAGAGTGAACGCTTCTTCGAAGTTCCTCTTCCAAATGCGTACCTTTCCATTGATGAATGCCACCTTGAATCCTTTGTCTTTCATTGCCGAGATAGACACTAGAATCTTCTTCAAGTTAGGCACGTACAACACATATTGCAAACGGAGGACTTGACCTTGATTTAAATGAAAGGTCACAGTCCCTGTCCCTTTCACGAGATAGGTGGCATCGCCTCCAAGGATAATTTCCAAATTCGTATCCTTTTCAATCAAATCAGAGAGGGCCTCTTTGTATCCAGTGAAGTGCCTTGAGGCACCACTATCAATCAACCAGTTATCCAGGGTGTCGAAAGGAGATGCAGTAGAGAGGGCAGATATAAGAATATATTCATTTCTCTTATTATCAACAACATTGGATTCATCATACCTGGAATTTCTTGACCTCTTGAAAGATTGACCATTTCCATTTCTATTTTGATCAGAGTGATGCTTCCTCTTTCCTTTGAACCTGTTGTTCCTTTGATCATTCCCCCTGAAGTTGTTGTTGTTGTTGTAGTCATCATCTCGGGGAGTCCTTTTTATTGGGGCACTCACTTGCATAGTGACCAAACTTGTTACAATTGTAGCATCTTCCCTTCCTTCCTTTGGGACCCGCTCTTCCATAATTTTGATTTCTCGAACCAGCATTGTTCCTCTTCGTTGCATGAGCAGTGAAGGAAGTAGGGTCACTTCCATTCCCATTTGATGGATGGCCTCTCTCCATCATCCTTGTCTCCTCTTGAGTGCATCTCGTCAACAATTCATCAAAATCAGGAATTATATTATTATTGAGAATAGTAGTATTAAATACATAGCATGGTCGGAGAAGTCCTCCAAGACCAATGAGAGTGAACTCTCGGTCAGCTATAGCCTCTCCAATAGCTAAGAGATCATTCTTGATTTCGGTGATCTCATGAAGTAGGATTGGATGGACTCTCCTTTGCTCATCTTGATCTTCTTCAACTTTTTCTTCAAAAAGAGAATTTGATTAGCATTGATTGCCCTGAACATGCTAACCAACTTATCATACATCTCCTTAGATGTGCTTAGCTCGGAGATATAAGCAACCAAGTGCTTATGAATAGAATCCTTGATGATCTACTTCGCCTTGTTTTCCCCTTTCTAGTACTTTGTTTTAGTGGCATTTGGTGCATTAGATGAAGGCTCGATGATCTTTCCCTGCACATAATCCATAACATCTTGATCCTCCAATGTCAGATCCAAGGACATTTTCCAAGCATGATAATCAGACTTACCATTCAGATTGTCATCAGTTTTGAACAATGAGGAAGTCATTGTCCCTAGTCCTTGTCTATTCAACTTCAATGATTGCTCTTCTCACTCTTGCTTGGGCTCTGTCTTCAGCTTAGCTCTAATATCATGTTAATTTTAGTTAACCATGGTATGATCCAAGGTTGCAAACATCGCGATCGGGATTAAATCGGCGAGGGAAAAAAAATCGGAAAAAATCGTAAAAATCGGGAAAAAATCGGCACATACAAAAATATTCATTTTTTTTCAATTTTTTTAATATCTAAAGCATCTACAGCATAAAATAAATGCATTGACACATAAATATGAAAAAAAAATAATATATAAGATGTGTAATATCATGTCTAGTGCTACATCACACATAAAATTGAATCCTGTCCTGAATACTAAGTCATGAGTCTCAAGAGTCAACTCAACCTCAAAATATCAACAAAAAATATAATAATGTATCTCATATCATGAGTCATAATGTCATATACAAAGGAATGTCAATGCACCATGCCACCATATAACCTATGGTCCTATACTATTGATTTCCTCTGCCCCTCTTGCGAGAAAATACAACAACTTTGCCTTTCTCTCTAGATGAAGAAGCTGGCGGGACTGGCAATGGGCTCTGTCGTGCTCTAGAAGTAAAAAATGAAGAACCAGAACGGGAACCTGAAGCACTAGGAGCTAAAGGAGGCAGATCATGTCCTCTACCGGTAGTAGTGGTAGGTGGTGTCACCTCCTCCTCCTGCTCTTGCTGCTGCTACTGCTGCTGCTCCTCCTCCTCGTCCTCCCCCTCCACTACCTCCTGCTCTATCCAATCAGGGGCTGACTCCATGACAGGCCTCTCAGCCTCAACCCTCCATTCAGCAGTGGTGTCAATCGCATCTAAAGAGATGGCCTCCATATCAGGGGTCCTCTCAAGTTGTCTCACCCACAATCTAAGATTGTAGCAGACGTAAACCATGTCATTGAGCCGCTGGGCCTCCAACCTGTACAATGGTCATAAATTAATAAATTAAATATTTAAAAAAAAAATATTTAATGAATTCAAAAAATCAGTTGGAATATTTTAAGTTTTTTACCTGTTGCACTTTTTGGTGTGTATTTTTTCAAATACACTCCAGTTGCGCTCGCATCCTGAAGCGCTACATGTTTCGCTGAGTATTCTAATGGCAAGTTTTTGGAGTTTTGGTAATCTGCCACCGTAGCTCCTCCACCATGCATCTACAAGTTACAAGTTACAACAAATAAGATAAACTTATAAAGTTACAAACATAAGAAAAATTTTAAAATAATGAAAATCTTACCTGGCATTTTAGTAGTCCTATCCTGGACAGCCATGTCGAAGCTCAAGGTGCCACCTGCCATTCTGTATACCTCCATTTCTTTGGATATCTCTGCACGTTCTGATGGATTTGGCACCATCTTCTGAACACAAGTGAAAAAGCCATCCATGACCTCAGCATCAAATAGAAAACCACATGAATAAGCAAATGCGGGGTTCAAGAAGAGCCCTGCAGCATAAATGGGACGATGGAATGTGTTGTTCCATCGATCATCAATCAATTCCCATAAAAGAAGTTGTCTCTGAAACCCCTCATCACCCTTATCATCATAATAGCTGTGAACAGCTTCTTTGGCCCTATCCATGGCCTCATACAAGTAGCCTATTGCGGGCTTGTCTCCATCCACCAATCTAAGAACCTTTACCAAAGGTTCACTAATGCTGCACACCTCTTCCACTCCAGCCCAGAAACTTTCCTGATATGACACCAACCTGCAGATGGCCTATCCCTCTGATTTGCGGCTGATAGTCAAAGCACGCCACTCATCTGAAAAAAACATTCTCTTCAAATCCCACTTAGAATTCAAGAGGGATTGAAGAGAGATGAAAGTAGTGGCAAATCGTGTAATAGCAGGCCGCACCAACTCCTTGTTGGTGAATGTCCTCATCAAATGAAGCACAGATCCATGGTTATATATAAATTTTGTGATTCTCTTTGATGATTCTACAATATCTTTGACAAAATCAAGCTTTCCGATGTCCTCCAACATCAAATCAAGGCAATGTGCAACACAAGGTGTCCAAAATATACTCGGATACCTCTCCATAAGCATCTTGCCAGCAGAAACATAGTTTGCAGCGTTGTCCGTTATGATTTGGACAACATTTTGGGGCCCAACCTCCATAATGAACACATCTAATAAATCACATAATAATCTTGCATCTTTGACATGTGCAGATGCATCAACAGATTTCATAAACATTGTCCCCTTGGGATAACTGACCAAGAAGTTAATAAGGGTCCTACCCCTTTGATCAGTCCAACCATCTGACATCACAGTGCATCCTGTGACTTCCCATGATGCCCTTAACTCTTCCAATCTCTTGGTGCAGTCAGCTTTCTCATTTTGCAGAATGCGCCCTCTAAGGTCATTATATGAAGGGGCTTTGTATCCTGGGCCAACAACAGCAATAGCATCAATCGTAAGCTGATAAAATGGATTGTTCCTAGCAACATTGAAAGGAATATCACTCCAAAGAAACAGTTTGCCCAACAACTTATCAGCTTCTTCCTTCTCCCTTTTTTTAATAAGGGAGGAGATAGATGGTTGTGCCCCGTGAGTGGTTCTAGGAGCAAAAAATGAGGAGGCAGCTACGGGGCTGCCTGTAGAAGACGCTGATGTTGAAGAGCCACTACCACTCTCACGTTCAACTCCAAACCCTGATATTTGACTCTTCAGAGCTGCTTTGCTGAGTTTAGTGGTTTCTATTTCTCCCAATGAGTTCATGGCTCTTCTGATTATTTCTGGATTGGTGTTTGTGCAAGGGCCTACTTCATGCCCAGGAATTTTTGCCAGGTGGTATTTCAACCTGTATACCCCCCCTGTCATGTGATGACCACATAATTTGCAAGTCAAGTTTGATCGGTCAAACCCCTAATCAGGTTCACCAAATTCCCATAAAGGATCTAATTTCCTTGGCATGTTGGAAACTTTGAACTTTGAATGTTGAAATTTAAACCTAGGGCACAAGAAAAATTGCAAGTTAAAAAATAAAATTAAAAAAATTACAATTTTACATACAACATTTTGATTTTTTTCACAAAAAAAAACCCTCATCTCAATGCAAAAATAATGGGAAAAAATACATGTTGAAACACAAGCAAAAATAATGGGAAGAAACTAAGAGCACAAGAAGAAATATAAAAAACAAAATTTAACAAACAATTTTTTGCATTTTTGACCAAAATAAACCCTTTCCTCTCAATAAAACAAAAACAAAAAAAAAACACAACCAAATGCAATCACAAACGATGAAAAATACATGGGTAATAGAAACCCATGGAAGAACAAGAAAAAAACAAAAAAAAATGGGTCAAATTTGATGCCCATACCTGGAAAAAACGTTTTGCCAGAGACACTTGGTCCAAATTCGATTTTTGTTCGCTTGGCTTGCAAGAAATTCTTCACTTTTGTCCAATCTTGGGCTTGTAAATCACGTATCTCCCTCCTTGGCTCTCCTCCTTCACTCCTTAGCTCTCATAACCAAACCTGTCCAAGTAAAAATGAAAAACAAAAACACCAAAATCGCATTATAACCGCGTTGTTTTAGGAGGCAACGATTTTTTCTGTTCGAATCGCGATTTTTTGGCGATTAACGATTTTTTCAAAAAATCGGGAAAAAATCGCCGATAAAATCGGCAGCCGAAAAAAATCGCAATTTTTTTAAAAAATCGTGATAAAATTGCGATGTTTGCTTCTCTGGTATGATCTATGCTTAGAGAAGATTACTTCAATCTTTCTTATTAGCCCAATTCAATTTGCAACCACATTACCATTGACAGTAAATGCTGATAGAACATAAAATAAATCGACAGAAGACAAGCCAAGACAAGAGACACAAGAATTCTTATAATTCTTCTTATTCAGCAGAGAGAGAGAAAATGTATTTTACAGCAGTCAATAGGATGCCCTACCCAGCAAAGACTTCGCTGATCAAACCAGCACTTCAACCCCCAATCAAGCTCGGTCAACCTTGGTCAAATTCGGCCTTCAGTCAAAGTCAAACACACCTCAAAACAGTGTAAAAAACTGGTCAACGCAGAAGTTAAACTTTGTGGTCAAAACAGCAGTCAATGTTGCGGTCAGCTGCAGTCAAAGTCAACGTCGTGCCTCAGTTTTTGTTCCTCCAGTTGCGGCCTCTTCAGATCAGATTTCTGAGCTAAAAAATGCAGTCAAATGATGAGTTGACCCAAAGTCAACATTGGTCAACGTTGTCCAGAAAAGCCCTAAACCAGTCTGAAAATTGCAGCTTTTGTTTTCACATGTGTGGAGGAGAGACAAGCCTCTAAGGCTGTACGAACCAATCAGATGAGAGAGAGATGTGTGAGATGAATGAATGATAAAATGAGCATCATGTCTCTCCTTTTTATATCCATGACTATGGGTGTGTGACACAACTTTTGGGGCTTGTGAGCCTACATTACAATCCAAGCCGACCTTGACAATTTGCACGTGTGAAAAAACAAGATGATCTTTAGATCAATCTTGCACCTCTCCAAACGAGGAATCCAACAAAAATATCATCTCCATCATATGAACAGTGCAACATGGAGTTTGGCCCTAGTTGCCAAATTTAACATGTTGTTTCCCCAACTCATTCCTTTGATCAAATACAATGATATGGCTAGCATATATGTAGTATTAGCTACATTGATTTGACAACGTACACAGTATAGTATTGGCAACATTGCATTTCAATAATAGTATCATATATGTATTGATATGATTGTATGGCAACAGTAATGGTCTAGCAGAGATTTCAATGTATTGATATGGCATAGCAGCATCATAAGAGAAACAATGATTCTGGCAGGAAGCAGTGTTCTCGTATTTTGCATTGTTCACAAATGTAGTTGTGAACCCCTCTGGATTGGCCCTAGATGGCCTGATACGATTTACAATGATAATGATGCACTTTGTATCTCAGCTGAACAATTAATGAAATCTAATAGAAAAAGAAGAAGAATTGATTTCAAGTTTTCCCCCTTGGGTTCTTCCCTGGTCTCCGACCAATCCTGGTGTCTTTATGTGTGTGTGCTTTTCTTCTCATGTTCCTTTTATTTCCGCCGCACTGTTGATGAAGTTGTTCTTTCTATATAATTGTACATGTTGATAACGATGGTATGGGGTGAATGAATATGTAAATAATGAAAAGTATATTAATGTAATTATCAAAGCAAAGATCAATTCAACCCATAGAAAAATTAACAGAATATCCCATTCATCATCAACTACCAAAAGGTCAGCTATGGTATGCCTAATGTATTGTCTTGAGGAGCCTTTTAACACCACATTTGCCTCCATGAATCTGAGCGTTATGTTCTAGCATATGTTCATGGATATTATTCTAGGTGAGCTCAACATTACAGAGTTCACCATTCAACATCAACATTTCATGAACATTATATAGGATGGACTCAACCTTATAAAGTTCATCATGCAGCATCGATGGATTCTGAATACCTTAGACATACATGTACCTTGTTGCAAAGTTGTATTCCAGCCCTACCTTATTCCATTGTGGCAATATAAGAGTTTCGAGGATTATTCATAGATTAGCATTCCAGAGAAACAATACATCTTGTGTTATTTTAGCATGTTTTCAGTTCAAACTTTTGTTGCTTTGAAACATTCGTCGCTCCAGCAAGATAGAGGCAATCTAGGGAGCTTAACCCATACTGGTACCGTTGTAGGAACATCTTCATCCGAGTTGAAATCAAGAGACCGAGCATTTAGGTACATACCTCTGGAACCAAAGAAGTAAAGCCCATTCTTGGATCTGACGTCATGATCCTCCTTGCATTCGAAGAGCCAAGCGAAAAATTCGTTTCCGACTACATAGACGCTGAGTTTTCCTTTCATCATAGGCTTCCAATTCTTCTCTGCCCACTACTCTACGGACCTGGGGGAAGGCCACATCCCCATGAACTTCCCAACCAAAGCTCTATCAAAGAAGGTCAAGTAGGTTCTACAAAAACTTTGAGGAAGGACGACAACAGGGATATTCTCTGTTTTTTTCACAAATTTAGACTACTGCTCCTTCAGGCGCGGATTAATTTTAAGCTTGGATATTAATGCCTAGAAAATTCGTTGCCACACTCAGGGTGCTAGGGTTTTGTGTCTATGATGGAAACCAGGACTATTATTTTCACTAGGAGATGGAGCACCCACTTTCTAGCTTGACCTGGTTCACTTTGTTAGGACATGAATCCTAATTTTAGTCCTGCGCTAGAGTTCATGCCTTGAGTGGCGTCTGGTGACTTTCTGCACTTACCCTTGCTATTTTGGTCTAAAAGCTAGAGCGCATGGATTGAAGAAGATGTTTCTGTGAACTTTCCATAATTAAACAAGCTATTCTCATTAGAGATTTACAAAACATGCTTTGGGGGGATATTAATGGACTCAGGTGTTTTTGTGGACTTTCCATAAAAAACATGCTATTCTCATCATATAATTAGAACGCACGCGTTCAAGAAATATTTATGCCTTGAGGAGGTTGCTCTTAGTTAGGATATTTAGACACTCAAGAATTAGTTAAGATCAATTTGGTCCAATGTGTCTTTGAGAAAAGTGTACTTTTCTCACCATTACCCATGTATATCCAAGAGTAACCATAGAGAAAAAAAGTCTCCTATGATGCATATTTCCAACCAATAGCCTCATCTGCCCCCTTAGATAGCATCTTCTCAAATGTCTCTTGCTGATTCTAAATGAAATAGAGACTAGCACAATAATTCTGAAAATTTGATAATTCCTTTGACATTGATCTTTTAATTATTTCAATATATCATTTAACAATTATACTTCAGAAATTCAACCATACAAGAACAGTGGAACAATAGAGATCACAATGCACAAAGAGAATACAAGATTTACCCTAGGAAAACACACAACAGGAAAAACCCAACAACCTTTTCAATACAAAAATTATTTTGCTCAACAAGAGACACACCTAGACCTACTAGTCATCAACTAGGCCACACCTAGTCAAACCCTCCAAGCCAAGCCTTCCAACTGGATCTAGCACTTCACTATACCTTATTTGACCCAGAATTTCGGCCCTCCTGCAACTGCTAGAATCCCAAAATTTCAGCCCCCAGCAACTGCCCAGAAATATGTGAACTGCGGAAAGAGAGAGTCTATCCACACATGCGAACTTGAGAGAGAGAGAAAGAGATCCAATTCGTCCTTCTTGACGCTAGGATGCCCAGAGACTAGCTTCTTGAGAGTGTTAATTGGTAGTGAGAGAATGAGGTCAAGCTACCTTGTATATAGTGATATGTTGGGTCGAATGAGTGTGTCCTTTGCCTGGGCTAACTTCACTTGGAAGGAGGCCGACTTGACAAACTTGGAGCCAAAAATTTCATATTCAAAAATTCAAATTTTCTTCATTCAAATGTCCAAATGGAACTTGACTCTTTTGACTCTAGTATTTAAAATATGCTTTACAATAATCAATATAAATACATCAAGTGGCCAAATATATATTATGAAGACCGACCATAGTTACAAAATTCAACACTCCCTCTTAACTAGGGAGGTATTCATACTGGTTGTCATAGATGTTCTCAAGTTGACAAATTTCTCTAAGGAAAAGGTTATATCAAATCATCATCAACATCATCATTATTAGCATCATCATCTACCATCATCATCTGCTAGTAGCCATATCCTGGTTGGTACCTAACCCATGGCTTATCATCGGCATATCAAGACTCACTCTCAGAGTGATTGATCCTCAAATCTCAATGGCTCTCACTAGGCCAAAATGCTAAAACTCAACCCTCCTGGGGAGTACTAGCAGGCACTCACTCGACCCTCCTGGGGAGCACTTTGGGCCCTGATACTGAAATACCTCACTCAACCCTACCCTGGGGAGTGATTGGGTCTGCAAGATCTCACTCAAACCTACCCTGGGGATTGATCGGGTCTAGATGCCGAAAGACCTCACTCAACCCTATCCTGGGGAGTGATTGGGTCTAGACGTTTCAAGACCTCACTCAACCCTTACTCGGGGAGTGATCAGGTCTCCTCACGTAGAGGCACTCACTCAACCCTATCTGGGGAGCACTCTAGGCCTCTCAAACCAATGTTATCAAAACCGGACCAAGACTAGTGGAACCAGCCAGTCTGACCGGTTTGGGCCCGAAACCGGTCTAGTCAAGGCCTCATAACCAGAATAGGCCAGGTCAGTACAGAACCAGCCTATTTCACCGAACCGACCGGTTTCGTATAGTCCATACCTGCACGAACAGCCAAAAAAATTACAATTTAAGAAAAAAATAAAAAATAAAAACAAGTTTTCTAATTTCTAACCCACCCCCTCTTTTACTCACACTATTCATTTGTCTCTTAAAATTCTTGAGCTGAGTTTTGTGAGGAGAATTTGGAGAGTTTTTTGTAGGGTTGTTCTAAGGGATTTATTTTGCAGATTTGAAGCGCTGATTGGAGTCTTGGAAAGTTGTTGGGCTTATTACTAAGGGAGATTTTGGAGTTGCTTCAAGGATTTTTTTTTTTCCTAGAGGTCTTTGTGTGTTGTTGAGTGGTTTTTGGCGCTGGTTGAAAGGGCATCTTTTTTATTTTGTGGGGGCTGCTACAGAGTTGATTTGGGAGGATTTTGGAGTTGATTTTATTCAAAAAATTTAGAGAGAGAGTCAAGGTATATTTTTCAATCCATTATTCTTTTATTTTTCTCCATAAATTAGTTCTTTTTTTCCTTAAAAATTTAAAAACCCATGTTTTTATGCAGATTTTTAATTTTTATTTGCAAAAATGTTATGGCCCCCTATCTTCTTCTTCTTTTTTTCTCAACAATTGTTGTTTTGCAGGGTTATTTTGAGGGATTTCATTGACATATTTGTAAGGGAGATTTTGGAATTGATTGAAGGGTTTATTTTCTTATTTGTCAGAGCTTCTTCTCTTCTCAAAATTTACAGATCTTCTCGAGGTATTTCGTGGCTTCTATTCTTCTTTTATTTTTGTGTAAAAAAAGAAATTTTTGCCATAGAATTTTAACAACCCTAGGGTTTTCTATGCATATTTTCATTTCTTGTTGTAGAAGTTGTCATGGCCCCCAAAAACAAGAATGATCCAGCTTCGATTCACTGCCATTTAAATGAACAAGGGATAAAAATCTTTAACTATTATGGGAAGTTAAGGGTGGGGGGATCCATAGAATTAAAGAACACCTATCACATGGAGAGGGCAAGTAAAACCTTGTAAAAAGGATCTGAGGATCTTAAAGCAGAGATGTTAAGTCTAATTGAAGCAAGAGAATTAAAAAAGATATAGGCAAAAGTCAAAAGGATGATGTTGTTCTTAGTAACCTTGATTTTGAAGAATGTATGCCTAGTTTTGAATATTCCTTTAGTTTCCCTATTAGAGTTGGAAAGGGTACTTTTGGCCCTAGTTCAACTGCTTCGAAGAAGGGAGTAGCCCGTAAAGGGATTGTCTCCTTCTTTGTACCCCGCACTACACCTGATTCTCAACCCACAATTGATGCTAAATGGAAGAAGATAGAGGAGGTTTCATATGAATGCATTGCTAGATGTTGGTATGATGTAGACATGCCTTTTTATGCTACTAATTTTGCATATTATCAACCTATGATTTATGCTATAGCTTCATGTGGAGCAAGCTTCAAAGGCCCTAGCTTTCAAGATATCAGGGAGGCACTTTTACAAAACGAGGTCCAAAGAATACAAGACTACCTTACAACTTTCATGCAATCTTGGACCAAAACAAGGTGCACTATTATGTCTGATGGATTGACTGATGGTAGATCTCACACCATATTAAATTTCTTAATTGCTCGTCCAAAAGGTACTATGCTTATCAAATCTATTGATGCATCTGATCAGGTGAAGGACACGCAATTACTATTCTTTCTTTTGGATGAAGTAGTTATGAAAGTAGCGATTGAAAATGTTGTACAAGTGATCACAGATAATGCCTCTAACTATTTTGCTACTGGAAAGATGTTCGAGGAAAAACACCCCACCATTTGGTGGTCTCCATGCGCATCTCGTTGTCACCTGAATTGTACACCCAATTCGGCAACGCTTGGAGCAGGGATTTTCACTCTGATCCCTGCTCACTCTGCTTAAGCTATCTCCTAAGGCAGGCTTAATAGGTAGTCCCTGAAGGCAAAATGATGAGGAATCTGTTGAAAATTCAACAAGTTTAGGAGATACAAATGAATATTCTAGCAACTTGATTTTAGATTATATGGCAAGTGAGATTAATGAGCACAACCAACTAGATTATTGAGATATATCAATGAAAGACCAGTGCCTTAGAATTTAGGAAATACTTGCACAACAATGATTAATATGTCAATTTACCGGATAGATAGATGTCGCAAGTATAATATGCAAAACCTATCCCAAATGAGATGCAAGATCTAATCTAAATATGGAATGCAAGATCTTGGTTATTTTTAAGTCAAATGCCTATTCTAGGTGAAGCCTTCTCCTTAATTATTTTGAAGCTAGTCACAAACAAGGTTGTAGAGACAATTGTTAGGGAAGGAGGCTACAGTCTCATTAACGATACCTCCCCATGACCTCTAACCACCCAAGTGCCTCCGTTCCTACAAGGGATTGTCCACAAGAGAACTGCAAGGTCACTTGTGTTAACCGTGAATTGGAGTCTAACTTCTCAAATTGGATGAAGAAGGTCGCCCTAAATCTCTATCAACCAAGCTTATGCTCAGAGGTAAATTTAATTGTGCAATCCTACTCTAGAATGAGGATGCAAGAGATGAGCCAATTAGAGATGCTTCAATGAGATTTATAACCAGGAGAAAATTGCTCAAATGACAACAAGATAAGATCACTTATAACCAATGTCAAATATCACTTTGTCAATCAAGAACCAAATAGAGAAGCACCCTAATGTTACTCAATGAAACAATTGATATCAGGTATGTATAATTAGTGTTTGAATTTTAATTTGAATATCATCTTTGACATGTGTTTTTGCAAGACAATGTAAGTATTTTGTACGTATGTTTGATTGGGTTTTGTTCATAAATATTTGTTAATTTTGGGCAACTAGGTCCAAACTCCATGTTGCACTGCCCATATGACGATGGTCATATTTTTCTAGGATTCCTCTTTCGGAGAGGTGCAAGATTGATCTAAATATCATCTTGATGGGATGAGCAGAACATTGATTTTGAATTTATTTTCCACATGTGCAAGGTCGGCCAGATTTATCCCACATGCCTAAGAGATGTGTCACACAAACTCATTGATGGATATAAATTGGAGAGACTTGGAGGTCATTTTCTCATCATCTCATCACACATTCTCTCTTTGTGATCTGATTGGTTCGATAGCCTTTGAAGGCCTTTTTCTTCTCACACGTGTGGAGCAAAGCTGCTGTTTCTTGCGTTGATCTATTTAGGGCTTGCTATTGTTTTCTGTGCTGATCTATTTCGGGCTTTTCTACTGCAATTGTTATCACTCCAATAATTCTCAAGGGTTGTTTATATTTTGGTTTAAAGAATATTAGAGGTAACCACAAACCTACTTTTAAGCCTTAGGATCTAGCCTTCCTAATGCTCAGAGAGGGCTCTCTCTAAATGATTTATCTTTGTTGATTTTAGTTGATTTTAGGCTAGTTATATAGGATTACTTGGGATTTTGATTTTGGGTTTGGTTTGGTTTGGTTTGGTTTGGTGGTAGAATCACTAGTTCAGATGGATAGATGTAGGTCTGTATTCCATTGGGCTAATGGAATCAAAGTGTCAAGCAACAGGCCAGAATCAAGGTCAAAAGGAAATGTTCACAGGGCAAGATAGCTAGGTCAATTCGGATCTTCAGGCTGAATGGTGAAATGGTTTTAATCGGGATGAGAGAACAGTTAAGAATTCTCAGATCCGGATAATGAGTGAAAAGGCAGGGGTCAATCGAAAATAGGGAGCGATTAAGAATTCCCTAATCTAGATATCAGAAGAAAACATATAAATGATAAACAATTCAAGACAGAGTGTAATTAAACATATTCTGTAATAACATTCATGTTATATCATTTAGATTAAGCAAACATATAAGCATGTGAAAAACATAAGAAATTGACAAAGAACAGATGAAAAAACTTCACTAAAGTGGCTCAACACATGAATCATGTAATATGATGCTTTAATGCTTGATCCAATCAGCTGACTTGAAAATGGTAAAAAGAACCCTCAGGTTTCAGCTTAGTACAACTATAGAAATGTTTAGCAATTCATCCACACGCAATACTTCGAAATGTGAAGTATTTATACAAAACCTCTTACAAAATATCCTAAAACAAACTTAAGAATTATTCATGGAAAAATAAATATCTTCATGCAAGAAGATAGAGACAGCTATCTAACTAATGCAAGTTGTCCCTTCTTTTATTGAATTTGTTGTTTGTTGTCTTTGATTTGTTGTTGATTTGTATCTTTGTTGTTTGCTCAACGAAGGTTGTTTGTTAGGCAGTGGAGTGCCCTTTACGCTGGAAATCTTTCACTCTGATTTATCATCTCTGATTTGACTTTAACTCTGACTTTCACCTAATACACTTTAACTCTGATACACTTTAACTGTCTCTGTTTTCACTTGAAACTGTCACTGTTGTTTTTAACCTTTTGACTGCTTTGTTTTCTGTTTTATCTTCACAGTAAATCAGTCAACTTTTCCCAGTCTTCTGTATTTGGCAATTTTATCTTCACCATCCTTCTGAATATTTCATCTGCCTCTGTATATTTTGAAAATGTAGGCTTGTTGACAAATAGGTGTTTTACCTCATGTTGTAGGTAAAAAAGATTTTCAAAATTCTTGCAGAGAACTTTCCCTGTTGGAATTCCTTGTGAAGAAGGAAGGTTAGCTTGATCCTTGGCCACTTCTCTCATTTTCTTATCATAATCCTCTTGTTTCATCAATTTGTCATGAATAACCAGAGGATTTGGAAGGCCTTTATGTCTTAGAATGTCAAACTTCATCATAAATCTAGTTATGGCAACCTCCATGTTCTGACATTTTCTTCTAGCTGAATCATTAAATTCCTTTTTGAAATTACCTTCCTGACTTCAAGAATGGTATCTGTTCTGTCACTAGTCCCAATCTCTTCTAGTTCTTGCTTATTGTTGGAATTGAGGAATTTGATGATTTCATTAGCCTCTTTAAGTTTCTTGCCAAGTTCTTTTTTTATCTTCTGGATGGCTTCTCCTGCTGCTTTGATTAGATCTTTTTGTTCATAAATAACCTGGATTGATGACCAAATATCATTGACAGATTCAATGATATTGGCCCATAGCTGCTGCTTGGCTTGTGCCATTGGTTCTTTCAGTGTTAGATCTTTTTCGTTAACATGTTTGTTTTTTGTTCTTCATTCTTGTGCATAATTTGAGCAAGTTTCTTTTCATCCTTGTAAATTTATGTAGATGTTCTATGCTTGATGCAACTTTACTTTTTACCACAGCAATCACATAAACAATCAAGTAAAATGTTGATAGAACATACCAGTGGATCTATAGAAGACAAACCAGAAACAGAAAAATGTGGTGGTGCGTTATGGCGGTCAACAGGATGCTTCAACCAGCAAAGTCTTTTTGATTAGCCAACCCAGCATGTGTCACAACAGCCCTCAAAACAGCCACACGGTCAACTCAAAGTCAACCCCAGAAAACACTGCCCCAACGTCAACAACAACGCCATCAACGGCTTCGTCCTTCTTTCCCACGTGTGAACTGAAACTGCCTCCAAGGAGCTTGTACTAAATTAAAGGAGGAGATGATGTGTGAGGATGAGATGAGTGAAAAAGTCCTCCAATGTTGACTCTATTTATATCAATCACTGAGATCACTGAGGTGTGTGACACATCTGCTAGGGGTGTAAAACCTTAAGGTCGACCTGCACATATTTGAAATTATTAAAAATAAATTCAAAATAAATGTTCTGCTCATCGGATTAAGATCAATTTTAGATCGATCTTACACCTCTCTGAAAGAGGAACCCAATAAAAATATTGGTATCTTCATCTGAGCATTACAACATGGAGTTTGGACCTAGTTGTCCAATTTTAACACTCCCTCTCAACTAGGGAGAACTCCATCCACCTGTGCAATCAAACATCGTGCGTCATCCCGTTGTAACTTGCTTTGCTAGCCTCTTTATTTCAGAACAGTAATGGATTAGTCACAAAGACATCATTCCTGTCTGACAGATTTAGCCCAGTGGTCTGAAGCCTCTATAGGACTCACAAAAAGTCTCATACCAACCTGAAGTTGGTTTATCTGACCCGAAGTCAGTAGGAGGTCCGAAACCTCACTTGGACTCAAGAGAGTCATATATACTAACTCGAAGTTAGTCTCACTGACCCGAAGTCAGTTGGAGGTCCGAAACCTCACATGGTCTCAAAGAGTCACATACCAACCCGAAGTTGGTTCATCTGACCTGAACTTAGTAGGAGGTCCGAAACCTCACTAGACTTGATCCTAGATCAAGTGGTTGGACACGTGCCATACTAGATAGAGAGTACGACAATCTCTGATGCATCCATCAGTATTTGCTACTAGTCTCTAGCTTTTCCCACTTCATTGGCCAAATGAGAGGTACTTCCCATGAGTCCGGAACTCAGTGGGTAGGATGCATATGGGGCACAGATCATGAGAGGTGAACCTACTCAAATATCATAAAGGTGGGGCAGAAGCACCACAAGGTTCGGTAAGCCTAGCCCCGTGTATGATTATAGCTCCGAGGAACTATCCCCCCCCAGAGCTCCCAGAGTTCATCGTCCAACAAGACCCTCAGAATAGGGTCGTTCCACGATTCCAAGATTCTCACGGAAAGTTAGGAACATGATCATCCCCAAGGGCATTGTGAGAATATCTGCGACCTGTTCATCAGTTCCTATATGATCGAGCCTTACGATGCCTCGCTGTACCATATCCTGGATAAAGTGGTTCCAACCATCAACATGCTTGGATTGTTCGTGGAACACGGGATTCTATGACAAACGAATCGCCCTCAGGTTATCACAAAGGATAACAGTGGCATCTAGCACATGCTCGGCGGCTCAGCGAAGAGCTTTTGCATAATAAGTGACTTCACAATAGGCCATACATCACGCAGTATGATACCGACCTTAGTGGTGCTCAAGGCTCACAGAACTGCGTTTTCTACCCAAAGCGAGATCTACGTGCAAGTAGCATCCAGATGTGCTCTTGTGATCCACCACACTACCAGTGCAATTGACATCAATATATCCATGGAGTTTCATACTCCTGGTAATGTATCTCATCCCATGGTCTATCGTGCCTCAGAGATATCTCAAGATTTTCTTGGCACCAACCCATTTAATGTTATGATCAACCATGTATTGACTCAAAGTGTTCACTGCACAGCATACGTCTAGACGGGTGTTCACTAAGAACATCAGGGCCCCTACAAGTTGAAGATACTCAGTAGGATTTTCTAGCACAGGCCCATCATCACTGCCACTCAACTTCTTAAAGTTGAGCTCCATTAGTGTCGACACGGACTTACAGTCCACCAATGCCCGTCACTGCAGAAGCTTTGAAGCCTTATTTTCCTTGAGAAAGGAAGAAATCTTGCCGAGTCTCTGCCAGAACCTCAGGCCTAGGGAAATAGTGCATCGGTCTAGGTCCTTCATCTCGAACTCGACGACGGCTCCTCTTGCTTGATGAATGAGAGGTTAGCACACATCGAGGAGGTCGTCCACATACAACACCGAAATTAAAGGCTTCTCTGCGAACCTTGAAGTAAGAGGTTCGATTGTGACTGATACCTCTGAGAGTGAGGCCCGGCTTCATCCGGGAGAAGTGCTTCTCTATCCTCGTACCAAGCTCTGGGTGCTCCCTTCAACCCATAGAGGGCTTTCTTCAACCTGCAGACATGGGTGGCCTGATCCTGGACTTCGAACCCCAGAGGTTGCTCCACATACACCTCTTCCTTTATCGCACCATGCAGAAGTGCAGTCTTCACATCCATCTGATGAAGACTCCATCCTTGCGTAGCAGCAAGGGCTATGATAGATCGGATGGTGGTCATAGGTGCAAATATGTTATCATAATCTATGCCTTATTTTTTAGAGAAGCCACGGGAAATGAATCTTGCCTTGAACTTTTCAGCACTTTCATCAGATCCATGCTTGATCTTGTAGAGCCATTTTGAGGTGCCAACTGCTTTGACCTCTGGTCTAGGAACCACATCCCAGACATCATTCTTCATTATGGACTCATACTCTTCGTGCATAGCATCTTTCCAGACTTGATGCTTTACGGCTTCCTCAAAGGATCCAGGCTCAGATTGTACAATAATACTCATGGCTGCTAGATACCCTTGGTATCTACTCGGCTTCTTGCTTTCACAGAATGTCCCCCTTTTTGGGTTACATGTCCCTCAGCATCCTCGAGAGTGTCCCTGAGCCATGATGGTCTCTATCCTAGTGAAGGAGGTCAATTGGGTCCATCGATCCTTTAACATCAGGCATTGTTTCATCCTTCGATTCTTCTTGATTTCCAGGCCTTGCTTCATGATCTTCCTCAGATCTCGGAAGATTGACTACTTTCCTCACGGAAGTATCTTCATCAAAGGTGACATCGTGGCATATCTCCACTTCCCTTTGACCAGGGACAGAGAATCTATAGGCCTTCAAAGTTTCGCTGTAGCCCACAAACATTGTGGTCTCCCTCTTGATGCTAGCTCCTCTGCAAAAGTTCTTGAACTCGTTCGTCTCATATTCAGTGCCATTATCGATCTGTCGGATAGCATCTCATGTCATTGCTCCCAGTGGACTTCCTCCAACCTGGTAGAGTGTATCAATTCTAGACCCAAACGTGATAGCTTCCTTGAAGCTCTTCTTCCACATGCGCACCTTTCCATTAGTGAATGCCACATTGAAACCTTTGTCTTCCATGGCTGATATAGACATGAGGTTCTTCTTCAAATTAGATACATAGAGTACATCGTGTAAGTGGAGGACTTGACCTTGAGACAAGTGGAGGGTCACAGCCCCTGTCCCTTTCACAGGGTATGTGGCATTATCTCCAAAGATAATTTCCAGATTAGTATCCTTCTCAACCATATCAGAAAGTGCTTCTTTGAACCCAGTGATGTGCCTTGAAGCACCACTATCTATCAACCAGACATCCATAGTGTCAGGTGGAGATGCACCAGAGAGGGCAGATACAAGAATGAATTCATTTCTTTTATCAACAACATTTGATTCCTTATACCTGGAATTTCTTGACCTTTTGAAAGGTTGATCATTTCCGCCGGAGGGAGCCTTCCTCTTTCCCTTGAACCTGTTGTTCCTTTGATTGTCATCACCATCGGGAGAATCCTTCTTGAAAGGACATTCTCTAGCATAGTGACCTGGCCTATAACAAGTGTAACACTTGCCCTTCTTTCCTTGTGCCCTTGCTCTTCCTTTGATCTTTGGACCACCAAAGTTCTTCTTTTTAGAATGAGCAGTGTAGGCAGCATTCCCTTCATTTTCATACTCCTCCATTCTTGTCTCTTCTTGAACGCATCTCGACAGTACCTCGTCAAAGTCAGGAATCACATTATTATTGAAAATGGTAGTGTTGAACACATGCCATTCGAATCGGAGCCCTCCAAGTGCGGTGAGTACCATCTCTCGATCAGCTATTGTCTCCCCAATAGCCAGCAAATTGTTCCTAATCTCGGTCAGCTTCAGAAAGTATGATTGGACAGACTCATCCCTACCTTTCTTCAGATTCTTCAATTGATTCTTGAAGAATAGTACTTGATTCGCATTGTTGGCCTTGAACATGAGAATCAATTTATCATACATCTCTTTGGATGTGCCCAACTCAGAGATGTAGGCCACCAGACTTTTATGAATGGATTCCCTGATCATCAACTTTGCTTTGATCTCCCCCTTCTTGTACTTTGTTTTGGCAGCAGCAGTAGCAGTGGATGGAGGTTCTTGGATTTTACCCTGCACATAGTCCATGACATCTTGGTCTTCCAATTTGAGATCCAATATCATCTTTCAAGCATGGAAGTCATCCTTCCCAGTCAATTTGTCATCCTCCTTGAAGCCATAGTTTGTGGAACCCATTTTCCTCTTCGGTGATTGCAACAAATAGGGCTTGTCTTCACCTCAGCTCTGATACCATGTAAATTTATGTGGATGTTCTATGCTTGATGCAACTTTACTTTTTACCAAAGCAATCACATAAACAATCAAGTAAAATGCTGATAGAACATACCAATGGATCTATAGAAGACAAACCAGAAACTGAAAAATGTGGTGGTCCGTTACGGCAGTCAACAGGATGCTTCAACCAGCGAAGTCTCCTTGGTTAGCCAACCCAACATGTGTCACAACAGCCCTCAAAACAGCCACACAGTCAACACAAAGTCAACCCCATAAAAGTTAACGCTGCCCCAACGGCAGCAATGGCAACAACGGTAGCAACAACGGCAGCAACGGCAACAACAACAGCAGCAACAACGACAGCAACGGCAATAGCAAGGGCAACAACAACGGCTTCGTCCTTCTTTCCCCTATGTGAACTGAAACTGCCTCCAAGGAGCTCGTACTAAATCAAAGGAGGAGATGATGTGTGAAGATGAGAGTGAAAAAGTCCTCCAATGTTGACTCTATTTACATCAATCACAGAGGTGTGTGACACATTTGCTGGGGGTGTAAAACCTTAAGGCCGACCTGCACATATTTGAAATTATTAAAAATAAATTCAAAATAAATGTTTTGCTCATCGGATTAAGATCAATTTTAGATTGATCTTACACCTCTCCGAAAGAGGAACCCAATAAAAATATTGGTACCTTCATCTGAGCATCACAACATGGAGTTTGGACCTAGTTGTCCAATTTTAACAATCCTCCAGACTTTTCAGCTGTTCTTTAAGTTTGTTGATTTCATTTGTCTGAATAGATATGTCCTGCATTGCTTTAACTAACTTACTTGCTTCATCAGTTGGTTGTGTTGTTGATGTAGATGACTATGTTGCTAAAGTAGTGGCTGAAGCGACAGGAAGTGTTGTAGCCATTGGGACTGTAGGGGCCAATGATTCTGCTAATGTGGAAGGGACAGTAGTAGTAACTACAGGAATGACAGTGACAGGAACTTCTTCTGATCTAGTTTTTTTCTCCTGGACCAACTTGTCCATTTCATTCTCCATTTCTTTTATTTGGGCAGTTAATTGAAGAATGAGATTCATCATCTTATCTTTTTCGTTTGCATCCTGTAACACTTCCTTTGCCTGAGGATGTTCTGTAGGAGGCACTTTTAGTTGCTTCTTTAATGCAGCAATGTCTACATTCTTCTTTTTTATCAGTTCATCAGCAATTTTTACATTATTAGGATCATATCCTACTTCAATAATCAAATCTTCCAGTGATTTGATTCTGTTATCCTTAGCCTGTGAGGATGCCTTTTCTAATTTGAGTTGATCTCTGATATTCCCAAGAGAGTTTTGCAGCTTCTGTACACTCATGGCTTTATTTGTCCTTGTTGAATACAGCATTTCACCAACTTGTTTGTGAAATTCTATTTGGTCAATTGGATGAAGATCTTCTGCTTGAACTTCATATGATGTCTTTTTGTGATCATCTGATGATTTGGGATACTTGACTTTTGGTTGTAGGAAGGTCACTTGCATCTTCCTAGTCTTGTAATCAAAGGCAGAAAGCAATCTGCTTTGGCCACTGGGTGACTGCTTCCAATATTGGTTATATGTATCGGTCTTCAAGTTCTCATTTCTGATCTTGATCTCTTTATATTTCTGCATAATGTCCATCTCATTCTCTGCTGGTTTGCTAGATGAGGATACTTCAACACTGTGTTTTTTCTGAATTATTTGAGTGTTTGAAGTTGAAGTTTGGTGTGTTTTTTCAGCAACTGTAGAAGGAGCATTGTCTCTCACTACTGCATCAGTATCAATTACTTCAATAGTTTCCACTTCCTCATTTACAGGATTTAATTTTGGCTTCTTCCTGTACATCAATTTAAATTTGGTTTCAGTGGTAGTTTCTGCAGTGTATGATCCTTCTTCTCTAATTCTTTTTGAGTTCCTATCTTCTTGCGCTGGAGTCTGAAAGATTTGACTAGTATCACCTTGCTTCTCTACCTCTGTCAAAGTGTTCTCCAACCATTCAGACTGGTTGGAATATTTCTCAATGTCTGGTTTTTTCTCATGTACATAAGAAGTTAATTTACATTTAACTCTTAATTTGCTTATTACTCCTAGAGGATCATAATACCACTGAAATCTCTGACTCAACTTAAACTCCTGCAAATACTTTTTTGCCTGTGGACCCCCATCTCTACTATTACAAATAAAAGGGTCAACCTGATTCTTAATCTTAAATTGTGTCTTCTTTTTGGCTGCCAAGAAATTGATTCCATCAAAATTAAGGATCTGTATGATATACTCAAGGGCAAATAACCTCATTGGGAGGTATTTGGGCAGCTTATATGGAAGAAGATTTGATCCATATACCCTAATCTTTGTATGGTTCTGATAGAGGTACAAATCTCTTATCCTACTATGCTTTGATAATTGTAGGACCTTCTTAATTTCCTCACTGATTCTTGGTTGACTACTGCTATTCAGCATGTTGACCATAGGATGAATGAAAGAATCAATGAATTCTGTGTAGGTGGACTGTGTGGAGTCTTTTTTGATAATTGGAGTCCAAAATATAATTGACTGTGGGTTACCTTCAACATCAAACTTTTGAAGGTTGATGGCAAATTTCTTAGACTAAAAGCACAGAAACATGTGGAATAAAACTGAGGAATACTTGAAGACACCTTCTTCAGGCATTTTGACCAACTGTTCATGAATATTATCAGCAAGGTACTGGGCAAAATTAAAAATGTTAGCAGGAAGCTGACCAAGTGTGAAAGTAGACAGGAAACCCAGGATTGAAGCATCAACATGCTCATCAGTAAAATAACCCAAAATGCAGGACAACATTGTGATGATGTGTCTGGTTCTCTCATAAAATATTGCAGATGGGTAAGGAGGATTTGTCTTGGGAGTTTCTACAGATGAAGGCATGAAAGTTTGGAATATCTGGAACCTCTTGAGGAAATCCAGATTCATATACAACTGGGTAAGGTTTTCAATGGACAAAGGGGTATCATCTGGCCTAGGTTGGATCTACAGCATTTGGTTAATTGACTCAGCTGTGATAGTGAACAGAATTTCTTTTCCAGGGGTTATTAGGGCTCTCTAGTTAGGGAAATAGCAAGATTGACAAAGTCTAATGACTTCTGGGCACTAGAAAGTCTGTGGGAGAACATACTTTGGCAAATTAGACTCCCAAATGAAAACTTCATCAGCTTGGTCAATGGATTTGTCACGGCTCCAACAGTGGAGCTCAAGAAGATTAAACTCAGCGACTATGTCATTAATTTTGAAGTCTCTATTTGCTAAAGGAGTATGTTCCACATCTATAACTGGAGGTTGCAGGGGATTTATAGTTACAAATTACAATACCTTTAGAAGCCATTGTTTTGTTAATTTTACTCAATTGATTAATCTTTGATTCAAGAAATAGACTCTGGCCTCTCAGGAATGCTATGAAATATTTTTACAATGTGCAGAAGGGTTTAAGAGGCAATAGGGACTGTTCTATGGTTTGCAAAGGTTTAAACGGATCAAATTGTACTCTTCTATGTTCAAAAACAATCTCAGGCCTAGGAAATTCTGTAAAAAGACACCTAGGGTCTGCAGAAAAAGGATTGGAAGGGACAGGAGGTTTCTTTTAGTCTGCAGAGGCTCCTAAATTGGTTCAATGATTGAATTACTTTCTCTTTAGATTAAGAAACAGGCCTAAACACTGAGGAATACCTGGAGAAAATGAGGATTCTGGTTTGCAGAAGGTTTCTGAGGCAGCGGAGGTTCTTTGAGGCTTCGCTGGCCTTTATAAAGCTTCAAATCAGGTTTTGCAGTGTCTTTGACAGCAAAGAGTGTTGAATTCTAGTAAAAGGACTTGAAATAAGGTCGGTTGAGTAATTTGTGCTTTGAAATAGGTCGAGAGTAGCTCTGCATGCGAAAATTGTAACAGAAAGGGTGAAAAGGCATAATAGGGCAGTCTTATTTGCGTTTTAACCAACAGTGATTTAAAACATTAATGCACGGGTCATTTCAAATGACAGGTTGGTTTTCACAACGGGTCAGAATACCACTGAATGGTTTTCGCATGAGCTAAAGCGGTCGGGCGGTATTTTTTCTGAGAATGCGATCGAATAGAATCCGGCCACGTAGCCAGGAGAGGGGCTCCGAAAACCGCGCATTTCGCAAGGTCAGGGTATAGTTAAAGGTTAGGCTTTCGGGAATGCGAGGAGGCTTATCGGTCGTCGGATCTGATCGATTAGGATCTTACGGTTGGAAAATAGCAGGGATTGTCGGGGATTTCAATAAGCGTGGAGCCCGTGTTAAGTTATGCAGGATATATAATATATACATTGGTCTTGTTTTGATATATTACCAATGGGGTTAGGGAAATTGGGACCTTTGTATAGGCGGGATAATATAATAATATTTATATGTCAATTAACGTAAGGGTTGGGATTTTATAATAAGGAATTAATATATACGAGATAATTAATATATGGGATTTAATAAATAAAGTTAATTGATAATATACAATGAAATGTTAATAAGTGCGAGATTTTAAAATACACTAAGGATAGTGTTAAAACTTAATATCGGGGTGGGATTTTCATAATGGGGCCCAATATTAATATTTTAAACTTGAAACTTAGGATAAGTGTATTTTAGGGGGTATTTATGAATGAAATGAAAATTTATAAAGGAATTTTACTTTTCCAAAGGAAAATATGCATTTTAACTTAGGAAAAGGGATTTTTTTTGCAGGAGAAAAAGAGTGAAGTAAAGGGAAAGAATAAAACTGAAGGGGAAGGGGTATTTTACAAGGGAAATGATTTTGAAGGGAAATAAGTAAATATGAAATGACCAATTTCTGCTATACATGCCTTGTGAAAACTTCCTCTGCCTACCCATCAGCTACCCTAACATTTTTTCTTCATTTCTTTGGGTGCATTTGAGCTTGCAGACCCTTATTCATTTTTCTTTTAACAGCAAACTTATCTATTTCTAACCTTGTTACTTCCAAGGTCTCAGATTAAACTGTTGAGCACCTTATTATTCTCTACCTAACTATTGATCTGCCAAGATTAAACTGTTTGGCTAGATCTTTATTCTCTATCTATCAGCATGAAATTTAAAGCATGAAAAGTCAAGATTAAGCAGTTTGACCTTCATGGATTGTGGCATTTTTGACAAGCTGCACACAATCTTGTTTTGCAAAATAAAGTAAAAAGTAGTGGCATTTAAATTTGCATCACTTTCATGATCTATTTTTATCTCTTTTTTGTTGGGGTTCAGTTTTTATATTCTTTTTGATCTTTTTTCTTTCAGTTCTTTGATTTTTCTTTTAGGACTTTTACCCTCTTTACATTTTTTATTTTTAATATGGGAAAGCAATTTGCAGAAAACAAAGTATGTACATATTACAAGACTAATCAAAAGTCAATTCAAAATTATGAATCCTATTATTATAGGACCCTAACAGCAGTGTTGACCATGGTCTACCCTTGGTCGTTTGACCTCAATCTTCTGCAGAAATTCTGATTTTAGGAAGTCGTACAGCTGGGCACTAAAATCAAGGAATTACGGGTTGTTTGACAGAAGCCCTACTTTGTTGCATTGACTTTTCTAAAGCTGCCTGCATTGACTTTTCTACATTGTCCCTAGTTTGACTTGCGTTGACTTGTGATGAGCTATCTTTGAGGGTTGTAGGTGTGACACATGAAAGTGTTGGCTGACCGAGAAAAACTTTGTTGGTTGAAGCATCCCGCTGACCGCCGTAATGCAACAATATCTCATATCTTTGCTGGACATAAGGAATTGTAAATTTGATCTATATTTGGCTTGTCTTCTATTGATCTATTATTGTGTTCTATCGGCATTTTACTTTCAAGTTTATGTGATTTCTATCTTGTATTGGGCCTATGAAAGATTGAATTAAAAGTGCATCAAGCATAGAACACCATTGTTATCTAAATTTAACATGGTATCAAAGCTGAGGTGAAGACAAAGTCCAAGAGTCTAAGAGTCCAAGCTGGTATTAGAAGCTATCTCTTAAGGAAGAAATCCTATCAAGGACAAATGGCCTCCTCAACCTACAAGGGTTTCAAGGTTGATGATAAATTGACTGATAAGTTTGATTATCATGCATGGAAGAAGTCCTTGGATTTGGCGCTAGAAAATCAAGATGTCATGGACTATCTACAGGGGAATATGCAAGAGCCTCCATCAAATGCAGTTGTTGCCACGAAGACGAAGTATAGAAAAGGGGAAATCAAAGCAAAGATGATTATCCGAGATTCTATTCAAAAGCACTTGGTTGCTTAAATTTCTACGTTGAAGACATCTAACGAGATGTATGATAAGATGGTGAGCATGTTCAGGGCTAGCAATGCTAATCAAATCCTCTTCTTCAAGAATCAATTCAAGAAGATCAAGAAGGGTCAGGATGAATCTATTCAATCTTATTTTATGACGCTCACTGAAATCATGAATAACCTCCTAGCTATTGGGGAAGCAATATCTGATCAAGGGATGGTTCTTATTGCACTTGGAGGTCTCCCCTGTGATTGGCATGTATTCAATACCACTATTCTCAAAAATATTGTGATTCCTGATTTTGATGAAATATTGACGAGATGCACTCAAGAGGAAACAAGAATGATGGAGTATGCCTCTAATGGTAATGGAAGTGACCCTACTGCCTTCGTCGCTCATGCAAAGAAGAAGAACCATGGTGGCCCGAAAAATCAAAACCATGGTAGAGAGGAGCCCAAAGGAAGGAAGGGAAGATGTTACACTTGTAACAAGACTAGTCACTATGCAAGAGAGTGCCCTAAGAGAAGGGACTCTCACAGGGATGATGACAACAACAACTCGAGAAGAAATGGCGGGAACAACAGGTTCCAATGAAAAAGGAAGGCTCCCTCTGATCATAGTGGAAATGGGCAATCTTTCAAGAGGTTAATAAATTCCAGGTACGATGAGTCTAATGTTGTTGATAATAAGAGAAATGATTTTATTCTTGTATCTGCCCTCTCTGCTGCATCTCCACCCGACACCCTAGATGTCTGGTTAATTGATAGTGTTGCTTCAAGGCACCTCACTGGTTATAAAGAAGCCCTTTATGATTTGGTTGAGAAGCATACTAATCTGTAAATTATCCTTGGAAATAATGCCACCTATCCCGTGAAAGGGACAGGGACTGTGACCCTCTATTTATCTCAAGGTCAAGTTATCCGATTACAAGATGTGTTGTATGTACCTTATTTAAAGAAGAACTTTGTGTCCATTTCGGCAAAGGAAGACAAAGGGTTCAAGGTGGCATTCGTCGATGGAAAGGTACTTATTTGGAAGAAGAACTTCAAGGAAGCTCTTTCTATTGGTTTTAGAGTTGATACACTCTACCAGGTTGGAGGAAGTCCATTGGGGGCTATGACATGTGATACAACTCTTTAAACAGAGTTATGGCACCGAAGGTTTGCACACCTTCATTACAAAGCCCTTCCCGAAGCAAGGAAGGTGGTGACAAGGATGCCCGAATTTAGAGATGATCATGAAGGTATATGTCAGGGTTGCGCCGAAGGGAAGCATACAAGGGGTCCATTCCCCTCAAGTGTCACAAAGACAATTGATATCTTGCAATTGATACATTATGACTTATCTAGTATGCTACCTATGACATCCTTGGGAGGATGTTCCTATTACATGACTTTTATAGATGACTTCTCCTGCAAGACCTGGATATATTTTTTTGAAAAAGAACGACGAAGCATTCAAATGGTTATATACCTTCAAGGCCTTGGTGGAAAATCAAACCGAGAAGAAAATCAAAGTTTTGAGGACTGACAATAGGACCGAGTATGAGTCAAATGAGTTTAATGACTTTTGTAAAAAGCTGGCATTAAGAGGGAGACCACAACTGCGTACACTCTTGAGCAAAATGGTGTTGCTGAAATAAAGAATAGGACCATTGTGGAAGTTGCTCGCGCCATGCTATGTGACCAAGGTCTTCTAAAGTTTCTATGGGAAGAAGCTGTGAACACTGTTGTATATGTTCAAAATAGATGCCCGCATTCCGCTCTGGACTACAAAACTCCCGAAGAAGTCTTCTCTGGTAAGAAACCTGATGTTTCTCATTTTAGAGTTTTTTGGTTATCTTGTTTACTTTTATGTGCCGAAAGAAAAGAGAAACAAGCTAGATGCTTTTGGAAAGAAGGGAATGTTTATAGACTACAGCGAAACTTCGAAGGCATATAGAATCTATGTGCCTGGTCAAAGAGAAGTGGGGATATGCCACGATGTCACCTTCGATGAAGATGTTGCCCTCAAGAAAGTAAAAAATATTCCTAGCTCCAAGGAAGACAAAGAAGATGAAGAAGCAGGGAAGCTGGAAGAGCCGAAGGATGACATGATGCCCAATGTTGAAGGACCTATGGATTCCATTGATCCACCTCCTTCAAATAAGAGAAGACCCTCATGGTTTAGGGATACTCTCAAAGATGCCGAGAGACATATTGCCCCAAGGGGGACATTCCGTGAAAGTAAGAAGCCGAAGAGATACCAAGGGTATCTAGCAGCCATGAGTACGATAGTACAATCTGAGCCTGGAACATTTGAAGAAGTCGTAAAGCATCAAGTTTGGAACGATGTTATGCACAAGGAGTGTGAGTCCATTATGAAAAATGATGTCTGGGAAGTAGTCCCGAGGCCGGAGGACAAATTTGTTTTCACCTCAAAATGGCTCTATAAGATCAAGCATGGATCTGATGGAAGTGCTGAAAAGTACAAGGCAAGATTTGTTGCCCGAGGCTTCTCTCAAGAAGAGGGCATAGATTATGATGATATGTTTTCACCTGTGGCCCACTATACCACCATCCGATCTATTATTGCCCTTGCTGCCACGCAAGGATGGAGTCTACATCAGATGGATGTGAAAACCACTTTTCTGCATGGATCTATAAAGAAAGAGGTATATGTGGAGCAACCTCTAGGGTTCAATGTCTGAGATAGAGACACCCATGTATGCAGGTTGAAGAAAGCCCTCTATGGGTTGAAGCAAGCCCCCAAGGCTTGGTACGAGAGGATAGATAGCTACTTGATGAAGTTGGGCTTCACTTGAAGTAATGTTGATCCAAACCTTTATTTTAAGGTTGATAGAGAAAGGCCTCTCATTTTGGTTCTCTATGTGGACGATCTCTTCCTGACAAGTGTTGACCCTCTCATTCATCAGTGTAAGAGGGAGCTAGCTTCCGAGTTTGAGATGAAAGACCTAAGACTGATGCACTACTTCCTAGGCTTGGAGGTCTGGCAGAGGCCAGGCGAGATTTTCCTTTCTCAAGGAAAATATGTCGTGAAGTTGATGGAAAGATTTGGAATGGTGGACTGTAAGTCTATGTCGACACAATGGAACTCAACTTTAAGAAGTTGAGTGGAAACACTGTTGGGCCTATGCTAACAAATCTTACCGAGTATCAACAACTCGTGGGAGCCCTGATGTTCTTAGTGAACTCCCGTCCGAACATATGTTTTGCAGTGAACACTTTGAGTCAACATATGGTTGATCCTCATCACATTCACTGGATTGGTACCAACAATCTGTTGAGATATCTTCGGGGCACAATCAACCATGGGATGAGATACACTGCCGAGAGTTTAAGACTCCATGGATATACTGATGCCGATTGGGCTGGCAATGTGGTGGATCGCAAGTGCACATCTGGATGTTGCTTCACTTTAGTTTCTGCTTCGATATCTTGGATGAGCAGGAAGCAGAAATCGGTGGCTTTGAGCACCGCTTAGGCCGAATACATTGCAGCGAGTATGGCCTGTTGTGATGCTGTTTGGTTGCGAAAGCTTTTCAGTGAGTTGTTCGAACATTTGCTAGATACTACCGTTATCCTTTGCGATAACCAGAGTGGGATTCGTCTTTCTAAGACTCTTGTGTTCCACGATCGATCCAAGCATATTGATATCAGGTACCACTTTATCTAGGATATGGTACAGCGAGGCGTCGTAAGGCTCGATCATATAGGAACTGATGAGCAGGTCGTGGATATTCTCACAAAGCCCCTCAGGAAGGTCAAGTTCCTAACCTTCCGTGACAAGCTTGGAATCGTGGAAAGACCCTATTCTGAGGGTCTTGCTTGAGTGAGACTATGAGCTCTGGGAGCTCCATGGGGCTTGGGTATAGCTTCTTGGAGCTATAAGCACATACGGGGCTAGGCTTGTCGAAACTTGTTGTGCTTTTGTACCACCGTTATGATATTGAGTTGGTTCGCCTCTCTCTGATCTATGCCCCACACACATCCTACCCATGGAGTTTTGGCCTCATGGGTGTTGAAAAGTGTAACTAGGTCGGTCTTCATATTGACTATGTAATTATGAATTTATGTAAAGTAGAAGACAAAGATAATAAAATGTATTTTTGTTTTACTTGCTTCATGGGTTTCATGAGCAAGATTTTATTATAGGTTTATAAACTACTTCCTGATGTATATTAGGATGTCTTCTAAATATAAATATATTTAAGAGTCATGTTCATGAAGAGTCCAGTCAACAAAATATGCTCCAAGATCTTGGCAATATACCGTGAAGAAATGGCTCCTGAAAGATGCAAGAAGATACCCTTATAAACGTTGAATTAGTTGTCCTTCACGTCGGACTATAACCAACTACGAAGTCGGCCCTCTATCATGTTGGTAGGTCGGCCTAAACAACAAGACATGAGCACTATATATATGTATGTGTTGTGGACCATTTAGAGTAAGATGCCACAGACATTTAAGTGATGCAGATCAGTGTTGGTTAAGTGATGCGGTTAGGTGATGCAGATCATATGCGAGTTCAAAGGGAAGTTGTGGATGTTTTGTATATAAGAGAGTAAGAGAAAACTAATGCGGATATGTTTTGGAGAATTGTTATAACACAGAAAAATGCGGATAGTTCCAATGTATCACAGCGTGAGATGCGGATAGCTCCAATGTATCACAGCATGAGGATGTGGACTCATAATTAGAAAGAATTGCGGTTATATGTATACAGTGACAAATGTGGACTACTGTGTGAATATAATTCTGAAATAAATATGAATTCAATTGTGGTCTCCTGAACAGGAAATTGTTGAAATTTGGTTACAGGAGGACAGGTGGTTCCCTAAGGCTTTGATCTTTGGCCTAGGGAAAAGTGTCCAAAAGAATTTAATTTTCCTCCTAAAGTGACTTTATAAAGTTATAAAGTCAAATCTAATTTAAAAGTGACTTTAAGTGATAAAGCTACTAAAGTCTAATTTTAAAGTGACTTTAATAAAGTCAATGTGAAATTAGAAACGAAAAGTGACTTTGGAAATAAATGACTAAGTGGGTCTTTATTAAAGTGGGGTGAATAAAAAAATAGAAAGTAAGATTTAAATTTAATCTTAGCCCTAGATCCAAAGCTATCTCAGCCATTGGATTTAAGGATTCCCCAAAAGTCACTTAGGGTTAGGTTAAAGGAGGGAAAAGGTCATTCATTCTTTCATGAGCAGATTGAGAGAGGAGGAGAGGAAGATGAAGAGAAATTTCTGAGCGGAGGGAGAGCAGCATAGCTACACAGAAAATCCATCTAGCAAGAGGGCACATTTCCCAAGGCAGCATTTCCAGATAGTAGCATTTATTGGCACGTTTACCGAGACAGAAAATTCGTACAACAAGATTGCATGCATTTCAAGGCAAGGTACATCGCAGATTTCGAGCAGTTTTTAGCAGCAAAGGGCACGAATTTCGAGGTTGTTTTAGGGCTCGAAAATCGAGGAGCTGTTGTACATTTCCGTACATAATCCGTACAGTCTATACAGGCAGATTCTGGCACATTTTTCGAGGCTGCAAGTATAGCATTTAATGCTATAATTTTTCTATAAATTTATGTTTTGTTGTTGGCACGATTTTCTAGATAGGAGGTTGACATGGAAATCGAGATAAGTGGGTTTTGTATTTGCTGTAATTTTTCTGTGTTTTACTGTTCACTGTAAAGGCATATTCAGAAATAAAGAGAGCTTTCGAACCGGTTTTCCGGGGTCAAGTTGACCAAAAATCAGCGTGTCTATTTTCTGTGTGTGGCTGATTTATTTTTCTGAGTTTTATTTCTACATTTCAGCATTGTGAAATTTCCAGAATTAGTGTTTTCAGAAAATATTTATTTTTCCAACTTGTTGAATGTATGGCTATGGGAATGGGCATTTAACTATAAGGGAGAAATAAGGAGAAACTGAAAACCGAGGTTGGGTTATCAAATTTCTACATGGTATCAGAGCTATTTTGCTGAAAAGTGCAGTTTGAGATAGCAAGAAGAAAAATTACAGCAAGCTAATTTTTCACACAAAAAACAGTACCTTTACTATAGCAGTGTTATTTTCAATTTATTAGGACAACAAGCATGTCTTTGGGTTTGAGAGTGGGGGATAGGTTGGATGGACATAGTAACTACAGTGTATGGAAGGAGAGAATGCAGAGCATCTTTGAGGAGGTAGAAGTTTGGGATATCATGGTGCATACCGCACAGAACCATGTTAATGTGCCTACTGATGCTGTTCAGTTGGCAGCGTTTAATAAGAAGAATAACAAGGGTAAGAGACTGATTCTGAATGGAATCAAAGACCATTGCATTCCTCATGTGAGAGGAAAGAGATATGCTCATGAGATGTGGACAGCATTGACCAATCTCTACCAGAGTACCAATGAGAACAAGAAAATGGTCCTAAGGAAGAAGCTGAAGACCATTAAGATGGGCAAGACTGATAGTGCAGCGGGATATCTCACAAATATTACTAATGTGATAGATGCATTAGCAGCAGTTGGAGAGGTCATTCCACCCACTAAATTGGTGCGGATTGCAGTGAATGGCCTTCCCAGTTCATGGTTGAACTTTGCTGATGGGGTTTGTGCACGTGAGACCCTTCCCTCTTGGGAGAGGTTCTGGGATGATTGCATACAGACTGAAATCAGAAAGAGCCAGCTTGGGGCAGCCAAACCTGTTGAGCAGGATGAGGATATAGCACTATTGGCAAGAGGCAAGAAAGGCAAGGGAAAGAAGCAAGCTTCCACAAGTGTTGGTGGGGGCAAAGGCAAAGGTAAATAGGGGAACACGCAGAAGGACTATTCCAAGGTGAAGCATTGGAATTGTCAGAAGATGGGACACTATGCAGTTGTGTGTCCGGAGAAGAAGAAGAAAGGGAAGAACCAGAGCATGGCAACATCAGCAGAGATAGAGGACTTTACGGATAGCTTTGACCAGGAGTTTGGGTTCACTGCTTGTGAGTCCACCAGTGCAAGATCACCTGCCATGGAGGTTGAGAGGGAGTGCGCATTTCCCTCCACTAGCGAAGCATCTTCAAGTATCTGGTATGTTGACAGTGGGGCTTTATGTCATATGACAGGAGTCCGTGAGTACTTCTCAGAGCTTTCAAAGAGTGGCACTGATATAGAGGTAGTACTCAGAGATGACAGCGTTGTTAGAGCAGTCAGTGTGGGGAAATTGACATTTGATAGGGAACCCAAACCTCCCTTGAAGGTGTCAGATGTTCTATATGTGCTAGGGATGAGGAAGAACCTCATATCTGTCTCGGCATTGGAGGACAGAGGATATGAGATATTGTTCAGGAGAGGACAGGTGCTGATATATCCCAGGGGCGCTCTAGCTGATTCAACTAGAGTGATTGGTGTACGCCATGCAAAGGTGTACAAGTTTTCATTTCATCCCCTTTTGGCATTGAGCAGTAGTACCGGAAGTAGAGCTACCAGTTCAAAGTTGTGCGAGATTTGGCACTGCAGGATGGGGCACATGTATCATGGAGCCATGAGGACATTGCGGGAGATCACTACAGGTGTGCCAAAGTTCAACACTGATCGCCTAGATACATGCAGAGGATGTGCGATGGGAAAGTTTGCCAAATCCCCTTTTCCCAGCAGTGACAGCAAATCGACTGGGATACTTGATTTGATTCATTCTGATGTGAGCGGTCGAATGTCTTATGTTTCCTTGAGTGGATATGAGTATTATGTATTATTCATTGATGATCACTCCAGGAGGACTTGGATTTATTTCTTGAAGACCAAGAGTGAGGTCTTCAAGCAGTTTCAGGAGTTCAGAGCTCTTGTGGAGACTCAGACAGGTCGAAAGATCAAGTCCCTAAGGTCGGACAATGGAGGAGAGTACACCCTTGGTGAGTTTGTTGATTATTATGTGGAGGAAGGCATTAGGAGGGAGTTTACTGTTCCTTACAACCCCCAGCAAAACGAGGTTGCGGAGAGGAAGAACAGATCCATCGGAGAGGCTATCAAAGCCATGCTACATGATCAGGGGTTACCATTTTTTTTGTGGGCAGAGGCCTACAACACTGTTGTATATTTGCAGAACAGGAGTCCGCATCGTGCCTTGCGACATGTGACTCCAGAGGAGGCTTTTTCTGGGAAGAAGCGTGATGTTGGTTATCTTCGTATCTTTGGGTGTATTGCATACTCTTACATACCCAAGGAGATGAGGACAAATCTAGAGCCCACCGCAGAGAAGGGTGTCTTTGTGGGCTACAGTGAGACCTCGAAGGCCTTTCGGATTTATATTCCCGCATAGAGGAGAGTTGTTGTCAGGCGGGATGTGAAGTTCGAGGAAGACAAGGCTTTCAGGAGGTCACGGGAGATAGAGTATCTGGATCGGCCAAACCCTCAGGAGCAGCTGAGTCAAGCACAGGGATCCAGTGGGCAGGGATCAAGAGGATCCGAATGTACATCGATTACGGTGTCAGGTCCGTCAGTGAGCAGTCGCTCACAGAGTCAGAGGGGTGGTGCTTCGGGCAGCATGCAGAGCAGTCTGCACAGTAGTTCACTAGGGAGTCCACTGATGGGCAGTTCACACAGTACTTCAGCGTCTACAGGTTCAGGTTCAGGCAGGAGGACAGCAGACAGACAGTCAGGAGTTCAAGCTCCTGATGATGAGGAGGAGGAGTTTCATTCTCCAGTGGGAGAAGTGTGCTCAAGGAAGAGGAAGCCCAAGTGGCTTCAGGATACCTTGAGAGAGGCCACATCTGTTGCTGGGCCAAAGAGGCCGATCAGAGAGAGAAGACCACTTTATAGGTTTTGTAGCTATATGGCAATGGTTGCCAACATCCTTGACTCTGAGCCTTCTAGCTATGAGGAGGCAGCTAGCCAGCAGGTCTGGAGAGAGGCCGTGCAGGAGGAGTATTCTTCTATCATGAAGAATGATGTTTGGGAGGTGGTGCTGAGGCCTGAGGGCAAATCCGTGGTTACTTCCAGATGGCTTTACAAGGTAAAGCATGCTGCAGATAGCAGCGTTGAGAAATTCAAAGCAAGGTTTGTGGCTAGAGGGTTCTCCCAGGTAGAGAGAGTTGATTATGAGGAGTCCTTTGCTCCCGTGGCTCGATATACTTCGATTCGCTCCATCATATCGATAGCAGCAGAGATGGGTTGGAAGATTCACCAGATGGATATGAAGACCGCATTTCTCAATGGCTTCATACAGGAAGAGGTGTACATTGAGCAGCCACAGGGCTTTGAGGTGCATGGGAAGGAGTCCCATGTGTGCAAGCTGAAGAAGGCCCTTTATGGCCTGAAACAAGCTCCTAGAGCTTGGTATGTTGAAACTTTAGTTAAACTGAGAGGGGGGGGGTGAATCAGTTTAACATATTCATGAACTTTTACAACTTTTCATTAAAACTTATTTACACTTTCATTTCATGTCCAACTTAAAATATGAGTAATCTTAGAATGTGAGTAGCACGTATTAATATGATATAACAGTAGACTTAATATGAGAGCAACAGGTATTAAGCAAATGATATAAATCAGATCAACACATAAACATCATGCACAGAGACACCAGATATAAGTGGAAACCCATAAAGGGGGAAAACCACATCTTATTATTGTTGGGATGCAAAGGCAAGCTCCAACTCCCTCTCACCACTGTTTTTCTGCAGGCACCAATCTACAGGAGGCTCCAACCTCAATTCTGCAAGCTACAACTTGCGAGGAAGCACCAACTCCTTTCCATTTTTTACAGGCACCAACCTACGGAGGCTCCAACACCATTGAAACTAGAATGACGACTATCAAGTACACGCTTGATAGGGAATGTTTCTTGATTTACCTCGGATGCCACGACTCTGTGCATGGCTTCTCTTTGCATGTACTTTCTTAATCTTCTCTTTCCTTGCTTATATACTCTTGCCTTCTAATGTTTGCTCTCTCTCCCCTCACTTGTGCATATCAATGTGATATTATATATAGAGTTCCTCACATGACTGTTTGTATTTTATAAAGAATTTGGAATGAACAGTCATGACTCTTTGGCTTCTGTCTTCTTATTCCTTTATCCAACTCATTTTTAAAAATATAACAATATGTACAACTTTTCATGCTACAGTGGGATTTTTCTTTTCCTTAGGATAATTGCCTTTGCATCACAAACAATATAAACAACAAAAATATTTACATTTTCAGTTACACATTTCAATATCACTCAGCCCTTCTTCTGAACTTTGGCTTTACTGGATTTCGTCTTTTTCTACTGCTGTTAAGAAACTGTTCTGCATACTCTTTTTTTATTGTCATCTGCATATTTCACCTGTTCACTGCACTTTTGAATCCCTTTGCTGTACATCTCTTCAACTCTACGATTTTCGTTTACCTCTGTCAAGCCTCATACTTCCTCTTTCTGTGTGCATATAAAATGGATACAGCAAATTTGTACTCAATCCAACTGTTGATCTGGGCAATTTCAATACTCCATTTTCTAGGGCAGCAGGTGAATAATTAAAACTTTTACATGTAAAATCACACTCCTAACACTCGATTAATTACTTCCAAATTTTTCTTTATGCATATAACCATGCATCTCCAACTTTTCGGGCCTTTGCGCCCTTGTTTGATTTAGAACAATTGTAATATTATCCTGACATAATATACCAATATGTTGTAAATTTTTCTTGATCATTCCAATCTTTGCATAGTATCCTTGACTTCCTTCGAAACTGACATCTAACATTCGATATATATTAACATAAATAAATTCTTATATGCTCATGGTTTCCTCATAATATATATATATATATATATATCTCCGAACCTTGGAATCGCGGTTATAACTCTTCACCTTTCACATTTAACCCAACGCGTTGGTTAAATAATTACTATGTAATAAACCTCGGCTCCGGGCCCACCTCTACGTCCAATCACCCAATCAAACACTCGTATCGTACCTGGCTATCCTCCGCACATCTTGGTTAAACTCCGGGCAAGTCCGACGCGCGATCACCGTCCGATGGCCCTTTCCCAAATCAACGGCTCGTACGCATATCACTCGGCGTCTTGGTACGAACTATAACGCGCGATGGCGCACTTTAAACGGCGGTTTTCCAATTTCGTTCAGGGACACGCGTCAGTCAGTCTATGGAATCGCTCGCGAATGGTGGAAACCGCTTGCTCGACGGATGGTGGTGCGATGAAACCCACGGTTTCGCTCCAAACCGCTGTCACTGTTCCTCTCGGTCACAGTTCCGTTCTCCACTCCAGGTTTCGTCCTCGCCTGTTCCGCTCTTTTATGTGTTCTGCTCCTTTCGATATATATATAACTATTCATCGCATTTCACCGCTGTGATTTCATCTGTTACTACGCATAGCTCCATTCACACTGCGCATTTGACTATGGTTCCGCCTCTCCTTTTGTGACATCGATCCTTCCGGCCCTTCAGATATATATGTGCAGAATCTCGAATGAGCCCTTATTTCAGAGTTATTCGATCAATACAACACATCTAAGTTCGGAACAGAGGATCTTCATATATCTATACTAACCCTTATTTTATATATATCCTCCGCGCATCAGAATTGTTTATAAATCAAACCATTTGCATTAAACCTTATTACAATTACTCAACAACACCGAATTCCTTATTTTATGCAGGGCATTTCCATGACCCTTCACACACAGTTTTCAACACTCTTTTCATACTTTCTATAATATGTTCCCACACTCGGAACCAGTTTCTCAAATCAAATATCTCTGCTCCTTGACTGATGCTGCTCCTTGCTCCTGAAGCTCCTCTACTTCTCATTTGACTTCTCCTTAGCCATCTCCTTTGTCATCAATGACAACATTTCCAATAGTCTCCCCCTTTGGCATTGATGGCAATGCACTATCCTCTGCTTTCCTTTTTTAAGACAAGACCCTTTCTTCTGTTACTATCCTCCCCCTTTGACATCAATGGCAAAGGGTTTCTCATTTCCTTTCTACTTTCTGCATTTCCTCTCTCTCAGATCTTCTGACTTTGTACCTTTCTTCTCCTAATTTTGGATTAAATCTAAAATTATGATCCTTTAGCCTTTTCATTGACTCCTGTATGCTGGGTGTATTCTTTCCATAATCCTTTGACCCTGAGGACCTGTTTCATGCTTTCCTTGCTGGCTGATCTCCCCCTGGAATAATATTTTCGTTTCTATTCTCCCCCTGAAGTTGTGCTTTCTCTTCATATCAGAGAGTAGCATCTATAGATACTACCCCTAGTTTATCTCTCAAATATTCAAATGGTTCTCTAGCAAGAGATTTTGTAAATATATCAGTTGTCTGTTCTTTTGTTGGCACATACTCCAGCTTTACTATCTTCTGAGCCACTTGTTCTCGGAGAAAATGATACTTGATTGGGATATGCTTTGTTTTTGAGTGAATCACAGGATTTTTTGATATACTTATAGCACTTGTATTATCACATTTGATTGAGATAGGTTCATCAATGCTTACCTTCATGTCTTGGAGAGTTTGCTTCATCCACATGACTTGTGTACAACATCTAACCTATTTATGTGAGGAGATAGATGTTGTTTCTTGCTTAACCATGCCGCAAACTTTCTCTAGATGAATGCGCACCTCATAACCATATACCAACCATCCATCCATGACTGGCTCCATCACATCTGTAACATCTGTCAGAGTCTATTTTTACTGTAGGATACCAAAGTCCCTTATTGTATTTGTTCTTGTGATATAAAGATATTCTTTCCCCGACATAAGAAGGTGATAATGTTTAGGTCTTGTGATATCTAACCACTAGTCCCTCTTTGCTAGCATGATGTCGGCTTGATCTTTGATAAATTCTAATGGGCTTCCAAGAATGGATGCAGCAGAGTTTTTGATCATATCAATGATTACTCATCGGCACATAGCTTTTAACTTTTGTGGTCATGAAGATTGTGACACGTTTGAGTCCTCCATTACATTTCAGCATTTCCTTTGATATTTTCTTGTGAGATGAATACTTTGTGTTCTTTTGTTGAATTTGAAGTCCTAAATAGAAAGTGAGTTCTCCAATCATAGACATCTCAAACTCTGTCTTAATCTCATTATAAAACCCTTTTTCTAGTTCTTCTCTGTTGCTTCCAAACATAATGTCATCCACATATACTACAACAATCAGGAGTTCATTTTCATGGGCTTTTATGTATAGATTGTTGTCTACTCCACCTCTTTTAAAGCCTTGTTTTTGCAAATACTTATCCAATCTTGAGTACCAAGAACGAGGAGCCTGTTTCAGTCCATATAGGGTCTTCTTTAGTCTACACACATAGTCTTCTTTGTCTGTCAAGGAGAAGCCTTCTGGTTGTTCCATGTAGACTTCTTCTTCTAAGTCTCCATTCAGAAATGCAGATTTTACATCCATTTGATATACTTTAAAGTTTTGGTAGCATACAAATGCCAGAAACATTCTAATAGCTTCCATTCTGGCTACAGGAGCAAATGTTTCATCGTAATCCAGTCCTTCAATTTGTGAATATCCTTTGCAGACAAGTCTGGCTTTATTCCTGATTACCTGTCCTTCCTCATTCATTTTATTTTTGAATACCCATTTTGAGCCTATGACATTTTTCTCAGCAGGTCTAGGAACTAGTTCCCAGGTATTGTTCTTTTCAATTTGTTCTAATTCTTCATTCATTGCTTTTACCCAAGACTTGTCCTTGCTGGCTTCTTCAAATTTCTTTGGCTCTATTTGTGACAGCATGGCTATGTATACTTCTTCAGTTTGTTCTGTTAGCTGCCTTCTTGTCTGGACCCCTGCTTTCTTATCTCCTATGATTTGATCTTCGGGATGATTCTTCTAAGTGTATCTTGAGGGGGCTTTCGAGCTCAGCTCTTCATTTTCTGTAGTCTTTCTTGTTTCATCATCATTCTGGTCTTCTTCTTCATGGTTATCTGATGGACTGCAGCAGTCAGTATCTCTTGTATTGTTTTGAAGTTCTTCATCAAATCTTACATCAATGCTTTCTACTATTTTCCGAAGAGTCTTGTTGTAGCACCTGTACCCTTTGCTTTTGGATGCATATCCTAGAAATATTCCTTCATCTGCTCTTGCATCAAATTTTCCAAGATTTTCATCATTATTCTTTATGTAACACTTGCTACCAAAGATTCTGAAATGTTTGATTGAAGTTGGCTTTCCATGCCACAGTTCGTAGGGAGTCTTGTCACTACTTGGCCTTAAGTGAGCTTTATTAAGGATATGTATTGTTGTGTGCACTGCTTCTGCCCAGAAGGTTTGAGCAATATTATTCTCTTGCATCATGGCTCTGGCAATTTGTTGAACAGATCTATTTTGTCTTTCTGCTACTCCATTCTGCTGAGGTGTTCCTGCAATAGTGAATTGTTGTTTTATGCCATGTTCATTGCATAGGTCAACAAAGTCATAATCAGTGAATTCACCTCCTCTGTCTGATCTGATGCATTTCAGCTTGCATCCTGTCTAATTTTCTGCTAATGCTTTAAATATTTTGAATTTGTCCAGAGCTTCCGATTTATTCTTGAGAAAAGCAACCCATGTCATTCTGGAGAAATCATCTATTATCAGCATGAAGTAGGATTCTCCACTTGGTGTCTTAGTTCTAGCAAGTCCACAGAGGTCCATGTGCACAAGCTGGAGTGGTCTTCTTGTTGATAACTCATCTTTAGATTTAAAGGATGTTCGGGTCTGTTTGCCCAATTGACACGATTTGTATATGGTATTTGAAGGCCTTTTTATTTCTGGCATATCTCTGACAGCTTTCTTCTTGCTCAGTCTGATGATATGATCGAAGCTGAAATGTCCCAATCTCCTATGCCATAACAATGACTCCTCAAGTTTGCTAAGATGGCATGCTTCATCTTCCTCTTTCACAATGTAAACATTGCTTTCTGTTCGAACACCTTTGAGTAGAGTCTTATCTGTGGTGCTTGATCTGACTTCACAGTCTTGTGCTCTAAATAGAATTTCGCAACCTTTGTCACACATCTGACTGACACTCAGTAAATTTGCTTTCAGCCCATCTACAAATAGTACATCTTGGGCCTTTCCTCTGCCATTGTCTATGCTGACTGAGCCCTTTCCTTTGATCTTTCCTGACTTATCATTGCCAAAAGTAACATTGCCAGATTTCTTTTCATCAAGAGTTGTAAACTTACTTTTGTCTCCTGTCATGTGTTTAGAGCAGCCACTATCCAAATACCATTGAATTTTCAGATCTTGAGCAGTTAGAGCCAGGTCACACTTATTCACCTTCTTTATCCACTAGAGGCACCCTTTTGTTTTGTATCTTTTGTGAGGTGATGACCTCCATCTTCTTAGAGGACATTTGGAAGGTATATGTCCAACTTGATTGCATACACAACATTTGATCATAATTTTTGTAGAATTATGAGTATGAACAGAATTTCTTTGATTCATAGACCTTCTTGAGGTGTTAAACATCAATCTTTGTCCATACTTTCTACACTCAATGATTTTATGACCAAATTCCTTACAATAAAAGCAGTAACCATAGAAGCTATTTGCATACCTGATGTAAGGTTGTCTCTTCCATTTGTTTGCTTGAGGCAGTCTCTTCAATGTTTGCATCTTTTGCTGGTTTGAATTACTCCTACTTGCATGACAATATGTAGCAATGTGTCCCAGCTTGTGGCAGACATAACAGGTGGCATTCTTCATTGGAGGGAAGAATCTCCTTTGATGGTTTCCAAATTTTACATATTCAGGGGTCTTAGTATTTATTACATTCTTTGCTACTAGTGGTTTCTTCTGATCTATGTCTTCCTTATTGCAGATTTCTTCTTTTGTAGGAATTGTTTGAGCTGCTTCATCATTCTTCTTTGCTTTTACAAAAATAATCTCTCTGTCAACCTTTTCTTTTCCTTTACTTGATTCTCCTTCATAGCCTATTCTAGTCTTTATCATAAGGGATATTTGAGCAACCAAAATTTCATTCAACTTACTAGAGCTTGTTGTTTGGGAAGAGTTTATAACCACTTTCCTTTGAGCATTTTCTAATTTCTTTCTGAGACATACTACTTCTTCTTCCAACTTTTCTTGTTCTTGAGTTTTTTCTTTGATTTGCTTAAGTAACATGTCCTCTATCTTCTTGGCTTCTTCAAGCTCTATTTTTAGCTGCTTAAGGACTTCTGATTTCTATTCTTCTCGTATATATTTGAGAAGAATGTCCTTTTGTTTTCTGCATTTCAGTTTGAGTCTATCAATCTCTTCTAGAGCACTTCTTAGCTCCCCCTCAAGGTCGACTTCACCTTCTTCTTCTTCATCTTCTAGCAGGAGACCTTCAAGTTCTTCTATGGCCATCAATAAGAATTCAAAGGTTCCTTCTTCACTTGAGGATTCATCTGAATCTTCAGATGTACTACTGTCTTGTTGAGCATAGAAGGATTTTCTGCTGAGCTTCTTTCCTTTTTGCCAGTTCTTTGATTTATTTTTCTCTGACTCTTGAGCCTGATTCTTTACTTTCTTGTGAGGACACTTAGCAGCATAGTGTCGCACTCTTCCACAGTTAAAGCATTTGAAGGGGAGTTTACCTTTGTATTTACCTAAGCCTCTATCCAATTTCTTGACAAACTTTGCATCTTCTTCATCCGAGCAGGAGCATATGTCTCCCTCTTCTTCTTTCTTCTTTTCTGTTTTAAAGGCTGCTTCCCTCGTACTTGGCTTCTTCTGTGGGAGCCTCATTTCATAGGCTGTTAGATTTCCAAGTAGCTAGTTCATGGTCAAGGTCTCCCAATCAGTTGTTTCTTCTATTGCAGACACCTTTGGATTAAACCTGGATGGAAGAGATCTTAGAATATTTTGCACAATTATACTTTCTGGCATTTTTTCTCCAAGGGCTTTCATATTGTTAATAATTTCTGCAGCTTTTAGGAAGAAACTGGAAATGTCTTCATCATCATTCATTTTTAAGTTTTCAAACTGGGCTCTATAGACTTGAAGTTTGGCAGTCTTTACTTTCTGGTCTCCCTCATGTATGTTTTCAAGAGTATCCCATATTTTTTTGGCAGTGTCTTTGTGCATAACTTTAATAAACTCTGCTTCACATAATCCATTCAGGATGGCATTCATGGCTTTTGCATTAGCCACAAAATCTTGTTTTGAGTCCTTTTCTGTGTCAGTTGCCTTCGGGGCATATCCTAATTCCACAGCAGCCAGGACTTCTATTCCTAGAGACATTATGTATGTCCTCATTCTGATTTTCCAGAAAGCATAATTTTCACCAGTGAAGAAAGGGGCTTTATTGGTTGAGCATCCTTCTTTACTAGCCATCATGGGAACCTAGGATCTCCTTTCAGTTGTTAGACTTGTAAAGAGGAACCTGGCTCTGATACCAATTGTTGAAACCTTAGTTAAACTGAGAGGGGGGGGGGTGAATTAGTTTAACATATTCATGAACTTTTACAACTTTTCATTAAAACTTATTTACACTTTCATTTCATGTCCAACTTAAAATATGAGTAATCTTAGAATGTGAGCAGCACGTATTAATATGATATAATAGTAGACTTAATATGAGAGCAACAGGTATTAAGCAGATGATATAAATCAAATCAACACATAAAAATCATGCACAGAAACACCAGATATAAGTGGAAACACATAAAGGGAGAAAACCACATCTTATTATTGTTGTGATGCAAAGGCAAGCTCCAACTCCCTCTCACCACTTTTTTTCTGCAGGCACCAACCTACAGGAGGCTCGTACCTCAATTCTACAAGCTACAACTTACAAGGAAGCACCAACTCCCTTCAATTTTCTGCAGGCACCAACCTACAGGAGGCTCCAACCTCAGTCAGCTATCAAGCTGCAACTTGATAGGGAATGTTTGCTGATTTACCTCAGATATCAGCTCTGTTCTGTAGCTTCTCTTTCTGCTCTTCTTTTCTTAATCTTCTCTGCCTTACACTTTTATACTCTGCCTTCACAATATTTGCTCTCTCTAACCTCACTTGTGCATATCAATGTGATATTATATATTGAGTTCCTCACATGACTGTTTGTATTTCATACAGAATTTGGAGTGAACGGTCATGACTCTTTGGCTTCTGTCTTCTTATTCCTTTATCCAACTCATTTTTAAAATTACTACAATATGTACAAATTTCCATGCTACAGTGGGATTTTGTCTTTTCCTTAGGATACTTGTCTTTGCATCACGAACAATATAAACAACAAAAAAATATTTACATTTTCAGTTACACATTTCAATATCACTCAGCTCTTCTTCTGAACTTTGGCTTTACTGGATTTTGTCTTTTTCTACTACTGTTAAGAAACTGTTCTGCAATCTCTTTGTTTACTATCATCTGTATATTTCTCCTATTCACTGCACTTTTGAATCCCTTTGCTGTACATCTCGTCAACTCTACAAATTTCGTTTACCTCTGTCAGGCCTCATACTTCCTCTTTCTGTGTGCATATAAAATGAATACAGCAAATTTGTACTCAATCCAACTGTTGATCAGGGCAATTTCAATACTCCATTTTCTAGGCTGGCAATTTGAATAATTAAAACTTACTTGCACATAAAATCACCTGCACTCAAATTAGTACTTAACCCAATTTTTCTTTCTATGCATATAACCATGCATCTCCAACTTTTCGAGCCTTTGCACTTATATGCTTGATTTAGAACAACTGTAATATTAGCTCACAGCATAATATACCAATATATTGTAAACTTTTCACCCAGTGTTTCGAAATGCTGCATAGTATCCTTGACTTTGTCTTAAACCCCAACGCGTCAACATTCAATATATATTAACATAAATAAATTATTATATGCTCATGGTTTCCTCATAATATATATATATATATATATATATATATATATATATATATATCTCCGAACCTTGGAATCGCGGTTATAACTCTTCACCTTTCACATTTAACCCAACGCGCTGGTGAAACAATTACTATGTAATAAACCTCGGCTCCGGGCCCACCTCTACGTCCAATCACCCAATCAAACGCTCGTATCGTACCTGGCTATCCTCCGCGCAGCTTGGTTAAACTCCGGGCAAGTCCGACGCGCGATCACCATCCGATGGCCCTTTCCCAAATCAACGGCTCGTACGCATATCGCTCGGCGTCTTGGTACGAACTATAACGCGCGATGGCACACTTTAAATGGCGGTTTTCCAATTTCGTTCAGGGACACGCGTCAGTCAGTCTATGGAATCGCTCGCGAATGGTGGAAACCGCTTGCCCAACGGATGGTGGTGCGATGAAACCCACGGTTTCGCTCCAAACCGCCATCACTGTTCCTCTCGGTCACGGTTCCGTTCTGCACTCCAGGTTCCGTCCTCGCCTGTTCCACTCTTTTATGTGTTCCGCTCCTTTCGATATATATATAACTATTCATAGCATTCCACCGCTGTGATTTCATCTGTTACTACGCATTTCTCCATTCACACTGCGCATTTGACTATGGTTCTGCCTCTCCTTTTGTGACATCGATCCTTCCGGCCCTTCAGATATATATTTGCAGAATCTCGAATGAGCCCTTATTTCAGAGTTATTCGATCAATACAACACATCTAAGTTCGGAACAGAGGATCTTCGTATATCTATACTAACCCTTATTTTATATATATCCTCCGCGCATCAGAATTGTTTATAAATCAAACCATTTGCATTAAACCTTATTACAATTACTCAACAACACCGAATTCCTTATTTTATGCAGGCCATTTCCACGACCCTTCACACACAGTTTTCAACACTCTTTTCATACTTTCTATAATATGTTCCCACACTCAAAACCAGTTTCTCAAATCAAATATCTCTGCTCCTTGACTGATGCTGCTCCTTGCTCCTGAAGCTCCTCTGCTACTCCTTTGACTTCTCCTTAGCCATCTCCTTTGCCATCAATGACAACATTTCCAACATGGTACTCCAGGATAGATACATACTTGCAAGAGATGGGTTTCACAAAGAGTGATGCAGATCCGAACATTTACTTTATTGTGATAGGTGAGGAGCCTCTCATTTTGGTGTTGTATGTGGATGACTTGGTCATTACGGGTGCAGAGAGACTCATAGAGCACTGCAAGAGAGATCTTGCGTTGGAGTTTGAGATGAAGGACATTGGCTTGATGCATTAGTTTTTGGGTTGGGAGGTGTGGCAGGAGGAGGGGCATTTCTTCTTGGGGCAGGGGAAGTATATTGTGGACATCCTTAGCAAATTCCACATGGAAGATTGTAGACCCATGTCAACACCAATGATCACCAACTGGAAGAAGCTTCATGCTTCAGATTCCGAGTTGGTGGACCCCACATTGTATAGACAGTTGATTGGTTCCTTGATGTATTTGGTCAACACTAGACCATATATATGTTTTGCAGTCAACACGATGAGCCAGTTCATGTGTGAGCCTAGGAGGGTGCACTGGGTTGCTGCAAAACACATTTTGCGGTACTTGCAAGGGACAGTGGATTATGGTCTGGATTATAGGCAGGGGGATGGAATGAGATTGGCAGGCTACACTGATTCTGATTGGGCAAGTTGTGTTTCTGATAGGAAGAGCACTTCAGGATGTTGTTTTGGGTTGGGTTCGACAGTGGTATCATGGTTCAGCCAGAAGCAGCAGTCAGTAGCATTGAGTTCAGTGAAAGCAGAGTACATGGCAGCCAGTCTAGCTAGTTGTGAGGCCATCTGCCTTCGGAAAATGTTGTTTGGCTTATTTGGTCAGCCGTAGAGACCTTCAGTGATTTACTGTGATAATCAGAGTTGCATTAAACTCACGGAAAATCTAGTATTTCATGACAGGTCAAAGCATATCGGCATCAGATATCACTTCATCAGAGACTATGTTCAGAAGGGAGCTATGAAGCTTGAGTATATTCCCACTGATGAGCAGGTTACAGATATTCTTACCAAAGCCTTACCACGAGGCAAGCATGTCTACTTCAGAGACAAGATGGGTGTGGTGAGGAACACCTTCCTCAGTAAGAGGGAGTGTTGAAATTTGGTTACCGGAGGACAAGTGGTTCCCTAAGGCTTTGATCTTTGGCCTAGGGAAAAGTGTCCAAAAGAATTTAATTTTTCTCCTAAAGTGACTTTATAAATTTATAAAGTCAAATCTAATTTAAAAGTGACTTTAAGTGATAAGTTACTAAAGTCTAATTTTAAAGTGACTTTAATAAAGTCAATGTGAAATTAGAAAAGAAAAGTGACTTTGGAAATAAATGACTAAGTGGGTCTTTATTAAAATGGGGTGAATTAAAAAATAGAAAGTGAGATTTAAATGAGCATTTAATCTCAACCCTAAATCTAAAGCTATCTCAGCCATTGGATTTAGGGATTCCCCAAAAGTCACTTAGGATTAGGTTAAAGGAGGAAAAGGAAGAAAAAGGTAATTCATTCTTTCATGAGCAAATTGAGAGAGGAAGAGAGGAAGCTGAAGAGAAATTTATGAGCGAAGGGAGAGCAACATAGCTACAAAAAATCCGTACAGCAAGAGGGCACATTTCCCAAGGCAGCATTTCCAGAGAGCAGCGTTTATTGGCACGTTTATCGAGATAGAAAATCTGTACAACAAGATTTCACGCATTTCAAGGCAAGGTACAGTGCAGATTTCGGGAGCAGTTTTTAGTAGCAAAGGGCACGAATTTCGAGGTTGTTTCAGGGTTCGGAAATCGAGGGGCTGTTGTACATTGCCATACAGAATTCGTACAGTCCGTACAGGTAGATTTTGGCACATTTTTCGAGTTTGCAAGTACAGCATTTAATGCTGTAATTTTTCTGTAAATTTCTGTTTTGCTATTGGCATGATTTTCTAGATTGGAGGTTGACACGGAAATCAAGATAAGTGGGTTTTGTATTTGTTGTAATTTTTCTACGTTTCTCTGTTCACTGTAAAAGCATATTCAGAAATAAAGAGAGCTTTCAAACTGGTTTTCCCCAAGAGTTGTAGGGGGGTTTTCCAGGGTCAAGTTGACCAAAAATTAGTGTCTATTTTCTGTGTGTGGCTGATTTATTTTTCTGAGTTTTATTTCTGCATTTCAGCATTGTGAAATTTCCAGAATTAGTGTTTTCAGAAAATATTTATTTTTCCATCTTGTTGAATGTATGGCTATGGGAATGGGCATTTAACTATAAGGGAGAAATAAGGAGAAATTGAAAACCGGGGTTGGGTTATCAAATTTCTACAGAAACTAAAAAATAAATAAAAAATAAAAATAAAAATAAATAAAAAATGTGGATTGATAAGAAGAAGTTGCGGTCAAGCCTGGGAAGACTGCGATCAATCTATAACCATTCTAAAGTGTCGATGCAGTACATTATGTGATGTAATGTGAAGTCAATATGTCTAATGAGTAAGGTTTATGACAAATTCTGGATTGCAAAGTAAGGAAGGTAAATCTGTGATTTACCTTCCTACAAGGAAAGTACTAATCCTCTTAGAAGATATCAAGTGAAGAATATGATCTCGAATGATCTAATATCTTAATCAGAGAGAAGTAATGTTTGAAGATAAACTCGGTGCAAATTAGCGCAGAAAAGAAGGATCAGCATTAAAGGCAGCCAAAGAAGCAGTGACAAGATCTTGGAGGTAGTCATAGGTCAAGGGTCTAAGTTTGGGTCATGGTACTTGTCATTTGAAGATCTATAAGAAGAATTCTTTGTGGGTTTTCCTCTCCAAGAGGGAGAGGTTTTGCCCTGGCTCTAGGAGCCTAATTTCATGTCTCGTGTATTTTGATGATTGACTTGATGAAAGACTATCTAAGATAAAGAAGACAAGACATAAGTAACTCAAGTAAGCCCACAAGTAATTATCAAGAAGAGAATTTGTATTAATCTCCAGCCCTTCAAATTCTCCACAATGGGAAGTACCTCTCATTTGGCCAATGAGGTGAGAAATGTGGATAGAGACCATAGCAAGACCGATGGACGCATCGGAGATTGTCGTACTCTCTATGTCTAGGATGGCACGTGTCCAACACCTTGATCTGGGATCAAGTATGATGAGGTTGTATCCTCTAAACTGACTTCCGATCAGTAAACTCACTTCGGGTTAGTAAGAGACTCTTTTTGAGTCCAAGAGAGGTTTTTACCTCTAAGCTGACATCGGGTCAGCTGTGTGTGATGTCTTTGTGACTCACCTTTTCTTCTGAAATAAAGAGCCAACAAAGCAAGTTATGGCAGGATGACGCACAATGTTTGATTTGGTACACGATGGATGGCACTTGTGGACAGATGGAGTTCTCCCTAGTTGAGAGGGAGTGTTAATTTTGGGCAACTAGGTCCAAACTCCATGTTGCACTGCTCATATGACGAGGGTCATATTTTTGTTGGATTCCTCTTTCGGAGAGGTGCAAGATTGATCTAAAGATCATCTTGATGGAATGAGCAGAACATTGATTTTGAATTTATTTTCCACATCTGCAAGGTCGACCAGATTTATCCCACATGCCTAAGAGATGTGTCACACAAACTCATTGATGGATATAAATTGGAGAGACTTGGAGGTAATTTTCTCATCATCTCATCACACATACTCTCTTTGTGATCTGATTGGTTCGATAGCTTTTGGAGGCCTTTTTCTTCTCCCACGTGTGGAGCAAAGCTGTTGTTTTCTGCGCTGATCTGTTTAGGGCTTGATGATGTTTTCTACGTTGATTTGTTTAGGGCTTTTCTGCTGCAGCGTTGACCGTGGTCTACCCTTGGTCGTTTGACCTCAATCTTCTGCAGAAATTCCGATTTTAGGAGGTCGTATCGCTAAGTACTAAAATCGAGGAATCCCAAGTTGTTTGACCGAAGCTCTAGTTTATTGCATTGACTTTTTTGACGCTACCTACATTGACTTTTTTGCACTGTCCATGGTTTGACTTGCGTTGACTTGTGATGAGTTGTCTTTGAGGGTTGTGGGTGTGACACATGAAAGTGTTGGCTGACCGAGAAAGACTTTGCTGGTTGAAGCATCATGCTGACCGTCGTAACGCAACAATATCTCATATCTTTGCTGGACATAAAGAATTGTAAATCTGATCTATATTTGGCTTGTCTTCTATTGATCTATTATTGTGTTCTATCAGCATTTTACTTTCAAGTTTATGTGATTGCTATCTTGTATTGGGCCTATGAAAGATTGAAGTAAAAGTGCATCAAGCATAGAACACCATTGTTATCTAAATTTAACAATATTGAACATATTTACATTTGAATTTTGAATATTTCTCTGACATATGGTTTACAGGACAGTGTAAGTATTTTGTTTGTATATTGATTTGGGTCTTGTTAATTAATGCATGTGCAAGAAGGAGGACACAATAGAACAAGTCAGACACACACTAGAAGGACAAAGCAACGCCAAAGTACCATTACTTGAAGCAAGCAAAACAATACCTCGACAACTGCTAGTGTTCAAAGAAGTAGTGTCAAGTCAACTATCAAGTCGTGTCAAATGTCAGTATTGTAAAAATCATCATTGTAAAAGAGTCAATCTGCCTAGAGTTGGAGAGGCATTGTTGAGAGGTATAAGTGTCATTGTTGGATAATGTTATGGTTGGGTTGCAAGTCATAGTGTGATTGGGTGATTGGTCTAGTTCAAGAAAATCATTGTGAATCATATTGTATCGTGAATCATTGTCCCTAGTACGGGAGTCCACACTCTTGTCTTATTTCTAATCATTATAGGGTGGCAGGGAGGTGCTAGTTTGGTGCATGAAGTCACCTACAGGGTGGAGCCTGTGAACACTTCAGGGTGGTAGGTCGATTTAGGATGTCGGGGCATCCATTCAGTTGACTACTGAAGAAACTAGGGCATTGGAGCATCTTTCCAGTGGGAGATGGAGAAGAATGCTTTTCTAGAATTCTAGGAAGTTGTACCTTTCATTTTAGTTGGGGTTGAACATTAAAGAATTTATTAGAAAAGTGTTAGGTGGTTTTTGACCCAGAAGAGGTTTTCCACCTAAAATTCATGTGCCTATTATGTTCTATTGTTTACTATTGTTACTAGATAAACATAAAGAATAATTGAAGATTAACTAATGCTCTGAAAATATTTAAAAGTGCTAATTGATAAGAAATATTGATCCCCCCCCCCCAGTTTTTCCAACAGTAGCAGTGACAGTGGCAGAGTCATGGGCAACAGTACAAATAGCAGCAGCGCAGTGGATGAAGGGCAACAGGTCGAGCATCAGCAGCGCAAAGCACTGATGTCGTGGATCAGGGTGATGCTTCTGGTGATGAAGTATTGCTAGAGCACATTCCTCGCTAAGAGGGAGTGTTGATTTTTGGGTGGCATCGGATGTGCTCTAGCTCCGAAATTTTGTAAGGGGCTAGATCACATGAGATCTCCAAGACCCAGAAATCGTTTGGAGAAATTCCATCCGGAGTGAAATTTATTCAAATAATTAATTATTTTAAATGGAGCCTAAGTTAAAACTTAGGGAATTTAAATAATTAAAGTGAATTAATTTGAAGATGTGTTGAGAAGCTTCTAAGTGACGAGGATAAAGTCTAATTTAATCTTAGTCGTTGATTAAGGATTAGATCGCGGCTGTTGATTTCTCAACAGGAAAAGTATAAAGGAAGGCTTGAGGGTCAGTTGAAGAAGACACACAGTGAATCTAGAGATCGAATTCTTCTGACGGAGCAGTGCTCGGACGAAGATAAGATCTAAGTGATTCAGTTGCAGTGACGGGCAGACGCAGTTATTGGTCGAAGGACCAAGAGTACATAGTAGAGCAAGGGCAACAGAGACAGCGAAGGAAGCAGTGCAGCCACTAGGAGAGGTGACGCAATCCCCAGAGAGGGTGACATAGGCCCATGCAGGGACAGCGCAGAGTATCCGAGAGACAGTCTAGATTTAGCTGAAGATCGGGGTTTCTGAGCCAGGAGGGCTGAAACTCGATTTTTTGAGAGGCAAATCAGCGCAGAGAAGGGGTGGCACAGTCCTTAGCCAAACCCACGCAGGCCTACGCATCTACTACGTAGAGGCAGCTGGGGTTTCACCAGTTTCTGATCCGGATCAGTCGGGACTTGCAGTGTGAGGTAAAACTCACTATTATATCTGTCTATTGAGGATTTTTCTCTGTTGGGTGAGCTGGATTTTGGCACCCTAGTTGTAGTCAGAATACTGTTGCTTAATAATATAAACCCTCAGATCTGCTGCACCGGTTTTCCCGCATTGGGTTTTTCCGGGGACAATTGTCCAAAAATAAAGGTGTCCTTTGTATGGTTGTCTCATTTATTTTTTAGTACTTGATTTGTATATTTGTGTAGGCTGCAACTTATTTACATTAATAGTTTCCTGAAACATTCAAAAAATAACTTGTTAAATTAATGAAAACAAATAGGTAATGTAAATCAAATTTATGCAGTAGGATTTCCGTAACTTAGATTCAGAAATTTTCGCAGTTGGAGAAGAAGTCAAGAAATTGCAGGATCGAATTTTTCTAGGGTACTTATCTCTCCCACGCCTGGAATTTTTGGGTTACTGCAGCTAGATCAAAGTATTGCATCAAGGCCGAAATTATGTTGTTGCTTCTAGGTCGAAATGTTGCTTCAGGATCGAAGTGTTGCTTCAAGTTAGGATCGAAGTACTGCTTCCAAGTCAAAGTGTTGCACCTAGGTCGAAGATCAGTTGTTGCTGCCAGTTGTTGTTGGGTCGAAGTTGTTGCTACTCCTAGGTCGAAGTTTTTGTTGCATCGAAGTGTTGTTGTTGTTGTTGCTATTCTAGGTCGAAGATAGTGCTGGAAAGTTATCATTTGCAGAAGAAGAAAAGGGTTGACCTGGTGATTGGAGGAAGTTTGTGTCTAGGTCAAGAATTTTTGGATTGTCTCGTGAAACTATTGACGGAAGAGTTGTTGACTGGGTTTTCCCCTAGAGTGGGTTTTTGCTCTGGCTGTCTGCCTACTTCTAGTGTCCCTGATCTTTATATGGTTTTTATAATTGCTTGATGAACTAAAAGAACACTAAAGATAATAAGCAAATAAGAATTACACAAGTAATTATCAAGTATAAGAAAATCTTTATGCCTTTCTGATTTTCTAACATGGTTTCAGAGCTAAGGTGAAGAAGGAAGAAAAAGGCAGTTTGAGGATCTATTGAAAGGAGTCTACGAAAACTCAAGAAGTTGAATAAGGGATCATATAAAGAGACCTTATAAGGAAAGAAGCTTACTAACTTCAAGGACAATGTCTAACACCATAAAGGGAGAGAACAAATTAGAAGGAGCATCAAATTACAGGTCATGGAAGAAAAGAATTGATCTCATTCTTGAAAAGAACAGTCCTAGATTTAGTCAGAGGAAAAGTGAAGAAACCTACTGAAGGATCTAGTGATGTTGATAAAGTGAAGTTTAGAGACTCAAAAATATTGGCTATGAGACTAATGGTAGAAGGTATAAAGGACAATCTTGTCCCATACATTTCCAACATAGACTCTGCTCAAGAAATGTATGAAGCCTTATCAATATTGTTCACCATCAAAAACATTGGTCAAGTTGAAAGTCTCAAAAATGAACTAAGGACCACAAAAATGGCAAAGGATGACATTGTGGCTTTCTTCTTTGTAAGGATAGAGAGAATTAGAGATGGCCTTCAAGCCATATATGAGATTGTACCAGAAAAAGAGCTAGTGATCGCTGCATTATTAGGATTTCCACCCACTTGGAGTGCTTTTGCTTCAGGAATCAATAGATGGAGAGAAACTCCTTCATTCGAGGAATTATGGAATGCTTGCAGCCAAGAAGAAATGAGAATTTCATTAGTAACCAACAATGAAGAAGAGAAATTTTCAAATGCTTACTCTACTCATCACAACAAAGGAAACTTCAAGAAATCTAATGGGCCAAGAAAGAAGGTAGATATGCCCAAAATAGAATGCTACCAATGTCATAAAATGGGTCACTATAAACGTGACTTTCCTGACAATCTGAAGAATAAGAAGAGGAACAGGGATCAAGCTAATGTTGTCAAAGAAGGATCTCCAAAGAAGAATAAAACCGAAGGATTAGAAATAAGGGACTTACACTACTAAGTCCTTTGCTCTAAGCTTTAGCTGTTTTTCTTTTGTAATTTGGATTTTTAGTATTTGTAGGTTTAACATGTTTTGGAAAAACATTTTTGAATTGTTTTTAAAGTTACAGGTATCCCTCGAGATTGGATTAAGAGGTAGCCCTCACCAATTTCCAAAAATAAGTATCTTATTCCTTGAATTACCTTTTTCATATTTGGTTTCCTTTACTTATCTAGGTTTATTTATAGTAGATGCTAATTACATTTCTTTTATATTTTTCTTTGTTTAGGAAAGCCTGTTGATCTGGTCAGGAATTATGAAGAAGGCCTCACAAAAACAAAGCATTGGAATTACAAGGTTTGTCAAGAAACAAAGGTATGCCCTAGACCATAAGCTTTGTTCTCTTCATGATAAAGGTATATTCATTCTTTTTAGTAAACTATTCTACCTTGCTAACATTATTGTGTCTAGCTCTCTTGAATCATAAAGATTCTTGATTGGGTGATTCACCATTAGATAAATCTACCCTCCTCATATCTTTGATTATTCTTGTGAAAACCTAAAAAGGTTCTCTCTAAAACCCTAACTTAAGGGTATGTCAATATGAGAAACCACAGCCTACTTAGGGTTATTGGTGAAGTTTAAGAAAATGTTATTTTGATGTGTAAAAGTTTTGATGATGTCATGTTTGGGGTTTTGGCGTGGTTATGGAAACCCTAATCTTCTAGGGTTGGTTGATGGTCTCTGAAATCCCAAATATTTGAAGTTTTCGGTAAATTTGGGTTGTGTTATGTATTGAAACCCTAGATCTTTAGGGTTTCATAGGGTTTATAAGCAAGACCCTTATTTTAAAGGAAGTTCTAGGAATAAAACCCTAGGTACATGTTAGTCTATCTAATCAAGTCTATTATATGTCTAACCTTACTGTGTTTGTGTCATTGGGTTCGCATGATTTGTTGTTATGATATGCTTATGCATGACTATGAAGTCCTAGATATGTATATGTGTTGACCTAATTGTTGATGGTCATAAATCCTAGGGTTTGTAACTAAGCCTTGGTAGAAGTTTGATATTCTATGATGATATTGGTTTGATGATGAATCTAGGGTTTACAACAACTCTAGTAGAAATTGGTCATGTCGTTGAAATTTTAAATTGTGTTGTGATTGGTTTTGATTATTGAAGCTCATGTATGAAATGTAGGTTTTGCACTAAATCCTAGTAGAAAGTCTAACATATGAATTCTGAAAGTTGTTAGATGCATTGTTGAATTGTACTTGTTTGAATGTTTCTAGGGTTTGCAATATGAAAAATTTCTCATATCTTTGAAAGTGATATTATAGACCTAGATATAATGAGATTGGTATCTTGATTGAGCTAATGATGTGATTTAGGGTTTGTAACAAAAACCCGAGCAAGAAGTTGAAGTATAAAAGTATGAACCTAACTAAGGTTAGGTATCTAGTGTCTAAAGTCTAATGCTTCCATTATTATTCTGATAAGGTTAACTTCATGCTTCTATGGATTTGGTTGTACTTGTTATCTAAGTTGTGCAGGTACATAATCTTCAAGGTGGTGAAGATGTTCGTAAGTAAAGTTGACTTGATTGATAAGCATGATGAAGGAAGTTCTGTGAATGGTGATGATCAAGTGACTTTGATAAGAAGGATGGAAGCCATAAAAGATTCTCTGATGTCATAGGCAGAAGTTGATCTCCCTAAGTTAAGAGGGAGCTTGGATAGATGAAATATCCCTAAATTAAGAGGGAGGGCATAATATAGTCATGATGAATACCTTGAAAGAAGAAATTGGAAAATGCATTTTGAGGTGCTGCTGAAAGAAGGAAAACAGGATCTGGTTGTAGAATATGTTGTTGCATAAAAAGTAGGAAAGAAAATTGTATGATTGAGGAATCTTCTATCAAGATCCATTTGGAAGTATTTAAGTCCTACTGTGAGAAGCAAAATCAAGATATCTGAAAGACCCTGAATGTCTGTGCTTACTTATGTACATTTGAAAGTTTGTTACTGATTGGGGTTGTGTTTGAACAGGTAGATCTGTCGAAGGTTTGATAGCATGTTTTACATGCTTGTTGTTACCGATCAATTTGATCGAGAGAGATTTGTTGTTTCCAATCAGTTTGATCGGAAGAGATTCGTTATCGATAAGTTTGATCGGGGAGGATTTGCTACTGATTAGAATAATCAGGAGTGCTGAGGCTTTGTGTGTGATACACAGTGCTTGGGAGGACATATGACCGACACTATGTGTTGATGTCCAGATCCCAAAGTAGGGAAGGTGGTGTTGGTCATAGAGCTCTGACCTCGGATACGCATCTGGATCCTTGGGTTGATGGTTAGCAAGTAACCTTGATGGTACCTAGAGAGGCTGAAAGCTTTAGTCCATCTTAGTCCCACCCGGATAGATTTCCCTGGACAGGAATCTAGTCCATGGCATTACGGTGCCTAGACTCGTCATGGTTCATGTGTTTTGAGATCTTCCTTGTACTTGTATATGTCATTATGAATACCTCCCAAGTAAAGAGAGAGTGATGAAGAATGTAACTAGGTTCAGTCTTCATAATTGTATGAGTCATAATATGAAAAAGAATGAAAAGAAAAATTTATTATTATTATTTTTATGACTTATTAAAGCAGGGGTTTCATGCTTGGGTCATCATGTTTTAGGTCAAAGTCCCCATTCAGGACTTCAAGGATTAAAACTGAGTCATTAGAGTCATTGTACATTTAATAAGACCCTTCTTGGGCTTTTGAATCTTGTAAAAAAGAATTATTTTTTAGTCAAAAATGAATTTTGTCACTTCCACACCAAGTCGTCCCTTACCAGTTCAAGTCGGCCCACAAGAAGGGAATTCGAACTCCAAAAAAGGGTATATATAATAGCAGTTCGATTCATTTGAGAGACCATCCCTCACACAAGTTCGATCTCCAAGAAGAGGTAGTGAAAAAGTGCAAAGTTGGAGAAGAAGTCAAGAAATTGTCAGATCGAAGTTTTCTAGGGTACTTATCTCTCCCACGTGTGGAATTTCTGGGTTAATATAGCTAGATCGAAGTACTGCATCAAGGCCGAAATTCTGCTACTGCTTCCAGGTCAAAATATTGCTTCAAGATCGAAGTGTTGCTTCAAGTCATGATCAAAGTACTACTTCCAAGTCAAAGTATTGCACCTAGGTCGAAGATCAGTTGTTGTTGGGTCGAAGTTACTGTTGCTACTAGGTCGAAGTTTCTGCTACATCGAAGTGTTGTTGCTGCTGCTGCTATTCTAGGTCGAAGATAGTGCTGGAAGGTTGTCATTTGTAGAAGAAGAAAAGGGTTGACCTAGTTATTAAAGGAAGTTTGTGTCTAGGTCAAAAAGTCTTGGATTGTCTCGTGAAACTAATGAAGGAAGAGTTGTTGATTGGGTTTTTCCCTAGAGTGGGGTTTTTCCCTGGTTGTACGCCTACTTCTGGTGTCCCTGATCTTTATATGGTTTTGATAATTGGTTGATGAACTAAAAGAAGAACACTAAAGATAATAAGAAAATAAGAAACTATCAAGTATAACAAAATATTTTTTCCTTTCTGATTTTCTAACAGTAGTTGCTACAATGATAGTGGTGACATTACAATTCTCTTTGTCTAGGTCACCCAAAGAGGTGTTGCATTAGGGTGCTAGATTTTGTTATAACAATAACTAATTAATTGAAGTGTCACAATTATGATCTAGTCATAACATGATCCAATGATTCATCTTCTCATTGAACACTTGATCCATGGCTTAACACATGATTGGTCCATGATATCCATTTAAAGAGCATGGAAGGCCATTTGTTGATAATCAATTGTGAAATATGGTCATGTAAAATATTCCTTTTTTGCATCAATTTATTGCCTCAAGTAGCCATGTTGGTTAGGGCTGCACATTATTTCTAATTTTGAGGGTTTTAACCACATAAACACTAGTGTACTAATCTTTGATCTATTTGTAAACAATTTCACCAATGAAATGGACAAGAATTCGATGCCACAAAGACATCCTTAATCCAATTGTTGTCTTCAATATTGCAACAAAAAAATCCCTCCTAGAGATGTGTTGGAGATTGGTGCATGGAGATCAATGACATCGAGAGTCCCTTGAAACTCCATGATATCTAATGAAGCAACCACTGTTGTGTGCTTGGTTCCTTAAGTTAATTTATCGAATACATTCCCATGAGCTATCTGGAGCATTAGCTATAGTACTAGCGGAGATCACTAATTTTGAAATTTGGCATCCATTATTTGTGTTTGAAATTTGCGAAAGGCCACAACTATAGCCTACTAATGATTGCCACCTGCAACCATACATGTAGCAATTGTCAAACTTTGGTGTAATGTCCCCATCCACTTAGAAGACATAAGGAAATGATTCCACTAGCCTAATGAAGTTCTCGAGACTAGGACGGGAAAATTAATCAAGGTAACACATTTCGCCTAAGAGAGAACGTTATAAAAAAAAGGGGGGAAAAAGGGGACATGGGTCCTAGGCTGATGAAAAATCGCTTTTAAATTATAAAGTGAGAAAACCCACTAAAGTGACTTTATTAAATCAAAAGGTAAAAAGGTGGCAAAAGGATAAAGTGAGTTATAAAAAAGGGAAAATGAGGAGTCTCTCCGCACTCTTGCATTTGCTCACTTAAAAATTAGAATTTTGGAGAGCTCTTGAGAAAGAATCTAACGTTTTTGGAAACCCTCATTCTTGTTACTGGTTTTGGTGTTGAAACTATACACCCTAGCCAGTGTTGGAGCAGGATCACTCAAATTCTGCTTTAGTGAAGAAGAAGATATTGGCAGAAATGAGTAAGTCAATGGTGTTACCAGTGAATTTTATATACTGGCTTTTGATGTTCTATATTTATTATACAGGTTGAGTCCATATTCAAGAAGGGGTCGAGTTTCCCTAGAAGAAGGGCTCGAGTTTCACATAATATGTAGAAATTTTAAAAACACTCCCCGGTTTTCAGTTTCTCCTTATTTCTCCCATAGAATTAAATGCCCATTCCCATAACCATACATTCAACAAGCTGGAAAAATAAATATTTTCTGAAAAAACAAATTCTAGAAATTTCACAGTGCTGAAAATGCAGAAATAAAAACCCAGAAAATAAATCAGTCACAAACAGAAAATTGACACACTAATTTTTGGTCAATATGACCCTGGAAAAACCCCCTACAACTCTTGGGGAAAACCAATTCAAAAGCTCTTCTTTATTTCTGGAAAATACTTTTACAGAGAAGTGAAATGTACAGGAAAAATTCCAGCAAACAATGTATAGACTTATCTTGTTTTCCGTGCTTGCCTCCACCTCGGAAAATATACCAAATCAGCAAAATATTCAAAAAAGAAATTTATTACAGCAGTTAAAAGCCTTGAAACTCGTGCCCAATACTTAGTTGTATCACCGTACGGACTGTACGGAAAAGTACAGCAAAGCCTCCACGAAAATCGTGCCTGTTGTCTCGGAAAATGTGCCCAGTAACCTCGGAATCTGTGCCTTTAGCTTGTTGTTCCTTCTCGATTTCTATGTTGTCCCTCTCCTCGAAAACTGTGCCTCAAGCTATTGTACGAAAATCTCCCTCGAAATGTGTGCTAATTAATGTTGTACGGACTGCTGCCTAGAAATGCTTGCAGCCTCTCTCTGCTGTACGGATTTGTTGAACTGCTCCTCTCCTTCACTTTCTCAAAACCCAAAAATTTCTCCAGCTCTCTTTCTCTCCTCCTCTCTCAATCTGCCCATGAAAGACTGAATGATCTTTTCCCTCTTTTCCTCCTTTAACCTAACCCTAAGTGACTTTTGGGGAATCCCTAAATCCAATGGCCAAAATAGCTTTAGATCTAGGGCTGAGATTAAATGTGCATTTATATCTCACTTTCTATTTTTTAATTCACCCCATTTTAATAAAGACCCTCTTAGTCATTTATTTCCAAAGTCACTTTTCACTTTCTAATTTCACATTGACTTTATTAAAGTCACTTTAAAATTAGACTTAATAACTTTATCACTTAAAGTCACTTTTAAATTAGATTTGACTTTATAACTTATTAAGTCACTTTAGGAGAAAAAGTTAAATTCTTTTGGACACTTTTCCTTAGGCCAAAGATCAAAGCCTTAGGGAACCACCTGTCCTCCAGTAACCAAATTTCAACACTTCCTCTTACCGAGGAAGGTGTTCCTCACCACACCCATCTTGTCTCTGAAGTAGACATGCTTGCCCCGCGGTAAGGCTTTGCTAAATATATCTGCTACCTGGTCATCTGTGGGAATATACTCGAGCTTCATAGCTCCCTTCTGAACATAGTCTCTGATGAAATGATATATGATGCCGATATGCTTTGACCTATCATGAAATACTGGATTCTCCGTGAGTTTAATACAACTCTGATTATCACAGTAAATCATTGAAGGTCTCAACGACTGACCAAATAAGCCAAACAACATCTTGCGAAGCCATATGGCCTCACAACTAGCTAGACTGGCTGCCATGTACTCTGCTTCCGCTGAACTTAATGCCACTAACTGCTGCTTTCGGCTGAACCACGACACCACTGTCAAACCCAACCCAAAACAGCACCCTCAAGTGCTCTTCCTATCAAAAGCACAACCTGCCCCATCAGAATCAGTGTAACCTGCCAATCTCACTCCATCTCCCTGCCTATAGTCCAAACCATACTCCACTGTCCCCTGCAAGTACCGCAAAATGTATTTTGCAGCAACCCAATGCACCCTCCTGGGCTCACACATGAACTGGCTCATCGTGTTGACTGCAAAACATATATCTAGTCTAGTGTTGACCAAATACATCAAGGAACCAATCAGCTGTCTATACAATGTGGGATCCACCAACTCGGAATCTGAAGCGCGAAGTTTCTTTTAGTTGGTGATCATAGGTGTCGACATGGGTCTACAATTCTCCATGTGGAATCTGCTAAGGATGTCCACAATATACTTCCCCTGTCCCAAGAAGAAACCCTCCTCTTGCCACACCTCCAAACCCAAAAAGTAATGCATCAAGCCAATGTCCTTCATCTCGAACTCCGACGCAAGATCTCTCTTGCAGCTCTCTATGAGTCTCTCTGCACCCGTAATGACCAAGTCATCCACATACATCACCATAATGAGAGGCTCCTCACATATCACAATAAAGTACAGGTTCGAATCTGCATCACTCTTCGTGAAACCCATCTCCTGCAAGTACGTATCAATCCTGGAGTACCAAGCTCTAGGAGCTTGCTTCAGGCCATAAAGTGCCTTCTTCAGCCTACATACATGGGACTCCTTCCCATGCGCCTCAAAGCCCTGTGGCTGCTCAATGTACACCTCCTCCTGTATGAAGCCATTGAGAAATGCAGTCTTAACATCCATCTGGTGGATCTTCCAACCCATCTCTGTTGCTATCGATATAATGGAGCGAATGGAAGTATATCGAGCCATGGGAGCGAAGGTCTCCTCATAGTCTACTCCCTCTACCTGGGAGAACCCTCTAGCCACAAACCTTGGCTTGAATTTCTCAATGCTGCCATCTGCAGCGTGCTTTACCTTGTAAAGCCATCTGGAAGTAACCACGGATTTGCCCTCAGGCCTCGGCACCACCTCCCAAACATCATTCTTCATGATAGAAGAATACTCCTCCTGCATGGCGCCTCTCTAGACCTGTTGGCTAGCTGCCTCCTCATAGCCAGAAGGCTCAGAGTCAACGATGTTGGCAACCATTTCCATATAGCTACAGAACCTCTCAGGTGGTCTGCTCTCTCTGACCGGTCTCTTCGGCCCAGCAACAGATGTGGCCTCTCTCAAGGTATCCTGAAGCCACTTGGGCTTCCTCTTCCCTGAGCACACTTCTCCCACTGGAGAATGAAACTACTCATCCTCATCAGGAGCCTAAACTCCTAACTGTTTGTCTGTTGTCCTCCTGCCTGAACCTGAACCTGTAGATGTTGAAGTACCGTGTGAATTTTCCATCAGTGGAATACCTAGTGAACTTGCCCGAAGCACCACCCCTCTAACTCTGTGAGCCACTGCTCACTAATGGACCTAATACCGTAATCGATGTACCTCCTGATCCCTGCCCACTGGATCCCTGTGCCCGACTCAGCTACTCCTGAGGGTCTGGCTGATCCAGATACTCTAACTCCCGTGACCTCCTGAAAGCCCTGTCCTCCTCGAACTTCACATCCCGCCTGATAACAACTCTCCTCTATGCAAGAATATAAATCCGAAAAGCTTTCGAGGTCTCACTGTAGTCCACAAAGATACCCTTCTCTGCGGTGGGATTTAGCTTGGTCCTCTTCTCCTTGGGTACATAGGAGTATGCAATACAACCAAAGATACGAAAATGACCAACATCAGGTTTCTTCCCAGAAAAAGCCTCCTCCGGAGTCACATGCCTCAAGGCACGATGTGAACTCCTGTTCTGCAAATACACAGCAGTGTTGTAAGCCTTTGCCCACAAAAACAATGGTAACCCCTGATCATGTAGCATGGCTTTAGCAGCCCCAACGATGGATCTGTTCTTCCTCTCCGCAACCCTGTTCTGCTCGGGGTTGTAAGGAACTGTGAACTCCCTCCTAATGCCTTCCTCCGCACAATAATCAACAAACTCACCAAGGGTGTACTCCCCTCCATTGTCCGACCTGACGGACTTGATCTTCCAACCTATCTGAGTCTCCACAAGAGCTCTGAACTCCTGAAACCGCTTGAAGATCTCACTCTTGGTCTTCAAGAAATAAATCCAGGTCCTCCTAGAGTGATCATCAATGAATAAAACATAGTACTCATATCCACTCAAGGAAACATGAGACATCCGACCGCTCACATCGGTATGAATCAAATCAAGTATCCCAGTCAATCTGCTCACTGCTGGGAAAAGGGGATTTGGCAAACTTTCCCATAGCACATCCTCTGCATGTATCTAGGTGATCAGAACTAAAATCTGGCACACCTGTAGTGATCTCCCGCAATGTCCTCAAGGCCCCATGATATATGTGCCCTATCCTATGGTGCCAAATCTCGCACAGCTCTAAGCTGCTAGCTCTGGTTCCGGTACTACTGCTCAATGCCAAAAGGGGCTGAAACGCAAACTTGTACACCTTTGCATGGCGTACACCAATCACTCTAGCTGAATCAGCTAGAGCACCTCTGGGATATATAAGCACCTGCCCTCTCCTGAACAATACCTCATACACTCTGTCCTCCAATGCTGAGACAGATATAAGGTTCTTCTTCATCCCTGGCACATATAGAACATTTGACACCTTCAAGGGAGGTTTGGGTTCCCTATCAAATGTCAATGTCCCCACACCGACTGCTCTAACAATGTTGTCGTCTCCGAGTACTACCTCTATATCAGTGCTGCTCTCTGAAACCTCTGAGGAGTACACACGGACTCCTATCATATGACGTGAAGCCCCACTGTCAACATACCAAATACCTAAAGATGCTCCGCTAGTGGAGGGAAATGCACACTCCCTCTCAACCTTTGTGGCAGGTGATCCTACACTAGTGGACTCACAAGAAATGAACCCAAACTCCCAGTCAAAGCTCTCCGAAAAGTCCTCTATCTCTGTTGATGCTGCCGTAGTCTTGTTCTTCCCCTTCTTCTTCTTCTTCGGACACACAACTGCATAGTGTCCCGTCTTCTGACAATTCCAACACTTCACCTTGGAATAGTCCTTCTCCTTGTTCAATTGCTTACCTTTACCTTTGTCTTTGCCCCCACCACCACTTGTGGAAGCTTGCTTCTTTCCTTTGTCCTTCTTGCCTCTTGCTACCAGTGCTACATCCTCATCCTCCTCAACTGGTTTGGATGCCCCAAGCTGGTTCTTTCTGATTTCATTCTGTATGCAATCATCCCACAACCTCTCTAAAGAGGGAAGGGTCTCACGTGCAACAATCCCATCAGCAAAGCTCAGCCATGAACTGGGAAAGCCATTCATTGCAATCCGCACCAACTCAGTGCGTAGAATGACCTCTCCAACTGCTGCCAACTCATCTCTCACATTCGTGATCTTTGTGAGGCATGCAGTAGCACTATCAGTCTTTGCCATCTTAATGGCCTTCAACTTTTCCCTTAGGACCATTTTTCTGTTCTCATTGGTACTCTGGTAGAGATTGGTCAAGGTTGTCCACATCTCATGAGCAAGTCTCTTTCCTCTCACATGAGGAATGCAATGGTCTTTAATACCATCCAGAATCAGTCTTATACCCTTGTTATTCTTCTTGTTAAAGTTTGTCAACTGAACAGCATCAGTAGACACATTCACAGGGTGTTGTTGGGTACTCACCATTATACCTCAGACTTCTGCCTCCTCAAAGATGCTCTGCATTCTTTCTTTCCATATACTATAGTTGCTATGCCCATCCAACCTATCATCCACCCTCAAGCCCAAAGACATGCTTGCTATCCTAATAAACTGAAAATGACACTGTTGTGGTAAAGGTTCAATTTTGTGTGTAAAATCAGTTTGCTGTAAATTTTCTCTTTGCTGTCCCAAACTGCACTTTTCAGCAAACTAGCTCTAATACCATGTAGAAATTTTAATAACTCACTCCGGTTTTCAGTTTCTCCTTATTTCTCCCATAGAGTTAAATGCCCATTCCCATAACCATACATTTAACAAACTGGAAAAATAAATATTTTATGAAAACACAAATTCTGGAAATTTCATAGCTCTGAAAATGCAGAAATAAAAACTCAGAAAATAAATCAGCCACACACAGAAAATTGACACGTTGATTTTTTGTCAATATGACCCTGGAAAAACCCCCTACAACTCTTGGGGAAAACCAGTTCGAAAGCTCTTCTTTATTTCTGGGAAATGCTTTTACAGAGAAGTGAAATGTACGGGAAAAATTCCAGCAAACAATGTACAAACTTATCTCGTTTTCAGTGCTTGCCTCCACCTCGGAAAATATGTCAAATTAGCAAAATATTCAAAACAGAAATTTATTACAGTAGTTAACAGCCTTGAAACTCGTGGCCAATACTTAGCTGTACGGAAAAGTACATCAAAGCCGCCTCCTCGAAAATCGTGCCTACTGTCTCAGAAACTGTGCCCAGTAACCTCAGAATTCGTGCCTTTAGCTTGTTGTTCCTTCTCGATTTTTGTACTATCCCTCTCCTCGAAAATTGTGCCTCAAGCTACTGTATGAAAATCTACCTCGAAATGCGTGCTAATTAATGTTGTACGAACTACTACCTCGAAATGATTGTAGCCTCTCTCTGTTGTACGGATTTGCTGAACTGCGCCTCTCCTTCACTTTCTCAAAATGCAGAAATTTCTCCAGCTCTCTTTCTCTCCTTGTCTCTCAATCTGCTCATGAAAGACTGAATGATCTTTTCCCTCTTTTCCTCCTTTAACCTAACCCTAAGTGACTTTTGGGGAATCCCTAAATCCAATGGTTGAGATAGCTTTAGAACTAGGGCTGAGATTAAATGTGCATTTAAATCTCACTTTCTATTTTTTAATTCACCCTACTTTTATAAAGACCCTCTTAGTCATTTATTTCCAAAGTCACTTTTCACTTTCTAATTTCACATTGACTTTATTAAAGTCACTTTAAAATTAGACTTAGTAACTTTATCACTTAAAGTCACTTTTAAGTTAAATTTGACTTTATAACTTATAGTCACTTTAGGAAAAAAAGTTAAGTTCTTTTGAACACTTTTCCCTAGGCCAAAGATCAAAGCCTTAGGGAACCACCTGTCCTCCGGTAACCAAATTTTAACATAATAAAGTAGGTTGAGTACCTTCCTTTTGTAGCTAGCCAAGACTAATAACAAAGAGGTCGGGTTTGGTCTTCCTCTTATTGGCCAAGTTCCTGTTTCTAAGCCTAAACAAGATGTTGTGCATACACTATGTTTAGGCCAAGTTAAGTATTGGACATTTGTGGATGATTGAGCTAAGATCTGGGCCGAGTTAATTGCCTGCTCATGGGACTGAGTATATGCAGTGAGAGGGGGTCGAGTCAATAACTGTATGAAAGTTGGGTTATGCATCTTCAAGGTTGAAGTGGACTACTGTACAAGGGATAGACATTTTTGAGTTTTGTTTTGAAGGCTAGATCTATATTATTATCAATCCGGAGAATAACCATAGCTCGTTGTTATAAAATTGAGTTATTTTCAGTAGAGAGAAAGTGAACTTATTGCTATTGCTATTGTTTATCATTGGTGTACATTTTGCTGAGTTTAATATAAATATCATGTTGTTATTTGAAGTGTTTTTGGGACATTTATTTCGCATTGTGTGTCTTGTTTAAAATAAAACACCCAGAAAAGCAGCTACAGCCATACATATGCAAATTGTTTGAAGAAATGTCATAGTGACAAACTCAGACAAAGCTCAAAAAATTTAGTGAAAAATCTAAGTATTCCAAGGGGGTATCTTACAGTGGTATCAGAGCATGGTCTTGGATAGTTGTGTGGTTTAAAGGGCAGCCCATATCAGCTGTTTGATGAGTTCTGAAGACGACCACTACAAAGATGTCACCTATAGGAGAAATTATCAAGGCAGAGAACCCACTCCACTTTGGGAAGAAGAGAAGAAACTCCTGAAAGGGAGAGAAAAAGGAAAAGTACCCTCTGAAAAAAGAGGTGACAATCATGGGGTTTAAGGAGAACCAAGAATTTAACAGTTTGATCAAAATTTTAATGATTTGGCTAAGGGCCAAAATGTGATGGCAGAGTTAATGGGGAAATTAGCTAACAACAGAGGTTCTATTGGGGTCTCAGGATGGTAGCAGTTGAAGAAGGGTCTTATTAATGGTAAAGCATCTAATAGTGGAGAAGGTAGCCATGCACGCACAACCATGAAAAGCCACCCACACATATATAGCAAGTCATATAGACCCACCATGCCACAATTTCTAGATGAGAGAACAGTTGGCCAAGTGGGGCAAGATGATCACGATATACCTTTTGGGGAATATTTGGAGAAGTATATGAGGTTGGGACGAGACCTTCAAGCTGCCATGAATTTCACAAACTTTTGCAACCTCAAGATGAGCAACAAGCCTAAAGGACCTAAGAAGGCTGTAATGCAGAACCATGAGCTTCAGAAAACATTGGGGAAAGTGACCATCTCATGTTTCGATCAATCATCAAAATGTTGAGCTAGATCATGGATTCAAAATTTGGACACATACTTCCAGCTATATCAAATCACAGAGGTTGATGCCATTAAAATGGCTACATTATATTTGGATGGTGAGGCCCGTGAGTGGTGGTAACATGGGTTAGTGACTTTGGGTCATGCCAACATAACTTCATATTTCGAGTTTACTCAGAGACTCATGGAGCGCTTTGACAAGAAGGACCAAGAGATTCATTTCACAGAGTTGACACAGCTCAAGTAGACTGGCAATCCAGAGACATTTCTCAAAGTTTCAGAGGTTGGTAGTTATTATCACCGACATATTTGATGCACGGTTGGTGATGTTGTTCGTTGAGGGGTTATCTAAGCCTCTATGTGGTTGGGTTAAGGCTTATAAGCCTACCACTTTACGGGATACATTCGGTAGAGCCAGAGATACGCACGATGTTGTTCCTAGGAGAAAATTTCCTCCCAAACCATCTTTCCTCAAAAGAACAAAGAGGCTAAACCCTTTCAAAAGGAGTATACTAGGAAATCAAAGTTGGATGAGGAGACCTGAAAGGATCCAAGGAAGAAGAAGCCTTGTTTTAGTTGTCAGGAGCTTTGGGCGCCAAGACATAGGTGTGCAGGAAAGGACAAGTCAGGCAAGGCACACTACATTGAGGTTTACTCAGAGAGTGACAGTGATGAGGAGGATAAGGAGTCAAGACAAGGACAGATACAAGAACAGTGATATTTGGCAGCAGATGAGGAGACATCATAGGTTGGGGCTAAAGGCCCTGTTATTGCATCATGTCAGGACTTCCCAAGTACCATGTTTTCAGAATCAGGGGGGTCATGTTGGAACAGAAAATGATAGTGTTGATTGATGAAGGGGCATCCCACAACTTTATAGATGCAACTATGGTATATCAACGGGAGATTCCAACGGAGGAGTTCGATGGTTTCACAGTGGTCATACCGGGTGGTCGTCAAATAGAGTGCACCAGATGGATCCCCAAATTGGGGAACTACACACTAACAAATGACTTCTTTGTGGTGGACATACCGTATACCAATGTGGTACTCGGAGTTCAGTGGCTTTACTCCATCGGGAGATACACTATTGATTAGAGGAGGATGAAGATGGAGTTCACAGAACATGATGGCAGAAACGTAATCTTGTGAGCCATGCATCAATATCCAGCCAAGATAGTGTCATGTCAAAGCATGGAGGCAGTGCTACGGCGTGGAGACATAGAATGGGTAGTGGAGTGCTATATTTCTGACACTAGGTCACTAGAGCAGCGTCATCAACATATAGATGATATTCAGGTACTATTCCGTAAATGTCAAAGATTTGGTGATATTACTCCAGGTAGACCCCCAAATAGAGGATTTGAACATGTTATAGAGTTAGAGGATGGGGCAATTATAACCAACCCCTACTGCCATCCCAAGGTGTACAAGGAGAAATTAAAAAATCCATAAAGTACTCGTTGAGGTTGGGCCACATTCATCCTAGTTCTAGTCCCTTTGCTTCTTCGATGGTGTTGGCCAAGAAAAAAGATGGCACATTGAGGGTGCGTATCGATTACCGGGCTCCCAATAAGAAAACAATTCAAAACTGATATCTGATTCCAAGGATTGATCAGCTAATGGATGAATTGAGGAGGGCCGATTACTTTTGGAAGATAGATCTCTACTCTGGTTACCATCAAATTAGAGTTCGGTAGCAGGATATCCTGAAGACTTCTTTTCGATGTCATTATGGGCACTATGAGTTTTTGGTTAGCCCTTTGGGCTGACCAATGCCCCCGCTACATTCTAGTCAGGTGGTCATGTATTGCGATGGTGATTGAGTTCATGTTAGTTATGGACCAATGGCAGAACTGGAATGGCATCCAAGTTACCAATTGCCTCACCAATGGAAAAATTGTTGATGGTATAAGCTGCGATGATTTTGTTTGGAAGTGTTTTGGAAAATGTGTTAAAATAGTCTTCATACTTACCGTACACATTCTATAATCCTATCTTCTAATGTTTATATAGTTTTTACGCATCCATCATCCATCATAAAGTAGACTGTAATAAAACATTTCCCAGAGTAAAAGTAGTTTGGTGTGATAATATATAAACATGATGGGATGGATGATAAAGGAGAAGAAGACAGAATAATGATCCATTTTTTAAATATTGTTTATACATCGATTTATAAGTCATAACATTTTCTGAAGTATGGTTTTATGTCAAAGTAGTTTGGTGTGATAATATATCAATATGATGGGATGGATCATAAAGGAGAAGAAGAAATAGAATAATAATTGTGATCCATTTTTTCAATATTGTTTATACATGGATTTATAACATTTTCTGAAGTATATATCTCAATGTATATATAATTGTGATTTTATATGAATTGTTTATAAATTCATTTTTATATAAGAAAAGGTTGTAAGAATTGTTTATGTATGTGTTTTTCAGCGTGCTATATGCGCTTAAAGTTAAAACTTTAAATGAATTATATATATATATATATATATATATATATTTTTTTTTAAATTTCTGTCAAATTTTATGTCGAATTTTTTCACCAAAATTTTCATTGTTGAACTTTATTCGAATTTCAAAGTCACCGAACTCGAACACGAACACGAATGCAGTGACTTGGATTACAGTTGAATGGGAATCTCTCCTACTAGTCGACTACTCCAAAAACTTGTGAGATTCTTGATGGACAGATCCAGGATAATCAGTACCGTGTCATAGATGACATTATTTATTACAAAGACGGGATCTACTTGGCACTGAAGTCTCAGCTTAAAGATAAGATCTTGCAGGAAGCACACAACTCACCACTGGCAAGGCACCCAAGTACTTGAAAATTTACAGACAAATCAAGAAAAGATTCACATGGAAGGGCCTTAAGACTGATGTATTGAGATTCGTGAGGGAGTGCAACATCTGTCGACTGAATAAAGAAGAGCACACTAACCCAACAAGATTACTTTAGCCACTTCCCATACCTAAGCAAAAATGGGAAAGCATTTGTATGGATTTCATTACCGATTTACCTTGGGTGTAGGGGAAGGACTACATTTATGTGGTGGTTGATCGACTCATGAAGTTTGCACACTTCTTCACCATACACTCCCAATACTCGACGTCACAGGTAATAGAATTATTTTTCGGAAAGATATTCCAACTACACAGGCTGCCAAAGACTATTGTCAGTGACAAGGACAATAGGTTCATGGGGGGGTTTTGGCAAGAGTTGTCATGTTGGTCGGGACTGAGCTAACACCAAGCACTAGTTACCATTTGAAGATTAATGGACAAACCGAGATAGTCAACAAATTGTTGGAGGGCTATCTTAAAAACAATGTGACAGGCCAACAGAAAGCTCAGATAAAGTGGTTGCACTTGGGAGAGCATTTTTATAACACCACTTATCACATGTCGATTGGGATGACTCCTTTAAGAGCCCTGTATTGGTATGATGCACCAACATTTGTAGATCAGGTGTTTGGAGACAATAGAGAACCTATAGCGAAAGACTGGATTCAGAAGAGCCCAGACATATTGTGACTCCTCAAAGATAATTTATAGATGGCTCAGAATCAACAAAAGATTTGTGCAAACAAACATCGGGTGGAACATAGCTTCGAGGAGGGGGACATAGTATATCTCCATCTACAACCCCACCAACAATCATCTCTTAAGAGGAAGGGGGCAGAGAAATCAAAACCCAGATTCTATGGACCCTATAGGATTGTAAGGCACATAAGAGAGATAGCCTAAGAGCTGGAACTCCCAGTGCAGCGTAAGATACACAATGTATTCCATGTTTCATGCCTCAAAAAGGCCCTAGGGCAGCACAACTAAGCTTCCACCAATGGATGAAGAAGGGGAGTTGATTCTGGTTCCGAAGGAGATTTTGGAGGAAAGGGAGCATAAACTAAGAAATTGGACAATTAAAGAATACCTGGTCAATTGGAAAGATTTGTCTATCAAAGACGCCACTTGGGAAGGAGAATAAGTGCTCCAACACCACGGATTGCAGTTGCTTGAGGACAAACAATCTTGGGTGGGGAGGACTGTAATATTCCCATCTGTTTAGAAGACATAAAGGGATGATTTTGCTAGCCTAACAAAGTTCCCATAGGCTAAGATGGGAAAATTAATCAAGGGAACACATTTCGCCTAGGAGAGAACTGTATAAAAGCTAAAATGGGAAAAAGGGGGCCTATGTCCTAGGCTAACGAAAAGCCGCTTTTAAATTTAAAAGTGAGAAAACCCACTAAAGTGACTTTATTACATTTTTTAAGAGTCAAGTGAGTTATAAAAAAGGAAAAATGAGGAGTCTCTCCTCATTCTTGCATTTGTTCACTTGAAAATTAGAGTTTTGGAGAGCACTTGAGAAAGAGTTTAGGGCTTTTGGAAACCCTCATTTTGGTTACTAGTTTCGGTGTTAAAACTATACACCCTAACTAGTGTTGGAGCAAGATCACTTAAATTCTGACATTGAGCTTCAGTGAAGAAGAAGATATTGGCAGAAAGGAGTAAGTCAGTGGTGTTACCAGATGATTATATAGACTGATTTTTGGTGTTATATATTTCTTATACAGGTTGAGTCCATATTCAAGAACGGGCCGAGTTGGGTCACTATTTCAGAGGACCAAGTTCTGAGATAAGGGGTCGAGTTTCACATAAAAAAGGAGGCCAAGACTAATAACAAAGAGGTTGAGATTGGTCTTCCTCTTGCTGGTCGAGTTCATGTTTCTAAGCCTAAACAAGATGTTGTGCATACCCTACGTTGAGGTTGAGTTGACCATGGAAATTTCTGTAGAATTAAGCCGGGATCTGGGTTGAGTTAATTGTCTGCTCGTGGGACTAAAGATATGCAATGAAAGGGTATGAAAGCTAGGTTATGTATCTTCAAGGTTGAAGTGGACTGTTGTATAAGGGATAGATATTTCTGAGTTTTGTACTAGGTTTGAAGGTTTAGTCTATATTCTTATCATTCATGTGAATAGCCATAGCTTGTTATTATAAATCTGAGTTATTTTTAGTAGAGAGAAAGTGACTTTATTACTGTTGTTATCGTTTATCAGTGGCGTGTGTTTTACAGAGTTTCATATAAATATCATGATACTATTTGAAGTATTTTGGGGGCATTTATTTGGCACTGTGTATCTTGTTTTAAAATAAAGCACCCCGAAAAGCATCTACAACCATACATATGCAAATTGTTTGACGAAATGTCCAAGTGACAAACTCAAACAAAACTCAGAAAATTTAGTGAAAATTCTATGATATTCAAAGGGGGTATCTTACATTTGGAAGGAAAAAGGTGTTGTTATTACACACAAAGGAGGTCATTTAACTGACATTACTTTGGAAGCATGTGCAAATAGCAAATAATAATGGATCTTAATAAAAGAAGACAACCAACACTCCCTTTTGTGGACTTCTTGTGTGATGGAAAATTGACTATTGGAAACTCACTGTTGAATGATACATTCAGCAATGAACAAGTGAAGACCAGAATTCAACTTGGCTTCCATTAGGTGCCTATTGCCACACAATCTAGCAAGAACCCTAGGAGGGGAACCTATGGGACAACTACTAGACAAGATGACAAAAATGGGACAAATACCCACTGTCACCTCAGTTAGTGTCCCCTGCTCTTTACGGACTTTCACCAATGGGACGAGTTCCAGTATGACGAAAATCACTTGTAATGATAGGATCAATGATAAGATATTGAGTGATTCCCGAAGCCCATTCAAAAAGAGACTCAATTATGGCTTGATGCAAGTCAAGATCTAGGGTTTGGGAATTAGCAATGGAAATAAGTATGCCTAGAATCAAGATTCCAAATATGATATAGGACCTCTCTAGAAGCATTACGAGATAATTTGCCACTTGAAAGAGGATTTTCGCTTCTCTAGAGAGACCTAGAAAGGAGCCTATGCGAGACCTAGGGTTTATGAGTCACCGCGGGAGGAGTTCCTCCAATGTGCTCACTCGGTCAAGATAGTGTTGGGAATCACGATTGTCGTTAGACCAAAACCTGCAGGTGTTAGTCAATGATTGCATCGCCAGAGATAATGATCCATGAGAGGCGGTTGGTCCATTTTGCGAAACAAACAAGGAGCGTTGGTTTATCCAATGTCCAACAATCTTCCCCCCCCCCCCCCCCCTCAACGCGAGTCAGGTGTGTCTCGAACTCATGACCTATGCTCTGATACCACTGATTAGGAATCACGATTGTCGTTAGACCAAAACCCGCAGGTGTTATTCAACGATCACATCGCCAAAGATAAGGATCCATGAAAGGCAACATGTCACAAAACACACAGGGAGCGTTGGTTTATCCAATGTCCAACATATAGGATAGGGAAAGGGTCAAGAATGATCAATTTCTTTGAATTCTATGTGCAAATGACCCTCAATAAGACCACCAACCCAAGACGTCCATGATGGGCTTCCAAATATGCAAGTAGGGATTGAGTTTTCTTGAAAACAGACAGTGATAATTCCACCAAAGTTTGTGAACATCTAGAGGAGACACCAGCACAGGTTTCTATCCAATTAGTTTTGCAAAACTCATCCTCTAAAGAAATTCACAGGGAACCCTAGTTATCTGTCTAGGAAGGGGCCGAACATTTTTGGAGAAAGAAAAAGGAAGGGAAGAATAGGGTGATCATCAATTTTACTTGGATCAGTGCCTAATCCTTGGGCTATGGAGTCTATGACAATTAATGATTCAACAAAATCGTCTTCAAGGAGGCCAAATAATGATGCACTAGCAACCACTTTTCAACAATTACCTATTCAATATCTATGGCTTTTCATGGAACAACAACCCGTTAATTTTCCATTATTCTATGTTAGCACAATCACTTAACCCAATTCTTCCTTCAATTAGCAATCAATTATCTAATAAATTTAATCTTCCAGTAACAATAAGCAATTGTAGATAGAACAATAAAACCAATGCACAATAGAAGACGGCCAAGAGCAAATAAGAAGAGACACAAGTTTTGTTCAAATACCAAGGAAAAACCCCACAAGGTGGAAAACATTTTCCAAATTCTCCTCCTATTAGATTGTCATCAAATGTTCAGCAAAGAGGTATAATGTTTCAATTCATCAATAAAAGAGTCAAAGGTCAACAACTTTGACTATCCAAATCTACTAACCAGTATCCAATGAGAGATGAGCCCAAAAGTCAAATTTGATCCAAAGTCAAAGTTTGCACTTTTGGTCAAATTCAATAGCAATCAACAACAGCCAAAGATGCCCTAACTAATCAACTTTCAGCTGTCAAAGATGCTTCAAATCAGCTCGGTCAACAATCAAAATATTCAACCTTCCTTGCTGGTCAAAATCAAGTCAAAACAGTCCCAAAAGAGCTCGGTCAAAGGAGAGAGAAAGTGTGAAAAGTGTGAAATTTTCAATCTGAAATATTACTACAGTGATTGATTTATTTCGCCTACTTATTTATGATAAGTTATTTATAGATGCTTTAGTAAATTTTGAAATAAACACAGCTGAAACATTTACTTAATCAAAAGCAGAAAAACAAATAGAACACATATAACACAATAGAAACAATCACATGAACACAGTGATTTTTGGACAATTTTCCCCGGAAAAACCCAATGTGGGAAAACCAGTGCAGCAGATGAGGGTTTATATCATTCTTCAGCAGTGGCAAAATCTTTTACAGAAAATATGACGAGCAGATGTCTAGCATACACCTGAGATGATTTTTCCGAACACTTCGAAAGAATTTCTGACACACTAAAGGCATCCTTCCTCCTCCTACGTCACTCTGTGTGGCCTTCTGCGCAATCACTACGCTGGACTGCGTCACTCTGCGTGGAGGGCTAGTGCTGCTCTCTCTGTGTCCTCCTTCTGCCTTCTTCTCGCTTTGCTGACTTCCCCTTCCTCCTACGTCTGTAACCCCACCTCTACAACCTCACCCTCTGAAATCGAATTCTCTTACTTCACAATCGATTTCCTTCAGGTACTGAGAGTGTGCCTGACTTACTTTCCAAATGACCCTCAAGCCTTCTCTTATAGTCTTCTCATTGATGAATCAACGGCCCAGATTAGATCTCTAATCAATGGCTCAGATTAAAAGATGACTTGATTTTCATTTTCTAGAAGATTCACACTCTGCTTTATTAATACCCTTTAATTATTTAATTTCCCTAAGTTTAGACTTAGGGATCACTTTAAATAATTAATTATTTTAATAAAGCATAATCTGAGTGGAATTTCCACAAACAATTTATGGGTTCTCTGGAATACTAATGTCCAAGCCTCTTCCCAAAATATGAGACTTGAAACACTTTCCAATGCTACAAAATCCACAGTCCCCCCTAGCGAGGAAAGTGCTCAAGCAAGGTACCAACTGTATCTACTCTAACTTGAAGCATCTGTTGCGCTGCTAATGTCTTGGTTGCTGGCCCTCATATCTGCGCTACTGCCCTCTATGCTGCTACCTGTGACACCATCTTTGCCACTGCCTCATCCATACTGCAGCTCCCTCTGAATCTGAAGTCCACCCATTCCTCTACTGGAATGGGTTCCTGACCATCCCCATCTTTTCCCTGAAGTAAGTGAACTTAATCTTACCCAGAGCCTTTGTGAGGATATCTGCCACCTATTCTCCTGTGGGAATGTACTTCAATTGTACAGCTCCTTGTTGGACATAGTCTCTGATGAAGTGGCACCTAATGTCAATGTGCTTCGATCGGTCATGTAACACAGGATTCTCAGAGAGCTTAATGCAACTCTGATTATCACACCGAATTCTGGTCGGTTCCATCCTCTTCTTAAGCAAGTTCATGAGCAACTTACGAAGCCATATGGCCTCACACGAAGTTGTGCTAGCTGCCATATATTCAGCCTCGGCTGAGCTCAGTGCCACGGATTTATGTTTCCTACTGCACCAGGAAGTCATTCCTGATCCGAGACTAAAACAATACCCATTGGTACTTTTCTGATCCACTAGGCTTCCAGCCCAATCTGCGTCACTGAACCCACTCAACTGGATTTAATTTCCCTTGGTGTACTTCAACCCATACTCGACTATACCCTTTAAGTATTTGACAACATGTTTGGTTGTTGCCCAGTGAGCCCTCCTTGGTTCTACCATGAACTGACTGAGGATATTCATTGCATAACAGATGTCTGGTCTAGTGTTGACCAGGTACATCAATGATCTTATGAGCTGCCTATACAAGGTAGGGTCAGCCTCATCATCCTCGGACGTGTCAATCTTCTTCCAGTTTGTAATCATTGGCGTAGCCATGGGTCTACAATCCTCCATCTGAAACCTCTTCAAGATCTTTGTAGTATATATTCCTTGCCCAAGGAAGATTTCTCCCTTCTGCTGCCAGACCTCCAAACCAAGAAAATAGTGCATCTACACCAGATCCTTCATGTCAAATTCGGTAGCCAGATTATCCTTGCAACCTTTGATGAGCTTAGATGATCCAGTCAAGAACAGATCATCTACATATAATTTCATAATTAGCAGCTCATCCCCTACTCTTAGATAGTAGAGGTTGGGATCTGCGTCACTCTTGACATATCCCATCTTCTGCGGTAGCTATCAATTCGCCCATACCATGCTCTAGGGGCTTGCTTCAGTCTGTACAAGGCTTTCTTAAGCCTGCATACATGAGTCTTCTGCTCATGCGTCTCAAAGCCCTCTGGTTGTTCTATTACACTTCCTCTTCTATCACCCCATTCAAGAACGTTGTCTTGACATCCATCTAGTGAATTTCCCATCCCATCTGCGCTGCAAGAGAGATGACGGATCTAATTGAAGTGTACCGAGCTACAGGTGCGAAGGTTTCTTCATAATTGATCCCTTCCTTCTGTGCATACCCCTTAGCCACAAACCTAGCTTTGAACTTTTCTCTGCTACCATCTGCAGCATACTTGATCTTGTATATCCACCTTGATCCTACAACCGATCTGTTTTGAGGTCTAGGGACTACTTCCCACACATCGTTTGTCATGATGGAGCTGTACTCCTCCACCATAGCATCTACCCACACCTGATGTTGAGCTGCCTCTCGAAAACTAGAGGGTTCTCCGACCTGTGCTACTAGTTCCTGGTACCTGTCAGGTTGCCTGTGTACCCTCTTCTCATATCTAGGGGCTCCAATAAACTCCTCTGCATCCCTCAAATTCTGTTGGAGTTCTCCACTCGTTCTTCCACTGGTGGTGGGTGGATTTACCTGCTCTCTTGCTTGCTCTTTTTCGGAAGAACTTTCCTCATAATCCTTGTGTCGCGGAGAGGCACTAGAGCCATCCTCTGTAGTACGTTGTGGCTGTACTAGCAGATCCTCATCATACTGCGTATCTGTAGCTATTTCCTGAGATCTCCTAAAGGCTCTCTCCTCCATGAATTTCACGTCCTGCCTTACTAAGATCTTCCTGTTCTCGGGAATATAGAGCAATAGGCCTTCGCATTTTTGCTATATCCCATAAGGTAGCCCTTCTCTGCAGTCTGATCTAATTTCTTCCTCTTCTCATCGGGTACATGGCAATACGGCATACTACCAAATATCCGGAAGTGGCTCACCTCAGGCTTGCTGCCAGTGAACACACTCTCAGGAGTCATTTTTCCCAATGCTCTATGAGGTAACCTATTCTGCACATACACTGTCGTATTGCAAGCTTCTTCCCACAGAAATTTGGGCATGTCTTGATCATACAACATCGCCCTCGCAGCTTCCACATTGGTCCTAGTCTTCCTTTCTGCAACTCCATTCTGCTCTGGATTGTATGGAGTTGTCCATTCTCTCTTGATGCCTTCCTTTGCGCATAATCTTGTGAAGTAATTATCAATATATACTCCATTGTCTGATCGCAATTTCTTGATCCGCTTTCCAGTTAAATTTTTTACCAAAGCCTTGATTCTTCGAATCGTTCAAAGACTTCATCTTTGGTCTTCAAAAAGGAGATCCATGTCTTCCGGGAATGGTCATCAATAAAGGTGACAAAATACTTTGCACCACTAAGAGCATTCGTGGACATTGGTCTGCAGATATCTGTGTATCAAATCCAACACACTCTTGGCCCTACTGTTGCTTCTTGGAAATGTTGTCTTGGCATACTCCCCTAGTATGCACCCCCTGCAGACATTGTCTTTCCTTGTGCTAAGTTCTGGAGCTCCCATGACAGTCTTTTTGAGGATCTTCAAGGCTCCATGATGTAGATGCCCCATTCTTCTATGCCATAACTCATTCAAATCCATTTCATCCGTACTACCTATCAATGCCATTAGAGACTCGAGTTGTAACTTATACAATTTATGCCTCCTTACTCTAATTTGTGCCTTCCTTTTCCAACTAGGGTGTTTGACATAAACCTTATTTCCAATAAAGTATATATTGTAACCCTTGTTCTGAAGTTGAGACACCGAGAGGCTAGAGCAAGTTCTCCCCAATCCCGGTACATGCAGTACATTAGTGGCCCGAAGCTTGTTATCAGCTTTTGTTTGAAATATTATGGTTCCTTTTCCAATGGAGGTACACTTGACCTTGTTTCCCATCATGATCTGAAAATTCATCTGCTCTTCCTGGTAGTTCGAGATGCTCCACTGTCAATATACCAGACCCCTGGAGAGGTCGTGCTTGACACACAAGCGAAATCCTATTCTAGTCTGGATGCAGAATTGAAATGTCATGATCCCTTTGTTTCTCCATGTGTTCTGGAGCACTGTGTGAACCCTCCCGAGCTGCTACTGCATCGATGTCGGATCTTAGTTCCATTGCAGACCCTCCTCTTCTGTCTTTTGCCTTTTGCTCTGATACCGTGTGAAATTTTCAATCTGAAATACTACTCCAGTGATTGATTTATTTCGCCCACTTATTTAGGATAAGTTATTTACAAATGCTTCAGTAAATTTTGAAATAAACACAGTTGCGGCATGCACTTAATAAAAAGCAGAAGAACAAATAGAACACATATAATACAATAGAAACAATCACATGAACACAGTTATTTTTGGACAATTGTCCCCAGAAAAACCCAATGTGGGAAAACCGATGCAACAGATGAGGGTTTATATTATTCTTCAGCAGTGGAAAAATATTTTCAGAAAATATGACGGGCAAATGTTTGGCATACACCTGAGATAACTTTTCCGAACACTTCGAAAGAATTTTTAACACACTGGACGCATCCTTCCTCCTTTTGAATCACTCTGCGTGGCCTTCGGAGCAGTCACTGCGCTAGACTGCGTCACTCTGCGTAGAGGGCCAAGGCTGCTGCTCAGCATTGCACTCTCTCTGTCCTCCTTCTGCCTTCTTCTCGCTCTGTTGACTTCCCCTTCCTCCTTCTGCGTCTGCAACCCCACCTCTACAACCTCACCCTCTGAAATTGAATTCTCTTACTTCAGAATCGATTTCCTTCGGGTACTGAGAGTGTGCCCGACTTACTTTCCAAATGACCCTCAAGCCTTCTCTTATAGTCTTCTCGTTAATGAATCAACGACCCAAATTAGACCTCTAATCAATGGCTCAGATGAAAATATGACTTGATCTTCCTTTTCTAAAAGATTCACACTCTGCTTTATTAATACCCTTTAATTATTTAATTTCCCTAAGTTTAGACTTAGGGATCACCTTAAAATAATTAATTATTTTAATAAAGCATAATCCGAGTGGAATTTCCACAAACGATTTATGGGTTCTCTGGAATACTGATGTCCAGAATATGAGACTTAGAACACTTTCCAATGCTACAAAATCAACAGAAAGTTGCAGTCAAACTTAGATTTTTGTAGTCAAACTTTAGTCAACGGACCTGCAGTAAACCTTATTCAAACTCCCCAGAAAAGTTCGATCTCTCCACAAAAAAATTCGGCCTCCAAAAATCGAAATTTTGCAAGTCAAAGTGAGTCAAAATACCAAGTCAAACATGGTCAACAGTTGCCCAAACACAAATTCAATGCAAACAATCACAATGCCCTTCGCACGTGTGAGCTTGGATACCTTGCTTCAAACACGTATGAACAAATTACAAGAGGAAAGAGAGAGAGAAGATATGATGATGTGATGTCCAAATGAGGTTGCCTTGATGTGTATTTATATGCTTCTTTAGAGACCCAATTATGACTTTAGCTCAACTTGTACTTTTGTGTACTTGTGGGTTTTCTATTAAAAATAATATTTTTCCTTGACCAAATTAAATTCTTCCACGGGCAAAGAGGGTCTTCTCTGGATGAGGAAGGTTTTCCAAAAGAGGAAATTTGTCCCTGAGCTGCAAAATTAACAAAACCAAATCCCATCCACTAGGAACATTCATCTAATGTCATGCAATAAGTAACATATGCAATTTGCAATCAAACAATCATTCACAATGCTAATTCAATAAATTAGGGCACACAAGATCTAGTTAATTGCAATAATTCCACACATTATACATTATTCCAACAAAAATCTTCATCAAAATATCACTTACAAGATGACAAGAGATATATCGAACCATAGACAAACAAGTAGCTCCAAGAAAGATCGAAATTTCAGCCTCCAAAGATATCAAAATGCATCAATAGAAACTCCCAAGTAGCATACAAGAAAAAGTGTGAAATTCTTCTAAGAGAGAAGTTCCATGTGTTGATGATGATGCTCTCACAAATAAGAGTCACCTTTAGTTATATGATCCTCTAATCTAATTTGAATTAGCCTAAAAGCCCCAACATTAATAAAATAATGTGCAAATAACAAGTCTTTGGTGACAAGCTCACCAAGTAGCTCATAAAGTGATGAAGAAGCCATCCATAAGTGAGCCGAAATGATGAAATCATGGTGTAGAAGGGTCATTGGAAGGTTGAGTTGAGTCCTCAAGGTGCCATAGCGAAAGAGAGTTCTCCATGAAAGATGGACAATGGGATGGCCCCTTGGTCTCTAGGTAAAACATCATGTGGTGCTCCAAAGTGGCTCCGGGGTACAAGTATTGGTCTCGTGGGTCTCCTAATGAAAGATAAGCCTATAGACTACTCCAAATGAGGGCACTGAAGATAGTTCTTTCCCTCCCATGTCTAAAGGATGAGACTATCCTCCTTTGGGCCTCAGATCAACAGCCAAACCCTGTATATATTGTTGATCCAACTAGGGGCACTGCTAGTCCAAGCGCATCATCTTGCATACAGTGTGGGGCAATGAAAAAGTTGTTGAACGTGCTGAGGGTGCCCATAAGATGAGACAATCCTATATCACATGACGGAATCCCATGGGTCTCAATGCATCCCCTACAAGTGTCAATATGATCCTTTGGTGAGCTTGGGCCCCAGTTAAGTTGTCCAGCCCATGATGAAACCACCTGCCAATCCTGTATAAGATACAATGTGTCTCCTCACCCTCAGGTAAAATAATCCATTAGTGCATTTAAGGGAATCAAACTTGTTATTCATGTAGAAATTCAGACCCCACTTCGATTAACAGTTTTCCCTTATCACTCCATTCATTTAATGTGAAATTCAAGCATGATTAAAATTTAAAACACTAAAATCTGGAAATGAGATTTATTTCTGAAAATACAAATTAGGAGATTTCACTACTGCTAGAAATAAATACACAGAAAATTATAACAGCCACACACAGAAAAATAACACATAAATTTTTGGTCAATGTGACCTTGGAAAAACCCCCTACAACTCTTGGGGAAAACCTGTTTGAGAGCGCTTCTTTATTTCTGAAAATAGTTACAGAGAAGAATACACAGGAAAAATTCCACCATTTACAAAAACAGACTTATCTCGATTTCCGTGCAAAACTCCACCTCAAAAATCGTGCCACAATAAAGACGGAAAACAGCAATAAATGTTGTATGGCCAACCTCGAGAAATGTGCCCAGAATACAGCGTACAACCTGTACGAACTGTACGGAAAAGGTACAACATATTTTCTCCTCGAAAATCGTGCCCAGTTGCCTCGGTTTTTGTGCCTTCAACCTACAGCGTTCTTCCCTCGAAATCTATGTCGTCACCCTCCTTGGAATGTGTTCCAATCATTGTTGTATGGTTATGTTGTCAATGCCTTGGTTAGCGTGCCCAAAATGCTCCTTGGGATGCGTGCCAAACTCCTGTTGTTCTTCTTCTCTTCTCAGAAATTTCTCCTTTTCTCTCTCTTGCTTTCTCTCAAAATGCTCATGAAAGAATGGAATAATCTTTTCCTCTTCTTCTCTCCTTTTACCTTAACCTAAGTGACTTTTGAGTGATCCCTAGATCCAATGGCTAAGAAAGCTTTAGATCCAGGGCTGAAAATAAATGTGCATTATTTTCACTTTTTCTATTTAATCACTCACCCACTTAAATAAAGACAAACTTAGCCTTTTATTTCCATAGTCACTTTTCACTTTCTAATTCTTCATTGACTTTAATAAAGTCACTTTCAAATTAGAACGTAACTTTATCACTTATGAAGTCACTTTTAAATTAGACTGACTTTACCAATTAAAAAATCATTTTTAGAAAAAGAGGTACAATAGAGTGGGCACTTTTCCCTAGGCAAAAGATCAAAGCCATGGGGAACCACTTATCCTTGGTACCCAAAATTTAACACTCCCTCTTACCGAGGAAAGTGTTCCTCACCACTCCTATCTTGTCTCTGAAATAGACATGTTTGCCCCATGGTAAGGGTTTGGTGAAGATGTCCGCTACCTGCTCATTTGTGGAGATGTACTCAAGCTTGACTGCTCCCTTTTGGACATAGTCTCGAATGAAGTGATACTTGATCTCAATATGTTTTGACCTGTCATGAAAAACTAGATTCTCCGTGAGTCTTATGCAACTCTGATTATCACAGTGAATCACAGAAGGTCTCAATGCCTGACCAAATAAACCAAACAACATCTTGCGAAGCCATATGGCCTCACAACGAGCCAAACTAGTAGCCATATACTTTGCCTCAATTGAGCTCAATGCAACTGACTGTTGTTTCCGGCTGAACCACGACACAACTGCCGAACCCAACCCAAAACAGCACCCTAAAGTGCTCTTCCTGTCTGAAGCACATCCTGCCCAATCTGAATCTGTGTATCCTGCCAGTCTCACTCCGTCACCCTGTCTATAGTCCAGACCATAATCCACAGTACCCTACAAGTGATGAAGAATGTGTTTTGCAGCCACCTAATGCACTCTCCTGGGCTCACACATGAACTGACTCATAGTGTTAACTACAAAACTATATCTAGTCGAGTGTTGACCAAATACATCAATGATCCAATCAGTTGCCTATATAGTGTAGGATCCACCAATTCGGAATCGGAAGCGTGAAGCTTCTTCTAGTTAGTAATCATAGGTGCAGACATGGATTTGCAGTCCTCCATGTGAAATCTGCTAAGAATATCCACTATGTACTTCCCCTGTCCCACGAAGATATGCCCCTCCTCCTACCACACCTCCAATCCCAGAAAATAATGCATCAGGCCGATATCTTTCATCTCAAACTCTGAAGCAAGATCTCTCTTGCAGCCCTCAATGAGTCTCTCTGCTCTAGTGGTGAACAAATCATCAACACACAACATCAAAATGAGAGGCTCCTCGCCTACCACAATGAAGTATAGGTTCAGATCAGCCTGACTCTTAGTGAAACCCAATTGCTGCAAGTATGCATCAATACGAGAGTACCAAGCTCTAGGAGTTTGCTTCAGGCCATAGAGTGCCTTTTTCAAGCTGCATACATGGGTCACCTGCCCATGCACCTCAAAGCCCTTCGGCTGCTCAATATAAACTTCCTCCTGAATGAAGCCATTGAGAAAGTCGATCTTAACATCCATCTGGTGGGTCTTCCAACCCATCTCTGCTGCAATCGTTATAATGGAGCGAATAGATGTATACCAGGCTACGAGAGCGAAGGTCTCATAGTCAACTCCCTCTGCCTGTGAGAACCCTCTCGCCACAAACCAAGCCTTGAACTTCTCTATGCTTCCATCTGCAACATGCTTTATCTTGTAGAGCCATCTGGAAGTAACAACTAATTTGCCTTCAGGCCTAGGCACTACCTCCCAAACATCGTTCTGCATAATAGAAGAATACTCCTCCATCATGGACTCTCTCCAAACCCGTTGGCTGGTTGCCTCCTCATAACTAGAAGGCTCGGTGTCAACAATGCTTGCTACCAATGCCATGTAACTACAGAACCACTCAGGTGGTCTACTCTCTCTGACCTGTCTCTTTGGCCCAGCAACTGATGTGGCCTCGCGCAGGGTGTCTTGAAGCCACTTGGGCTTCCACTTCCCTGAAACTACTTCTTCCACCTGAGTGAAAGAATCCTCATCATCATCAGAAGCCTGAACTCTTGAAGGCTTGCCATCTAACCCCATACCTGTACCTGTGCCTGTACCTGTGCCTGTAGAACTTGATGTACCATGTGAATTGTCCATCAGTGGACTATCCTGTGACCAGTTCTGCGGACTGCCCTGTGAGTTGCTCGAAGATCCACTCACCTAACTCTAAGAGCCACTGCTCACTGATGTACCTGTAACTGTAATAGATGTACTTCCTGATCCCTGACCTCCCATACTCTGTGCACTGGATCCCTATGACTGACTTAGCTGCTGCTGAGTGTCTGATGACTCTACACATTGTAACTCCCGTGATCTCCTGAAAGCTCTCTCCTCCTCGAACTTTACACCCCTCCTGACAACCACTTTCCTCTTTGCAGGAATGTAAATCCAGTAGGCTTTCGAAGTCTCTGTTGGATTGTTTTAATCACTATTAAATGACTAAAACGGTAGACATAAATTATCAATCCAGGGACATCTTTTATCTCAACGACAGTTGCACTGTCTGTGCCGATACATCAAACCAGAAGCAAATCAAAATAAAGAAGAATTGTCGCTGAATCTATTGTTGAAACTTAACACTCATGCAGGAATAAAACAATCCACAGGAATGTAATCATGTCTCAATTACACTGTACCTAGCGTGACACACGACAATTACACCAATTGGTATTTCTAATCACATCCGTGTAACAGCATAATCATATCAAAACTGAAGCAGATCTAATTACAGCCAGAACAGCGACAACAGCACTTCCACTAATACGCAAAGCAAATAAGAAATATAGTACAGCTACTTTAACCACTGCAATCCCTGTTGAAGAGGAGGGCCCTTCCTCCCTAGCAGAGCACAGGAAGAGATAGAAACTAAATGGAAATTAAACTAGACAACGCATGTAACAACAGCAACGTGATATCTTTGTATTAATGTGACCAAAATTACAGAGCCAAAACTAACATTGTTCTTCACTAACCCCTTGACCTCAAGGGTCGAGAGTTATATAATGGTTACATGTTCAGAAAAATGAGGAATGGATCAACCATGAGAATCTTACGATTCTCATGCTGATCAAAATAAGATACATATAGTTACAACCAATTCCTTAATAAAAAGTCTGACTAGAAGAATATGGATTGCAATCAAAACTTCCTAAAAAGTTGTCATCCTAAAATACAATATGGAATGACTTTTATAGCTGTCGTGGAAAATGACAATTGTAGCGTAACAGCAATTGAGGACAGGTCGGCATCCGGAAGTTGACGATATCCAATCAGCAGTGCAATTGTAATAGCAGTTTGTAATAGCGGGTCTGTAACAGCACCGTGATGTAACAGCATCATAGTGTAACAGCTCACTGTAACAGCACACTTTCAACTGCTTTTCCACGCCTCATGCTCAAGGTATTTTGTGCTAAGAATAACATCTGGAAGGACAGCAAAAGACCAGAGAACTTCTTTCAATATTTATCTCAGTTAGTCATAAAGAAAGAAACGATACATCATAATAATCGATGAAACGGTAAGATAATGAAAATAAGGTAAAACAACATTGTTTAAGATAGAAAAGAAGGGTAAAAGGCAAAGATAGTCCCAAGGGTTGAGGTCACAAGGTAAAAATGGGGGAAAAAGATGTAGGAAATAAGTACAAAAATGGCACCCAACATCTCCCCCCAGCTGAAGCACTTGCATGTCCTCATGCAAAATCTCATCTCTCGAGATAATATCTCTTGTGCAAGATAGTGAAGTCATAGGCGACGGCTGTGTCTTCATCTGGAAACCTGTACCCTTGAGTAGCCATCAACTGTCGTGTCCAAGACTCTTTTTCATACTTGCTCAGTTCATAATGAATCTGGTATTCCTCTATTGGTAGCCAAATCAAAGGGAATTTAAATCTTAGCCCAAGCCGGGAAGCGCCAAGGGTCTTTATCACCTGGGCATATGTTGGCACATGTGTAACAGCTACCACAAAGTTCTGAAATGTAAACGGGTCCCCTCCCAACAACTCAACATTATTGGCTTCTGTACGCTTCAAACACCCAGTCAGGGCTCGAATCTTCATTAATGAAAACTAATTAAGGCAAAAGTCCACAATCCTTCTTCTATAAGCGGCAACAGGTTCCCTTATCCCAGGAGTGCTCAGAATCTTTCTAAATTCTCGCCTTAATTCGGCAGCCTGTCCCGGTTCTGCTCGGATCCATAATGTTGTATTTTCTTCATTGGCATCCATAGATTTTGTGGACAGATGCCACTCAATCTGATTCCTCATAAATGACACGAAGGCTCGTAACTGCAAATCCCCCATATAGGAGAATATAGTTACCACCATTTTGCATACTAGCATGCTCACAAATGATATTGTGCAAAAATAGCTCACACCGCAGGTTATGCTCATCAAAGTCAAAGGCACGAAAGACATCTATAAAGGTGCGAGTAAAAGAACCCATATAGGGTCTACCTTCCATAATGGCTTTTAATTGAAACAGATAATAGCGTTCCCATAGGAAAATGGGGTAAGATGGAGAAGTTCGCCTGCATCCCAACAAATTAAGGGCAAGCTCATAGAGCTTTTTCTTTTCCATAGTTAGATCCTGAACCTGTTGCTGTAACAGCAGCAGTTGTTCCTCCTGTTTCTTTATGGCTTGCTTCTGTTTCCACTCTTCCCAGCCTTTCTTCAATTCTTCCTTCATCCATTTCTCCTGTAAGGCACTTATTTCCTTTTGATGTTCTTTCAGTGAGATCACCCCCTCGCGAACGGAGATCGCCTCCTGTTTCCATTTCTATAATTCGAAAATCAACAAAATTTTCTCAAAACTCCATCCCACGGCGAGTCCCGGTGTTCCTCTACATTCAACATCAATAGTGGGTGTAACAGCCTCAGTTGGATGGGTCTGCTCCACCTCTACTGTTGGTTCTTGTGTAACAACAGCTTCATCAGTGGGTTCTTGTGTATCAACCCCTTCATTTTTGCCTAGGCTAGCCTCTTTGTCCACCGTTGGTTCTTCTATAACAGCAGTGGCCTCCACAGGTTCTTCTGTATCGACTTCTAGGTAGATTACTACGAGAGGCTCTGCTTTAACTGTTGGTTCTTGTGTAACAATAGTATCCTTCGCAGGTTCTTGTGGGACAGCCTCCCAAAGTTCTGTTTATGTTTCCATTGAGCTGGTGTTTTCCCCACAGACCTTATACCCTGTTGTTGTTAATCCTTGAGAACATGTTGTGCATATGGATACTAAAATTTCCTTCCCCTCAGCTAATCTTTGTTTCAACTGTTCATTTTCTTTTCTTTTCTTCAGCCTCTTTCTGCTTCTCAGCTGTGGGCAATGGTTCCATTGGCAAGCTAACTCTCACCCTCTATTTTGGTCGTTTGTCTCCAATCGGCTTGTCAGTGGGTTCTTTTCCAATTCTCATCCTGACGGACCGGGTCTGGACTTCAACTTCTGCATGACTTCCTTCCGAAGTCGCAGCTTGTTTTCTTCGGCTTGTCCTAAGCCTTTTTCGTTTAAATTCCTCCCAGCTCCTTCCCTGTTGGCTTAGGGCATCCAACACGATCAATTTGATAAGTCCATGGTTGATCACACAGGCTTCAGGATGTGTTGTCGTCTTAACCACCGCAGCCATATGCTTAATGTTTCCCCATAGGAAAAATGGGAGATTGATCTTTTACTGGTGCCGAAGATGATTTGGTAGAGGGAAGTGGTAATTGAAGACGATTGTGGATCTTACCTCGCAAGTAATGTACTTTAGCAGACCCAGGGCGACATCTACCCATGGCTGGGGGAGTGATAATCTGATAACTCCTCTTCCCTTCTTTTCCAGTCTTTCCTCTCCTTCAAGAAAATCTTCTTTCAAAGGGTCATTAATTTTCCTGTTGAACCATCTCTATCCTTCAGCTGGCAATGTGGTCACTCGGGCAATCACTTCTTCTCTTACTTCAATTTGCAAGCCCTTGACTCGAGTTTGGTGGTCATTCAAATTCTGAGCGAATTCAATTGCAATAGCCTCGTCTGAGCCTTCCAAATTCTAAAAATATTCAATCCACCCGGCGTCCCCAAATACCTAATAAGCTTTCGGACAGTTCTGCAAGGCTTCCATGGAGTCTGGCTCATGTCTTATTGCTGCTCCTCCCATCTTGCTGTTATTATGAATCACTCCTTAAGCTCGACCAACCGTAATATCGCCGCACTGCTTGTTTTCTCTCGACACCCTGCTCTGCTTATCCCGGATGAAGAATTTCAAACGAGGATACAAGACTTCAACTAAGAGGGGTGATGAGAAGTGACAAGATTTTCGAATTACTAAATCGTACTTCGCACATTCCTACATTAATGTCTAATTATGGAAAATAATGGGCTTTAAGTGCAAATTCCTTTTCCGACCAGATTTGGTCATAATTGGTTATCGTGTTATTTAATTTGATGCATGCGGGGTTAATGATAATTTCAAGACTATGGATTTCTTGCAATGATTACGAGATTTATCCCCCCCAGCTTTAATGGTGACGGTCGCCCACGGCCGTCACGGGAATATCATAACTTGCCATTAATCATCAAATTATTAAATGATGATGTTACCTTTTTAATTGACGTACCTGAGACGATGTGAAGGTGGGATTTAATGTGATGGCGTCACTGCTTCCAGTGATCGTGGTGGTCATGCTTGACTGTTGTAATTATTGCTGCATGCGACGAAATAGGAAACATTGTTCATGGTTGTCGGTTGTTACATGTGTAACAGCCAAGACAACCATTGTGTTATTCTTCAAAAAACATGATAATTAGGAAAAAGAGATACAGAAAAGAAACAAATAAGTAACATCATCTTGTAAAATATGTCAGGAAGGAAAGATGATGTTTCGAAAAAGGGAAAAAACTGGGTGTAACAGACACCACAGAAGTGGTTTTCAACTGTTACAAAATGTCTAACTGTGCCCTGAAAAGAGGTTTTCATAATCAGATTTTTATTGTTATTATTATTATTATTATTATTATTATTATTATTTTCTTTTTTCTTTTCTTTTTTCTTTTTTTTTAAACAGGTGTAACAACCATCACAAGAGTGGTTTTTAGCTACTACACTTATTGGAATTTCAAATTTCAGGCTGCACAGGGGAGCATTCCCCTGTTGTAGTAACATAAAGATCAGAGTCCGCGACAATGTTAACAAATGATTCCTTCGAAGCAGGTTGATGATATAATCCCATACGGTGTCCATTAACCAGTAACGATGTCTTGGCACTATCAATGGTAACCACTTGTACAGTCCCATTGTCAAAGACCGTGTCTACTTTGTAAGGACCTAGCCATCTAGTGCAGAGATTGCCTTTGAAATCCTTGAATCTTGAATCGTACAAGAGAGCCCAATCTCCTTTCTGAAATTTATTCTTCTTAATGAATCTGTCATGTCATCTAGCTCTTTGCTGTTGAATGATCTTTGTCTACTGAATGGCAGCTAGTCGTTTCTCTTCTAACTCATTGAGTTGGTTCAATCTTTGTCTTTGCGCTATGCTTAAATCCAAATTGACCTGTAATGTTGTTCTCAATGTCTTTATTTCGAACTCTATGGGGAATAAACGATTCCCACCATACACAAATTCATACGATGAGAAGCCTGTAGTATTCCTCCATGTTGTTCTGTAAGCCCACAGCACCTCTAAAAGTTTTTTGGCCCAATTTCTTCGGTGGCTGGCTACTGTCTTTGTTAAGATTCTCTCAATGACTTTATTGGTGCTCTCCACTTGACCATTTGCTTGTGGGTGATAAGGTGAGGTGATCCTGTGATGAATTCCATACTTCTCAACCAGTTTCTGGATCAAATGAGATGTAAATTGAGGCCCTCCATCTGTCACTATCTCCCTGGGTATCCCGAAGCGAACAAAAATATCTTCGAACAGGAAGTCTAAAACAGCCTGCTCTGTAGCTCTAGTTAGTGCCTTCGCTTCAACCCACTTTGTAACGTAGTCGATGCAGACCAATATGTATGATCTTTGCTGTGTTGAAGGATTAATTGGCCCTACAAAATCCAGGGCCCATTTCTCAAATAGATCTATCACCATCTGAGGCTGTAACGGCATCTCATCTGATTTCAGAGACTGGCCTATCCTTTGGCAGTTATCACATCCCTTCACAAACTTCTTGGCATCCTGGAATATAATTGGCCAGTAGTACCCTGTTGAGAGTACTTTATACCCCATTCTCTTGTCCGCGAAGTGCCCTCCACAGGGTTCCTCATGACAAGCTTTCAAGATATCAAAAACCTCATCTTCTCTAACACAACGCCGAATCTGAAAGTCTAGTCCGGTGTGATAGAGATTGCCCTCTATCTAGGAGTAAGTAGCACTCTGTTGTATGATCTTCCTCTTTTCTCTGGAAGATAAATGGTGTGGGAATTTTCTTACAGCAAGAGAGTTGGCTATATCTGCATACCATGGTGAGTGAGTAGATATGGCAAAAAGATATTCATCTAAAAAAGAATCCTCAGTAGGAGTGCAGTTATCACCTATAGTTAACCTAGAAAAAAAAATCAGCAACCACATTATCTTTTCCAGGTTTATCTAAAATAGTGACAACAATAACCATCGTGTAACTCTACCATTGGTAACAGGTTTATTCATTAAAAATCAAATTGCAGCGTGATCAGTGTGTATAAATACTTGATACCAGGTAATGTAGTGTTGAAATTTGTTGATAGCATGCACTACTGCTAGGAATTCCTTCTCGGTCACTGTATAGTTGAGCTCAACTGGAGTTAAATTCTTGCTGATGTAATAAATGGCTTAAAGTTTCTTTTCCTCCAGCTGCCCCAAAACAGCACCCACAGCTATATCAGATGCATCTGTAGCGATATGGAATGGCAGTCTCCAATTTGGTCCTCGCAAAACAAGTGTTGTTGTTACACAGTTCTTTAACTTCAAAAAGGCTTGCTCACACTTCCCTGTCCACACAAATTCCATATCTTTCATGAGCAAAGAAAATAGAGGAGATGCAATCTTTGAAAAAATTTCTATAAATCTCCTGTAGTACCCTGCATGTCCCAGAAAGCTATGTACCTCTTTTTGAGTTCTAGGAGTTGCGATTCTTGAGATTACCTCAATTTTTGCAGGGTCTACCTTGATTCCATCTGCCGAAATGAAATGTCCCAGCACAATTCCCTCGGTCATCATCATGTGGCACTTCTCAGTGCTCAAAGCAACATTAGTTTGTTCACAACGTTCCAGTACCTTTTCCAAATTAACTAATGTTGTTTCAAAGGCATTCCCGTAGGGTGTAAATTCATCCATGAAAATTTCGAGACAGTCATTCAAGAGATCCGAAAAGATACCCAATATTGTCGTTTGAAAAATTGCTGGCCCATAGCAGAGGCCAAAAGGAAGGACTCTATATGCAAAGGTCCCCCATGGGCAGGTAAAGGTTGTCTTGTCTTGGTCTTCCGGGGCAATCTATATTTGGTTATAGCCACTGAACCCATCCAGGAATGAAAAAACTTTTTCCCAGAGAGAATATCCGGGACCTGTTCAATGAATGGTAAAGGGAAATGGTCCTTTTGGGTGGCCTTGTTAAGTTCTCTATAATCTACACAGACTCTCCACTTGTCGTTCTTTTTCGAAATAATGACAAGCGGAGATACCCACTGACTGTAAAAAATGGGGTAGATGAAATTAGCATTAAGGAGTTTCTGTAATTCCTCTTTCACTATCTCCTTAAGTGCGGGATTCATTCGGCGATGCAGATGTCTAACTGGTTTGCAGCCTCCGTAAGGTAAATGCGGTGAGTGAATAGGCCAAGGTGGATTCCTTTCATATCAGTATAGTCCCATGCAAATGCCTTTTTATATTTCTGTAACAGTTGTATCAGCGATCTGTTTTGTTCAACAGTCAAGTCAGGATTAATGTTTAAATATTTCCCTGGCTCAATTTCAACAGGACTGTTGTCAGTATGCGGAGTAGTTTTCAAATGTACAATATTTACATCATCTACCTCATCTTCTTCCCCTGGATCTCTAATAGAGGCAACAGAGAGTGAATTGCTAATAAAACCATTAATAATGTCATCCTCTATTTCATCCTTGAAGTATTGTGCTTTTACAAGTGTGAGGAGAGGTAGGGAAAAATCAGATTCAGGTTCAAATTTGTCCCACCAAGGACTATTCAAATCCATATGCGGTTTCGCTGGGGGGTAAAGGTTCAGGTTCTTAGTGGCTTGCCCATCTGAGATCACCATAGATCTGGATCTACATCCGATATATGCATATGCAATGGCTAGCCACGGTCTTCCCAAGATTAAAGGATGACCCCCCAAGTTGGATTTAGTTTGTAAAATGAGAAAATCAACCGGGTAATTCCAAGAAGCTACAGTAGTTACCACATCTTCTATCATTCCCTCGGGCTTGACATGGGATCTATCTGCGAATTCAAGCACTATAGGTGTAGGTCTGAGTCCATGAAGTCCTAGGGAGATAAAAAGATCTTTGGTCATTACATTAATCGTTGCCCCTAAATCAATCAGAGTGTTAGTTATGGGTTGGTCATCAATATGGACAATCACTGTAGGATTCCCTGGGTCATTATACTTAGTTAACAAAGGTTGATCAATCATTAGTTCGGACAGTTTCCCCATAACATGTATAGTAGCAGGGTCTTTTGGTTTCCTTCCAGGCTTTTTGACACACAGATCTCTCACTGTTTTGGCATAGATAGGTACTTCCTTAAGAGCTTGTAACAGTGGAATCCGCACATACAAATTATGTAATTCCTTGAGGTACTCAGATTCAGTTTGTGAGGTTGGCCCGGTTTCAATTAATCGTTGAGGGTATGGAGGATCCTAAACCCTAACAGCTGAGTCAACTGTCACAGATGCACCAGCCCTGCTTGGGTTAGCTGATGTAGAAACAGAAGGCTTTCCCGAGCTAGCTGCTACAGGTGTTGTATCAGCTATTACAGATGTAGCAGTTGTTTCAGAATCAATTATATCCTTTCTAGGTGACTCACATTCTTCCTCGGTAATGATTGGAGTATGATCTGGTCTGATTACTTTTCCCGATCGAAGTTGAACCTCATTGTAACCCATCATCAAAACATGCATATTATAGGTTCGCATCTCTTCCGCATGGTTCACAATCCTGGTTCGCAATACTTCCGCAGGTTTGCATTACTTTAGGGTTTTTGCAATCATGGTTTACTTCCGCAGATTTGAAGATCTCTCACATTATACTATTTTCGCCAGGCGTGGAGATAAAAAACAGATATCTTCTGCTCCATCGAACAGGGTTCGCATATCTTCTGAACTAGGGTATAATCTTTCGAGTGTTTTTGCAAGTATAATTTTCCGCAGAGTATACTCTTCCGCAGAATATAGTCTTCCGTAGGGTATAATCTTCCGAGCATTTTTTGTGAGTATAATCTTCCACAAGGTTCGCATATCTTCCGCAGGGTTTGCAGGGTTCGATTTTCCCAATCCTAGTTTACTTCCGCAAGTTTACTTCCGCGATTTTTTTTCCCAAGCTCTGCGGCCTTATAGACCTGCGGTTCTTCACCTTTGGGTCTAGTATGGCTCCCAGTTTCGCGAAGATAATTGTCGGCCCAGTTTCGTCCGCCTTTGAGAGTCAAGCTCCTATCCATATTGTCAGTGAAGCCCCAGCTCCCACTGTGCAGGTGGTCAAGGCCTCACTGGATGAGGCCTTGAAGTTTTCTGAAAGTGCCTTAATCTGTAGGTTTAATGGCTTTTGGCCGCGGCTGACAGCTCTCCACAGTTGGATCTCGGAGGAATGGAAGCCTATTATTTATGATGAAATTAATATCTACCCCTGTGCTAAGGGTTTCTTTATAGTAGATTTTGAAAACTCTGAAAGCAGACAATGCATTTTAGATTTCGACCCTTGGTTTTGGGAAAACTCGGACCTATTCATGAAGCCATGGAACCCATCATTCGATCCCTCAACAACAGTCATAACCTCAGCACCAGTTTGGGTCAGATTGCCAAACCTACCTTTGCATCTTTGGAATCTCTCCTCGCTAAAAGCCATTGGAAATGCAATTGGGAAACTTTACTGCAAGTGCCCAGAAACAGAGGAATATGTCGGAACCACCTATGCACGCATCTGTGTAGAAATGGATTTCAGCGTCGGATTCCCAGCTGAAATAACCCTAACAAGCAAAGACTATGTATGGAACCAAAAACTCAACTATGAAAGTGTCCTCTTCAGATGTCGATCCTGCTTTGAGACAGGCCATCTAGCCAAAAATTGCCCAAAAGGCTCCCAAAAAAATTCTGCTAGAAAGAATCACCATAGATCTACATGGTGGGAAGGAGCACAAAAGGAACATTACACTGTCATCAAGGAAGAATACTCTCCATAAAACTCTAAATCGCAAGAAATCAGGCAAGAAAGAAACAACCCCGCCCAACAACAAAAAAACGAACTCGACAGCCCCTCAAGCATCAACAATTATGAGGATTCGAATACCGCGCAAAAGAAATCTTCATTTAGCAGCAAAGCAGATCTCCCAGATCCCGAAGATAAGACACCAGTGTCCCAAGAATCAGAAGAGATGAAGGAGGTGCAAGATAAAGGAAGTTGGAAGACTGTAGAGAAGAAAAATAAAGCTACAACACCAATCTCGCCAAGAAAGACGAGAAGCCAGACAATTAAGAACTAAAAAAATTATAGGTCCGATAGACCAAAGTTTGGTCTCAGTGGACGTTCATCATCATCGTCATTAAGCCCAATAGGAGTGATTAGAAAAGTCTGGAAAGTAACCATGGCGTCTATGCTCTGAGCTGCCTTATTATTCGGATTGGGGTTAGGTTGCACAGGTAATTGGGGTCGGACATGAGGTGCAGGAGTTTGAAGAGCAGGCAGTTGTAACTGTTGCTGCATTGGTAGTGCAGAGGGTGCTGGACCTTGGCCAAAACCTCTCCAATTCTGACTCCAAGGATAAAACTGTGATGGAGGATATTGCAATGGCGGAGGGGAAGGCCATTGGTTCCATGGTGAAGGAAATTGTGTTGAGGAAAGAGTAGGATATGGCCATGGAAATTGTTGACCATTATAAACATTATTCCAAGGATTAAAAGAGGAAAAATTTGGAGGCATACCTGTAGATCACGGCTGCCATGGTCTCTTTGATTCAATGAAGTAGGAGGACTAGACATCCTCGCTTGATTCCTTAAGCACTGCTTTTAGCCTGGGTAGTTATGGGCATTGACCAGTGTAATGCGCCAACTCACAGATGTTGCACAAGTTGACGCTATTCAGTCCGCATTCTCTTTCTAAATGTTTCTTTTTGCATCGAGGACAGAATATTGCCAAAGCTGCTTCAGCTTCTGCTTGTGCTTTCTTAACTTGTACCGTAGTGATTTGGGCAGAGAGAGTACAAAGGAGGTCTGTTTTAAAATCCTCAAATAGATTCCCAATCTCTGCTCTGGTTACCTCTCCGCTTGTGGACTTCTGTATCCGAACTGAAGGGTCCCGAACTGAACTTCTCCCCTTGACCGATCCTCTTGAACTCTGCAGACAGAGCTTCATTATTTCTTCAAGCGGTTCTTGAGATATGTTTCCCTTTCCCAACAGATTCAAATGCTCCAGACAGTCATCTTTTATATCTCTTAGGCATATAGGTTTCAGGATTTCCGGGGATAAGTTACCAAACTTAGAACTTTGTAAATTATAATGGAATCGTTCCATGTAGTCTTCTAAGCTCTCCTCTTCCTTCTGTGTAATTCTGAAGATTTATTCCTTCAAATCCTTGGTTCGACAGTAATCCTAATACTTAAAGAGTAAGGCTTCCCTCATGTCATTCCAGGTTCGGATCGTGCCAGCACCCAATCTCATGAACCATCTTAATGCTACTCCTTTCAGAGTAGCAGGAAACAATTTCAGCTTCTGGGCGTTTGAAGTGTAGTCATAACTCCCACACTACACATCGAACTCGAACATAAAGGTATCAGGATCTTCAACATCCATCCCTTGAAAGGGCGGTAGAGATGATAAAGGGATGTTTTTCATAGGAGCTTCAACCTGTGTCGCCAATATCGGGAATTCAAAAGTAACAGTACCATCTGTCTTAACATTCACATCCCCCATCGTTGATCCTTCCTGATGGGATGAACTAACCTCAGAATATGCAGGGGATTGACAAATAAATAAAGGATCAGGTTGTTCCGGGACCAGTTGTTTCACTGCACTACCCGCATCCAAATGATGATCAACTAAATGTTGTTCCTCAGGCCCCTCATGCTCCACACTAGTCTCCCCTTGTCCTTCAATTTTCAAATTTTGATCAATGGCTTTCCACTATTGTTTCAAATCTGGAGTCTTAATATCAGGAGTGGATATGTTGGTTGAAGGGTGATGAGGAACAGACACAGAAGGTACCAATGCCTCAAGCTTCGATATAGTAGCAGCTTTCTGTGGTCTTGTTTTCCTATTGTCTCTGTATGAAGTAGACTGTTCCTTTTTTGCTTTAGAGATCAGATCTCCAAAGAATGTCTTTCTTCCCAAGTTTGCACTCTTCCTTTCCTTTCTACGACCCGTCTTTCCTGTAGTTAGTTAGATTAGGGGGTGTTTTTAAATTTATCTATTGTCCTACAAGCACACATGGACCCTATGTGTATCAATCCTTCCTACAAGTGCTTCAATTTCTACAGTGGTGAGCCCGCCCAAGTATGTTAGAGCGATGCGCAGGTTCTTACCTCTCATCTTACTGCCCAGCAATTGTATCACTGAAGACACATTGAAGAAAAGCACCCAAAACTCACACTTCTAAGTGCCCCAACGTAGCAATGGTGAGCCCGCCCAGGTATGTTGGAGTGATGCGCAAGTTCTTACCTCTCGTCTTACCGCCCAGCAATTGCTGACTAGGAACACCCTATCATCAAACAAACAATTTTGGTTGATTGGATCGTCACTGCCATCCCCGACAATGGCACCAAAATGTTGGATTGTATTAATCACTATTAAATGACTAAGATGGTACACATAAATTATCAATCCAGGGACGTCTTTTATCTCAATGACAGTTGCATTGTCTGTGTTGATACATCAAACCAGAAGCAAATAAAAATAAAGAAGAATCGTCGTTGAATCTATTGCTGAAACTTAACACTCATGCAGGAATAAAACAATCCACAGGAATGTAATCATGCCTCAATTAAACTATACCTAGTGCGCCACACAACAATTACACCAGCTGGTATTCTAATCACATCCGTGTAACAACATAATCATATCAAAACTTAAACAGATCTAATTACAGCCAGAACAACAACAACAGCACTTCCACCAATACGCAAAGCAAATAAGAAATATAGTACAACTACTTTAACCACTGCAGTCCCTACTAAAAAGGAGGGCCCTTCCTCCCTAGCAGGGCGCAGGAAGAGATAGAAACTAAATGGAAATTAAACAAGGCAACGCATGTAACAGCAGCAACGTGATATCTTTGTATTATTGTGACCAAAATTATAGAGCCAAAACTAATACTATTCTCTGCTAACCCCTTGACCTCAAGGGTCGAGAGTTATATAATGGTTACATGTTCAGAAAAATGAGGAACAGATCAGTCATGAGGATCTTACAATTCTCATGCTGATCAAAATAAGATACATATAGTTACAACCAATTCCTTAATAAAAAGTCTGACTAGAAGAATATGGATTGCAATCAAAACTTCCTAAAAAGTTGTCATCCTAAAATACAATATGTAATGACTTCTACAACTAACGTGGAAAATGACAGTTGTAGCGTAATAGCAATTGAGGACAAGTCGACATCCGGAAGTTGACGATATCCAATCAGCAGTACAATTGTAACAGCAGTTTGTAATAGCACCGTGATGTAACAGCATCGTAGTGTAATAGCTCACTGTAACAGCACACTTTCAACTGCTTCTATACGTCTCATGCTCAAGGTCTTTTGTGCTCAGAATAACATCTGGAAGGACAGCAAAAGACCAGAGAACTTCTTCCAACATTTATTCCAGTTAGGCATAAAAAAAGAAACGATACATCATAATAATCGATGAAACGGCAAGATAAAGAAAATAAGGTAAAACAGCACTGTTTAAGATAGAAAAGAAGGGAAAAAGGCAAAGATAGTCCCAAGGGTTGAGGTCACAAGGTAAAAATGAGGGAAACAGATGTAAGAAATAAGTACAAAAATGGCACCCAACAGTCTCATTATAACCCACAAAGATGCCCTTGTCTGCAGTAGGTTCTAGCTTGGTCCTACTCTCCTTGGGGACATAAGAATATGTAAGGCACCCAAAGATACGAAAGTGCCCAACACCAGGCTTCTTCCCTAAGAAAGCCTCCTCAGGAGTCACATTCCCCAAGGCACGATGTGGACTCTTGTTCTGTAAGTAAACAACAATGTTGCAGGCCTCTGCCCACAAAAATAAAGGTAACCCCTGATCGTGAAGCATAGCTTTTGGCAGCCCCTACAATGGATCTATTCTTCCTCTCTGACACCCCGTTCTGCTGGGGGTTGTAAGGAACAGTGAACTCCCTCTTAATGCCTGCCTCGGCACAAAAATCCACAAACTCACCAAGAGTATACTCACCTCCATTGTCCGACCTGAGTACCTTGATCTTCCTGCCTATCTGGGTTTCCACGAGAGCTTTGAACTTTCGAAACCGCTTGAAGACTTCGCCCTTGGTCTTCAAGAAATAGATCCAGGTCTTCCTGGAGTGGTCATCAATGAATAAGACATAATATTCAAAGCCACTCATGGACACATGAGACATCCGACCACTCATATCGGAATGAATCAAGTCAAGTATCCCTGTCGTCCTATTGTCAATGCTGGGAAAAGGAGATTTTGCAAACTTCGCCATAGCACATCCTCTACATACATCAAGGTGATCAGAATTGAAATTTGGCACACCAATGGTGATCTCCCGCAATATTCTCAAGGCCCCATGATACATGTGACCCATCCTGCGATTCCAGATCTCACACAACTCCGAACTGCTAGAACTGCTGTCAGTCTTGTCCCTGGTACTGCTACTCAATGCCATCAGTGGTTGGAATGAGAACTTGTAAACCTTAGCATGGCACACTCCAATCACTATAGTTGAAGCAGCTGGAGTTCCCTTACGATATATGAGCACCTGCCCATTCCTGAACAACACCTCATACACTTTGTCCTCAAGTGTTGAGACGTATATCAAGTTCTTCTTCATTCCAGGCACATATAGAACATCTGACACCTTGAAGGGAGGTTTGGGCTCCCTATCAAATGTTAATGTTCCAACACCGACTGCTCTAACAATGTTGTCATCACCAAGTACTACCTCAAAATCAGTATCACTCTCTGATAGCTCTGAGAAGTACTCCCCGACTCCTATCATATGGTGAGAAGCGCCACTGTCAACATACCAAACACTAGAAGATGCTCTGCTAGTAGAGGTGAGTGCATACTCCCTTTGAACTTGTATGGCAAGTGATACTGCAATGGAGGACTCACAAGCTATAAATCCAAACTCTCAATCAAAACTCTCTAAGAAGTCCTCTATCTCTGCAGAAGTTGCCATGGTTGTCTCTTTCCCTTTCTTATTTTTCTTCTCTGGACACACAACAGCATAGTGTCCCATCTTTTGACAATTCCAACATTTGACTTTGGAATAGTCCTTTTCTTTGCTCTTTTGTTTGCCTTTACCTTTTCCTTTGCCTCCACTGGTGGAAGCTCCCTTCTTTGATTTGCCTTTCTTGCCTCTTGCCAACAATGCCACATTGTCATCCTCATCCCCCTGTTTGGCTGCCCCTAGATGGTTCTTCCTGATCTCATTCTGAATGCAGTCATCCCACAACCTTTCCCATTCGGGAAGATTTTCCCGTGCGACAATACCATCTACAAAACTCTCCCAAGCCTTGGGAAGACTATGCAAAGCTATCCTCACCAACTCAGTGGGTGCAATCATCTCTCCTACGGCCGCTAACTCATCTCTCACCGAAGTAATCTTGGTGAGGTATGCTGTAGCACTGTCAGTCTTAGCCATTCTTATGGCCTTCAGCTTCTCCTTTAAGACCATCTTACGGTTCTCATTTGAGCTGGTAAAGCCCAATCAAGGCAATCCACATTTCATGTACATAAGTCTTTCCTCTCACACGAGGAATGACATGATCCTTGACTCTGTCCAAAATTAGTCTTTGGGCCTTAGCATTCTTTTTAGTGAACTTTGCTAACTGTGCTGGATAGCAGAAACTGCTACTGGGTGCTGGGTGGTATGTACCATAATGCCCCAGACCTCTGCTTTCTCAAAGATACATCGGATTCTCTCCTTCCATGCACTATAGTTACTCTGTCCATCTAACCTGTCTTCAACCCTCAATCCCAAAGTCATGATTCACTGTCCTATAAAACTGAAGTTTCAAATTTGGGTAAAAGTTTTCTGTTTTCTATGTAAAAATCAGACTGTTGTAATTTACACACTGTTGTCCCAAATAACAATTCCTAGCCAACTTTGCTCTGATACCATGTAGAAATTCAGACCCCACTTCGATTAACAGTTTTCCCTTATCAATCCATTCATTTAATGTGAAATCCAAGCATGATTAAAACACTAAAATCTGGAAATGAGATTTATTTCTGAAAATTCAAATTAGGAGATTTCACTACTGCTAGAAATAAATGCATAGAAAATTATAACAGCCACACACAGAAAAATAACACAGAGATTTTTGGTCAATGTGACCCTGGAAAAACCTCGTACAACTCTTGGGGAAAACCAGTTTGAGAGCTCTTCTATATTTCGTTACAAAGAAGATGGAATACACATTAAATATTTCAACATTTACAAAAACAGAATTATCTCAATTTTCATGAAAAACTCCACCTCGAAAATCGTGCCAATTCAGACAAAAAACAACAATAAATGTTGTATGGCCAACCTCGGGAAATGTGCCCATAATACGACGTACTGACTGTATGGAAAAGGTACAGCAAATTTTCTCCTCGAAAATCATGCCCATCTACCTCGATTTTCGTGCCTTCAACTTGCAACCTTCTTCCCTCGAAATTTGTGTTGTCACCCTCCTTGGAATGCGTGCCAAACACTGTTGTACGATTCTGATGTAAATGCCTTGGTTAGCGTGCCCAAAATGCTTCTTGGGATGCGTGCCAAACCCCTGTTATTCTTCTTCTCCTCAGAAATTTATCCTTTTCTCTCTCTTGCTTTCTCTCAAAATGCTCATGAAAGAATGGAATGATATTTTCTTCTTCTTCTCTCCTTTTACCCTAACCTAAGTGACTTTTGAGTGATCCCTAGATCCAATGGCTAAGAAAGCTTTAGATCAAGGGTTGAAAATAAATATACATTATTTTCACTTTTTCTATTTAATCACTCACCCAATTAAATAAAGACCCACTTAGCCTTTTATTTCCATAGTCACTTTTCACTTTCTAATTCTTCATTGACTTTAATAAAGTCACTTTCAAATTAAAACGTAACTTTATCACTTATAAAGTCACTTTTAAATTAGACTAACTTTACCACTTATAAAGTCACTTTTAGAAGAAGAGGTACAATAGAGTGGACACTTTTCCCAAGGCAAAAGATCAAAGCCGTGGGGAACCACTTGTCCTTGGTACCCAAAATTTAACAATTCAAGGGCACAAATGTGACTTCATAATGGCTTCCAAATTTGGGGCTTTGAGCATTAATGGTGTTACCTCCCTAGGTAGGAGTGGTTAATAAACAACCCTATTAGGTGTTCCCAACCCCTAAAGGGAAGGACATGTCCAAGGTACATCCTTCAAGTGGTAGTTTTCATGCGAATAATGATGAGGTGGATTGGGACACAAGGGTCTCAATTCCAAATGCCATGGGCTTGTTACCCACCATTTTGTGGGTGATATCCCTAAGAGAAAAAAATTCTCGAAGATAGTCCTCAGTCGACAACCAGCAGCTCCTTGCAGCCACCAACTAGCTCGTTGTGCCATTTTTGTGCCACCTGAGCTAGCCATGTGGTCCCTCACCCATCTGTCATGATAGTAGGTTTAAAGGTGGACATCCCAAAACCTAAAGGTATGCCTTGTCATTTGGTAATCGAGTGTTGTAGTTTACTTATCATGGAAACTTCTGGGGATGGATTAATGGGGGGATTCGGCAGAAAGAGTGGGTTGGGTCTGTGCTCTTGTCCCCTAGACCTCCTTTGGATGTTACCCTTGGATCCTAGTCCCATTAAATCTCTTTTATTGACCTTTGGGCTTTAGGGATGGTACTACATGGGAAACCCTAATTTTGGTTGTGTGGTCCTGCTCCCTCATCCACATATATCACTCCCCTTTTGTTCATTACAACCATATTCATCATTTTTCCCACCTGGGTCCACATCCTTCCACTAGGTCCACATAGGGTTAGCCTCCCCTTCCCCTTGCCCACGCCTTGGGTTGGGCCTGAAACGATGCCTCGGAAATTGATGCATCTGAAAAGAAATGTAAAAGCATAATTGGCCACATTCAACAGGAAAATATACCACAAAATGAAAAAGATGGTTGGAACAAACACATTTAGCACATGGGCAAAAGCCAATGCATGAGCTCTGCCCCATTCCCATGGCCATCACCCTAGTTCCTATAGGCCATAGATCAACCTCCTTTATCATTCAGGAACCCATGATTGTCCCAACCCCTGATGGGAAATGAACCTCCCTACCTTAAAGGATATCCACTGCTATACCTTACACATCATGCTCTTATACCTTTAGCCCTGAGCAGTTAATCAAAGAAAAATCATAAAAGGAAAAAGGCATATGAATAAGGGTTGAAAAATCAAGGCCGGGGTAACTCATGCACCACGATTGCTCCCTTCTATGCATTATATACCCAAGTGCGAGATTCTCTTTATTCACTACCCTTGTACCCCGACATGTGGCCCAGGATTGCCCCTTTCCTTCCCTATTCCATTCACCTTTTTATCACATGCCACCATCATTTGAGGGATGTACCGTGGATATATTGTCCCCTTTAAAAGTAGAAACCACCTAATAGGGTACTTGGTTAACCCCTTTTGGAGCTTGGAAACATTAGCACATGTCAAATTCCACTATGGAAGGGCATGCCATTATGAAGTGCCCTCCTGTTGTCCATGGTTTGTAAGCTCTTTAACTCTATTTCTTTAAATGACTGGTTGTACTGGAAGGAAAGGGGACGCATTCGGTCTTATGCAGGATTGTAGATGGTTTCCATTTTGGGTTTGGTCTCCCTATACGAGGTCCTAACCCTCCAGAGGGCTACATTGGCACATGTAGGGTGTGTGTAGAGAGCCATGGGCCTCCACAGCAATAGGCATCAGTCCATGGATCCCCAGAGACGTTCAAATATTGCTCGATATTCACCCATTGGACGAGGAAGATGCACCTGGTTCACCATGCCCAACCGACCCCACAGTTGTACCATGCACTTGGCAGATGACCCAGAACCTGAATAATGATGTGGCATCACTTACACCATCATCCGAGCCCTTGCAGATGGTCTACAGGCATCTTCGATCTATCTGGAGACCCATGAGGTTACTTGTGTGCCCCCACACCCATTGGGAGCACCACAAGTTTATTATTTCAAGAACAAGGGGCCACCCCATTGTCCACTAATTTTGGGATTCCTATTTCGCATTATGGCACCTATGGACTTCATCAGGCCTTATCCAGTTTGGTGGGCTTGTCACCAAAAGTTAGTTATCTTATACATTATTTTATTCTAGGGGCTAAATTGGACCTAATTAGTTAAATCGAACTCATTAGAAGTGTATAAATACAAGTGATGTGTTAGATCGTAGACGTCTGTGATCCATATTGTGAGTAATAATGTCTTTCGGATTAATCACATTATTAAGGTTTTAGAATGAAATCACGAGTGATGTGATTTCATTTTAGCATCATGACTTGGATTGGACTTGTATCTCTTTAAAGAACTTCGCTATCCTTCTTGGAGGACGAATTTTTGGAGCATGGAAAAGAATTTTGATGTTTGGATCATTTTCTCTGGTCTTGGAGCTTCTTGATTGGCAAATTTTTTATGGTTGGATATACTCTTAATACATGTAAGTAAGATTTAATGTTATTCTTTCTTTCTATTTTGTCACATACAATGTTGATGGAATTTCGCTATACTAGGGGCTAATTATGAATGAATGTTCCTGGAGATGCTTCATCGTTGAAATTCCTCTTGATAAGCCATCTATTTTGCAAAACGAAGTATAAAGTCCTTGAAGTTGCTTTTGTTGCTGCCATAATGTTATGCGAAGTTGTCTTTGAGGCCACCTTGACATAGAAAATTCAATATCCATAGTCATAGATACTCTTGACTCCAAATCTCCCCAAAGGATTAGGCACTAGTCCTCCATAGGTGATCACCTCAAAGCTTATTTCTTTCACCTTCCCCTCTTTTCTAGGGCTAACCTACATAGGTCACCTAGGGCATCAATTATCTCACAATCTAGCAATCCAAACACTTCGATTTTTTGTCGACAACTGCGTTGGTGTGTCCTCAAGAAGCCCTCCAAATTTCATGAGATTCTGATGGTGGGATCTTGAGATATCGCAAGCCCTAGCTCGAAGACCGATTCTTTCCCTTGGTTTCCTTAGGCTAGAAACCTCACAGGGATCATTACATTACCTTTCATTGAAAATTCCTTCCTTGATCCCCTTCTCCTCCCTGATTAGGTCAATCATATCATTGATTGCTCAACCCCATTCCCTTGACCTAACCTCGAGTCCACTTGGTCCCGTGTCATCCCATAACTTATCAAGGCCAATTTCACAAAGACCACTTGCAATCTGAGCCTTCACAAGAATTTTAGGGTTTGAGGACCTCCATTATAAGATACATACCCTAAACCTAAACCTTGAAATTCTCCTTGAGCCTTCCTCAAGAGCCTTCAGCCTTGCCTTCCAAAGCAAGCAAACTACACATTTGAGCCTCTCTTGTGAATAGGCCCCCAGGATCACCCCTCACCCTATCATTGACCAATTCATTTCGTGGTCCTTATTATATCGAGTCTCCTCCCATCGGTGAATGTTTGTAAAGAGTTGGGAGCCATCGCTGAGGTGACAGTGGGCTATTGCTCCATTGTTGCCCTTGATCTGGTAATAGCCCTCCAAGGATCCCCTTTTAGGAGCCTTGCTATTTTTAGCGGTAACAGGGCTGAAGGGTGGTAATGATGAGGGATGTCGACATATTTGGGTGTATGAATGTAGGAGGGAGCAATCCTGGTACATGAGTTACCTTGGCCTTTGTTTTTCCACCCTTCTTCATTTGCCTTTTGCCTTTTATTATTTTTTCTTTTATTTTACTGCTTGGTGCTCCAAGGGATGAAAGCATGTTGTGTATGATATAGTAGTGATTACCCCCTTAAGGTGGGGCAATTCATCACCCACTAGTGGTTGTCACATGCATGGGCTCCTTAATGATGCAGAGGGCACTCATAGGGGCCCTAGGAACCAAGGTGAATGCCATAATGATAACGAGTAGAGCACATGTTTGCCTTTTACCCACGTGCTAAATTTTATTGTCCCAACAATCTTTTGAATTTTGTGGTATTATTTCTTTTTGTATGTGGCCATGATATGCTTTTATCTTGTTTTTTGTTGCATCGACCTTCGAGGCATCATTCCAAGCACAACCGAGACATGTGGACAAGGAGAGGGGGACTACTAGAGCCTTGTGGACCTAGTGGTCATGTGGACCCAAAGAGGGAAGACGGTGAAATAGGGCATGTACTGTGTGTAGGGGAGTGAAAAATGTGGAACGGAAAAACGGGACCGCACTACCAAAATCGAGGTTTCCCAAGTAATGCCCATCCTAAAGCTATAAGCCAATAGGGTAGATCCCACGAGCCTAGGGTTGAGGATTAACCCCCCATTTAAGGTGAGGAGACAAGACTACAGTCGAAACCCTTCCTTCTTCCAAGTCACCCAAGAATCCATACCCAAGGAAAAACAAGCATAAGCATCTGATTGCACAATGAAATACATACCTTTAAGATTAGTTGGCCCACCTTCAAACATACGTTCTCGACAGATGGGTGAGGAGACATATGACTGGCTCAAGGAGAGGAGATCAATTGACACAATATTGTCCACTATGGTAGTTTTCGGGGCTGTTGGATGTCGGTTGAAGACAAATTTAGGAGAATAAATTCTCCTATGTGGTCACCCACAGGTGGTGGGCAACATCTAGCTCCAACTAAGACATGAGCTCTCTATAGAGTGCATGAACAATATATTCGAACAGGGAGGTCATGAGAACACCAGCAATCCTCTGGGACTGTAAACTTGTTATCTTGCACATCACAAACAATTGTTGGAAGCATCTGTCTGAGGCTTACTTTGATCGCCCATGTTTTTATAATAAAACCATACAGGAAATAACATCTATTATAAATGCGTGTCTAATCTAAATGCATTTATTCTAGCATGAGAACATGATATGATGATGTTAGCTATGCAAAAATCAACATGCAATGCATCCTACTCTAGCGTGCATATTATATTATGCAAGTGTTAAGTAGTCATAGAGCCAATATAACCAACATATTAAAAATCAATATCATTCTTGGTAGCCTTATGATCAATCATGAGATAAACCCAAGAGTAAGCACGAGAATTATGACCCTCATGTGCTAGGTCACAAGGGTGGGAGCTGGGAAAATAAGATGACCATCAATCATGGAGAAGAGTCATGGGAAAAAGGAAAGAACATGAATCAGGTCGGACCCATCAGGCCATTCCCTCAACCCTAAATATGGAAAATTCAATGAACAAATTCAACAATCTCATCTTAAAATCTTCCTACTTGATGTTTCTAGGCTCATGTAGAAAAGGGTTGGGGGAAGAAGAATCACTACAACAAGGTATCTCCTTGCTAGAATCATACTAAAATGGCTTATATGACTAACGGCCTTCTTCTCATTCGTAGCTACATCATATCTTGGGAAAAACCACAACTCCCCTCCTTTGAGCAAAGAAATCCGCTCCTCCTTCAAACTAAGGAAACAAGCCTCAGGGCGTGCATCCATTTCTTGGTTATCATTGTCAACAACATGCTCAAAGTTATGTTGCTCGAACATGAAGAACCACCCCTTTTCGACGACATCAATGGGAGAAGGATCATCCTCGATCCTATTAAGGATATTAAATTCTTCCTTAACAATGGCAACATCCTTTTCGGTAGGGTTGGCATCGTTTTGAAACATAAAGAAGAAACCCTTCCATTCATCAAGATAGGCTTCATGACTTAGTGTCTCCAAGGGTGCCACATATTGGTTAACATTACCTTCCAAAGGGGACATAACATTCCCTTTTCCATGATCGTCATGTTTCATCCCCCAGCCTGCAGACCAAAATTCATTCATGTAATCCTCATCGGCTTTAATATCATGTTCTTTGACATTCGTATCCTTAGGATCATCCCATTCTTCTTTATTTATATCATGATGGCTAGGCAGAAAAGGCTTCTCTTCCTCCTCCTTTTCTTGGACGATATCACACAGAGTGTTTACTACATAGTTTTGGTAATAAAGTTCTAGGAGTAGGGTGTATGTAGGATTCTCTTTATATTCACATTGCATCTCATTAGGCTTTCCTCCTTGCTCACAAAATTGGAATAGGAGATCCTTGTTGCCGGCAAAATATCTTATATTCATCCATTCTCTCTTGCAGCATTCAGAGGCTTTCAGATCCAAAATCTCATCATCATCCTAGGAAGAGACAATTTCTAGCTCATAATCCTCTTCTTCATTGAGGTCTCCATCAATGACCTCGAGAAAGGGACACCACTCTTCCTTTTTTCCCTTATCACGTTCACTAAAGGCTCTCTCAAATGTTGTGTCCAAGCTTTGACATGCTTCTTCAATGTTTTGAGAATTTGGTACTTTATGCAATAAGAAACATAAAAGTAACGTAGAGAAATAGGAGAAGCTCTTGGGCTCACATCATTTAAGCCAGTCATTATCCGAATCAATAGACAAGACAAACAATTCCATTATGTCATGAAGTTGAGTTATATTGCGTCTTCAAATATAACTTATGAAATTTATTACATGATTGCCTACGGAAATCGGATCCCCATTGATTATTGGCATATCCCTCGTGCCTTTGAAACTCTGCCATTGCAGGATACATGGTATATCTAAAGTGTAAAAATTTTGGATCAACCTGTTTTTGTTTCCTATATATTAATGACATGGGAGTCGCTAGGGTGAACGATAATTGCCTTGAAAAATGCTTGCTTCACCCTCTAAGCATTAACTTTTGAAGCTCCATGAATAACAAGGGCTTCATTCTTGCAATGGAATCACCAAAAGAGGGGTCTATATTGTCATCAAAGGAATCACCTCTTCAAATCTTAGACCAAGGAGGTAGACCTACTTCCTCCCCCACAACGTCGCCAAAAATGTTGCCACACAATCTAGCAGGGGCCCTAGGTGAGGAACCTATGGGACAACTACTAGACCATTGACAACAATGGGGCAAATACCCATTGTCACATCAGTCAGCGTCCCTTGCTCTTTATGGACTTCCATAGATGGGAGGAGTCATAATATGAGGGAAATCACTTGAAATGATAAGATCAATGATAAGATATTGTAAATTTTTGTAGATGTCTGATGCAACTTTACTTTTTCTTCAACATCAGACAACAATCACATAAACAATAAAGTAAAATGTTGATAAAACATACCAATAGATCGACAGAAGACAAGCAAGAAATATATAAGTGTGTTGGTGCGTTAAGGCAGTCAACGGGATGCTTCAACCAGCAAAGTCTCAATATGGTCAACCAACCATCAATGTAACACAACCCTCTAGGACAGCCAAATGGTCAACTCAAAAGTCAACCCAAAAAGTCAACGCTATCAGTCAACGGTCAACGCAAACAACAATAGTAGCTAGGTCAATGCAAAAAATTCAAAGTCAACGTCTTGCCTCGAGAATAGTTCCAGAAAATGCAGATTAGGAAAATCGAACTTTTGGGAGAGTTTCAGGTCCTTTTGACTTTGCGTTGACAAAAGTCAACACTGGTCAAAGTTTGCTGAAGAAACCCTAGACCGAAATCATAAATGTGCTGCTACTGGAATTTTCCCACGTGTGGAGAGAAGAGCCACCAAGGTCATCGAACCAATCAAATGAGGAGAGAGAAATGTGTGAGGATGAGATGAGTGAAAATGTCCTCCAATGTTGACCAATATATATCCATCAATGAGGGTGTGTGACACAACTGCTGGGGCACAAAACCTTAAGGCCGACCCACACATATTTTGAATAAATTCAAAATAAATGTTTTGCTCATCGGATTAAGATGATCTTTAAATCGATCTTGCACCTCTCTGAAAGAGGAGTCCAATAAAAATATTGGTATCTTCATCTGAGCATCACAACATGGAGTTTGGACCTAGTTGTCCAAAATTAACAGATATTGAGTGATTCCCAAGGCCCATTCAAAGAGACTCAATTACGGCTTGATGGGGTAAGGGCTCTCCAAGAAAGACCTAAGGTGGAGGTCAAGATCTAGGGTTTGGGAACTAGTAATGGAGATAAGTCTGCCTAGAATCAAGATTCCAAATGTGATATAGGACCTCTCTAGAAGCGTTACGAGATAATTTGCAACTTGAAAGAGAATTTTTGCTTCACTAGAGAGACCTAGAAAGGAGCCTATGCAAAACCTAGGGTTTATGAGTAACCGCGGGAGGAGTTCTTCCAATGTGCTCACTAAGTCAATATAGGATAGGGAAAGGGTCAAGAATGATCAGTTTCTTCGAATTCTATGTGCAAATGACCCTCAATAAGACCACCAACCCAAGACGTCCAAGATAGGCTTCCAAAGATGCAATTAGGGCTTGAGTTTTCTTGAAAACCGATCGTGAGAATTCCACCAAACTTTATGAAACTCTAGAGGAGACACCAGCATAGGTTTCTATACAATTAATTTTGCAAAACTACTCCTCTAAAGAAATTCGCAGGGAGCCCTAGTTGGTTGTCTAGGAAGGGGCCGAAAATTTTTGGAGAGAGAAAAAGAAAGGGAAGAATAGGTTGATCATCAATTTTACTTAGATCAGCTCCTAATCCTTGGGCTATGGAGTCTATGATGATTAAAGATTCACCAAAATCGTCTTCAAGGAGGCCAAAAAATGATGCCCTAGCAATCACTATTCAACAATTATCTACTCAATATCTATGGTTTTTCATGGAACAAGAACCAAATCCCATCCACTAGGAACATTCATCTAATGTCGTGCAATGAGCGACATGTGCAATTTGCAATCAAACAATCATTCACAATGATAATTTAATAAATTAGGGCACACAAGATTTAGTTAATTGCAATAAGTCCACACGTTAGACAATATTCCAATGAAAATCTTCAACAAAATATCACTTACAAGATGACAAGAGATATATCCAACCATAGACAAACAAGTAGCTCCAAGAAAGATCAAAATTTCAGCCTCCAAAGATATCAAAATGAATCAATAGAATTTCCAAGTAGCATCCAAGAAAAAGTGTGAAATTCTTCTAAGAGAGAAGTTCCAAGTATTGATGATGATGCTCTCACAAATGAGAGTCACCTTTATTTATATGATCCTCTAATCTAATTCGAATTAGCCTAATAGCCCCAACAATAATAAAATAATGTGCAAATAACAAGTCCTTAGTCACAAGCCCACCAAGTATCTCATAATGTGATGAAGAAGCCATCCATAAGTGAGTCGAAATGATGAAATCATAGTGTAGAAGGGTCGTTGGAAGGTCAAGTTGAGCCCTCAAGGTGACTTAGTGAAAGAGAGGGTTCCATGAAAGATAGACAATGGGTTGGCCTCTTGATCTCTAAGTAAAACATCATGTGGTGCTCCAAAGTGGCTCTGGGGCACAAGTACTGGTCTCATGGGTCTCCTGATGAAAGATAAGTCTAGAGATTGCTCCGAATGAGGGAACTGAATATGGTACTTTCCCTCCCATGTCTCAAGGATGAGACTATCCTCCTTTAGGCCTCAGATCAGCTGTCAAACCCTGTATATATTGTTAAGCCGGCTGGGGGCGCTACTGGTCCAAGTGCATCATCTCACATATAATGTGGGGCAATGAACAAGTTGTTGAAGGTGTTGAGGCCGCCCAGAAGATGAGACAATGTTATATCACATGATGGAGTCCCATGACACTCAACGCATCCCCTACAAGTGTCAATATGATCCTCTAGTGGGCTTAGGCCCTAGTTAAGTTGTCCAGCCCATGATGAGGCCACCTTCCAATCATGTATAAGATCCAATGTGTCTACTCACCCTCATGTACAATAATCCATTAGTGCATCTAAGCCAATCAAACTTGTTAGTCAAGGGCACATATGAGACTTCTTGGGTTTCCCTTCGAAATTTGGGGCTTTGAGCATGTAATGGTGTTATCTCCCTAGGTAGGAGTGGTTAATAAACAACCCTACTAAGTGTTCCCAAACCCTAAAGGGAAGGACATGTCCAAGGTACATCCTTCAAGTGGTAGGTGTCATGTGGATAATGATGATGAGGTGGATTAGGACACAGGATCTCAAGGCCAAATGCCATGGGCTCAAGGGGGGTAATGATGAGGGATGTCCACATATTTGGGTGTATGAATGTAGGAGGGAGTAATCGTGGTACATGAGTTACTGCGGCCCTTTGTTTTTTCACCCTTATTCATTTTCCTTTTGCCTTTCATTGATTTTTCTTTTATTTTACTGCTCGGGGCTCTAGGGGATGAGGGCATGTTGTGTATGATATAGCAATGATTACCCCCTTAAGGTAGGGCAGTTCATCACCCACCAGTGGTTGGGACATGAATGGGTTCCTTAATGATGCAGGGGGCACTCATAGGAGCCCTAGGAACCAGGGCAATGGCCATAATGATAAGGGGTAGAGCTCATGTTTGACTTTTTCCCACATGCTAAACTTTATTGTCCCCACCATCTTTTGCATTTTTTGGTATTATTTCCTTTTGTATGTGGCCATGATATGCTTTTATCATTCTTTTCTTTTTTTGTTGCATTGACCTCTGGAGCATCATTCTAAGCCCAACCCAAACATGTGGACAGGGGGGGGGGAGTACCAAAGCCTTGTGGACCCAGAGAGGGAACACAGTGAAATAGGGCATGTAATGTGCGGAGGGGATTGAAAAATGTGGAACGGGAAAACGGGACCACGCTACCAAAATCGAGGTTTCCCAAGTAGTGCTTATCCTAAAGCTATAAGCCAGTAGGGGAGATCCCGCGGGACTAGGGTTGAGGATTAACCCCCCATTTAAGGTGAGGAAATAAGACTACAATTGAAACCCTTCCTTCTTCCAAGTCACCCAATAATCCATACCCAAGTTTGCCCAAGGAAAAACAAGCATAAGCACCCAATTGCACAATGAAAGGCGTACCTTTAGGATTAGATGGCCCACCTTCAAACATATGTTCTTGACAGATGGGTGAGGGGACATATGACTGACTCAGGGAGCAGAGATCAATTGGCACAATATCGGCTACTCTGGTGGCTGTCAAGGCTGTTGGCTGTCGGTTGAAGACAAATCTAGGAGAAAAAAAATTTCCTATGGGGTCACTCACAGGTGGCAGGTAACAGTACCAAGACAAAACATCTCCAAATCTACGAAAGAAATAGAATTGCAAACCAAAGATGGGAATAGATTCTGGTCAAAGAGTTTCAAATCTGAATATTGCATATAGCAAAGAATCAATTAGCAGATATTTGTACTGTGGGAACACATGAAGCCAAAAACTAGAGTCGAAGCTATAGTCAAAGCCAAAGTCAGAAGCCAAAGTCAGAGCCAGAGTCAGAGTCAAAGTCAGAGATATAGTCAAGAGCCAAAGAAGTGAGCAATGTTCTGAGAAAGTAGGCAGGAGGCACATTGATCTAGAGCTTGGTTTCCTAGAAGCTTTTGGAAGGACCAAAAACCTCTCCATTAGGGGAATTTTGAGGTCTAAAATGGGCCTCCTAAGAAAAATTACAACCAAAATAAACTTTACAAGAACCAATAGCATTTAAGATGATGATGTCAACCATGGGGCATGATTCACCATTTTTGGAGTAAAAAATTAAAAAGATTAAAAAATAATAAAATAATAAAACTACTTTTTCAACTTATTTCCCTAAGGTTTTACTCAAATTTCGAGCGGGAGTACTCGTTGGATGCAAAATTTGATTCCTCATCTAATGAGTAACCATGTTGCATACTTTTGATAGACCCTGCTACATAAAAAAATGAGAAATACATGAAAAAATGTGATTGCAATCACGTTTTTCATGTATTTCTCATTTTTCTTGTAGCAGGGTCCATTGAAAGTATGCAACATGGGTACTCCTTGGATGAGGAATCAAATTATGCATCCAACGAGTGTTTTCACTTGAAATTTGAGTAAACCCATAGGGAGATAAATTGAAAATACGAGTTGAAAAAATACTTTTTTTCTTTTTCCCTCTAAAATTTGATGATGTAATATAATCTTAGTTTATTATTTCCACTATTATTTTATAATTTCCTTAGGAGGTCCATTTTAGACCTCAAAGTTCCCTTAATGAAATGGTTTACAGAAGTTCAATATATACTAGTCAACAATTAATGAGGGTTGAAAGGAAAACAAAAATACAATGCAAACACTATGAATGAAATGAAAGAAAACAAGAAAGGAATGAAATGAGAAAAGGACAAAATAGGAGAAAGGACATTGAGAATGGAAAATGAAAGGACAAGGACACTTGGCCTTCCCTTCACCCTAGCACTATCTGTATTATTCAGAAATTCAACCCACAAAAAGGCCTTTTGGCCAAGAGGAGAGGATGCAAAGAAGAATCTGTCTATGTGATTTGTTGATAGGCCAAGAGAGCCATGGGCTTGCATTGTAACCCTGCAATTGTCTAAAATAAACATTGAGCAAGCATTCGAAGTTAGTTTTCCCGTAGCGGTTTCTAGGGTAAAACCTTTTTGCCAATTATGTGTTTGCTTTTATTGTTGTGTGATATCTATGGGATGGCATTGTAGTTTTCAATTGTGTTTTAGCAATTTGCTATAATAATCTCTTACGGTATTATGGTTATTCTTGCTGGAAAAGTTGAGATTAGTTATTCTTGATTGCTTTCATAACCATAACAGCTATGAACCTCAGATCATTTATTTATTGAGTTCAATGAGACCAAAAGTTGTAATGATAGAGCTGTCACATGTCTCCAAAGAGGTGGTTAATTTCAATCCCTTGTAATTAGCATAAATTCCCCTCAACAGTTCATGGGCCTTTTGTATGGGCTGCATACAGAGTAATTAGGTTATTGGAATCGATTTCTTTCTGGCCCAGATCCCTTCATGTCTCCTATACACAACTTGAACTCTCAGCCCATCATATGCTTGGTATTCCGTGCCTGAGTGTTTTTCAATCCCTTCAAACTTCGTGAGCCCAAGAGAACCCATGGCCTGCACACTCTCTTTCATCCTACAGCCACACATTGCTAACTAAAATGTGTTTATGAATTATTTAACGGCATGCTGTTGGGTGCCAAATAATTGGCATCGAAGCATCTTTCCCTTGGACATTGAAAACGTTTCTCCTCTTTGCAAACTGAAGCATGATTCGCCATTTAATTGCTGGCTGGAATTTGCATTTATATGTGGGTGTCAATGCTGAGTTAACGTTGACTTAGAATGAAGTATTTGTCTCTTTTGTGAATGCTAGAACGATCTATTGTATGAGCTGTTGAAGTGATTAAGAATTGGCATTAAAATGGTTTTTTTTTACCTTCAGAGCATTGAAACGTTGCTTCTCTGTGTAACAGCTGAGAAAATACTACCACTTAATTGCTGACCTGAATGTGCATTTGTATATTGATGTGCATAAACTCCACAATGAGGAAACCATTTCTGTCCTATGGTAGTGTGCTGAAGTGAGAAGTATGCATATTCCTTGATGTTGAAGTGTTTTCTAGGTGGCCATTGAGCAAGCGTTTCTTGTCTTTAGTTGAGTGATTTATATTTCATTGGCTGCTGGAGTAATTGCATGCATGAGCAGCTGTAGTAGTTGGTAAAACACAATCCAGAAGCAGCAAATGGTATCAAATTCATTGCTTTGTTTTTCCAATCAAGAGTTCATTAAAGACAGTGTTCACAGTCCTGTGATGGTGGATTAATACACCTGTTTGCAGCTTGCATAAACATGTCTGCATAATGGAGTTTTTCCTTTTGACATGTAAGCACACTTGAAAGTTTGAAGATTATAAATAGATCAAGCTAGCTTTCCAAATAGCAACCTCTCAATTCTGTGGTGGATAGAACTGTCTTCCTTGAAGGAATTTTGTCCAAACACCATGCAACAATATGCTCAACAACTCTTGCTTGCCATTCACATTTTGAATCATGTTGTTGCATTGGGCTTGTTGAATCAACAAGAGAAGGTAATGCTGTTCTTATTTTCAGTCCTATAGCAAGGCAATTTTCATCTCAAGATTGGAATTCATGGTGGAGACACCATTATACAGAGAGCTGGCATGTGGTAGCCACTCAAGTACCTCCCTTGCACAACAGTACTAATATATTTAGGCACATATTTTGTGACCATTATACACATCAAATAATGCATCATAATCATAAATGAACACTAAAATAAGATTAATGGGAATATCATAGATAATCTGATAAAGTATATAACCAGAAAATGGCATGTGATGCAAACTAATGAAGAACATTACTCATGGATGTGGCAAATAAACTCGGAAAAGAGAGAATCCCCCGAAAAATAAATAAAATAGATTATTTTCTTCCATTATATAGGCAAATACCAGATACAAATATTACAAAATATTTTCTTGACAGAGCCCACTTTAACTACTCAAATAATCATTAAGAACCACAAATTTGCACTGTACTCAGTGAAATATGCATCTATTTATTATACTATTATATTATTATTATAGGACAATGTGCCAACTTGACCTAGAGAGATGGACAAATGTATGATACCAATGGTATTGAGATTTTCACAATCAAAGTGTCAGTGTGATTTCAAACATAGCAAGGGTAACTATAATCCATCCTTCCAAAACTTGATATACAAAATGATGCCCAACAATAGGCATGCAAGAGACATAAGAGCATAAAGGATTAGGATGGGTGCCATCCTGTAAAGTGTGTTGGAATCACGATTGCCATTAGACCAAAACCCGCAGGCTTTAGTCTCCTCTACAATCGCCAGAGTTAAGATCCACGAGAGGCGGTTAGTCCATGTCGCAAAACACATGGGGAGCATTACAAAAATGTCCAACAATCTCCCCCCCAACGCGAGCCGGGTGAGTTTCGAACTCGAGACCTGTCGCTCTGACACCACTTGTTGGAATCACGATTACCGTTAGACCAAAACCCGCAGGCTTTAGTCTCCGCTACAATCACCAGAGTTAGGATCCACAAGAGGTGGTTAGTCCATGTCGTGAAACACACGGGGAGCGTTGAACCCAATGTCCAACAAAGTGAGTATGTTGTCGGATTTCTCCAAAATAGTCTCAGAGAGGGAACCAATGTTGGGATCTTCTATGGAAAAATATTTAAATGATGAGAGTACTAAATGCATCCAAAAAGAAAAGCAAATGGGCATTGGTTATGAGTGTTGCACAGAAAAAAGTATGGCAAGGATATACTTCCTTGTAAAGGGTTGAATATGAAGACAATATTGGATGCATAACTCATAGAAGGGGGCTTGGCTCCAGAGCAATCAAAAGGCACTGAATATAAATTTTATGATCTGGGTCTACACACTCTTAAAATTAATGGAAAGAATATGCTTCCTTAAATAGGGTTGCATATCATGACAACACTAGATCTATAACTTGTAGGAGGGAGGCTTGGATCCTTAGAACTCAAAAGGCATTGAAGATAAATTTGTAATTTTGGGTGTACACCTCCTCATGAAAACAGAGAAGAGGACTCCTTATTTTCAGTCCTGTAGCAAGGCAATTTTCATCACAAAGATTTGAATTCATGGTGGAGATGCCACCATACAGAGGTTGGATGTAGCCCTTCATGCACAGAGAGCTGATTGTTTTGTGTTCAATTTTGCATTGAGAATGGAAGCCTTGAGATCAATATTGGAGAACAGAGACCAGAGTTATTTCTACAAAAGATCCATGTTGGTCAGATGTGCGAGCTATAAGTCCCGCATTTACAGATCATGAATTCAAAGATGTCATTGAAAATGTTGATTGGGAGAGACAAGAATCAGTAGTATTTTGTTCCACTAATATCCTATTCATATTGTGTACAATTTCAGATGCTAATATTGTCATCGGCTCACATATGGCATTGCTTAAAAGTTACTCCCACACAATCTCGACACAAACATTTGAAATTACAGCCCAAGGTTCTTAGAACAGAGGCATCTTTGCCATATATGATAGAACAGAATAGGATGATTTACTATTAAAGCATGCGGCAACCTACAAAATTTTATATTGCCTTTGTTAGCAAGCACTGAGTAAGATCTATCTCTCAGATATTCTGAAGGCAAATGTCTGCGATAGTATACCAGATGAATGATCTCATGTACTACTGCAGAAATTTAACAGAAAGTCCGTGGAAAGTATCCCTTGATCTTGTTTGTCACAGCTATAACAGATTCAATAAGATTTAGCAAGGGTGAATAAAGACCAGTAAGTTGCCCAGGTCCACTGACAGGGCATAGATTGTAAGACTGCAAAATGAATAACCATTTCCCACTTAAACAAGGCATTGATCACTATAACTGCTATCATGGATTTCCTTTAAAAAACAGTAATCTCAAGCATGCTTAGGCAAGAGAAACCATGTACTTTGGCTTTATGGCATATGCTACATGGAAGATGACAGCTAAATGTCATTGTGTAGCTGGTATTGAATTTCAAGGTATAAATACCTTTCAAAATAACTGGCTCACTCTGAAGGACTCTCCTTGTTTATGAAGCAATATTAACAAGTTGCTTGTCAGAAACAGGAATGATATTTTATTGAAATTTGATTTTACACCTGTTTATTAATGATAACAATATCTTGAACGTAAACATGAATTCTAATCTCTGTGTTTTTGGACTCAAACTTCCGGTCAACACGAGCATTTAACACTATAAATACCTTTCAATATAACTAGCTCACTCTGAAGGACTCTCCTTGTTTATGAAGCACTAATAACATGTTGCTTGTCAGAAACAGGGAGTGATATTTTATTGAAATTTGATTTTACACCTGTTTATTAATCATAACAATCTCTTGAACGTAAAGATACCTTCTAATCTCTGTTTTTTTGGACTCAAACTTACGGTCAACACGAGCATTTAACACTGGAACAGAAACATCCTGCCACACTACGGAAGTCTTGTTTGGTTACTTTACATTCAACACTGGGACAGAAATGTCCTGCTACACTACAGAGGTCCTGTTCGGCTATTTTAGATTTATTTTAACACTAGGCCAGAAACATCATGCCATGCAACAGAAGTCTTGTTCAGCTTCTGGCTAAGAAGTCGTGAGTAAGAGGTATCTATTCTGCAAAGGTCACACAGGGCTTGCAAATAGCCGCACTTGTCACTTGTTTTTGGCAAGCACAGGTACAGTCAGTGGATACAGTAGAACCCAAGTGGGAATGATAACAACACCCTACTTTCAACAACCCAACAAGCCACTGTTGACATGGCTTCCGAATCTTGACAAAGCCATATGACTCAAAAGGGCTTTCAGGTAAGGCAAAGATAAATAGCAAAAGCACCTATATGAAATCATTCCAAAACCAGGCGATCAATACTTGATGTACACCTCAGTTCCGACCCATGTTTGGTCAATGGTGGACATCAATTTATTTATTTCTCTAAAACATTACATGATGCCCATGTCCTTTTCACATGCCGTATTGTTTTCAAAAGCTCTGGCTACAGTTTCAATAATTGAACTAAACATCATTAGATCCAATGTTGTTTTTCCGAAACAGAATTGAAAACTCACATTAAGGCTGCAGTATGACTGGCTCCTGGCCTTGTGGACGACATGACAGCTTTCTGCCACCTTCTGAGGCATTTGACATGCACGAAAGCTTGTGTTCCTGAACAATAAACAATCCAAATAATTCAACCCATTCTGTGAGTTCATGTGACTAAATCCCATATGGGTCATTGCCTCAGACACTGCTATATCAGGTTTAACTCCAACAGAGGTGACCTAGAGTATCTAAATCAATAGAGCATTGAGGAATTTGTTTGGTGACACGGATGATCTAAAGCAAAACAGCATTACGGAAATTTGGTTAACTGATTTTAAGTGACTTAGATTATTAGAAACTCACCACTGCATGCACAGGGTGATATCAAGCGCTCCTCTGCCAAAAGAACAGCGTCATCCGAAAGAGAAATAGGAGCCGGTTCCAAGCAAATTCTGCAAATTACTTCAAATTGTTCTCCCTGTGTCATGTCTGCTCATATAACTGCCCTCAATTTGAATTCAGAGAGTACAGATTTTCAACAAAGTATTTGTGTGTGTCATGTCTGTCCATATAACTGCCCTCAATAGGAATTCAGATAGTATAGATTTTCAGAGTATCTCTACCTACATCACCGACCTAGAATAGTTTTCCAGCTCTGAATAATAAAAAATGTTGCCGGCCATATCTAAATCCGCAATATTATCAGTGACATCAATTATGCGAAGTGGCAAGAGCACCAGAGAACAGAACGCAGCTAAAAATAAAAATGACCCACAAAAAAGTCAGAATCGGAACAACCGACCAGCGCGTGCGTGGGTTGTAAAATAAGCTATTGATAGGTATATGTACCATCGCCCCCTCCAACCAAAAGATATGGATATTCTCTTTCTATTCCTTTTGTTCGAATGTTCTCTCTATGGTACCAAGGAAACCCCAGTTTCCAAGACTAATTTATTTTTAAAATAAAACCTATGATTTTGCTTTTTATTTTAAATATTCGGTTAAATTTAAAGAATTTTTAATATTTGGTTAGATTTCAAAATTTGTCATTGTAATTATAAGGATAGGTTTTCAGCTGTATTAAAAGGAAAAATGAGTGTAACTTTTTTATATAAAATTTATAATTTTGTTTTTTAATTTTTAAATATCTGATTAAATTTCAATTTTTTTAATATTTAGTAAAATTTTAAAATTATTTATAATAATTATTTTTTATTATTATAAAGATAAGTCTTTTCAATGTATTAAAATAATTGTTATATTTATTATAATAATGTAATATTAAATGTTTGTGGCCCAAAAAAAAATATTTATGTAAATATTTATTTAAGTTATTATTTTTAATTATAAAAAGAATTAAATATATAGATAAACATTAGATATATATTTATATATAATTATTTGTTAAAAATAACTAGCACAATTATATAAATTAAATGGTTGATAAACACTTATAAGTGTAAATTCATAATAAGCATCAAAACACTTGTTTCACAATACATCTCACATTGTTAAAATTAAAACCAACTTAGATCTATCTTAACTCTTAATCTATCAAGCACCAACAGAGATTAGATCTATTTCTTGATGTGCAAACCTCTTTTAAAGTGAAAAGAAACACTTAGAGTTAAGATGCATCTACGCTGATTTAATTATTAGCTTTTAAATAGGCTACATTAGAGAAAATTACCATGGGAAAAAACTATGGGTTTAAAATACCTTGAGAAAAAAACATGAGATAGAGAATTTTAAGATGCATCTAAGCTTATTTAATTATTAGCTTTTAAATAGGCCACATTAGAGAAAATTACCATGGGTTTAAAATACCTTGAGAAAAAAACATGAGATGGAGAATTTTATGTTTTTTATTTTTTATTTTAATTTTATTTTATTTTGAGTGAGTCAAAATGATAAACATTACAACATCTCTACCATATTGGACTTTATTTTTATAGTGTTATGTTTATTTCTTTATTTTATTTTAATTACATTAAGTTACATTAATTTTTTTAGTTAATTTACTTTAATTGTTATTTTTATATAATTTGACTTAGTCAAAATGTTAAACATTACATTACAAATCTCTATCATACTAGGCAATTATTATTAATTACAAAAATAATTAATATAAGTTAAACATAGGCACATTTAAAACAACATGGAACAAGATTATTAATCATGGAGATTTAGTCTCACTTTAGCATGGAGATCCTTAATTTGTAAATAAGCTTTGTTACAATACCATGGTTTATCAACACCACATGGCCAATCAACCATAATTCACTTCATACGACACTTGTTCATATTACAATTTTTAATTAATCAGTTTAAATAAAAGAGTAAAAAGGGAATAACTAATGTGGAGATAAATCTCAATCATTGATTTGTATATAGTACTATGAGTATTCTAGAATATTCCATAGAGGTTAAATCCCTACCATCCACTTAATAATTATTGATAATTACCTCTAGGCATGTCTATTTCACAATAGGTCTTACATAATTTTAATTTAATTATCATTAATTATTAGGTGGATGATAGTGACTTAACCTCCATGGAATATGGCAAAATATTCATAATAATATGCAAGATAGACCTTTGGATTGATCTCCAAGTTAGTTATGATATTTTAATTAATTCATCTCAAATTAATTAATTAAAGAAAATTTCATATCAACTCATGTCATATTGATAAGTTATGGTATTGGCGCATGGTATTGTAACAAAAACTATTTACAAATTAAGAATTTCCGTGATAAAGTGGGGGTGAATCTATGTGGTTAAGTATAGTTATAGCTCACATTGATTTTTTTATGCGTATCTGTTTTGGAATAGGTTTCAGAAATCTAATTTAACTATCAATAATTATGAAGTGGATTGTAGGGATTTAACTTCCATGGAATATTCTAGAATGTGCAGTGTTTAAAGGTTGAGATTTATCTTAAAAGTACTTATGTCATTTCAATCATTTTAATTAAAAAAATATGTCAGACGAAATAAAGTATGATTTTTTTGACATGTGATATTAATAAGTCATGGTATTATAACAAAGTATATTTATAAATTAAGAATATTCATGATAAAGTGGAGGATGTATAACTCATATATTAATTCTATTAATAATAATCATAATAATCATAATTTAGCTAATTTTTTATGTATTTTTAATCTTAATAATGTGTTTCAAGATTGAGACATGCTAATGTGGTTTTTTTTTAAATTAAAGGAAAAAAATATATATATATATATATATATATATATATATATATATATTATTTTTAAGTTGTTAAATTGTATTATTTTGATTAGATTTTTAAATGTTTAAAGTTTGTGAGAGTAAGGAGGAGACATTAAAGTGTGGCTTAGGTAGAATGTAATTTTTAAGTGATTGTGATAATTTAGATGTCATAATATCATAAATATTTTGTAATTAAAATTTAATATATTTATACATGATATTAAAGCAAAAAAGTTTCTTTTCATATTTCAATTTCTTAATATGTACAAATAACAAAGTAATTTGTTTTACAATATTTCAAGAATTTTTGGGTCATGCTCTTTACAACTCGTTATGGAAAAATATTGTTAAATTATGTTATGATTAAAATTAGATAAAGTTGGAGTGGACGATTTGATGGCTGGAGCTAGGGTCACCAAGCGATTCGCAGCTGCTGTCGTTGACACCGAGGCTCTTTCTCTTCGCTCTGTTGTAGCCACCGGGAAAGGAACATAGGATTCAATAGCTGCAGCTCCCCACCGACAGAAGGCTCTGCCCGGCCTGAAAGCTTTCCAAAGCCTCACGGTCGCTGCCACTGTGGAGGGCGCCCTTTCTGTAGATGCCATTGCATTAGAAGAACTCAATGCCATAAAACGACATGCAGCCAAAGCCAAGAATGAAGAACTCAATGCATAAACACCAGCTGCTACTCCCCTCAACCACGGGGACACGCCTCAATCCCGGCTTGGTATGGCAGCTCTCTGCTTTGAAAACGGCATCACCAATCACTCAGACTCTGCCACCGCCTACACTCCACGGTAGTTGTGCCCTCCGGATCTGCATGCTGGATGTGCAGAGGACCCTCCACTGGCTGAAAAAACCCAGTTCCACGATCCCTCTGCTCCTTTTCAAATCCATATTTCGCTTCTTTCAGGCAAAACCATGCTGCATTGGGTGCATTCAACGGATCTGGTGCAGGACCTCTTGCTAGACCTTCAACACAGGCTAAGGATTCCCTCTACCCTTCATAGGCTTCTCTATGAAGGTAAACAACTTGAGGACCCTTTTCCCCTTTACAGTATATAAAGAAATTCTTCTGTTGTGTTAACCCTTCGTCTTAGAGGGGGAGTTGTTGGGTAGCCATCATCAGCTCATGCTTTTTCCTACAAAGATGTTGTCCATGCTCAGACTCCCAAGAAATCAGTTCCACCAACAGAAGCTCCCAAGCCTTTTCTGGTGGATAAACTAGAGGAAATTCCCTCCATAGAAATCTCACATCCAAATCTAGATGATCAATTCCAAAAGTATGCAGAATTTTCCATCATTTGCAGATTTAATGGACTATGGCCATGCACTACAGACTTATACCATTGGATCCACTCCAACTGGACCAACAACTGCAAGGTTTTATTTTGCTCGAAGGGTTTCTTCATTATGGTATTTGCCTTCAGTGAAGACTATCAAAAAGCCTTAACAAAAGGCCCATGGTTTTGGGGAACAACAGGGTTATTCCTCACCCCCTAGTTCCCAGATTTTGACCCTTCCACAGCAGTCATCACCAAGCTTCCCATTTGGGTCAGACTTCCTAACCTTCCTACTCATTTATGGCACTTCATTGTCTTCCAAGGGATTGGAAACACGCTAGGCCGCTATCTGGCAATAGACCCCTTTAGGGGGGAAAAGGGAATATACACCTTCGGCAAAATTTGTGCAGAAATAGATATGAGTAAAGGTCCGCCCGAGCAGATTAATCTCAAAATTGGGGACTTCCTTTGGACACAAACCTTGGACTACGAGAACACAGCCTTCTGATGCCGTCACTGCCATCAGACAGGGCACCTTCAAAACTCTTTCCCCATGTTCCTCGCCCAAAAGAAGAAAAGCGATTGCAAGTCAATATCCAAAAGCTGGAAACCATGTGATCCACCCCCCATGGATGACATTGATTCCTTCAGCTCAGATGAAGAAGAGAAAGCAGCAAATGGGGAGGAAGCAAAGCAACCTCAGGACTCGCCCTCGGCAAGCCCTGAGAATTCCAATGTACCACCGATCTCGCATAAAAGAACTCATGAGTCTTCCCCCTCTAATTCAGACAAGGAGACCTCTCCTTCAGCCAAGAACAGTCTGCAAGTGGTTCCTGCCCAGCCGCATCATATTGGCTGGGTCAAGGTCAGTAAAATGAAAGGGAAAAAATGTCAATTAGAAGATTCGACCCATTATGGGTAGAATCTGATGTCTAGGCCATTGTTTCCTTGTTACCCCTTGTGATCTTTTTTTCTTATTTTCTTATTACTTGGTTACTCCCCAGGGCCGAGGTGGATAGTTTATCTTTTCCGGCTTCTTGGTTTCTAGCTTCTCTTGATTGTAACTTCATACTGTACCATACGCTTACTTAATAGAATTAGTCTTACATAAAAAAATAAAAAAATTAAATTAAATTAAATTAAATTAAAATAAAAAAATAAAATAAAACAAAATTATAGGGGTGGAAGAGGGAGGGGTTATTCTTAGTTATGATGATAGAGTCAACCTTTGCATGGGGCCTAGGAAAGAGATCGACTAACAAGGATAAAACCTATACTTTACTCAAAGGATTACACCTTGTTAAGGAGAAAATATTAGAAAAAATCCTAGGATATTCCAGGATAATAATTCAATGCTTGAATGACGTGAAGCTACCAAAGGATATTAAGCTAAAAGTTATCATTATCAAAATCTGGGGGATCCCATGCCACTTCTCTTTCTTTGAAGCCCACCATATTCTAAGACAATTCAAAAATAAGGTGGATACCCAGGCAAATAAAGGTTGTACAATGGGTATATTAACATTGGTAATTAATGAGCATGAGGACTATAGCCCCATTCCATAAAAATATGACTAAAAATCAAAATATGATCATAAAGAGATGCAAAGAAATGGCATATCAGGTGGCTTCCAGAGAGCAAACTTGGCATTTAGGGAACCATGCATAAATTAACATAATGAAGAGATTGTAAGGTTTAGGAATGGTTAGATCAAATCAGTGTGGGAGAAGTATAGGTTGCCCTTGGTGAAACCTCACAATGTGAGTGTTCAATTCAAACACAAGAGAACAATGGTGGCGAAGGTACCTCTTGTGACATGAAAATAATAGGATTACATCATTATAGAGCAGGGAAGTAATCAAGGGAAGTAGAATAGTAGCAGCTAGTTTATCTCACCTGCATTGAATTCAAGAAAATATGATGTGATCTAAGTGTTGTTAATTTTTGCAACTAAGATCAAATCCCACATTGGACAACTCAGATGATTAAGATAATAATTTCATTAGATTCATCTTTTCTAGAGGATCAAATTGACCTATGGATCACCCCAATCGGTTAAGCAGAAGTTAAGGTATGAATTAATTTATTATTTTATGGGTTGGCCTAACCACATGTTGATTTGGTCAAAGCCCTAAGCGATCATCACAAAGTTATAAATAGAAGCGACCTCAAGTTCATTCTTACACATTCGCTCATGAGATATTCTCCATGTTATTTTCATTTTTGGTCGTATTTTCAGTTTCTATGCTTGCATAGGTACGTCAGAAGGAGCTCGCACAGTGGCACGTAGTGAATCGGAGTCAGAGACTGGTGCACATTTCAGATCTGATTCTATTGAAATAGAGCCACAGGCAGGTAAGTCCCTGGTAGCGGCCCTGTTGAAGCAGAGTCGCGAGAAGGTAAGGCCCTCTTGAAGCAGAGCCAAGGGCAAGATGTGTTGTGCCCGCGACCAAGGTGCCAAAGTCATTGGCATAGCATGTTAAGGGCATGACCAAATCCCTGAGGTTAGATCGGGTTGTTCTGAAGCTTAGCCGCGAGCACAGGGTGTTGTGGTAGCGACTCAAAGCCCCAGAGCCGCAGACTTAGTGTGTTAAGGTTGCGGCTCAGAGAGTTACTAGGCAAATCGAATTTGAATCACCTTTAGTTGATTGCATAGCACTTCCATAATTTAGTAGTTCTATCACAATTGCGTCAAAGCATCATTGACAGACTCCTGGATTCAGATCTAGGACTTCAAGATTTAGATCACTCGGTGATATTTCAGATCCAAGTTTTGGTATTATAAATCTGTAGATCAGATCTGGTTGCTTCTATTGCAGATGTATATTCAGTACTCATTATGTATCATTCGTGTTCATCGGTTTTCTACAACCAATGTCAACGCATTTCAGTTCTCAAATTCAGTTTCCTTCATGCAGAAGTATGCGTATGGTTTTAGTGCTTGTATGCTATTTGTTTTCTACATCGTAAAGATGTGTACTCTTATTTATAAATCATTCAATGAAGATCTAAGAAGAAGAATTTCCAAGGGTTTTGCCCTGGCCTCAGACCAATCTTGGTGTCTCTAAGTGTTCATGCTTCTCTTCCTTTGATATTTTATTTTTCGTTGCTTATATGATGATGATGATGATCATGGTTTTTTTCTTTCCGCATATTTTCATTTTTCTTATGGTTAATGATATAGATATGCACAATGGAATAATTATTTGAGGTGAATGCAACTTGTTAATGGTGAAATGTAACTATCAAAGTAAATAACAATGCTACTTTATGAAAAATTAACATGGTATCATAGTTGGTTGAATAAAATCCATGGAGATCAGCCCAAGGAGACACTTCTATGGAAGTAAGTAGAGGATGGTAGAGACCTAAAATAATTATAGGGTATGAAGAAAACCCTTGGCAGTTAGTGGATAAGGATTTGAGAGAAACCTTGGTTTATGGTAAAGTATTGATATTTTGTAAATGAAACCCTCACATGATCTATGAGGAGATGCTCAAGTACTTGGAATCGATTTGACAATTGACCTAGTTATTGATAAAGTTTTTTTATTGAAGGCAACACTTCTTTATGATCAATGGTTGACTCTTGAAGGTTGGTTCAAGAGGGAGAATCATCTCTCATTGAAGATAAGTATTCCTTGACTTATAACCCTTACTCTTGTTTATGCTTATGGATCCAATTTCTATGATTATTGTTTATAGCCATTACTTCCTGCATGTATATGTGAGCACCTGGAAATATATAACGTCCATGATGAGATGTGATGAGTGGATCCCTCTTGAGGATATTTGGAAATTCAGGAAAGATGGCTAGATCGGGAAATGTAGTGAAGTTGGCTAGATCTGGAAAAGGAAAGATGGCTAGGTCTGAAAAGGTAAAGAGGCACTTAAGCACTACAAGTTGCCTATGTGAAGGTGCACAAGTAATAAGATAAGGCATGAATGGTATATTGTTTTAATGTTATGATTTAGCTACAACATTGGATGGCTAGGTAAGCCCTTCGGTATATTGAGAATGTATACTTCTCGGATGGCTCATGCATGCACATATAAGAGTGATTGAGATTTATGTTGATGAAATGGTGCACCTGGTATTGAATGGTTTGATCATGATGATCTGCTTGATTCTGCAAGAGTACTTGATGTGATTGTCGATCATGGATATAGTAGCATTGGCTAACATCAATTGTTTTTAGATTCTGATTTTGATTTTAGTGGATGTACTCTTGATGCTTGATATGCATAAGATCTGTTGGATCTCTTATAGAAGTTTACCTCATTGATATGGTATTGATAATACTTCCGATTAGCATGATGAAAGCTCATAGAGAAGAGTAATTGCACCTTGTTGGTTTATCGATTAACCGAACTTGATCCTATTGATTATGATATGCATGGTGTTGGCAACCATAATTATAAAGGCATATTTATGAGATTGATGTTACAAATCGATGACTATCTGTGGTTATAGCATGCGGTGAAATTAAATGCTTTAACTTGATGTATTGTTATTAGATCTTAAGGTTGTGATGTCACATTAGCCTGTCAGCCAGATCTTTCTAGTCAAGCCCATGATGAAAGATGGATGACATGATATTGATGATCATGATAAATATGTGTTGATGATAGATCTGTCATTACTTTATCCTTGTAAAGACAGGTTGATGACATGAATGAAGTGGATTCTCATTCACAGGGAGAACCTCTCTCCTAATAGATTATTTTTCATGTTGCCAGTTTATGATCTATTTAAATATGATTTAAGTATCTGACATTGTTGATCTACAGCAAAGTTCTGAGCCTCATTCGTATAAAGGAAGGCTCATAGATGTGACTATGCCTAAGAGACACAAAATTGAATTTTTGTATAATGAATTTGCTCTATAATATGAATCCATGGATATCTTCTTTTTTTTGTCATTCTAAATTGATTTATGGGATTGTTGGAATTAAGCATGAAGTCAAATGGTCGCTTGGAAGATGTTAGTTTTGCAGATGTATTGTATATGCCAGTAAGATCTGTCAGCTGGGAAAGTTCGTACGTTTGAACCGAACTTGTGTGTACAGGTGATCGAGACATTCATATGGATATGTCATGGTGTTTGAGGTTTGTGCATCATGTTTTGGTTGATTGATATTGATAAACTGTGTTTGGTACTTTTGACATGATGCTTAATGATTGAGACATGTCTATGTTTATATATCTTACCGTGATTGCACATTTGGATTTGACACGATTTGATCCGGTGATGTTTGATTTTCCCAGATGACTATGTTATGTCAACATAGTTACCTTCATTGTCGTATGTGAGTATATAGATGTATGGTTCTATATTGGCCTCCTTGTTCCTAGCACAATTGTTGTTGTGATGTAGTATGAATTTGCATGACGTAATCGTGATGTGTATGCACTTACATCTAATGATGGAAATGACCTATAATGACATGTTGAATGACAGACTTGAATAGCTTGACATGAAATGAAGTCAAGACTTGATATGTGTGCTACATGTCTTTGGTTGAAATAATTGATAACTATGAAATCAATGTCTTTGATAATAGTTGTAACTAACTTCTAATGAGTTTATTTTTTTGACTAAACATTGACTTGAGTAAGGTTGTATATGTTGGCATAATAAGGCATTAGCTCATGGAGAGTGTTGCGTGATGCAAACTCCTTAATTTAGATTTGTTTATACATGACTATTATCTGGTGAAGTTAGGATGCATTACAAGGTATGGCCTTGTTTTTTTATTATGGCTTTGATTATACATACAGATAGTCTATCCTTGACAGGTGATGAGCCTCTGAAAATCTAAGTAAGAGGGAGATGAATTTTTGAATATCGTAATGATGCATCATGGCATGATGAATTGATTTCTGGAATTTTGGAAAGAAATTCCATATAACAATAATGTTGAAATGTCTTTGTCTAATGTAAATCATTGGATACTCTGATTTAAAGTTCAAATGTTGATAGAATGTGTTATGGCATTTGTTATTTGGTTGAAGCATTGATGTTCCATTTTGAATATATATTCGTATATGATGTGTATAGTACATGATTGAATTCATGATTGAGCTTCTTCACTCAGAATTGCCACCAAACATATTTTTGTTCTAACTCTTAAAGGTTGAGATGTTTCTCCCATGATATGTAGCTGCATGAATGAACTAATGATGCTTTGGATTAGTATTGATGAGCACACTTGGATGTTGACTGAGTATGAGATTTTCCATGATATATTGGACGAAAGGTATATAGCACGACCGAGGTCGGATACAATGCTACTAGCAAGGCTAGTTGTGAGGCATGATGTAGAATCTCCTTAGAGAGCTAATCGAGCATGATCTGGATAAGACATGGATACATTATGATGACACATAATCCAAAATATGTATAGTTGGGACTATGTGTTCTCCATTTATTGAGACAGTGCAACTGGTCGAGACGATCTGAGGCTTGTGATTGACACCTCCATGAGATGGAGGATGATTATAGTATCCATGTATGTTTGACACCTCCTTGAGAGGGAGGATGATTATAGTATCCATGTATGTTTGACACCTCCATGAGAGGGAGGATGGTTTTGGTATCTTGTTGTTATTGATATATTGTTGCGACTATGTATGTACTAACATAACACTTTATTTTATGTCCTGTAGGTACAGGAATCAATAAATACCATATGAGAGCAGCGATGATCGAGGACACTAAGCCAGCTCTTCCTCTCTGTTTGAGTTCCCAAAACGAGGAATTGAGATAGAGGGATCCTGGGGTTGAGGGAAATCTAGATAATAGGGTGTATTCCCTCTCTGTCACCCATGGGATGTGTGTGATCCTTGTCCATTTTAGTAAGTCGAGCATCTCCTCCACCTTTGGTTGTTGCAGAGTTTAACCCAGTTGGCATCATATCCACAGGATTTTTTGGGATTGGCCCTCCCCATTTGGCCAATGGGTTGAGGAGTCTTGGAGGTGTGTGATCCTTACCTCTTGGTGAGTTGGGTATATCATCCAAGCTTGATTATGATGCGAGTGTTCTACCACATGACTATTCAGGGTCATCGATGGGAAGATCAGTAGGCAATAGGATGGGTTGGGATAACCCTATGTGATTTCGAGTTGAGAGTGAGCTCCCTGATGTAAAATAACCCTATGTGATTATGGGTTGAGAGTGAGCTCCCCGATGTGACACCAAGGTCTATATGGTCTCCCCTGCATGGATGGGTACCATATTTGCTAAATATGGGGTTGTATAGGTATAGATCCCCCATGAGATTCCAAGAGATGCGCTCCCCGAGATGTGCTCCTTGTTGATATACTCTTCGTTGATGATATTTCGGGTAGTAGCCCAATGGAAAAAATTATAGAATGATAGCCTCATGAATGAAGGGTGGTAGCCCAAGCTCCCCTCTGGTAACAAATTCTTCTTTTAGATCTGAGAATATTTAGCATACAAGGAGAAACAATCAAGAGATAATCATAAATAAGCATGAAGATTACTTTGATGAGAAAGGTTCACAGCATGATGACTACTTGACAGAGATGTTCAGTGACGACACGTGACGATGCATGAATATCATAATGACATATTAATTGATGATCATATATTAGCAGATTGTGTTGAGTCATGATGGCTCCATGATGCAGAGAACTACAAGAAAATATTGCAAAGTGGAATTCTTTCTAGTTGAAAGGGAGTGTTAATTTTTGCAACTAAGGTCAAATTCCACATTAGACATCTCAGATGATTAATATAATAATTTAATTAGATTCCTCTTTTTGAGAGGATCAAAATCGACATATGGATCGCCCCAATCGGTTAAGCAGGAGTTAAGTTATGAATTAATTTATTATTTTATGGGTTGGCCTAACTGCATGTTGATATGGTCAAAGCCCCAAGCGGTCACTCACAAAGTTATAAATAAAAGCGACCACAAGTTCATTTTCACACATTCTCTCATGAGATATTCTCCATGCAAATTTTCGTTTTTCGTTGTATTTTCAAGTTCTTGGCTCGCACAGGTACGTTAGAAGGAGCTCGCATAGTGACATGCAGTGGATCAGGGTCATAGGCTGGTGCACATTTCAGATCTGAGTCTATTGAAGCATAGTCGTGGGTAGGTAAGGCCCTAGTAGTGTCCCTGTTGAAGCAAAGTCATGAGAAGGATGTGTTGTGCCCGCGACCAAGGTGCCAAAGTCGTTGGCACAACATGTTCAGGGCGCAGACAAAACCCTGAGGTCAGATCAGGTTGTTTTGAAGCTTAGCCGCGGGTACAGGGTGTTGTGGTAGTAGCTCAGATCCCTAGAGCCACGATATGAACACGTTAAGGTCGTGACTCAAAGAGTTACTGGGCAGATCAGATTTGGATCACCTTCAGTTCATTGCGCAGCGCATCCAGACTTCAGTCATTCAGTCACAGTTGTATCAGAGTGTCATTGACAAACTCCTAAATTCAGATTTAGGACTTCATAGTTGAGATCACTTGGTGCGATTTCATATCCGAGTTTTGGTATTGTAGATATGTAGATATGTAGATCAGATCTAGTTTCTACCGCTACAGATGTATCTTCAGTCCTAATTCAGTATCAATCATGTCCATCAATTTGCTACAACTAGTGTCAATGCATTTCAGTTCTCAAATTCAGTTTCCTTCATGCAGATGTATGGGTATGGTTTTAGCGCTTGTATGTTATTTTTTCTACATCGTAAAGATATGTACTCATGGATCATTGTACTCTTGTTGTTGAATCATTCAATTAAGATCTAAGAAGAATAATTTCCAAGGTTTTTCCCCATGGTGGGTTTTGCCTTGGTCTCAGACCTATCCTGGTGTCTCTACGTGTTCATGCTTCTCTTTCTTTGATTTTTTATTTTCCGCCGCTTAGATGATGATGATGATGGTATTATTATTTCCGCATAGTTTCATTTTCCTGATGGTTAATTATATATATTTGTACAATGGAATCACTATTTGGGGTGAATGCAACTTGTTAATGATGAAATGTAACTATCAAAGTAAAGAATAATGTTTCTTTATGGAAAATTAAAAAGTGTGAGCCTGAGTGGAATAACCTCATGTTTCGATTGACAAAGCAGGTACATTAGTGCAACAATGGCCACTCCTCCATGACAACGCTGTTGATTTGGTCAAGGTTGACCCAGTCAAAGTGATCCAACCTCTTTCACACCAAGGGTGCTTCAATTAAGCTGCCAAGATTTGTCTCTTTCACATTTGGCATTGATTTATTCATTATTAAGGAGAATTTTGGACCTCCTTGGCCCTCTTATTCTTTAAACAAAGCAATAAAACAAAATTGAATATTCCAATTAGCTCATGACTAATTGGGAATATTACAGTCCTCCCTTCCCAAATGTTGGTTGTCCTCAAGCAACTGACAAGGTGAGTGCTACAAACCTCCATCATTGGTGACACCAACATGTGATAAGCTTCCCTCATAAGCTAAGTGTTCACCAATCCATCCCTCCATGAATTTCTCCTCCAAAGTTCTCATGAGATGCAAATAATCCATCCCATAAGGAGACAATAGTTCAAATGAAACAAACATGGTTTGCCCAATGTTCTCTCTGAAACATGTAGCATAGTGAACATGGAGAATCTCCATCCCATAGGGCACATACATACCTCCCATCCTCCCTCCATACATTCCCATAAAAAGTAAAAGTACATCATCAATGTATGGGATCAAAATTAAATCATACAAACAAAAATTTGTGCATATGGAGGTGGGTCATAGTCCCACATGTGGAACCAACGCAGTGCATCTCCTGACTGCATCAGATCATGATGTGGTAAGTGGTTTCCCCACCACTTACCTGCTGCCCAAGTCATCTCACTATGGATGAAAGTGTGAGATACGTTTGGTGCTTTAGGAGTGCATCCACAATGATACAAAATCTCCCTTTGATCTCCAAGGGAGTGGTCATGTTCATAAATTTTTGTGGCCCAAAGTTGGCCATGAAGTTTATATGGTATAGTGCTCCCCCTTGGAGCTATGGCCTGCATAAACATGGTAAAGGAATGCATATCTTCATCAAATAAAACATTATTTACATGAGCATATTCTTCACCAACTTTTCTCCTCAAACAAATGGAGTGGTGCATAGATCTATATCCTCTCTCAAAAGAATAAAGAGGTGGCTGAATTAACTCCTTCATAGAGTTATGTTTCTCCCCCAACTCCACATGGTTCATGCATCTTTGAAATTGCTGATATAGTTCCTCTTCAAATCCCTTCCAAGTGTAGCTTCTCATGATAATGTTGCATCCCTTCATGGAGTATGTATGGCTGAAAAGGAACTCTTCACAGGCTCTTTGTAGTAACTTCTCCTTGAGCTTGGAGGCTCTAGATAAGAATATCCTACCATGATAATAGATGATTCCTTCTTGGACTGAATAGCCCTCTTCATTTAGCTGGTCATCAAGTATCATGCATGTGTGAATATCCTTGCAATAATCCACCAACAGTTGGGATTTCCAATATGGATCAATCTCCCATAGTGACAGTGCTAATGATCTATCAAAAAGAATGTATGTCATATGGTTGTTCTCCTCCTTGACATCCCCCATGCCAAAGTTATATGATGGAAGGTTTCTATTCCCTCCTTTCTGCCTCCTTGCATATGTACATGCACAAATAAAGATTGAGGCTTTTGAAAGTTAGTCTCCCATGGGAGGCTATCATCTATCCAATACCTCCTTGGTTTAATCAAAGCATACATGTGTGGCCACCATCTTCTATCATGTATGGAAGATTTATCTCTAAGTGAGATCATCTTCTGGGTCTCCATAGCCAAGGAATGGTCTCCTTGCTCCTTGATGGTGTCATCCTCCAATCTTGCAACATTTCCTCTCAGCGCAGTATGAGATGAGAGAGTGGGTAATGGTGATAGTGGAAGAATATCTCCCTCCTCCTTGGTCTCATCCATGCCTCTCAATGTTGTATTTTGGTCTTCTAATGCTCCCATCCTTCCTAGATCTATGAAATGAGCATCAAGATGTGAGACATCTTTCACCAAATCTGAATCAAGTGGTCTCCCATGTGGTTTACCACAAGATAATGTTGTCTCATGGATCATCCTCATGTGCATAATAGTGGGATCATCATATCCCTACTTCTACTGCGCAAATTCATCTATGTTTCTTGTGTGGAAGTTTCATGACAGTTGGGTATCACTCTTAATGATGTAAGAGTGCCTCTAATTGGAGCAATTTCTCCCTCCTCACCTCCAGTTGGTGGTGGATCGCCTCCTGCTACTCCAGCGCTATGACCCCTCCCTTGTTCTTCTTCTTCTTCCTCCTCATCATCTGAGAAGACGTCTATGTAATGTGCTTTTCCAGCTGCACATATATGTCCAGGTGCCCATGATTCTTGGCAAGTGAAGCAAAGCTTCCTCCTCCTCAAGTCTTTCTGGACATCATCATCAAGAGGTTTTTTATATGAGCTCTCCTTTGAAGGAGCAGCATTTTCTTCTTTTCCCTTTGATGGAAAAGAGGGCTTATGCTGAAATGTTGCCTTTGCTTTTGGCAAGGCATCTTGAAGGTATCTAGCCCTTTCAATGGCATCATGTGTAGAAATTATATAACTGATATGTTTTATGCCTAAGATTCTCCTGATTGCACAATATTTGACTTCATGCACAATACAGAATCTATTCCACTCATTGATCATCACATGCAGAAATTAAATCAATTGCATGCACACATTGAAACCATAAAAATTCACACATATGAACACAATGTTTTAACGGGAAATCCTGAAGCTAAAAACCCCAACTATCTGTATATAATATATGTCATAGAGATCATGTAAAAATCATAATACAAAGCTTATCACAAGCTCTCAGTATAATCCAATCGCTACACAATAATCAAGTTCGATCTAGCAAATCCATGCACCGATCATCTGCCACCTGCTAGCCTGCCTCTACTGCACAATCCCTGCTGAAGAATGGCTTTGAATGAACTCGAATCCACCTAGCTTGCACTACGCAATACTCATTGGCATATCCATTGAGTGTTGGATGCAATCAATGAATCACTTATAGTCATCTTGCTCTTTCACCTATCTCTCCACTGGTCTCCACTGAAACTGTCCATGCACTGTAGTTAACTGATGTATTCTTCAGTTGATTAATGAGTTAATAATTAGTGAATTAATTATTAATTAATTCACACCACTCTCACTAGTGTATCAATCAGTTAGACTAGATACAACTAGCTCAACTGTGTCTAACCGAGTTAAACTAAACACAACTCCACCAACTACTTCTACAACTCCACCAAACTCTGTCACATGAGTTCTAACTGAAGTCCTCCATGAAATAGCTCCACTTAACCCTCAGGAATAGCGTAATTCCTTCTGTCAGCTCCTGTGCCACATCTGTGCACTTAACTGAAGTGCTCCAAGAGAATAAGATAATGTTTATAGTCCAAATATTATTAAAAGCTAATAATATTCGACATATCTATTTTTAGACTAGCAATCTAAAAATAGATTCCGCCCAATATGTCTAAAAATAGAAGTCCATCTATTTTTCCAACTTGACAAACCATCCACAAATAGCATCCTGCAACTCATAGAATATGATCTACATGTCTAAAAATAGACTTTGCGCCAAAAATAGCCTGCGGGCCCACTTAGTGAAGGCGACTTCTTTTCACTAAGCTCATCATCTTGTTGCAATCTCAACACTCACTCTAACCAAGATAGGGATTATCTGCCACCCTGATCCTGCCTCTATGGTATTCGAATTTTCTCCTGGTGAGCGCCTTCATCAAGATATCAACATCCTGATCCTCCGTAGGAATGTAAGAAAGTAACATGATCTTCCGCTGCACACAATCTTTGATATGATGGTACCGGATGTCAATATGTTTAGATATATCATGAAATACTGGATTAATCGAGAGTTTAATGCAACTCTGATTATCACAATATCTCACAGTAGGATCTAAGTGTGAACCGAACAACCTGACCAGGATCTTCCTCATCCATATAGCCTAGCATGCAGCCAAACTTGCTGCCATGTACTCGGCCTCCGCTGAACTGAGTGCCACGGATCTCTGTTTCCTGCTGTACCAAGAAACTGTTGTAGACCCAATACTGAAAATCCCTCCAGATGTGCTCTTTCTGTCCATTGGGCTCCCTACCTAATCTTCATCCGTGAAGCCATGCAGCTTCACCTCATCCGACTGTCTGTACCACAGTCCATATCCCGATGTGCCTCTGAGATACCTCAGAACATGCTTCCCCGCCTTCCAAAAGAGCTTGGTAGGCTTAACCATAGCTTGTGAAAGCTGGTTAACAGCATATCATATGTCTAGTCGTGTATTGACTATATACATGAGCGAACCAACCAATTGTCGATAAACAGTGGCATCCATTACATCTGCCGATGTAGCATCCTCTTTCCTCCAACCACCAGGAAGAGGAGTGTCGATAGGCTTGCAGCTTTGCATTATGAACTTCTCCAATATCTCCCCGGCATACTTGCCTTGAGACACAAACATTCCCCCACTGCGCTTCCAAATTTCCAATCCCAGGAAATAATGAAGGAGGCCCAAGTCCTTCATCTCAAACTCTTTTGCAGGATCAGCCTTGCATGAGAGTATCAATTGTTCATCACCGGTCAGTATCAAATCATCTACATAAAGTACAATGATCAGCAACTTACCCTCAACCAAAATCTGGTACAGGTTGGGATCCGCCTCACTCTTGGTAAAACCAAGTCCGGTAAAATAACTGTCTATCCATGTGTACCAAGCACGAGGTGCTTGTTTCAGCCCATACAACGCTCTTTTGAGCCTGCACACATGCGAATCGCTGCTGAAGATTTCAAAACCTTCTGGCTGCTCTATGTACACCTCCTCCTTAATGACTTCGTTGAGGAACGCAGTCTTCACATCCATCTGATGAATGTGCCAACTCATCTGCGCTGAGAGAGAAAGGATGCTCCGTATGGAATAATACCTTGAGCTAGGTGCAAAGGTTTATTCATAGTCGATCCCCTAAGTCTGTGAGAAGCCCCGGGCAACAAATCTAGCCTTGTACTTCTTGACGCTCCCGTCAGCAGCTTGCTTCACTTTGTAGATCCATCTTGAACCTACCACTGATCTCCCTTCTGGCCTTGGGACAATCTCCCATGCACTGTTTCTGACAATCGAATCATACTCTTCCACCATGGCATCTACCCATGCAGGGTCCTCCACAGCTTCCTCTAAAGAGGATGGCTTTGTCACGATACACTTTCTCATCAGAGCCATGTATCCAGTATATCGGTCAGGTGACGATCTCTATCTGCGTTGTGATGTAGGTGCTCCTACATTCTTCTCTGCATCAAGATTCAGTCACTCAGCTTCTGTAGTGCACTTCCGCCCTCTAATGTTTGGCGCTGCATGAGTGGTTTCTTCCACTCTATGAACCTCCTCTTGTGGCTGATCCACATCCTGAGGCTCATCCTTAGGAACTAATAGTTCCTCATCTGCATGCAAGTGTAGCTCCCTCTCAAGCGAACACTTCATGGCTTTCTCCTCATGAAATTTGATATCCCATCGCACAACAGTCTTCCGACTGTCTGGAAAATACACACGATAGTTGTGGGGTGTTTCTGTGTACCCCACAAATATCCCAACCTCTGTGGTTGGCTCCAACTTCTTCCTAGCATCCTTCATCACATGAATGTAAACAGTGTATAAATTTGCTGAATAATGATTAATTATCCACCGAGACTATCCTGATCACATACAATTCGAATTTATATGCAACACATAATCTCTTCCACTCAGATCATCAAACATGCGGAATTAAAATCAAGCGATAACACATCAATTCATCATACACATTAACACAGTATGTATGGGGAAAGCTTATAGCTGAAAACCCCGCAGATATTGTGTATATTATAATGGAGAAATCATGTAACAAACTCAGTACAATACTCCTCACAAGTACTCAGTACTTTCTCATGAAGCTACACACAATCTAGCTCAGTTTTGAACAGGTTACTGGTTCAAAACTCACCGCCAATTGCCTTGCCTCTATTGCGCAATCCAGGCCTGTCTATATAGAGATCCAAGGTTCGAATCTCCTTGGCTTGACTGCGCAATTGTCATGGACAAATCCTCCAAGTGTGGTGCAAATCTCATGCACAACCGATGTCGCCACTGATAGCTAACTCCACCCTTTCATCTACCTCTTTCACTGGTCTCCACTGAACTGATCATGCACTGTAGTGAACTGATGTGTTCTTGAGTTGAATAATGAGTTACTAATTAATGAATTAAATAATATTTAATTCACTCCACTCATAAATAATTGATTAGCTAGTTAAACTAATCTCAACTAGTTCAACTAAAATAAACAAAACACAACTCCACTAGCTGTCTCATTAACTCCACCAAACTTCTGCCACTGAAGTCCTAACTGAAGTCAACCATGCATGATGCCATCAAACCCTTGGGAATAGCGTAATTCCTCTGTCAGATGCATGAGCCACTTCCTAGGCTCGAACTGAAGTGCTCCAAGAGAGTAAACTGAAGTTTATAGTATAAATATTATTAAGGGTAAATAATATTTGACTTCCCTATTTTTAGGAGAGGCAGTCTAAAAATAGACTTCGACCTCTTCGACCTATAGGTCACAAAAATAGAGTCCCATCTATTTTTACCAACATTACCAATGCTCCAAGAATATCATACTGCAATCCCCAGACCATGCTCCATATGTCTAAAAATAGACATAGTCTAAAAATAGACTTTGCGCCAAAATTTGCCTGCGGGCCCACTTAGTGAAGGCGACTTCATTTCACTAAGCTCCATCATCTTGCTGCATTTTCAACACTCCCTCTCACCAAGATATGGATTATCTGCAACCCCTATCCTGCCTCTGTGGAATTCGAACTTGCTCCTGGTGAGCGCCTTCGTCAGGATGTCGGCATCCTGATCCTCCGTGGGAACATATGAAAGCATCATGATTCTCTGCTGAACACAATCTCTGATATGATGATACCAATCCGTGAAGCCATGCCGCCTCAACTGATCCTCCTGTCTGTACCATGAACCATATCCTGATGTGCCTCTAATATAGCGCAATACATGCTTGCCTTCCTTCCAAAAGAGCTTGGTAGGCTTAACCATAGCTTGCGAAAGCTGGTTAACTGCATAGCATATATCAGGTCGTGTATTGACCAGATACATAAGCGACCACACCAAATGTCGATAGACAGTGGCATCCACTACCTCCACTGAAGTAGCATCCTCCTTCCTCCAACCACCAGGAAGAGGAGTGTCAACAGGCTTGCAGCCTTGCATGTTGAACCTCCCGGAACTCTAGGGCATACTTGCCACCGAAACAACGTTCCGTTCTTGCCAAATCTCCCCGTCGGAAATAATGAAGGAGGCCCAAGTCCTTCTCAAACTCTGCGTGCAAGATCCTCTTGCATGAGTTGCATGAAAGTATCAAGCGCTCATCAATCGCCGGTCGAAGGCGGATCATCCCCATACCGGTCGATGATCACGCGGCTTCCCCTCCACCACAATGCAGTGCAGTTGGGATCCGCCTCACTCTTGGGGGAGTCAGCCCGGTGAAGTAGGCATGTACGGTGTACCAAGCACGGTGCTTGCTTCAGCCCGTACGGTGCTCTCTTGGTCGGCACACATGCGACTCGCTGGCCGAAAGATCTCGAAACCTTCGGGCTGCTCTATGTACACCTCCTCCTCAATGACCTCGGTTGAGGAACGTGGTCTTCACATCCATCGATGTTTTGGACTACCCATCTGTATTTGAGAGAGAGAGGATCGTCGGTATGGAAGAGTACCTTGCGATAGGTGCAAAGGTCTCCTCATAGTCAATCCTCTCGATCTATGAGAAGCCACGGGCGACAAATCTCGCCTTGTACTTCTCCACACTCCCGTCAGCCGCCTGCTTCACTTTGTAGATCCATCGCGAACCCACCACTGATTTCCCTTCCGGTCTTGGGACAATCTCCCATGCAATGTTTCTGACGATCGAATCATATTCTTCGATCATGGCATCTACCCATGCGGGTTCCTCCACAGCTTCCTCAAAAGAGGATGGCTCCGTCACGACACATTGACTCACAAGAGCCACGTATCCAGTGTACCGATCCGGTGACTGCCTCTGTCTGCGCTGTGCTGTAGGTGGTCCTACAACCTTCTCTGCATCTCGAGCCAGTCGCTCAGCTTCTGTAGTGCACATGCGCCCTCTGATGGTTGGCGCTGCATGGGTAGTTTCTTCCACCTCCTGAACTTCCTCTTGTGGCTGATCCACATCCGGAAGCTCCTCCTTAGGAACTAACAGCTCCTCATCTGCATGCAAGTGTAGCTCCCTCTCAAGCGAACACTGCATGGCTTTCTCCTCCTGAAATTTTATATCCGTCGCACAACAGTCTTGCGACTGTCTGGCACATACACCCGATAGTTATGAGGTGTATCAGTGTACCCCACAAATACTTCAACCTCGGTTGGATCCGGCTTCCTTCTCGCATTCTTCGTCACATGCATGTAGACAGGAGAACCAAAGATCCGCAAATGGGAAATATCGAGGCCTCTTGCCGAGAATAAGCCTCCTGCGGTGTACTCATGCCAGAACCTTGAGGGACAACGATTACGCACATACAACTGTGTGCATGCCTCGACCCACAAGTGAAGGGGTAGTACCTGATGCAACATACGCCGTGCAGCACCCGGTCGTTACGTTTCTTCCCCGGCTCAACCACCCCATTACCAAACGGGTTGTAGGTGCGATGGCTCCTCTCTGGCCGAATCCCTTCGCATTGCTGGGAAACTCCTTGAATCGGTGAAATCGTTCACCACGGGTGTCACTCCTTAGAGCGATGCCTTCTTCTGGCTCCTTCTCGACCAGTGCTTTAAACTCACAGAACTTCGCGAATGTGTCGCTCTTCTTCTGCATGAAGAAGATCCAGCACTTTCGAGAGAAATCATCAACAAAGATCACATAATACTTGTGCTTTGCTGTCGAAGCAACTGAGAAAGGACCACACACGTCTGTGTGAACTCTCTCAAGGATCGTCGTGGCGCGACTATCCTTCTCGTGAAAAGTGGCTTTCACATACTTTCCTAAAGTACACCCCTTGCACTGATCTGACTGCGCAAGGGTGCCCTTAGGAAGCCCAGTAGAAATCTGCTGCAGAATCTTCAAAGCTCCATGGTGAAGGTGGCCCAATCTCCTGTGCCACAGTTCGCCCTCATCATCCCGACTCACCACTTCTCCCACTTTGCATGCCATAGCTGCGCAGCCATCTACCTGCAACTGATAAAGGTTCTTGGTCCGAACCCCTATCTTCCGGGTCTCTCCAGTAGTCTTACTGCGCAAGAAGGCTTTTCCTTCGCTGAAGACCACATCATACCCCTTATCCTCCAACATCGCCACGGAGATCAAGTTCTTCTTCAATCCAGGTACATGCATGACATCCTTCAATACAAAGGGTTTACCAGACTCCCTCTGAAAGGATATGGTACCGATACCAGTCGCACTGTATCTACCATCATCGCCCATCTCGATGTGCACACCCAAATCTTTTTCCTCCAGATCTGAGAACAAATCCCGATCTCCCGTCATATGAAATGACGCACCGCTGTCCAAGAACCACACCGATCCCATCATACTTGAAACCAAGCATGCGATCAGTGAAAAGTCAAGCTCGAACTGTGAAGCCAAAGCTTCTCCATCTGCAGATCTTCCCGCTTGCTTGTTCTTCTTCTTCTTTGGACAATTGGTAGCATAATGTCTGTGATCATGGCAGTGAAAACACTTCACTTTCGCCATATCCTGCTTCTTGCCCTTTGCACCAGAATGAGAGGTTTTCTTACCTTTCCCCTTCTTTGCTTTGGCAACCAAAGCGCAGTTTTCTTCATCAGCTCCCTTTGATGAAGATCCATCTCGAGTAGTCCTCCTTATCTCCTCCTGCATGAGATCCGCCCAAAGGCGCTCCCATCCCGACAACTTCTCCCGACCATTGACACTATCTTGATATGAGTGCCAAGCCTTCGGAAGACCAAGGAGAGCCAGGTCGACCATGTCCTCTTCATCGACAGTAACCCCCACACTTCCCAGCTCATCTTTGCATTGAGTGAACTTCGTGAGGCATTTGGCGATACTGTCGCCCTTCTCCATCTTGATGTTCCTGAGCTTATCTTTGAGCGCCGGCTTCCTTTGGTCGCTCTTACTCTGGAATAGATCCGTCAAAGCTTTCCACATTAAATATGGAGTAGCCTTTCCATGCAGGCTGGATACAATATGATCCTTGACGCCCTCCAACAGGATCCTTCGACACTTCGCCATCTTCTTTTGCCATGCTTCGACTTCAGCAGGATCAATGGGATTTTGGACATCCATATCTACGAACTCCTTCAGACCATTATCTTCTAATATTGCTTCCATGCGATCCTTCCATGCAACATAATTTGAACCGCCTTCAAGAGCATATTCAAGTCGCAAACCGTTGAAAGACATTTTCAACACTGGCACCAAGAAAACAAAACTGCTGCAAAATTTCGAATTCCACCTCAAAGCTCAGCCGCTCTAGATATGTGAGAACAAATTATTTCTAGCACAGAGATTGACTGCAAGGGGCATTTACCAGACCTTTCACTTTCCGAAGAAAGATGAATCCGAAGGCTACCTGGCCCGCATGCAGACTCTGTCTACCGAAATAAGTTTGTAATCACTGTGATGATCAATCTCTGCTTCAATAGCTCCGATACCATGTAGAAATTTGCTGAATAATGATTAATTATCCACCGAGACTATCCTGATCACATACACTTCGAATTTATATGCAACACATAATCTCGTCCACTCATATCATCAAACATGCGGAAATAAAATCAAGCGATAACACATCAAATCATCATACACATTAACACAGTATGTATGGGGAAAGCTTATAGCTTAAAACCCCGCAGCTATTGTGTATATTATAATGGAGAAATCAAGTAACAAACTCAGTACAATACTCCTCACAAGTACTCAGTACTTTCTCATACAGTTACCCACAATCTAGCTCAGTTTTGAACAGGTTACTGGTTCAAAACTCACCGCCAATTGCCTTGCCTCTATTGCGCAATTCAGGCCTGTCTATATAGAGATCCAAGGTTCGAATCTCCTTGGCTTGACAGCGCAATCATCATGGGCAATTCCTCCAAGTGTGGTGCAAATCTCATGCACAACCGATGTCGCCACTGATAGCTAACTCCACCCTTTCATCTACCTCTTTCACTGGTCTCCACTGAACTGATCATGCACTGTAGTGAACTGATGTGTTCTTGAGTTGAATAATGAGTTACTAATTAATGAATTAAATAATATTTAATTCACCCCACTCATAACTAATTGATTAGCTAGTTAAACTAATCTCAACTAGTTCAACTAAAATAAACAGAACACAACTCCACTAGCTGTCTCATTAACTCCACCAAACTTCTGCCACTGAAGTCCTAACTGAAGTCAACCATGCATGATGCCATCAAACCTTTGGGAATAGCGTAATTCCTCTGTCAGATGCATGAGCCACTTCCAAGGCTCGAACTGAAGTGCTCCAAGAGAGTAAACTGTTGTTTATAGTCCAAATATTATTAAGGGTAAATAATATTTGACTTCCCTATTTTTAGGATAGGCAGTCAAAAAATAGACTTCGACCTATATGTCTAAAAATAAAGGTCCATCTATTTTTACCAACTTGACCAATCATCCAAGAATAACATACTGAAACCCCTGGACCATGCTCCATATGTCTAAAAATAGACTTTGCGCCAAAAATAGCCTGCGGGCCCACTTAGTGAAGGCGACTTCATTTCACTAAGCTCCATCATCTTGCTGCATTTTCAACAAACAGGTGAGCCAAAAATCTTCAAATGAGAAATATCAGGCTTCTTACCAGTAAATGCCTCTTCGGGTGTACTCATGCCAAGTACTCTATGAGGACAACGATTTTGCACATAAACCGCAGTGTTGCATGCCTCAGCCCACAAGTGTATGGGAAGGGCTTGATCATAAAGCATCGCCCATGCAACACCCACGATCGTTCTGTTCTTTCGCTCCGCAAGCCCATTCTGTTGTGGGTTATGAGGCGCTATGAGCTCTCTTCGAATTCCTTCTGCGCTGCAAAAGTCCTTGAATTCGCCATAGATGAATTCACCACCATTATCGCTCCTAAGAGCCTTCACCTGCTTCCTCGACTCTTTCTCCACCAGTGCCTTGAACTCACAGAACTTTGAGAATGTCTCACTCTTCTTCTGCATGAAGAAGATCTAGCACTTACGAGAAAAGTCATCAACAAATATCACATAATACCTGTGCTTTTCTTTCGAAGCTACTGAGAAAGGTCCACACACGTCTATGTGAATTCTCTCAAGGATCATCGTGGCGCGACTATCCTTCTCATGAAAGGTGGCTTTCACAAATTTTCCCAAAGTACATCCCTTGCACTGATCTGACTGCGCAAGTGTACCCAGATATTCCGTAGAAATCACGTGAAATTTTCAAAGCGCCATGGTGAAGATGGCCCAATCTCCTATGCCACAATTTTCCCTCATCCTGGCTCACCACTGCTTCTGATTTTCTTGCCATTGCTATGTAGCCATCTACTTGCAATTGATACATGTTCTTAACTCGAACCCCTATCCTCCAGGTTTCACCAATTTCCTTACTATGCAGGAAAGCCTTTCCCTCGCTTAAGACAACATCATATCCCTTGTCTTCCAACATAGCCACAGAGATCAGATTCTTCTTCAACCCTAGAACATGCATGACATCCTTCAATATGAAAGGTTTACTAGACTCCCTCTCAAAGAAAATGGTCCCGATACTAGTTGCATTGTATCTACCATCATCACCCATCTCGATGTGCACTCCAAGATCCTTCTCATCTAGATCACTGAACAAATCTTTGTCTCCGGGCCATGAAAAGACGCACCTACGTTGCAAAACCACACTGATCCCGTCATACTTGAGACCAAGCATGTGATCAGCGAAAAATCCAGCTCAAACTGTGAGGCTAAGGCCTCTCCAGCTGCAGTCCCAGTAGCCTGCTTATTTTTCTTCTTCTGTGGACAACTAGTGGCGTAATGTCCGTGTTGGTGACAGTGAAAGCACTTCACCTTGGACATGTCCTGCTTCTTTCCTTTCGCACCAGATTGAGAAGCATGCTTCTTGCTCTTCCCCTTATTTGCTTTGGTAGCCAAAGCGAAATTTTCTTCATCTGAGTTCTTTGATGAAGATCCATCCCTGGTACTTCGCCTTATCTCCTCTTGCACAAGATCCGACCAAAGTCGCTCCCATCCTGGCAATTTATCCCGACCATTGATAGAGTCCTGATAGGAATGCCAACTCTTCGGAAGCCCAAGGAGAGCCAATATCACCAAGTCCTCTTCATCTACAGTAACCACCACACTTCCCAGCTCATCCCTGCACTGGACGAACTTTGTGAGGTACTGGGTATACTTTCGCCCTTCTCCATTTTTATTTTCCTGAGTTTATCTTTGAGCGCCAACTTCCTCTGGTCTCTCTTGCTTTGGAACAAGTCTATCAAATATTTCCACATCAAGAATGGAGAATATTTACCATGAAGGCTAGGCACTATGTGATCCTTCACACCTTCCAACAGAATCCTTCAACATTTTGCTGTCTTCTTTTTCCATGCGTCAAATGTGGCAGCATCGCTAGAAGCGGGTTTTGGAATTTCTGCATCTATGAACTCCTTCAACCCATTATCCTCCAGCACCACCTCCATCTTGTCCTTCCATGAAATATAATTCAATTTTCTCTCAAGGGCATACTCCAATCACAATCCGTTCAAATACATCTCAACTTCGACACCAAGAAAACACTACTGCAAATTCGAATTCCACCAGCACAAAACTCAACCGCTTCAATTCTTTGCAATTGCTCCAATGATCAATATCTCTCTGATACCATGTAGAAATTATATAAATGATATGTTATATGCCTAAGATTCTCCTGATCACACACTATTTGACTTCATGCACAATACAGAATCTATTCCACTCATTGATCATCACATGCGGAAATTAAATCAATTGCATGCACACATTGAAACCATAAAAATTCACACATATGAACACAGTGTTTTAACGGGAAAGCCTGAAGCTAAAAACCCCAACTATCTGTATATAATATATGTCATAGAGATCATGTAACAATCATAATACAAAGCTTATCACAAGCTCTCAGTATCTCCAATCTCTACACACTAATCAGGTCTGATCTGGAAAAATCCATGCACCAATCTCTTCCACCTGCTAGCCTGCCTCTACTACGCAATCCCTGCTGAAGAATGCTTTGAATGAACTCGAATCCACCTAGCTTGCACTGCGCAATATTCATTGGCATCTCCATTGAGTGTTGGATGCAATCAATGCATCACTATAGTCACAACTGATAGTCACACTTGCTCTTTCACCTACCTCTCCACTGGTCTCCACTGAAACTGTCCATGCATTGTAGTTAACTGATGTATTCTTCAGTTGATTTATGAGTTAATAATTAGTGAATTAATTAATAATTAATTCACACCACTCTCACTAGTGTATCATTCGGGCCAGATTAGATACAACTAGCTCAACTGTGTCTAACTAAGTTAAACTGAACACAACTCCACCAAACTCTGTCACATGAGTTCTAACTCAAGTCTCCATGCAATAGCTCCAGTAAACCCTCAGGAATAGCGTAATTCCTTCTGTCAGCTCCTGTGCCACATCTGTGCACTTAACTGAAGTCCTCCAAGAGAAAAGATAATGTTTAGAGTCCAAATATTATTAAGAGCTAATAATATTCGACATATCTATTTTTAGACTGGCAATCTAAAAATAGATTCTGCCCAATATGTCTAAAAATAGAAGTCCATCTATTTTTCCAACTTGACAAACCATCCACAAATAGCATCGTGCAACTCATAGAATATGATTGACATGTCTAAAAATAGACTTTGCGCCAAAAATAGCCTGCGGGCCCACTTAGTGAAGGCGACTTCTTTTCACTAAGCTCATCATCTTGTTGCAATATCAACATCATGTAGGGTAGTGGGCTTGGTAGACTTAACCAACCAATTAAGAGGTTCATCTGACCCATCAATGAGCATGTACACCCTTCTTGCTGCAGACAAATCAGGAACCATAACAGAAAGTCTTAAAAATTCAGAGATGTAAGTTTTTGCAATACCTAATTGTTTCAACATTGCAAGGCTCATGAATGGTGCTTCAGGTACTCTTTTATCAAATCTTTCCACCAGCCTTCTAGTGAAATTTGAATAAGCAGTTACATTGGCATGACCAAATGTAGACAAGCCATGGAACCACCAGTCATGTGCTTCACCCTCAAGGTGCGGCGCTACAATCTTAATAGCCTCCATCTATGGAACCTTGTTCAATTGAAAGTAGATGTCAAATTTTTCTACCCAAGATTTGGCAGTACACTTGGATGACCCATCAAAATTGAGTAAAAATAATATGCCCATCGTATGGCGTTAATCATTATTCTGAATGAATCCACCACTTCTATGATGATGCCTTGGTATTTTATTGTCCTTTATTTGACAAAAATATGGAAAACTCAAGTGATCTTTGAACCTATGAGTTTGAGATTCATACTCCATAAAATAGTCTTCAAGGGATTCTTGCTCTTGAAACCCTTCATTTCCCACAGCAAAAAATGTAGGCATGGTAGAGCATTGGGAAACTTGTGGTTGATGCACTGTTTGATCATTCCAGTGATGAGACATGCCAGAGCCTTCTCCATGATGAAATTATTTAGGGGATTCCTTGAATATGTCCATCCTCATCTCTTTGATCTCTATAGCAATGTATTGCATGGATATAAGAAGGATCTTAGGGAACTCCTTCTCTTCATATTCACCTCCAGATAAAGGGGTTTTACCCTTGTCTTCTTTGTCATTTGTATAATCAAATCTTCCGTGGCTTCTTCTTTGATACCTCTTTTCTCGGTCAGTAAGAGGTTCACCTTCTTCAGATGACATATTGGCTTTTAGAATGCACAGGTTGTGCCAATATTATGCTCTGATACCACTGTAATATTCCTCAATGGGAAAAGCAGGAATATAGTGCAAAATGTTGGAACAATATTGCAGATCATCATTTATAAAGCAAGAGGCCAATACGGATACCTTTCATATGTTATTACAACAGCAAAATATGTGTAAGAAATGGCCCATAAGATGCATAACAAGAAATACAAGCCTCCAATGAACAAAATCCCTCAATATGAGGTGTCGCAACCATATACAAAAGCTGGAAAACCCTTATAGCATTATTTTATTGGCTTTGCAACAATATTTGATTATACATCAGATCTAGAGCTAATATGTTCCTCAAAAGATAGATCTATATCAGATCCATGCACTATACAAGCTCCTCTAAAGAACTCCTCAAGGGTTTTTAGCAAAACACCAAGTACAAGATGTAGATCTAAGATCTAAGACTGCATATCTACTTAAAAATACAGATTTGGAAAGTATGGATGATCTAATATGATCAATAAAATAGCCTCCTCCAATAGATCTTCAAAGTGAAAGGCAGATCCCCTTCACTAGAAAATCAGCTCTCCAAATGGTGTGCTAAACCACCCTGCAACTCCTCCTACAGAATTAACGCAGATCTGGAATTAAACTGTGATGTAGGGATCAAAATAAGGTTGGACTAATGCCAAGATCTCAAAATGAGGTCAAATCCCTTCAATATTTTCCTCCCAGTGAAGTGGAAACCCCCTCCACTGAAAATGAGCAATGAAATGGCCTAGATCTAGAGATCTAGTCTCCACTTGCTGCAGCTTGCAAAAACAACCAAACCCTCAACAGGATCTGCGCTGTAGTTGAAAGAAGAAGCTTGGACTTAAGCCAAATAGTGGAAAATGTATGCAAGACTCCTCCAAGAGCTACTCAATGGAAGAGGTGGGATTCCCAATCAGGAACACCCTGTGTTTAAGAGCACTCTATCTTAGCTAAACAATAAGAGAAATATATATGTCTAAACAGACCATATATTCAAAAATATCATATACATCAACAACCTCCATATGGCTGCCATCCTCTTTGTTAAATAGAATATGAGCTTGCAAACCCTAAGCCCCATCCAAAAATATCACTACATTCACACAAAGCATCTCCATCTAAAACTGCGTTGTCCCTCATTAATGGCCACTCCTCCATGACAACGTTGTTGATTTGGTCAAGGTTGACCCAGTCAAAGTGATCCAGCCCCTTTCACACCAAGGGTGCTTCAATGAAGATACCAAGAGTCTCTTTCACATTTGGCATTGATTTATCCATTATTAAGGAGAATTTTGGACCTCCTTGCCCTCTTATTCTTTAAACAAAGCAATAAAACAAAATTGAATATTCCAATTAGCTCATGACTAATTGGGAATATTACATAGAGTTAGCAAACCACTAAATTTCATTAGTGAAAGCCAAAAATCTAAAAACATGCTAAGACAATTAGAGTTCAATCACACAGAGATTATTAAGAAAATTAACCAACTACAGACATAAATGATCACTTTTCAACTTAGATATAATCATCTTGTTTCAAGTATCACATCAATAATGGAGATAATGATTTTCCTAGCCTTGTGATTTCCTGGATAGCCATGGTGTTGTGGGTTTATTTCCATTGATTTTTTTCTAGTTGGTTCTCATGATTCCTTTAGCTGTGAGTTGAGTTCTTAGTTCCTGGAGCCTTGGTTGGACAAACGCTCTAGAGCCCGGAAACAGCTGGGGTTGAGTTACTATTCATGGAATCCCTGGTTGAACAAATGCTCTGGAAGCCTTGTAATAGTTGGGATTGATTTACTAGTCCTGGAATACCTGGTTGGAACAAACACTCTGGAGTCTTGGAACAACTTGGATAGAGACCAATTTGTGATGGTTGTGATGTCCGACCGTGAGGTGGAATCACTAGTTGAGGGTTGAGATGGTTTGGCCTCTCGAAGTCCTGGATTGATTGTGATTGATGTGTTTGATGCAGTCCCACATTCATGCTTGGAATATGGCACGAGGGTGATTGATTGAAGTGAGACTTGGCTTAGCTAATCTATGGTTGGGTGGAACGTGGAAGTCCCATCTTCATTTGGTTTTTACATTCAGTAATGAAGAGCTCATCCCTTTGGTATCTGGTATGCAAATGTATTAGTTATTATGTGGATTCTATTGTTGTTGTATCCATTATATTTATGGTATTATTATGTTGGTTATAAGCATGTATTTGATCAGTGATGATTTACAACTTTATCCATGTTTTTACTCATAAATGAATGCACAACGTATCTATGGTCAAATATATTGTATTGTAGCTAATGATGTAAGGGAGAAATTCTTCTTAGCGATTCTTGGATAAGTATGAGACCCCCGTGTTTAAATATGTTGTTTATACCTGTAGATGCAGTGTTTGTGACATGTTTGATGAAATCCTTGTCATGGTTGGGAGGGGTTTAGATGAGTTCCCGATGATGTGATTGCTTTCGTACCTTTTTTATAATGTTATTTATCATCTCCTAAAGTTTCGTGAAGTTATGGGTAGTGACCTGGGCTTTGGGGTTGAAAAGGTGGCCTGAATCCCAGAGTTGCAGGCACAAAACTGAACTTTTGGGGTCTTGGACGTGACATTGCCTTGGCATGCCCATGGCTATAGGCTTCTAGCAGCTCCCTTTCCCTTACATTCCTACGACTAAGGCTCAAAAGGGTCAAAACTAAGTTCCCCCTCAAGGTTCTCGGGGGCTGGGAGGTTGGGTTACCTCCTGGAGGTGTTGTTGATGTTGTGTAAGATTTGTTTGTCAAGTTTCCGTTGGTTCCACTTCATTAAGGTCATCTAGGATGTTGAATATCATATTAGTAGCCTCTCGTTGCATGTTTACCTCAGTTGGTCGGTTACTTAGGTAGACGTGGGAAGAGGGTGTTACAGAGTGGTATCGGAGCATGGTTCAACCCTTGTACTGGATGGGCAGTGTGTTGATCATGCATTTATGTTGGTTTCATATGCATTTATTATTTTTGTAGTCTATGTGTGATTGCTGCATATGAATTGTGTTGGCCATGGTGGCAATGATGTCGCCATGGAAGTGATGATGGTGTTGTTGTCAACATGTTGTCATGAGTGTATGATTGGTTATGTGTTGCTCATGCTTGTGTATTTTTCGTGCATGCTTGCTTACATAATGTTACACATTGTACATGCTTTGCTTGTTTATGCTAGGTCACATATTGGTCATGTTTCGGTGTTATCTGTGTATGCTTTCTTGTGTGATGTCATATTTTGAACGTGCATTGGTCGTTCATGATTGGTTATACATGTCAAGTGGGTGCATATGGTCAAGTTTGCATTGGTTTGGTGAATATTGTTGTGCATAAGGTCATTGTATGCAATTAGGTCATCATGATGATATTGGTATGTTATGATGCTAATGCGTTAGCTGAGATAGAGTAGGAGATGCAGATCATTAAAGTGAAGTTGCAACAATGGACTGTGGAGTAAGAGCAGATCATCATATAAGTGTGCATATTTGGCATGCAGGGATGTGATTCATGGTTGTTGTAAGCTTTAGGGTTACTTATATGTCTGTCATTCTATTATTATGGTTACATATGTGATAAATGCTAGTTGATCAAGTAGTCATATGAAATATGGTTATGTTTATGTTTTTCATTCTATTGATGTTATGGCTACATACATTATAGATTCTAGTTTATTAGTTCAGTTGTATGTACATTTGTCAGATAGTCATGAATGATAGCTACCTGTGGTGGTATGCATTGCTATTGTTGTTCTATGTTAGTTATGTTATATGTTGATGATGAGTGGTTAACTTGTTGTTTTTGTGTGATAGTTAGCTTGATGATTAGGTTACATGTTGTTGATGAACATGATATATAGTTTGTTGTTGTTATATGCTAGTAACTTGATGATTAGGGTTATTTCATTAAGATCTTGATGTTATATGTATCATATTGCTTTAGATTAGCTTATGCAAATGGTTTGGGTTATTACATTAATGTATGAGTCGATATATTTGTGATATTGTATTGTACTAATCTAGGCTGACTATGCATATGTGATTGTTATGCATGAATGACATTTTCTTATGAGTTTATGATGTGAACATGTTAGCTAGATATTGTGATGGATATCATGACCTTATTTATGCTTGAGTTGATATGTTGTGAAGTTATGTCATGTTAATCTAGATTGATTGTGCAGACAAGATAGCCTCCCCTGAGATACATTAAGGTATGAGCTCGCTTATGTTTTCTACTTGGTGCTTAACTGTTTGATTATGTCATCTATATCGTGTTGAGTGATTTGGTGTCTATTACGTCATCTAGTTGATTTATATAAAATGGCACATTTATAGTTTGTTTGAATGTTTGATTAATCGCATGATATGAGTATGTGTTTATAAGATTGAATGAAGAAATTGATATGTACTTGAGTGTGAATAGGTGATAGTTGTAGCATCATGTATGATGACCGATGACTGTGGGTTGATTGTTGATTATGCCATGGTTTTTAGAATTTTGTAAATTTTGATTCCAAATTAATAGATATGTTGTCTTGATGTTTGGTACATATGGCTGACATGTGTGTTCAGTTATAGGTCAGTGTGCTTGGCACAACAAGGTAAGATACCTGACATATTATTATGTGTATTTATGCACTGATAGTTATGCGTTTATTGCAGTATGATGTAGGGGACTGCATGGAAAAAGAGACTATTATGAAACCTTGAAGAAGGCTTGGATTGAGCTTTCCTTTGGAAGAATTGGGAACCATGGGGGATTGAGTCATGGTGTTTTATTGTGCTTTCAATCTTTTATGATTTAGTTACGCTTGATTTGCAGCTTTGTTTATGTTTGGTGTAAGGCCTTTCCACTTTGTTGTGATGTCGTATTGCTTTTGGTTTTCATGGGTTTCTTCTTGTTGTTTCTTGTTCTTTCCCTTGTCTTTTATGTTTTGAGAGCCTTGGGAATTAGTTGGGAAAGAGGAAAGTTAATGGGGCTCAAGGATATCTTTGTGGTACCGAACATGTAATGTAAGAACCGAATGAAGCTCAGTGCATGAGTAAGCGCAAAGGAAGGTAAGAATATGACAGTCGATTGGACTGGTTGGTTCCATTATGGTAAATGGACGATGTCAGTACAGACATGAGAAAGGTGACAGAAAAGGTAAAGTAAATGGATCCGAGGTGTCAAATTCCTTGGCTATGTTGGGAATAATTGTTCTCAATGGTGTGCATATTGTGCACGAAAAGGGGAGTTCTCTTAACCTAGACCTTACGTCATCTGTTAATTGTGATGTGATCATGATTATGCTAGTGTTTATATATGTATACATGTATGTATGTATGTATGTCGTGTCTGACAGGGTCGTCATGAATCATGATTTTTTAATGCTAATGTTTATATGTATATATGTGTGTATGTATGTTGTTGTGTGACATGATCATGATTGTTTTATGCTAATGATTATTTATATATGTGAGTGTGTGTGTGTGTCTATGTCATTGGATGACAATATTTTCAAGGATCATTTTTGTGGAGGAATGATTTCTTATGCAGGTGAATGCCATGAAGAGGTTCTTAGTATTATGAGGAATAAATTGGGAAGAGTAAATCTGACATATCTATGAGGTAAGTATCATGCGGATATGATCTAATGTTATATGTTTGTATTATGCCTATGTTTATGTTATGGACAGGTAATGTTGAGGGGTACATCGGCGAAGTGGAAGTTGTGTGATATGCGACATGCTAGGATAAGCATGGATGTGGAAAGAAACTAGAGGCAAGGTTGCTTGTGGGGTCAGTGTGTGGTCTATGGATGTACAATGCTATTGTTGTGTATATTTTGTGCATGTTGTATATTTAGTGACTGTGCCTATGGTGATGTGTAATGTTGGATATGTAGTATTGTGTACATATGATGTTGTATTCATGTTGTATATATGGTGTTATGTATATACTGCATATGCAGTGCTAGGTATAGATGGTGCTATGTACACATGAGATATCCGGCTTTGTGTACATACCGTATTGTGTGCATGTTGCATGTGCGGTATTGTGTGCATGTTGAATATGCCATGATGTGTACGTATGGTACTATGTGCATGTTGAATATGAAATTTTGTGTACATATGGTGTTGTGTGCGTGATGTACATATGGTGCTATGTACATTTGGTGTTGTGTGCATGATTGTGCATGTGGCATTGTGTGCATGATTGTACATTTGGTGTTGTGTACACGTTGTACATGTGGTGCTATGTGCAGGTGGTGTCGTGTACATGTCGTGCATGTGATGTTGTGTACATGTGGTGTCGTGTACAGGTCGTGCATGTGGTGTTGTGTACATGTGGTATTGTGTACACATTGTATAGATGGCATGGTGTACATTTGGCATTATGTACACATTGTGCAGATGGTTCAATGTACATGTGATGTTGTGCACACATTATGTAGGTAGTGTTGTGTATCGATGGTGTTGTTTACATGTTATGCATATGGTACTGGTATACATGTGGTATTGTGTTCGTGTCGTACATGTTGGGTTGTGGGCATGCGGTACAATGTATGTGCATGGTGTAGTCGTGGTATTGTGACATGTGTATTCGTTGGGTTGTACTCTGTATATGTATATGTATTGTGTTTTATTGTACATTGGGTGTAGGTTTAAGTGTTGTATTGCGGTGTAGGCGTATCTATTGTGTTGTATCGTACACTAGGTGAATGTGTTGTTTTGTACACTGGATGTATGTGTATGTACAGGTATTGTTTTGTACATTGGGTATAGCTGTATGTATTGTGTTGTGTTTTACACCGGATGTGGGTGTATGTATTATGTGGTGTTGTATGCCTTGTGTGGATGTACGTGTTGTACATTGTGTGTATGTGTATGTGTATGTGATTTAATAGAATCAAAGGCATTGGGTGCTTTTCGGGTGTGGTAACCGATCTGGCGTGTGCACAGAAAGAAAAAAGGTAGAAGTGAGGACCGATGCAGGATAAGTATCAATATTTTACTTTTATTATGCATGTGATCTATGATTCTGAATTATGGTGGTTACAAGTGATTTATGATCATGGTTTATGATGATTGCATGTGATTCATGATTTTAATTTATGATGGTTGTGTTTTGAGCTAACTAGATGTGATATGTTTATACATTATGATTTGATCAAACAACTAGTTTGACTTTTTGTGAGAAGAAGTGAATAGAATTGCAAGTGTACCTTATTAACGAGCTACCAATGAGGTTTGATGTGAATTTATTTAAATTTATTTTGAATCTAATGGAAGTTATGTGCTTGGTAAAGGAAGCATGTAATTCCTAGTTTGGAATGGTTGAAACCGATTGCAAGAACTAGTAGCGTCGAAAAAATAAATACAAACAGGTAGCAGTATGTTGGTAAAGCACTTATGGAGTAGGGCCATTGTGGGACATTAGTACCCAATAGTGTCCATTGATTTCCATGAGCATGCTATGACCGGTGTGATGGTTTTGAGGCATGGCTATTCCTTTTTTTTTGTATCTTCTAATGCGAGGAAGCCTTACCAAGGGATGGACTGCCCAGCATGGGGTGCTAGTGGAACTTGGAGGTGACTGACTACACGGAAGAGGTGACCAGATTTCCCAAGGGATTGTGTAACAGAGAAGGAAAGGCCAGGGACAATTTTTTTTTTTTTGGTCATTAGCATTGCCAGATGGAATCAGATGCACATTGGGAGTGCACCCTAGAACAATGAGTCAATAATTGTTGACTAAGAGGACACGTGGCACAAGATTGTAGCATTGGACATTGGATGCAACTTTGACTTTGACAGTGGATTCTGGACTTCGTGGAAAGGAGGTGAATCCTAGTATTACTTTGAGGGTGGAGGTATGAGCCTCTGGATTCCCTTGTTGATTGATATAGGCATCGTATCCTTTATTTGATGTTGAGAAAATGTGTATATGTGTGTATGTGTATATTATTGTAAATATTATATCGAGTTGGTTTATAAAGCTCCACAGACAATATGGCTAATTTTTGGTTGAAGCAAATGTGCATTAGTACATGTGGTTGTTATTGTAAATACCATAATGAGCTATGTTATAAAGCTCCAGTAAACGGTATGATTGTCATGTTCCAACAGGATGTCATTGTAGATATTGCAATGAGCTATGTTAAAAATATCCATAGGCAGTATGTTTTATTTTCAGTAAATTTTTGGTTTATAGGTGTGATTGAACACCAAGGACGATGTGATTGAACACCGATGACGGTGTTCCCCCAAGGGGGAGGGTTCTGTAACAGCCCTGGTGAAAATTCCATGTAATTAAAATAATAACCACAGTGGATGGGACACATATTCCAAGTTGAATGGTGGGAAAAACATCCTAGCGGGTGTTCATTTCAGTTATTGTGGGTAAAGGAAATTGGCAAAGGCAATGGCAAAGGCCTTTGAAAGGCATGAGGCATTAATTGTTATTTTAATTATGAAAATAATGAAAATTAAGAGAAAAGGGAGGTGAAAGGTCACAGGTTGCATGTGAGGAGGAAAATGAAGGAAAATAATGGAAAATGAAGAAAATAGAGGCCTCATTAATAAAAATGCTTCTGAGGATCAGTGGTAAGATTTTGGGAAATTCAATTTTTGAGCTCTCATTATTATCTCTCTCTCTCTCTCCTGCTCTTGGATACTTGGAGTTTTCTTGTAGCACTCTTGGAGAGTGTGGCATACTTGGTGATTTGGAGCAAGAAAGAAAAGGAACAACAGGAAACCGCAAGAGGACATCAGGATCAACATTTACAATAGGTTTTGAGTGCATGTACTGAGTTACATGTATGTTTTCCTCACTAGTTTTGTCATGCATGGTGTATGCATGTGGATTTTCCTAGCCTTGCCATTTCTTGGATAACCATGGTGTTGTGGGTTTATTTCCATTGATTGTTTTCTGGTTGTTTCTCATTACTCCTTTAGTTGTGGGTTGAGTTATTAGTTGCTGGAGCCTTAGTTGGACAAACACTCTAGGGCCCGGAAACAGCTTGGGTTGAGTTCGTAGTCCTGGAAGCCCTATAACAGTTGGGGTTGAGTTACTAGTCCTGGAAGCCCTGGTTGGGACAAACACTCTGGACCCTTGGAACAACTTGGATAGAGACCACTTTGTGATGGTTATTATGTCTGACTATGAGGTGGAATCACTGGTTGAGGGTTGAGGTGGTTTTTCCTCTGGAATCTCTGGATTGCTTGTAATTGATGTGTTTGATGAGATCCCATATTCATGCTTGGAATATGGCATGGGGGTGATTGGTTGAAGTGAGACTTGGCTTAGCCAATCTATGGTAAGGTGGAATGTGGAATTCCCATCTCCGGTTGGTTTTTACATTCAGTAATGAAGAGCTCATCCCTTTGGTATTTGGTATGAAAATGTACTAGTTCTTATGTTAATTCTATTGTTGTTTTATCCAATGTACTATTTCTATTGTTATTATGTTGGTTATAAGCATGTATTTGATTAGTGATGATGTATGGCTCTATCCATGTTTTTACTCGTAAATGAATGTAAAATGTATCTATGGTCAAATAGATTGTATTGCAGCTAATGATGTAAGAGAGAAATGTTTCTTAGCAATTCTCAGATAAGTATGAGACCCCTAGTTTAAATTTGTTGTTTATACCTGTAGATGCAATGTTTGACGAAATTCCTGGCATGGTCGGGACGGGTCTAGATGAGTTCCTGATGATAAGATGGATTATGTACCTTTGTTCTAACATTATTTATGATGCCCTAAAGTTTCATGAAGTTTTGGGTAGTTACCTTGGCTCTGGGGCTGAAAAAGGTGGCACAAATCCCGAAGTTGCAGGCATAGAACTGAATTTTTGGGGCCCACGCCACGACCTTGCCTTGGCATGCCCATGAATATAGGCTTCTAGCCGCTCCCTTTCCTTTACATGCATGTGGCTAAGGCTCAAAATGGTAAAAAATCAGTTCCCCCTCAAGGTTCAGGGGTCTGGGAGGTTGGGTTACCTCATGGAGGCGTTGTTGATGTTGTGTAAGATCTCATATTAGTAGCCTCTCGTCACATGTTTACCCCAATTGGTCGGTTACTTGGGTAGATGTGGGAAGAGGGTGTTACAATTTGAATGATAAACTCTGCACAATCCAAGCACTACATAAGTTTTTTAGGATGCTTATCTCATTTATACATCCAAAACACTCCAACTTCAGTCAAAAAATCTAAAACTTAGAATACTTAGATAACATGATTTATTTTTGTAAATACATTTACAAATTTTTACTTAAAAAAAGAAGTTAATTTACATATCACATTAAAAAATTAGAAATAATAATGATTTTTACTCTTAATCATGAAATTTAACTTTATGTTTAAATTTAGTTAATAACCATTTAAAAACATAATACTTACACTAAACTTATATATATAATTTAGGTTATACATATCACATTAAAAAATTAAAATTATAAAAAATTATAAAATTTGTTTAAGAAAAATCACATGCATGTATGTAACTATATATACTATGAGGATTTGTTCACCTTGTATTATTTATGTAGAATATTATGTATTTTCTCCAATATTGTTCTTAACAAATAATAGAATTATAATGGAAAATAACATCAACTAGAAAGGATCCCCGGATGTGGGTGACAAAACTGACACGAATGAAAATCATATCTCACACACCCCGGAGGACGGAGATCTTCTCCGCAGAGCCTCACCTGCTGTAGATCCTCAAACCGTTAGCCATCCGCACGAGACTAATAGAATCAAGTATGATGATGAGACATTGGGAACTGCATCACCTTGTCCAGGGCACCCTTCTGCATCTATCACCATAAATTATTATTATGATTAACCCGTATAGCAACCATCCCCCTTCCCTTGAGCCTGCTCAGGCGATTGATCATGGCACGCAGCTACGTGCGAGGCATGCTCATTGCCCTCCTCCTCGCATGTGTCCAAGTCCCTTTAAAAGGATGAGCTCTCAACCCTGAGCAACCCACTGTATTTTCCCTCTGCCTTTCTTTTTTTATCTCTACTCTGGCTCTTCCCTGATTTAAGAAGGTCGTGAAGCCCTATTCTCAGCGCTGCACCGTGCAGTCCCCTCTGGCTTATGATATCCCTTTCTGCACACCTCTTCCCCAGCCCTTCCAATCCCCCAAGCCCTAGCGCTACTTTCCCCCCTGTTGCATATCCCTCCCTTGACATCTCCCCTCTGCGTTATTGCACAATGCCCCCTAGATTATGCCAGAGGACCATTCGAGGTGGACAGAGGGGCTCTCCCTTGCTGTTATCACTGTGGCAAGGACAATTGACTGGAGTCAATGGAAGGGTCCTCCTCGAACATTTTTGCATGTCAGAGCCCCGACCCCGAGCAGGAGGAAGCAACCCATGTGCAAGCTACGCAGAGAGGTAGGCATGGCACGCGGAAGTCCACCATCACTCTCTAGATGCACCCTCAGCACCGTAAGACTAACCCATTGCCAGTTCAGGAGAAGGAGGACGATGATTCGGATGTCTAGGTGATGGATTCTGATGGCATCTGGACACATGTCCCTGAAGGTGTAGATCCGAAGTCTCCAATCCTCTGCGCACCGGTCCACAAACCCAGGTGTTCAGTGGCAGATTCAGAGGAAGTGGTTGCGCAGGCACCTGCTTGCCCCATTGAGGAGGAAGTCCCCAACAGTGATGATGAAGACAAAGATTGAGGCCTGCACAGATGCACAACTCTTCCATGTTTTTTATGAAGCTTGCCATCAATGCTTTTTTGCTTCTGCATATTTTGTGCTACTTAGATACATCAGCGCTACTGCACATAATGTAATTTTCTGTCTTAAGTTTTGTGCGGGTTGGTTTCCTCCTCTGAGGCAGCCCTGAAACTAAGTAACTAAGGCTGGGATTAGCTAAGCATAGCTTGCCAACCCCACCTGATATGTAACTTCTCTTTTTCGAATGAATAGAATAGCCTAACTTACCATTTACAAAAAAAAGAAAAAAAAGAAAAAAAGGAGAAATTGTGGTTAAATTTAATGTGTATCGAGCCAGGGGGTAGTTTAATTGGAAATGGTTGTGATATGAAGTATTATGTAAAGTATGTGATCCAAGGTTCAAACCCTGCATGATTTACCCACAAGCTATGTGTAGGGGTGGGTGTGGTTCACATAAGGGTTATAATGGTAGCGGTTAGAATTGACTCTGTGTCGCACAAGTAGAAGCCTAGCCTAATTGCCAATTAACCCCGTAAAAAAAGAAGAAAAAACTACATTGTACATCAATCCACGAAATAAATTGTATATATTTATAATAATAATATAATATTAAATAAATAGAATTAAAAATAAGAATAATTCTCCCCACGGCCGACAAATCATGATACTCCCTTCAATAATAAAGAGTAACAACCATTAACCGAAGTGATGGATTAATGATTCATACACTTGGCAGCAAGCATGAAGCATGGTTTATGCAAGTAATTATATGACATTTCCCACGTAGAAGTTGGTTTGTGGCTATAATTTAGGGAGCTCCTCCACAATTAATCATAATTGTTCAAGTAACAAATGTGGCAACTTCGTAGTCATGGCGATGGACACATAAAATGTTTGGGAAGGGTCAAATTCAGAGAATGCATTGATACACGATTCTACACTTATTTGGTATATTTGCTCATTCCTCTTTTGGCATACCATACTTTTCCAAGTTCTTATTTTATTAGGTGCCAATAAAGAAAACTTACACTTAGCTTGTCTTAAGATGCCTGTCTTTAAGCATTCATACTTCTCAGCTCTAGTCTTATTGTGGTAAACTTTTCTCTTGGATTATCCTAAAGCTCTTACTCCTAATCTAATTCGTGCTTTCAATCTAGCTCCCCCCTAGTATGTGCTTGATGCCTCTTCGATAGTTTGGATAAAAAATCTCATTCCTAGCCCTCTCCTCTCCTTGAGTGGCCTCCTGGCCTAATTTTTCAATTCTCCGATTCCAGTGCATTTTATGTAGACACCCATCTTATTTATGCACCTTGCCCATGCATTTTTCCATTGCTGGAGACCTCCATAGCCTGAAAGTGGGTGTCCATGTAATTAGTTGCACTGACACAAGATTTTTCAAAGTTGCACTGCTTCCCTTGTTTCTTCTTACCATGAGTGAGCATCTTGTTAGGCCAATGATATTGCAGTAACTGACAACCACTTCATCCAAGAGCTCAACAAAATGTATAATTATCCATTGTGGCCTTTTGGGAAAACATTCCACTTGAAAACTCGCAGAGAAAATAACAATTTGGAATAAAAGCACAGGTAGAGTGAGAATTCCTTTCTAATGCCGAAGTAGAGGAAAATGTAGGTAGTTGTATACCTAATACAGGGAACACAGGTATAAGGCAAACTAAATGCATTCAGACCACAAACTTGTACTAGTAGATAAAAACTATCATGGGTAAGGTGCTTATGGAACGATTGGAAGCTCAACAAGATATCATGCTTAGCATTGATGATGTGTGGTTGCAATTGAAGAAACTCAATTCTAAAGTCTCCATATTGGCAAATAAGGTAGTTGTCTTAAGAGGACACGGGGGTACTTGATACTATTCAAGTGGATTCTTCATGTGGTTAAACATTTAGTATTTTAATTTTTGTTTCCTATATTAGGAGCAGCAAGGTTGCTATCGGAGGAAATGATAACACTCAAACTCATTGTAACTTTTTAGATTCTATCAAACTCTGTAGTTTATATGATTGTGTGATATTATATGCACCTTTTTATGGCCAAAAGTAACTCTCTTGTGCTATTGATTTAGTTTCTCTACTAAAATACCAATAATCATAAAAGGCATCTCATATTTTATTTTTTATCAAATAGTATAAATCTTTCTCTAATATTACAGATAAAAATAAAAAATGTATATATAAAAATGTGAAATTTACATATAATATAAATAATATTATAAAGAATTAGTATAATTATATTTTAACTTTAAATTTATCCAATATAAAGAATCAAAAATTTCAAACTATACATCTTTTCTTAAATTTTATATTTAAAAAAATTGTTAATCTATTTTACATTTAATAATTTCTTACATTTCATATTTAAAAAAAATGTTAATCTATTTTACATTTAATAAATTAAAAATGCAAATATATTTTATATTAATATTTATTAAATAATAACTATATTTTTTTATCACATATTTCATTAAATTTCATATTTAAAAAAAAATGAAATGTAATCCATTTTTACTAATAGATTGAAAATACAAATGTATTTTATATTAATATTTATTAAAAATAATTATAATTTTTTTTATCGTGCATTAATCAAAGTCTATTTGTAAACCGGAATCATTCATAGAGTAAAATTGGAGAAATAAGAAAGCAAAATGCGCAAAAACACGAGATAAGAAAGCAAATTGACTTGTTATTTCAGTGGACATTATCAATAGTCATATAGAAGCATTATCAACGCAATAATGGAAAGCATTCCCATACTTAAGAAAGAGGTTCAAGTTAGTTGTTATGTCAAGGGACATTATGAATACTGATGTGGAAGCATTATCAATGCAATAATGGAAAACATTTCAATAGGTAAGAAAAAGGTTTGACTTTCTAGTTATTTTAGGTAAAGGGAAACATCTTTGTATTATTGTTATTAGAAATAAATAAAGTACATGTTGGAGAAATAAATAATCAACATAAAGTCATTTAATATTTATCTAAGTGTTAAGAGGGATCAAGTTAGTTGTTATGTCAAGGGACATTATGAATACTGATGTGGAAGCATTATCAATGCAATAATGGAAAACATTTCAATAGGTAAGAAAAAGGTTTGACTTTCTAGTTATTTTAGGTAAAGGGAAACATCTTTGTAGAAATAAATAAAGCACATGTTGGAGAAATAAATAATCAACATAAAGTCATTTAATATTTATCTAAGTGTTAAGAGGGATCAAATTTTTAAAGGTGCAAATTTTATTTTGAGTATAAAATTTGAAGAGAGTTTTGTACCTCGAGAAATTTGATTCATTTAGTTAAGATGGATTTATGATGGTTATTAATGATATTGTTGATATCTCTTTCTAATCTTCCTCATTCTTTAGTCAAATACAACCTGTTAATGCCTTCATTTAATTGAATTTTTAATATTAAATTTGGTCAAATTCACCTAATCCTAACATATCTCTTTAGTTTACCTTTAACCTAATATTCTATTCAACCTAGTCATGCACTAATTATTTTCAAAGAAAACTTTATGTATCTAATTATCGATGGAGTGTCCACTTGAAATGTTGGACGTTTCCTATAACCTACACATTCTTTTTCCAAATGAAAAAATTTAAAAATATTATTTATATTTATATAAATTTCACTTATCTATATATAGAAATATTTTTTATGTTTTATTTTATTAGAACATTATATACACACACACACACACAAGTAGTCTAACTAATAGACGAAATGACCTTTTTCAAGGCATTTTTTCTGGTAAAAAAATAATTTTAAGTTGTTCAATCTGTAAAATTCAAGTGCCCCAGGGGTTTTTCGGGGCACTGAATCCATTTATGTTGTAAAAACACCACCCCACATTTACCCACTTTTACAATCCCTCTGGATAAATGTGAAGCGGAGTGCCACTATGACATGATCCAACCTCCTAGTTTCAGATAAGGAAGTGAGACCTACAAATTGACCATAAACTGACATCCTATAAGGACTACAGATCACCTAGGAGCTGAATAAACACCCCAGGTTATCAATCCCTAAGCTACAACCTTGTTTCATTGACCTAGACCCCCAGTCACACCCTTGACACTCCTTCCATGCGGTTATGAGGCTATAACCGCGCTCACATGCTTATCTCCATGCAATTATGGCCTAAAATCCTTAGTTTTGAGCATGTTGTCCTGGGAATTGTGCCATCTTTTCAGGCCAACCTCCAAGCTACTGTCCAGAATTCACTGAGACTTTCCAAAACCATTATTAACATGATGAAAAAGCTAAACATTTAATCTCGAATAAAAAACTTGACCTAAACTGACTAGAACAAAATAAACATTTCATCAAACACGTGGTAAACATGTAATCTTTATGACATAAATGCATATTTGAGTGTAAATATTTTTTCTTTAGCTGAAAAACATTGAGAAGGTCTAATTCCCTCTCAAGTAGCTCCAACAACACTTGTTAGCCCTTGGATTCATCAACTATTCATTAACTTACCAAAGCATGAGCAAGAGCCATAGCTAGATCATATTATAGAACCATGCTTATAACCAACATATAATCAAAATATTAACCATGAAAGAACAACCATCAAATCAACATAGTAACCAATACAAATACTCATAAATCACAATAGGAAAATAGTTATTATTAACTTATGCAAAATCTAACCAATTCAGGGACTTCCACGTACCACCCAACCATAGATTGAGATGAACCAAATATTTTTTTCATCCAATCACCCCCGTGCCATATTTCAAGCATGAATGTGGGATCTCATGGGATAAACCAAGACATGAACAACCAAGGGAATCTAGAGGTAAAACCACCTCCACCCTCAAACTACTGTGATCTTTCCAAAACCGATAAGAGATAAAAAAGCCAAACAAGCTTGGATGCCTCAAAATTTATTCACCGCACCTTGAGGAATTTTCCTGTCTCCACCCACCTATCGAGGGCTTCCCAAAGAAAACCATCTCCAACCCCAACCCTTGGGAATTTTCCTAAGACCACCTCACCTAGTTCCAAAACCTTCCGACAATCTAAAGCTCAATCAATAAATAAATCCCATCACACCATGACTATCCAGGAAATGGCAAGGCAAGGTTGAAACTACTGTCAAACCTGGAAAAACCCATGCCAATGACAACAAATAAAACAAATAAACAAATGCATGTACCATGCATTAATACCTCATCTAGGAAATCACACATGCAACCTATTACCTACAAAATCTTCATGTTGAAGCCGTTGATCCAACCTTCTCCTTGCTTCCTTTGCTTTCCTTTTCCTTCCTTTGCTTGATTTCTCCTCTTGGTTCTCTCTCTCTCTCTTTCCCACATGACCCAAGCTAAAACTAACAAAATTGTGAACTGGTTCTTTGAAGCCTTTTTATTATTATTGTCTCTATTTTCTTCATTTTCCTTCTAATTTCCCTCTGATGCAAATATGTATCACTTCACCTTTTGTTTCTCCTATTTTCCTTTATTTCTCATAAATAAATGCCAATTAATGTCTATTTTCCTTTTCTAATTTCATTATCCATAAATAAACCGAAAGTGGTGGCCACTATAGTGCTTTTCCCAACATTAAGCTTGGAATAGGTGTTGCGTGACCTTGGTATTAAATTTTTTCCCTTATTAACCTTTATTACATGAAATTTTAACCTCGGGTTGTTACATATGTATTCAAAAAATAATTTTAAATAACAAAAAATCACAAACTTGCTTGAAATTGTATTGCCTGATTTCAATGAAAAATGTCATTTCGTCTCTACACACACATATTGTGTTTTATGATTTTCTTAAATTTAATGTTTTAATGTAATATGCATACTATAATATAAATCGTCAGGCATTTTTCTTTCGTATTTTCCAGGGGCTCTAAGAATCACTTTCATATTTTAAACATTTATGCTCCATATTTGGCGCGGTGGAGCTTCTCGGATTGGATAGATGGATGTTATAGTTTGAAAATTGGATCATTAATCATAGTTGGTGACATGAATATTACTGTGGCTGCTACTAAAAATTGGGGTGCTTAGTGTGGACATGATCATCTTGAGAGATATTTTAAATACCTATTTGGTACTAATCACCTAGTGGACATTGTGTCGGTGCACCTCAGACCGACCTGGAGGAACAATCGATTTGGCCTAAATGGCATAGCCAAATGGTTGGATCATTTTTTGATCCATGAGAATGCGGGGGAACAACAGGGTTTATTTCATTCACGGGTTGTTGTTGCGGGGTTATCTGACCATGATGTTATTATCCTACATTGGCGTAGCGATGGGGAGTGGATGGGGCTACCCTTTAAATTTAACCACACATGGTTTAAAAACAAGGCTTTCATGGATATAGTGAGATTTAAGTGGGCAGCTTGTGAAATAAAATAGGGATACACATAGATGGATTTTATTTTTCATAAACTAAAGGTGATGGAGATGTTGGTTATATTTTGGGAGAGAAAACAAAAAGGAAAAAATCTAGAGGAGCTTATCAAGATAAAGGACTATTTAATGACATTGGTGGATCCGACACACCCTGATTATTTTTCTGCATCACAAAAATCTTTAGCTATGGATTTGGAAGGGCGCAAGAGGGAGATCTTGATGCATCGAGGGGGTGAAGGGTAGCTTAAAAGCAGGGCCATTTGGATTATTGGAGGTGACAAAAACACAAGGTTTTTCCACAATTATGCATCCAAGAGAATGTGAGAAAACAATATCTGGGAGCTACAAGATTCTCATGGTAAATATATTACCTCGCTTAAGAAACTTCACTTGGAGGTTGTTTGAAACTTTGGTAGGAAATATAAGGCCAAAAATGGGGTGAATATCGAGAGACAAATGGAGGTCATAAATTCTTATCCGATTATGTTTGATGCAGAGGCCAATGTGTCATTAGACAAATTGATTTATTTGGATGAGTTGGTGGTTGTTCTTAAGTCCTTTGCCAGATGTTATGTGGGATTTACGACTACAGATAAAATTATCTCCACTAGGTCTGGTGGTCTAACCTATAACAACAAAGAGACAAGGAACCCAATGTTTTCCTTGAAGTAAATAGATAACATGATGAATCCTACTTGGAATCTGTCACATGCTTCACTCCTTCTTTAGTTTGAATGCTCCAATCCTAGCTTTGATGGCCAAAATTAGAACTTGAACAGTTAGACAACACAAGCCAAGAAACAACGAGATCTATGAAGCATCATCTAATCACTTTATTCAATAGATCAACATGGTATTAAAATACATGAAATAACAACATAATATATAGGAAAAAAGAGAAATCTTTTAATTAATAGAAATGGAGTGAGCTACAACCAGAAATAGTTGTTGATCTTGTATAAGATCTCCTCCAAGTTGACTTGTCCTTTCCTTGTCACAAAGTGCACCTACAATCTCCATAAATGGATGAAATGATGTCTCTCACAACAACAACATAAGGGTAGAATCACTCTCCAAAATCTAACCTATTGCATATGAAAGGCTATAAATATATAGAGGAGTGGGTTAAGTTGGGAGTTTTTATCCTTTTACCAATCTAGGGATTGAGATCCATTCTCTATGGGAGTATGATAACTAAGGATAAGGTATGGAAACTCCAAGGTAGGATAGGATAGGATCTAAGATTTTTATCTGAGGTAAATGGTTACAATAGATCCTATGTAACACCCCCTTCCTACATCTATCTAAGCAACCGACCAACCGGGGTAAACATGCAACGAGAGGCTACTAATACGATATTCAACCTCCTAGGTGATCTTAAGGAAGTGGAACCGATGGAAACATGACAAACAAACCTTTTACATCATCAATGACACCCCCAAAGGCTAATCCAACCTTTAAGGTCTCTTATCCCCAGGTCACATTGACGTTTTTCCCTCTTTGAGCCATAGGCGCAGGCATAACACTGCATGCTAGCGGCTGGGAGGCTATAGCCGCAGGAATAGCACTGCAAGCTAGCATCTAGGGCCCCAATTGCTTAGTTTTGTACTTGCGGATCCAGAATTTGAGCCACCTTTTACGGCCCATAGCCCAGGTCACTACCCAAAACTTCATGAAAAGTTTAGACATGATAAATAATAACAAGACAATGATACATAAGAAATCACATCAACAAGAACTCATCTGGACCCCTCCTAGCCATGATAGACATATTTTCAAACATGTCACAAACATTGAATCTACAGGTGAAAACAATATATTTAAGCATAAGGGTCTCATACTTATCCGAGGATCGCTAAGAAGCATTTCTCCCTTACATCATTAGCATCAATCCAATCTATTTGACCATAGATACAGTGTGCATTCATTTACAAGTAAAAACATGGAGAGAGCCATACATCAACACTGATAAAATACATTCTTATAACCAACATAATAACAATAGAAATACAATAGATACAACAACAATAGAATCAACATAATTGGTAGTACAATTATACATCATATACCAAAGGAATTAATTTCTCATTAATGAATATAGAAACCAATCGGGGATGGGACTACCACGTTCCACCCGACCATAGATTGGCTGAGCCAAATATCTCTTCATCTAATCACCCCTGTGCCATATTCCAAGCATGAATGTGGGACTCATAACCAACCAAAAGAACTAAACAGGCATGAATTCTATCGAAGTTATCCACCTACACCGTGAGGAATTTGAGTGCCTCCTAGTCTCTCAGGCTTTACCATAATCCACATTCTGAATTAGGGATCACTAGGCCCTAAACCAAGGCATACTCTCTAGGATTTACCATACATCTCATCCCTGGACTACTAGGCCCAAAAGAGAGCAATCCACCTCTTGGCTTTACAGTATATCCCTCCATTCACCAGTAAGGATTCCTAGGCCCACCGAGGCACACAATCCAGATTTACCACAAACCACAATATGGATTAGGGGTTACTAGGCTAGTGGCTTTACTGTGATCCACAGTCTGATTCAGGGACCACTAGGTCATGTGTTTTTCATTTCGTAGATCTAGCCCACTCAAATTTGAATCCATATGACAATCCAACTCAACCGAAGTATGAGAAACCCATCTCATCAAAGCTATATATAAATGGCAAGGCTAGGTTGAAAAAATTGTCACAGCTGGAAAAACCCATTCCAAGACAGAAAAGAACCACATGCAATACCATGCATGCCATATCTAGCAAGGAAATCACATATGCAAATCAATACATGCAAAGAATGTTTTTGTAGCTACTTGATCCTGCTCTTCCTTGTTTTCTTTGCCTTTCTCGCTCCAATGCCAAAGTGATCCAAGAAAACTCTAAGTTTCCAAGAGTGAGAGAGAGATAAAAAAGAGGTACTAACTAATACTCATAAGCCTTTTTATAGAAGAGGCCTCTATTTTCTTCATTTTCCTCCTCACATGAAACTTGTGACCTTTCATCTCCCTTTTCTCCTAATTTCCATTATTTTCATAAATAAATGTCCCAATATGCCATTTTTCCTTTCCAACGCCTTTTCCTTTTCCTCTGCCAATTTCCTTAGCCATATTAAACCAAATGAACACCCACTAGGAAGCCTTGCCTAACATTCATCTTCGAATAAGTGTCCCATTAATCGTGGCTATTATTTTTAACTTTATTACATGGAATTTTCACCAGGAATGTTATAGAACCCTCCCCCTTAGGGGACACCGACCTTGGTGTTCAATCACACATATGCCTCAGAAAAACCATTGGAAGACAACATACTACTCATATAGCTTTATATGAAATTTTGATGCAGTATTTACAATGATCACCCTGGTGAAAAGCAACCTATCATGAAAACATAATAACATGACATCATAACAACATGATAACTATACTGACGTGACATGCATACTGCTTATTGGAGCTTTATAACAGAGTTCATGGTAGTATTTACATCCATATGCATATGTACATGTACCCAAACACCACATCAAAACATATATCAAAATATCTCCAAAACATATGCCAAACAAAAACCAACATCACACGAAAATTCTTTGCCTCAACCAAAAAACAAGGATACATGGCCCGCATCTGAACTGCCATCTCCCATGTGGGCCCAAAGTGCTTCCATTTCACTTTAACTTGCTCTATTTCTCGATTCCGGATCATGAGAACCTTTTTCTGCAATATACATTGAGGCTTCGACTGGAATTATCCATCGGGTTCCACTTGCAATAACATACCAGTCAATCACATGAGAAACATATTTAAAATACTTCTTAAGCCATTATATATGAAAACCATCATATAATTTCACTATGGAAGGCAGTGCAAGTCGATAGGCCATTGGTTCGATCCTCTCAATGATCCTAAAGGTTTCACAAAATCGTAGTGCTAGCTTGGTACATGATCCTAAGGAGATCTTATTGGGATTTATGCGCATGTACACTTGATCCCAAACTTGAAACTCCTTGAACAAAATGTTCCTGTCTGCATAAATCTTCTGCCTATCCTATCTTGCCTTCAAGTTCTTCTTGATCACCTGCATTTCTTATTCCATTTCTACCAACATCTCTGGTCAAATCAGTACCTTGTTAACTAGATCAATCCAACTGATAGGAGTATTGAAACTTCTCCCATACACAGCCTCGAATGAACTCATCTTCAATGACTCATGATACCCATTTTTGTAGGTGAAATCCACCAGTGGAAGATACTCTTCCCACTTCCATTGCTGATGCATCACATATATCCTCAACATATCATCTAGTATCCTGTTGGCCCTCTCTATCTATCCAACTGTCTGCGGATGATAAGTTTTCCTGAAGGCCAAATCGGTGCCCAAACCTACAAACAACTCCTTCCAATAATTGGAAGTTAACTTTACGTCCCTATGAGACACAATCTTCTTCAGAACACCATGCAATATTACTATGTCTCTGATAAAAACTTGTGCTACATCGCTAGCTGAATAAGTAGTTTTCACTGGAATGGAATGTGTAACCTTTGTCAACTTGTCCACCACAAACATGATGGAATCATGTAGCTAGTTGTCCTGGGAAAAACTGTGATGAAATCCATGGAAATGACACTCCCATTTCCATTCTAGAATCATAATCGGTTGTAGCAGTCCACCTGGATGTTTACACTTTGCCTTAACCATATGAAAATTCAAACATTTGGATACAAAATTCACCACATCCTTCTTTAGATTCAGCCAATAATAGAATCTGTTCACTGCAGTAAATGTCTTATGGTAGCCTGGGTGACCAAAATTTAGTTTCGCATGGAAATCCCTCAAGATCACCTTCTTGAGTTCACTGTTGTCTGGTACATATATCACGTCTCTAAAAATAACCAACCCATTGGATGTGAGATGATAGTCCAAATCCTATATACGTGTACGTGTACCTGTACTACTCTCTATACCTGTACCTGTACTATCACTTGTACATGTACATGTAGCCTGTTGCAACCTATGCACAATCTCCATATACCTGTGATCCTTCTGACCTGCCTGATAGATCCTATCATGTAAGTCTGTCCCATAAGAGCTCATAGCTGCTATGTAATTTACCTGTACCTGCCTACTAAGAGCATCTGCGACCCTATTCTCCTTTCCCTTGATGTACCTAATCCCGAACTTAAACTCGTTGATCGTGCCCAACGATCTAGCCTGCCTGGAATTCAAATTCAGCTAGTCAAACAAGTACCTCAACTCAATATCGTCACTCATCAATACAAAATTCCTACCGAGAAGATAGTGCCTCCACATCTTCAATGCATGAATGATCACTGCTAGCTCAAGATCATGTGTCAGGTAGTTCTTCTTGTGCTCGTTAGTTTTCATGACTCATAACATACCACCTATCCATCCTGCATAAGGACCCCACCGAGTCCTCTCTTGCAAACATCTGTACACACTACAAACTCCTTATGCGGATCTGCAAGCTTTAACACTGGAGCATGTGTAAACCACTGCTTAATTTGCTCAAAACTAGCCTCACACTCCTCTATCCAATCAAACTTCTTACCATTCCTCTGCACTGATCTAATAGGATAAGAAATATGTGAGAAGTTCATGATGAACCTCCTATAGTAACCTACCAATGCCATGAATGATCTCACCTCATCTACATTCTTAGGAGCTACCCACTCCATGATGGCCTTATCTTCTCTGGATCTACCGCAATCCCTTTCTTGGAGACAACATGCCCCAAGTATTGTACCTTAGTCTGGAAGAAACTGCATTTTCTGAGCTTAGCATACAATTTATGCTCTCTCAACAACCTTGATAAGGTGCTCAAAACAAAAGTTGTCAAATCGGTGTGGAACATGAACGACCGCGTATATCTCGTTGTTCTGAATCCGATACAACTCGTTTCACGGAAAATCGACACCGTATTCTCCCATAAACGCGTTCTGTCCACTTCGTCAAACAAGAAATTAAAAAAAAAAATGTGTAGATAGCCCAATCAATAGTCCGTACTGCTGATTGGGCATGCCTACGTGGCCACCATTGACTGGTCAAACCATATTTCTCTGATGAACCGTAGAGTGCCAAGTGGCACATTTCTGCAGATTTATGGTGGTTGATTCTTATTGGTTAATTTTGGGCCAACCATGTGCTAACACATGGCCCAGTCATGGGCTACTAGGTGGCAGCATGTTGGGCCACAAAATTTTGGTTGGGGTCGAGTGAGCCAAGGGAGTCTAACAACCGACTTGTACGTAACAAACGCCACGGCTTAGCACTGTACCACGAGCATGTTTCTTAACCTACGTAGTCCACCGATTATATTTGAATTTGAACGGTTGGCGGGTTGGGGATGGGGTCCAGGGTCTAGCCCCAACCCTTGGTCACCACCATAGGCGGGAGGCTAGCCTCGAACCCCACCGTATAAAATGTTAACGGTTCAGGTTGGTATGGCCACATGCCAACAGTTAGAAAAACCATCGGCGGCCAACATTTTTTTTTAAAACAATATTTCCACTTTAGCCCGTAGAGGGAAAATTAAAGTGGCAAAAAGTTTGCCCAAAACAATAGCAAAATGTCACCCAATTAGTGGAAAATCGGGCGAATTTATAGGACTGACCTGGATTTTGTGCAAATTGTGGCACGATTAGTGCTAAAACTTGGGGAGATCATAACTTCTCCAGTTTTTTGCCAAATTCGACTCAAAAAGAGGCTAGATAGGAATTTTTGTTTATTCTGGACTCATTGGAGTAGTTTTAAGAGCCAATGGAGCACTTTTAGATAGGATTTTTGCATGATTAATTCTATGTGTGCCATGGTCAACAAGAGTGTTGATTCGGTTTATAGAGGAGTTTGAAGATGGAGATGACCTTGCAGGGATTTTTCCATCCTCCATGTGCTTTTTGCAACAACTATTACATTAGTGGTGTAGCCTATGTTCCTCTTTTCTCTATGTGTTTTGAGGAGAGACTTGTTTATGTACTTCAAGTGGATTGTGGTACTGATTATGCTCTTCGAGGTTGGAGTATGGGGTCTTGGTGCAAGATTCCCTTTTTTGCTGAAAGTTTGCATTTTTTACTGTAGGTTAACATGTGTATGGAGTGATAACTCTTGCAGAAGTTTGTTTCTTTGAAGGAGAAACTAATCACTCCATTTCTCAGCACTTTACGTACTCTTCTTTTCATAAACATTGAGAATAATGGGAAGGGGGTCATGCCATTAGAGTTGATCCAAGGATATGTAGCCCAGGAGGGGTGAAATTCTTCAACAATGGCTGGTGTATTACTGATTGATGCATACTTCCATTCAATGTTTTTATTTCATGTTTAAATTTTTCATGAAGTTTAAAAAATACACACACACACACATAAAAACTCATGCTTTTACTTGCTATTTTGGAGTACAAACCTCAAGCACATTTTTGTATTATGATTAGGATCTTAGCATAAAAATAATAATATTCCCCATACAAATCAAGTTGGTATCAGAGCATAGGTTTTCTTTGTGCAAGGATGATTTGATCACTTTTTTTCAAGTGAATGTGAAGCTACAAGTTTTGAAGCTCAAGTGAGGAGAAGGTTTTGGAAAGGAGAGCAAGATTGTTACAATATCTACCACCATTTCTACCTCAAGTTGTAGTTGAAGCTTCAAGAAAAGCATGTCCTGAGGAGGATAGCCTGCAAGTATGTCAGAGGATGTGAATGCTTTAAGAAGGCTTTCTTTGACATGGTAGAAATGGTGAAAGTCCTCTATGAAGAGAGAAACACCAAATTGCAATGTGAAAGTTCTAAACCTCCAAGAGGAGCATGTTCTTGAAGAGAAGAAGGTAATAATAATGGTGATAAACCACCATATGCTCCACAATATTCATGCTTTTCTACAACTTTTATCTAAAATTCTAGTGCAGAAAGTCCCTCATAGAAGGAAGATGGCCAAGACTGCACCTTTTTTCCACATGATGATGAGGATGAGGTTCTATCAACACAAAAGTCAAAACAGTTGAAAGAAGAAAGACCAAGAGTCCATGAGGACACCTCAAGAATCAGGAAAGAGTTTAAGAGCATCTTCGTCCCTCAGTCGAAAGATGAGGAAAATGGTAAGCATTTACATGTAGTTTCTTTACATGAAAATTTTGATTTAAGAACTTTTCGGCCTTTGAAAAGCATAGCAAAGGAATAGGAACAAAGCTCTTGTTCAAGATGGGTTTCAAGGGAGGGGGCCTTGTAGTGAATAATCAGGGCATTATCCATCCAATTGAGGCAAAGGGGAGACCTCGATATGAAGGTTTGGGGTATGTAAAAAAGGAAGAATGGTCATCCAATGATAGCTCTTGGGTATCTTGTTATTTTTTTCTTAAGAGAGGACGTGAGGAGGAAAAATGTTGGGATTTTCATCCAGAATTGGTACCAGCTTGGTTTCAAAAGAAAAAGGAGGACATGAAGTGCAAAACATCTCCAAAGAGAGATGAGCAAGTCGAAGAAGAGTCTGAGACAAGTTATTCTCGCCATTCAAGTTTCTCGCATAAAAAGCATAAACCAAAGGGAAACCATGAGAGGTATAACTGTCTTGATTATTAATAGGATTTTTATGATGACAAACCACATAACGATTTGAATAACATGTTGTGGAATTTTTTTCTGTGAACTTTGTGTCATGCACCTAACCATTGTGTACCTAAGTGCCACAAAAGGAAAGCATTAGTCAAGAAGATGAATAAGTCAATTGGAATTGAGACCAAGAAGGGAAATTCTCATCCAAGTTTAAAGACATTTGTGCCAAGAGAGGCTCTCAATTTTTTTTGCACTCGTTGCAATATCAATGGCCATTGGGTCGAGAAGTGTTGGAAATTGCATCCCCAACTTCATCCTAACAAGGGTAGGTAATTAATGCAAGCACCTGAAGAGGAAGCGACAAAGGAAAAAGTGGCCCAAGTTGCGACCATCCATGAAGCGACTCAAGAAGGAGAAGAAGTTCAAATAGAGGGTTCATTTACCTGGTTGGGTAAGAAATGGGCAGACTATTTGTCCAACTAAAGTTTGTAAATCTTTGTTTTTCATTAGTTTCATATCCCCATAGTTTGGAAAATTGTAAAAGTGATGTTCATAAATAAATAACTTATATGCAACATTGTTTTCTATGGCATTGTTATGATAGTTTGGCTTGTTAATAGTCAATTTGAATGGAAAATTTGGGAGTCAATTTTATTCCATATTGTAAAATGTATTTCTCTTTGTGGAAATTTTAGTAATCATCATAAACTTTGGGATGAGTAGTTTCAACACATTTGGTAAGTTACAAATGTGTCAAGCACTCATTTCTACAAGTATTTACCATGTGAAGCTTGTTTGGGTTATTTTCCAAAGTATTTTTGGATTTTATCCTTAAATATTTTGCAGCAATAATGTTTTCTTGTGACATTGACATACATCAGATGTCAAAAATTCAAAGTCTAGAAATACCAAGGCAAAGCTAAAATTTGTTGAACAATGGAATCGCTCGACCATCTCTTCTGCCATGTAGTACACCTATGGTTTTGGTGTCCAAAAAGAATGGAAAACATTGTACTGTGAGGCACAAAATGAGTGGCTTTCATCAAAGAAGAGTTTTTGAAGGAGGTACGTGGAATACAAGATTTCACATCAAACAAGGTTTGTTTCAATGGCTTATTATGTCTTATGGTATTTTCCATACTCCTACTACTTTCATGCATATGAAGAAGGATGAATTGGAGCCATTTCTAGATGTGATAGTCCACTTGTATGACATTTTCATTTTTTTATTATAGAAAATCTCATTATGAACATGTCATGTATGAGAGAAAAATACTTTAAGTCATAAGGCATGAACATTTGTTTGTGAATATGTCAAAGTATGAGTTGGGTAAAACTTCTTTGATGTACTTGGGTTACAATGTTGGAGTAGGTAAGTTGAAGGTATACCTCTCCAAGTTTGACACCATTTTGGATTGGTCAATGCCCAAGATGGTCATCTTGGTAAGAGGGATGTTTCTTTTGAGGGCAACATGGACAAACCCAAAAAGTTCAATGAACAAGAAGTGAAAGATTTGCAACAGTCTACATCAGTGTTGAATAGTGATGGGAACAAGATGTCGGTATTGCATGATGCAAAAATAAAAGAACAAGCGCCAAGGAAAGATGACAAAGAAGGCATAGGTTACATAAGTACTTATTTTGGGTTCCAAAATGGTACATGGCAATGAAAAAAACACTTGGTCAAAAGTCGACACAAGTACAAGGAAAGACAAGCTAAAATTGCGATGTCGATAGTGTTCGAGGTGAGAAAATTTTCAAGTTATTCAATATTTCTTTGATTGATGACCGAGGTGGGAACATGTTTATTTCTTCAAGGAATATTTGTTGTTCTAAAAATTATGGGAAAATTACAACATGTTGGTGTCTACAACAACAAGACATGGTCTCTAGAATCAAGGAAAAAGATCAATTTTCATGAAAAGCTCAAATTATTGAATTTGTGCAAATTCCAGTGGATTGAGACTGGAAGGGTGAGGGAACTATACCCTCAGCTGGTGAACAAATGAAATTGATATTTTGGGGTCCAAAATATTCCAATGGGGAGGAGTGATCAGGTGATCAAAATTATGCTCAAAAGTTAAAGTTTTCTGATCAATGTGGACCCCAAACTATCACGTAGATCTCGTCGTTCTGAATCTTGTGCAACTCGTTTCATGGAAAACCGACACCGTATGCTCCCAGAAATGTGTTCTGTCCACTTTATCAAATAGGAAATTTATATTAAAAAAAAATGCAGACAGCCCAGTCAGCAGTCCGTACTGCTGACTGGGCATGCCTATGTGACCATCATTGACTGGTCAAACCATATTTCTTCAACGAACAACATAGTGCCAAGTGGAACATTTCTAAAGGTTTGCGGTGGTAGATTATTATTGGTTAATTTTGGGCGAAGCAAGTGCTAACACATGGCCTGGCCAAGGGCCACCACATGGCATCATGTCAGGCCACAAAATTTTGGTTGGGGTCAAGAGAGCCGGGGGAGTCGAACAACCAACCTGCACACAAAAAATTCCACGACTTACCACTGCACCACGAGCATTTTTCTTAAACTATGTAGTCTGTTGGTTATATTTGAATTTGAACGGTTGACGGGTTGGGGATGGGGGTCGGGATCTAGCCCTAGTGCTTGGTCACCGCCATAGGTGGGACATTGGGTGGGAGGCTAGCCCTGAGCCTACCCCCCCCCCCCCCCCCCCCATATAAAATGTTAACGGTTGAAGCTGGTGCGACCACATGTCGACGGTTAGCAAAACCATCGACAACCAACATTTTTTTTAAAACAATATTGTCGCTTTAGCTCGTAGAGGGAAAATTAAAGTGGCGACAATTTCACCCGAAAAAACAGCAAAATGTCGCCCCGTTAGCAGAAAATCTGGCGGATTTGTAGGATTGGCCTAGATTTTGTGCAAATTGTGGTGCAATTAGAGCCAAAACTTGGGGAGATCATAACCTCTTCAGTTTTCTGCCAAATTCGACTAAAAAAGAGGCTATAAAGGAATTTTTGGTTATTTTGGACTCATTGGAGAAATTTTCAGATCCAATGGAGCAATTTTAGATAGGATTTTTGTAGGATGAAGTCTATGGGTGCCATGGTCAACAAGAGTGTTGAATCAGTTTATGGAGGAGTTTGAAGATGGATATGACCTTGAAGGGGTTTTTCCAGCCTCCATGTGCTTTCTACAACAACTATTACATCAATGATGTAGCCTATGTTCCTCTTTTCTCTATGTGTTTTTGAGGAGAAACTTCTTTATGTACTTCAAGTGGATTATAGAACTGTTTATGCTCCTTGAGGTTGGAGTATGGGGTCTTGGTGCAAGATGGCTTTGTTTGCTGAAATTTTATATGCTTGACTGTAGGTTAACATGTGTATGGAGTGATAATTCTTGCAGAAGTTTGTTTCTTTGAAGGAGAAACTAACCACTCCATTTATCAGCACTTTATGTACTCTTCTTTTCCCAAACATTGAGCATAATGAGAAGGGGGTAATTCCATTAGAGCTGATCCAAGGAGATGTAGCCCAGGAGGGGTGAAATTATTCAACAATGGCTAGTTTATTACTGATTGATGCATACTTCCATTCAATGTTTGTAATTCATGTTTAAAGTTTTCATGAAGTTAAAAACACACACACACACACACACATAAAAACTCATGCTTTTACTTGCTATTTTGGAGTACAAACCTCAAGTACAATTATGTATTCTGATGAGGATCTTATCATATAAAAATAAATATTCCCCATACAGATCAAACCTCAACACTACTGCCAAATTCTTGGCATGCTCTTCCTCATTTTTAGAATACACAAATATGTCATCAATAAACACAATCACAAACTTGTAGAAATAAGGATGCAACACATTGTTCATCAAACACATAAATGTAGTTGGGGAATTAGTCAAACTGAATGTAACTACAACAAACTCATAATGCCCGTACCTGGTCCTGAAAGGAGTCTTGTATATTTCCTCTTGTTTTATGCATACCTGATGATGTCCCAATGTCAAGTCGATCTTAGAGAACACTTCTGCTCCCTTTAGCTGATCCAAAAAATCATCAATCCTCGGTAATGGGTACCTATTCTTGATGGTCACTTTTTTCAACTTCCTGTAATCAATGCACAATCTGAGAGTGCCATTCTTCTTCTTCACGAACAACATTGGTGCGCCCCATGGCGATACACTTGGCCTAATGTATCAGCTGTCAAGCATCTCTTTCAGTTGCAACTTTAATTCTACCAACTCAAGTCTGCTCAACCTGTAAGGTGCTTTTGATGCTAGAGCTTCCCCTGAACCAACTCGTTAGAAAAGTATACTTCCTTATCTCGGCGGAAACACATCCTAAAACCGCTGCAAAACTGGATGCTTGCTGAAGACTTCTTCATCCTCAAATTCCTTAGCTTTTTCACTAGAGATATGCACTGTGAATAGCACATACCCTTTCCTGTAACTGCGCTTGGCCTGCATGGATGTCACCATCCTAATGGATGTGGATTTCTTCTTTCCCTATAAGACTCTTGGTTCCCCATTTTCATCCAAGCACTCAATAGATTTTTCATAGCAATCTACCTTGGTCCTTTGAAGGTATAACCAATTCATACCCAATATCATGTTGTAGGAACCCAACGACAATATGTTCAAGTGTGTTGCTGTAGGCACGCCATTTAACTCAAATGCACACACTCTTACCCAATGTTGGACTCTTTTCTTTGTACCTGTAACCAACTGCACTAACCAAGATTTTGCATGCATTTCTATACTCAAGCCACACTTATTCACCAAGTGAGGACTAACATAGCTATAATTATATCTAGGATCAATCAAAATAGAAATATTTTGATCACAAATCTTACCGTCCATCTCAATGATAGATGCCTGGTGCTCTTCCTGCTTGTTTTCCATATCTACATAAATACGAGGAATGATATTCCCAACATCCTGAACATTCTACGCATTTCGTGCACTGTATATCTTAGCGCTACCACCCTGGTTCTGCAGGAAATATCTGCTAAGTTTCTCCTCACCGCATTTCCAACACTCCAATCGTCCCATACCACTACCTCCGTGCTGCTGCTGTGATCCATTTCCTTGTCTATCTACATTAAACTTCTTCTAGGGTGCCACATTCTCCTTCTTATCTATATTCTGAGGCCTTGCTCTCTTAGGCTTGCATTTACCCTTACCTTGGTCTTTCCCTTTCCATATTAGTTGAGATTCATTCTTGCGCTTTGACTGTTCATAGCAATGCTTCAAATTCCCAATGACTTCCTAAAGTGACTGAGGCTCATCACACTCAATTTGGTCTCTAAATGCTAATTGAAAACCACTGAAAAATCATTGAAATTTAGCCTTCTAATCCTTAAGATATAGCACATACCTCAGTAGCTCCAAGAACCTGGTTGTGTACTCTTCATCTGTCATTGACCCCATCTTTAGTTCATAAAATTATTTGGCCTTACTATCATATTACCTCTCTAATAAGTACTTATTCCTGAAAAGCCTCATGAACTCATGCCAACTCAAGTCCTCTGTTACGATGTCTCTTACCCGCTTCACTTCTTCCCACCATATGTCTGATTTAACTTTCAAACCGAATATAGCAATTTTGGCCTTCATGTTACCTGTGTACTCATGCAACTCAAATAATTTGTTCATTCCAAGTATCCAATCCTTTGCATCTTTTGGTTTCTTCGAGTCTCCATCAAAAGGAGGTGGTTTGAATTTCTTAAATTCATCTAGAAAGTATCCCCTGTCACTCTTCCTGTAAGGATGGTATTGCTGACGATCATGATATCTATCTGAATCAGAACTAGAATGGTACTTGTATTCATCACTCCTCCTATCCAGAGTGTCCAACAACCTGCCATCTCTCACTATATAAGCTCTATTTTATTTTTTTCTACCAATAGAACTATTTTCGTATGCCTAATTAGTTATTTCCTCTTTTCCATGGCTAATCCTAAGTGTCCCTTGCTGCTAAAATTATGAAAAACTCTGAAGAAGTATTGCATTCAATTTTGCTTGTTTCTCTTGTGCCTGTATGATCCTGTCATTATTTGCCTTACAAGTCCTTGTTTCTTCCTTTAGGCTTCTCAATGTGTTTTCCAAATCAGAAGAGTGCCCACCATGCTTCTCATATGAATCATAGGGAGAGTCCTTGTAGTCTACCATGTTTCTATCTATGTTGATCTTTCTCCTGCAAAACATAATATGTCAGCTAAACCAAATAACAATAAACCAACATACCTTAGTTTAATTTTGGGAGGAAACTTCCTGCAAGATCAAACAATCAGCGTAATACATGTGTATAAAATATCATAACAACATATAAACTTGTAGCACAAGGTATACTAGCGCATAAACATCATTCTAGTTGGAGTCTAGTCATAAATGCATGCTCATACCAAATGCGTAACCATACCAGTGAAACTTAACCACACACCATCACAAGCACGGACCATACACAAACACAAGTGACATGTAACCAAGCATGAACGACCAATGCATGTTCAACATATGACATCACACAAGCAAGCATCCATGTACAACACACAAGCATGACCAATATGTGATCTAGCGTAAACAAGCAATGCATATAAAACATGTAACAATATGTAACCGACCAACCGGGGTAAACATGTGATGAGAGGCTACTAATACAAGATTCAACCTCCTGTCTGACCTTAAGGAAGTGGAACCAATATAAACATGACAAACAAACCTTGTACAACATCAATGACACCCCCGAGAGCTAACCCTACCTTTAAGGCCTCTTACCCCTGGGTCACAGTGACCTTTTGGCCTCTTAGACGTAGGCATAGCACTACATGTGAGTGGGTGGGAGCATATAGCCGTAGGAATAACACTGCAAGCCAGTGGCTAGGGCCCCAATTGCTCAGTTATGTGCCTGCGGATCTGGGATTTGAGCCACCTTTTCAGGCCCAGAGCCCAGGTCATTGCCAAAAACTTCATGAAAAGTTTAAACATGATAAATAACAACAGGACAATGATATAGAAGCAATCACACCAAGAAGAACTCATCTGGGCCCCTCCTAGCCATGACATGCACATTGTCAAACATGTCACAAACATTGAATCAATAGGTGTAAACAATATATTTAAGCAGAAGGGTATCATACTTAACTGAGAACCACTAAGAAGCATTGCTCCCTTACATCATTAGCTCCAATACAATCTATTTGACCATAGATACAATGTGAATTCATTTACAAGTAAAACCATGGAGAGAGCAATACATCATCATTAATAAAATACATGCTTATAACCAGCATAATAAAAACAGAAATACAATAGATACAACAACAATAGAATCCACATAATCAGAAGTATAATTATACATAAAATACCAAAGCAATGAATTTCTCATTAATGAATATAGAAACCAACCAGGGATGGGACTACCATGTTCCACCCAACCATAGATTGGTTGAGCCAAATATCTCTTCAGCCAATCACCCCCGTGCCATATTCCAAGCATGAATGTGGGACTCATAACCAACCAAAAGAACCAAACAAATATGAATGTTATCGGATTTCTCCCCCTACACCGTGAGGAATTTGAGTGCCTCCTAGTCTCTTAGGATTTATCGTAATCCACAATCTGAATCATGGATAACTAGGCCCTAAACCAATACATACTCTCTAAGCGTTACCATACATCCTGTTGAGTCTCAAAAGTGTTTTCCATATTCATACATATTTCCATTATGTCATAACCATTTAGTTCTTATTTCATAGCCATCTGACCTAAAACCCTACATCAAGTAACCATTTTCATAAATATATGGGTGAGGATTCTTGTTTTCCAAAGTTATTTATTTTATGTATTTAAAGTGAATTTATGATTAGAAACTAGAAAATTAACATAGTTTCATATATCTATATATGTGTTATGAGTTTTGTGACATATGTAGGTCAAAAGGAGACTTCTAGAAGACCCTTATGTGGCACTCTAAGGCCAAATTCGAATTTGGTTGGAGAAGATTATGGGATCAAGAGGATATGTGTCTCACTTCCTTGTTGTATTGAAACTCTAAGAGGATATGTATCTCATTTCTTAGTTGTGTTGAAACTCTAGAAAGACATGTGTCTTATCATTTCCTATTTTGATTGTAACTCTAGAGATGGAGGGAGAGATTCATGGACTCCCATTAATGAGATAACTCCTCATATTTTGTATAAATAGGAGAAGCTTTATCCTATCATGGGTAATGAAAAAGTAGTGAAATAGGAAAAGGAGAGAAAAGGAATAGAGAGTCTTTTGTAACAAAGCTTAAGATGGAATGGGATGTAGATTTGTGAGTTTTTCTTAATAAAGAAGTTCTTTGATGTTGTTTTGATTACATCTTCAAGGAGCTAAGGATTACACCAAATTGGTAGCAGAGGGCCCCTGCTATCCAAGGAGGCTTTTACATGTTTTCTAGATAAGTTGTTTTCAATTCTGTTTTGTCATATTTCCTTACTTAGATTTCTTTCTGAAATCATAGCTTTTAGCATTATTTTTCATGTCATTTGCTTAGATAAAGGATCCTCATGATATTGCAGTTAGTCTCTTTCTCAAGGTCTTCCAAAACATCTTTATTAAATGAATGGGATTCAATTGTGATATTTTGAGTTATTAGCATTTCATTTTCTGTTATTTAGTTTTTAGTGTTTACATTATATTTCTTTAGGCAGAGTCAGTAAGAGGGCCAGAAGCTTCTGGTTCCATCCTTTCTAGTAAAGGTGAAATAACCAGTAAAAGCCCCTACTGTCAATCTCTGTATAAGAAATATTTTGTTAACACAATTTTAGATTAGATTCCTCATTATACTGTAATTAGTCTCTTTCACAAGCTCTTCCAAAAAACCTTTAATTCACGAATGGGACTAAGTTGTAGTATTGTGAGTTATTGATTGTTTTGCTTCATAGAAGATCCTTATCACATTATGATAAATCTCTTTCAAAAAGCTCTTCCAATAAACCTTTAACTCATGAATGAGATTTGGTTGTAATGTTATAAGTTGTTTCAGCATTTCATAGGAGATCCTTACTACATTATAGTAATCTTTTTCTCAAGCTCTTCCAACAAACCTTTATCAAATGAATGAGATTTCACTATAATGTTTTAAGTTTTTGCAATTAGATTAAAAGATCCTCATTATCTTACAACCATTCTTTTTCTTAAAAGTTCTTCCAACATATCAATATTAGATGAAGGAGATTTGGTTGTATTATGTTGAGTTACATTTCATGTTCATTTGCAAGCTAGGATATCCATGGATTAGAATGTTCTGTTTTTCATCATTTTCCTAATTAGAGATAGAATTTACAATCTGTTTTGAGTCTAAGGTTACTTTTTCTTTTCTTTTTGACATAGATTTGATTTCATCTGTTGAACATAGAGTAGCATACTAATTAATAAAAAGACAAAACCCCCAAAAACATCAATAAAACATCAAAACGACGAAGTAAGAAGTAGGTTTCTTAAGCACATATAGTGCACCACACTTCATCAATTTAGTAGCCCTGGTTGATAATTTATGTTAGCAATTTAGGACACTAAATTGACTACACACATCCCATCCCGAGAGTACTAGGCCCAACAGAGAGCAATCCACCTCTTGGCGTTACTGTATATCCCACCATCCACTGACAAGGATTCATAGGCCGACCGAGGCACACAATCTGGATTTACCACAACCCATAGGTTGGCTTAGGAGTTACTAGGGCAGTGGCTTTACCATTATCCACAGTCCAGTTCAGGGACCACTAGGCCATATGTTTATCATTTCGGAGATCCACCCCACTCAACTTTGAATCCATCTGGCAATCCAGCTTAACCGAAGATAAACCCATCCCATCAAAGCTATATGGAAATGGCAAGGTTAGGTTGAAAACACTGTCACCCATGGAGAAACCCATGCCAAGATAGAAAAGAACCACATGCAATACCATGCATTCCAGATCTAGCAAGGAAATCACATATGAAAATCAATACCTACAAAGAATCCTGGTGTAGTTGCTTGATCCTACTCTTCCTTGCTTTCTTTTCCTTTCTTGCTCCAATGCCAAAGTTTTCCAAGAAAACTCTAAGTGTCCAAGAGTGAGTGAGAGAGAGAGCCAATAATGAGAGAGCTCCAAACATGATCTGAGAAAGGTACCAATTGATACTCAGAATCCTTTTTATAGAAGAAGCCTCTATTTTCTTCATTTTCCTCCTCACATGCAACCTATGACCTTTCATCTCCCTTTTCTCCTATTTTCCATTATTTTCATAAATAAATGTGCCAAATATGCCATTTTTCCTTTCCAAAGCCTTTTCCTTTGCCAATTTTCTTAGTTGTCTTAAACCAAATGAACACCCACCATAATTCCTTGCCCAACATTCATATTGGAATAAGTGTCCCATCAATCGTGGTTATTATTTTTAACTTTATTACATGGAATGTTCACCAGGGCTACTACATGCTCAAAGCTTCTAGAAATTGAGGCTTCAAGATTCTCTCTCTTTTTCTAGAATTTATAGAACCAATGCAGGTGAAAAGGGGAGCAACCTGTAGGTTATCAACACAGGCCACATTGGAGCAACCTGTAGGTGAACGCAGTCCAACAAGAGGCTAGGGAGTGTTGTTCCTAAAACTAGCTCATATGATTCAATTTTAGGAAGAAACTTTGGGGAATGAAAGAGGCATGCTTAGGGATTTATGAAATGATGATGAAAATGTTGAAAAGGAAGTTTATTTATCCCATTAAGAAGCCTATTGACCAAATGTGACAAAATTTCCAATAACATATTACCCCTAAAGCGCAAAGTCATAAATGATGACTAATGAATGAAGTGCTTTACCTTGTGACAAGTCAAGATCAATAACAACCAACAAGATTCATCTGTTACAATAAATTTATATCATGACATATTTTTCTGAAGGAGGCATACCCATACTCAACACATAAGATAACATCACATGTAGAAAGACCAAAAGACACATCCACATAAGACAACTGGTTGAGCCATAGCTGGATGGTTGTATGTATGATCATGGCCATCATACATTGTGATCTCTGTATAACTCCTTAAATCGCATCCTGGATGGATGAAACTAGATCTGGGGTCTTCTATCTCGTTCACATGATCAAACCAACGTACAAGTCTAACTACGTGAATAAATGCCCTGATGTCTAATATGGTAGACACCATCTGATTACTGGTCAGTGATGTAAGTCGTTAACAGGCACGAGAGAAACCACTGATGATGTTAATGCCTCTCAAGAAAATATAGTAAAATCCGTATGGTGTGAATAAATGAGTTTATTTTGAACATCACACAAAGTCTTTTAGTCAAAGGCCAATGATGTAAACCTGTTTCCGAGAGTGAGAAAACTTTCCATTGATGTATGCAAGCGCCAAGGTACCAAAGGGTTGTTTCTAAGTTATTTCCTAGATAATGTGCTAATGTCGACAGGAAGAGACTCGTCGCAAGAGGGCCTTGATGTGTCCCCCATCAACAACACGAAATGAGTATCATGATTGAGACATAATGATGTTGATACGAAAATGGATCAGGAAAAGCAAACATGGAATGAAGGCTTAACAATATTGTAACGAATATCAATTGAATGACTTCTCTTGAACACACCGATGACACTGAATGGAGTTGGTAGCATTGAACCAAAACCGAAATGGAGGCTCTAAAAAGGTACGATGAACCGAAAGACAAGCAAATTACCCAATCCAAAAACCACAGAGATGAAATGGAAGAGTATCATGTTCAAGAGAAACTCGCTGACATTAGAAAATGGAGTACCCTGTTTTCCCAATTTCCCTAACCATACTGGTTAGTACCTCTTTATTTTTTAACAATATTGAGGAGGATAACATGTGATTGATATGTAAGTTCACCCTTTGGACGAATCCCTCCAAGTATATTTAATGAACCCTAAGAAGGAGTTGTTCGGCCTTGTCATGTTTGATAAGTCCATCGTTGTTTGATGTTTTAATGAGTCCAGCGAAGGTAAAACTCAACATCTTTTTAATTTTTAGAGAGTTTGAAAAAGATACAAAAAATAAAACTCCAGATGTCCCTTTTTGTAGATAGCCTCTTGAGTACGAAAAGGTAAAAAACAATACTCAAGAGAACCTCCTAGCCGTGTTTGACTAAGGTATTCCTTTTTCGTAAATAGTTTATCTCAATATGGAAAAGATTTAAACTTATACTGAGTAGACGTGTTTTCATTTACTTTAACGAGTTCGAAAAGACAAGTGATCGATAATCTTTTCATATTTTGGGAGTTTGAGAAGAGCTTAAAGATAACTCCTCCTAGAGGAACAAGTGGTATAAAGGGTAGCAACTAGTTCTGGTCATGATGGAACTACTCAAAACATGTAGAGGTTACGAGCCTCGCTTATAAGACCACTCATTGGAGCGGTTACTCAGGAAAGGGTAAAACAACCAAGTGAAAGTGTATGGTCGGCTAAGAAGATGGTGAAGATGGAATGAGAAAACCAAAGCTCATCTGGAAAAAACAGGCTTATAAAAATGGAAATCATGAGAGGTAAAGTGGGAATGGTTTCATTTTTTTACACAATCTTGAAACATGGTAGACTATACTTGGAATTGGTTTCATTTTTACACAAGCTTGAAACAGAGGAAACCTATGCTTGAGATAAGTTTTCATGCCCCTATCATAATGACTTAATTTGAGGTACATGCCCCCCAAAATTAATTTCATTAACCTAAGTAGACTGCTGGTTACTAATAAGTGGATGGATTTAAGGTTCATTTACGAGATCAAGTGAAAGACTAGATTGGGATTTTACGAGATCTAATTAAAGACTCGACTTGGAAGGGGATCCGTTTCATTTTTTAATGAGCCTGACATAGGAAAAGAACTATGCTCAAGATTGTTTCATGTTTATACGAGCTTGAAATGTATAGGAAACTATGCTCGTAGAAATCTATTTCATTTTTTAATGAGGTTTACATAGTAAAATAACCATCGTCATAAGAGCTTGTTTCATTTTTTAACGAGGTTGACACAACGAAAGGAACTGTGCTCGGGGAACCTTGTTTCATTTTTCAACGAAATTGACACAAGAAAAGGAACTTTGCTCCGAAACCTGATCATGGCTCGTAATAGGCCATGGCTTCTAAGAGGTTATCATCATATGGGAGAACAACACTTTGGAAGGGATACATATCAAGGGATCTAATAGAAATATCGGGTTCTAATGCCCCCAATACAAGATGCACTATATCATCGACTATATCATCAGTAGACATGGGCAGGGAAAAATTTGCCACATAATTAATATGTGGTAGTGGACTTGATGCCACTTGAATATAAGGACCATTTAGGGAAGTTTGTTGTTTGGGAGTCATATTAGGACCAATGAATTAAATTTGGTCAAAGGTAATGATTCTTCCTTCATGTGGAAAAAACATCACATGAAAGAGTGAAGAGACAAGAGCTCCCATGACATAGATATAGTCACGCCCAAGGAGTAAATGAAAATCCAAAGGGCCTTGGACTACAATCACATTGATATAGACAATATTTGTTCCCAAAGTAATAGGCAACTTAGGAAGGATCCCTAATGATTTACTGGTTCCTCTGTTAAAAGCCAACACATTCTGGGTGACAGGCACAAGTTGCGGAGAACCTAAAGCTTTCCAAGAATTTGAGGACATAATACTAACATATGCAACTTCATCTATAATTTTTCCAGGTATAGACATATCATAAGCTAGTACTATGATCTGGAAGGGCACGTAAGGAGGAAGATGCTATCTTGCCAATCGACTCCAATTAAAGGAAGTGACCATACTACTTGGCGAGGGTGTCATGGGAACGAGAGAACTTCCCCATTGATCCATGGGAATGGGAGAAATATTCCCTTGTGCCATAGGAACAAGAGGATTTGATCCTTGTATCATGGGAACAGGAGGATTCCCCCCCAGTTCATTGGAATCTGAAGAAACAAGAAGAACCTGAGTGGTATGAACTTCACTCTCTTTGGGAAAGGTATGATCATCTAAAGGTGGAATCGAGTCAAAAATTTTCTTAACCAATGTTTGGTCGAGAACGGACTCATGGGATTCACATTCAGGGAGAGTGGGATTGAGTAGAGATTAATTCTAATCAATCACTTCGTCAACTAGTGGAGGATTGGGAGAAAGCTTTCGATAACCAGCTGGAAGTCGTGTCTAAGAAGCTGTAAGGTTTTCCAACACTTTTGAGGCTTAATCCATATAGGGACAAAGGTGAATAAGATGATTCCCTTCACATAACCTACATGGAAATTTGACTTTACCCTTTTTCCCATGGACCTTGCTATCACTAGTTGATGGTTTATCACCAGCATGATCTCCAGAGGATGATGACAAAGGCTGATGTGAGCCTGTGGACTACACTTCTAATACCTTGGGAATACCAGGACAATTTATAAGAAGGTGGTCATCCTTACATAACATGAAAGGGAATTTAACTTTGCGGGGCTGATTGGAATAATTCTCTATACTAGTTGCACCGATAGAAATGGTTGCTTGGTTTCCCCCTTTCTTATTTTTCTTCTTCTTATTTGTCCTTTTCTTCTTCTTCTTAGATTCCTCATTACTAGAATAAAAAATTTCACTAGGCGAGGAGGAAGAAAGGGATAAAGAAACAATAGGTAAAGAATGCAAATGGTCAAATTTATGATCAACTTGAGGTTGATATTATTCAGGTGGAGGAGAAATTGGTTGAGGAGAAGTTTGGACATTCATAACCATAGGGTTCAAATACAACTAAACTAGTAAACAAATGGTAAATCCGGGAAGGGACAATGTTTCCATATAAGGAGCACCAATATTTCCAAAAGAAAGAAAAGGACCATGATTCATGTCAGAGGGGTTTCCTTTATTGGTATACTCGGGAACTATTTCCATCAGTATCAACCTAAGATCCACTAAGGAGGTGTTCCACAAGGAGGATGTTATTCCGAGGTCAATTAATTGATTTTAGAAATTAACCAAATAAATAAATCAAAGAGGGTAATCTAGGCATTAAGGTTTACCAAGCAACCATGGACTGGAATATACACCTTGAATAACCTAGGACTTAATGTACGACAACCAATCTCCCTGAATGTTGTGTTTGGTGTATCACGGTATACAAGGCGACATACTCGGTTACCTATGGATGGATAGAAACCTATAGGGGCCTCCCAAAATATACTCGATGGTACGTGGGAGTGCAGTCCATAGTAGTGTTTTCTAATGCGTATTCGTTGGATGAGAGAGTTCCCATTTAATTATCATGTGTGGATCTCCATTTGATATACCCAAAGGTACGTGGAGAACGATCCTATACACTTACGTACGTGGAACGTGAAATCACCTCTGGGATGCAACGCTGGAAAACAACGACACCTCCTACGTTTAACGACGCTAGAACACGTCTCTATACTAAACATATAAATTTTCTCATTAATGTTACAAATGCTCCTTAGGTTGATTCAATAAATTTTACTGTTTATTTTTTATTAAATTTCAATTTTGGGCCAACCACGAATGTCACCTGAATATCCTAAAAAGAAATCCTAGCATGAGAAAATCGAAATATTTCTCTTTCAATGAATATATAGCTAAGGAAGTGAAGACACAATCAATATGCAACATACAACATACAACAAATGAGATACAATATGTTATGTCCCTTTCAATGTAACTGCTCCTATATCAATGCACATACAAAACCCTAAATTCCAATGCAATTTTTTTTCTTTTCAACACACTTAATTTTCGAAATGAGGAAAACTAAGATGCAAAAGTTTAATCACTGATTCAAATACACTTTTTAGAATGAGGAATAGAACAACAATTCATCCAAATAATCAATTACCAAACAAAACTAGTTTTCAAGTGACCTAATGATGAGAACAAATAAAAATCGAAACCAATCCTTACCAAAGGAAATAAAACACAAATGCAAGCCGAATGGAAGCTTTTTGAGAGACCACAAGACACTCAAGACTAAGGGAAGGTCAACTAGAAGTAGGTTGGTCAAAGAGGCAATAAAAAACAAGAGACAAAGAGGCACTAGTTCTTTGCAACGCAGGTACAGAGAGGGCACAGGTGGGGTGCAACGCTTTGATAGAGGCACAAGGGGTGCGTTGGTCTAGGGATAGATTATTATGACACAAAAATTGACAATGGGACTCAATAAAATCACTTTATAGGTCTATTCTTGTCTGATTAAGACAACAAAGGTATATAAAATAGGTAAACAAACACAATGGACAAACAAACCACCAAGGGACTACAATTTTCCCCAATATGGTCGCCAATTTTTTATGCAGGATTTATGACCATGGACGAAAGTATCTCCCCTTGGTCTTGTGGTCTAACCTAGAACAACGGAGAGACAAGGAACCTACTTTTTTCCTTAAAGTAAATAGATGACGGGATTAAGCCCACCTGGAATCCATCGCATGCTTCACTCCTTCTTTAGCTTGAATGCTCCAATCATAGCTCTGATTTCCAAAATTAGAACCTGCACAGTCAGACAACACAAGCCAAGAAACTACGGAATCTATGCAGCATCATCTAATCACTTTATTCAATAGATCAACATGGTATTGAAATACTTTAAATAACAACATTATATATAGGAAAAGAGATAACTCTTTTCATTAATAGAAATGGAGTGAGTTACAACGAAAAATATTTGTTTATCTTATAGAAAATATCCTCCAAGTTGACTTGCGACACCTCCAATCACCCTAAATGCATGAAATGATCTATCTCACAATAGCAACATAAGGGTAGAATCACTCTCCAAAATCCAACCTCTTGGATATGGAAGGCCGTAAATATATAGAGGAGTGGGGTAAGTTGGGAGTTCTTATCCTTTTACCAATCTAGGGATTGAGATCCACTCTTGAGGGGAGGATGAGATATTAGGGTAAGGGATGGAAACTACAAGGTAGGATAGGATATGATTCGAGATTTTTTATCTAACGTAAATGGTTACAACAGATCCTAGAAGCCTCTAGAAATGGAGGCTTTAGGATTATATCTCTTTTTCCTGAATTTCTAGAACCAACGCAAATGCAAAGGGGAGAAACCTGTAGGTGATCAATGCAAACCACAATGGAGCAACCTATAGGTGAACACAGTCCAACAAGAGGCCAGGGAGAGTTGATCCTAAAACTAGCTCAGATGAGGCAGTTTCAGGCATAAAATTTGGGGAATGAAAGAGGCATGCTTAGGGCTTTGTGAAATGATGATGACAAGGGGGAAAAGGACATTGATTGATCCCATTAGGAGGCCTATTGGCCATATGTGACAAAATGACCTATAACACTAGAGATAAAAGTCACATACCAAACGACTAGTCAGTTCAATTATTTATTCATTTCATTGACATTATGGGGAAATATTTATTACTTGGTGTAGAAGAAACAAGAAATACAGGTTATATATCAGGTGCTTTGAATTCCATCTTTATTACTTTAATTTCCAAAGTATCAAAAGCTATTTATTTTATGCACTACTGGCCTATTTATTTGTGCAACACAATTTATATAATAATGTTTAAGATAATTTCAAACATGATGAAACCCACTCTGTCTAAATAGATTGGGTTGGAACAATTTGATTTTCTACAACATCACCAGATTCAAGATGTAGTGGCTATAGAGAAAGAGTGTTTACACTCTATTAAGATTAATAAACAAGATATTGTGCTATTGAAACTTGATTTACATAAGGCATTTGATTGTGTCAACTGGTCTTTCCTACGAATGATAATACATAAGATTGGTATCTTGGTTTTGGTTGTTAATTGGATCATGTCTTGTGTATCATATGCTAATTTCACGGTTTTAATCAATGGAGTTCCATCCAATTTTTTTGAGTCCACTCGGGGACTTTGACAGGGATGTTCTCTCTCGCTTATTCTCTTCCTACTTGTTATTGAGGGCACTAATATATTAATCATGGATTCACAACACCTTGGTACATACACGACTGTGCAGGTTACTAAAAATATTCAAATCACACATCTAATAATTGTAGATGATGTCATTTTCTTTGGAAAACCATCAATGTTGGATTATTAGAAATTACATCGGATAATTAGATTATTTGGCGAGCCATATGGATTATTTATGAACTCTGCTAAATCCTTATTGATCTCCTCTTTGTTGTAATAAACACAATTTTTGGATATTGTTGATATATTTCAAGTGGATTCAACGACTTTGGATTAGGGTTTTAAGTACCTAAGTTTTTTTCTCAAACTTAATGTTTACAAAAACAAATATTGGTACTCGCTTATTGATAAATTTGAACACAAATTGTTCTCTTAGTTTCATAGATGGCTTACGATGGGCAGTAGACTGATACTGGTACATACGGTATTACAAGGGATTGTGGTATATTGGCTTCCCAAATTCATTGTCAACAGGATCAATTCGATAATATCTAAGTTCATATGGGTGGAGACTATAGATGCTTAGAAATACCATTTGGTTTGTTTAGAGATATTACCGATCAGAAAATAAGATGGAGGGTTGGGTATAAAGGACCTAGAAAAATTCTGCTAGACACTATTGAATAAGATTTTATGGAAGGCTTTCACTAGAGAAGGCATCTAGCAATGGATTAGTAAAGGGAAATATAGTCTATGGTTACTTGGATTAAGGGAGGCGCCCAATCTCCATGTGGGTTTCATATATTTGGAAGAGTTTAATGGTGGATAGACAATGGTTGTTTAGCAATATTAAGTGGTAGGTTGGGGATGGTACAAGGATTGAAATTGGGCTTGACCCTATATGTGGCGTCACTAGTGATCATATGTTTCTGACTCCATTTTTTCATCAACTACATAATCATGGAGATTATACTTTGAATCATATATGTTCTAATTCTGATGCTCCACTTCCAATTTGGACTTGCTCACAGGCAATGGGCCTTATTGGTCAGATGGATATTTCTTGGGATAGGTATTTATTAAATCTTACTTTGGCTGACATCACACTCATCGATAAAGCTAATATTTACTCATGGGGAATTATTGCATGCAGTGGTCATCTTTCGGTGGCGGAAGCCTACCGGTTTATTATACCTTCACCTCTAGACTTGATGGCCTACATATGGTACTACGATATTTAGGGTTGGTAGATTCCCTTAAAACTAAAATGTTTTGGTTGGTTGGTGTTGTCGACAATTGTTGTCTCTCCTAGAGATAGTCTAGAGCTACCATAGACCAGTGCCTAGGACATATTAGCATAGCAGGAGGCATATGATAAAGCTTGGGTGTCAATCCAAAGGCTCCCCTGCTATCTCTTGTAGAACAAGGAAATTGATTTGAAATGGGATAAGAAATCATAGAAACTGTCACAGGGAAAGTAATGTTGCAGAAGCACAATGCAAAGCTCCAATATTAAAGCATCAGACAATTAAGAGACAATTTACTGTTAAGAGGGCCGATTCAAATAATATATCATAGAAATCAAATATCAGAAAGTGTATGTGGTGAAAGAAACATGAGGAGAATACTAATTAACCTTGAGCTGATACCAAGATACACAACAGAACCATATATGGGCTTATCAATTTAAGAATCCATACATGACAATGGTGTTTTAAAAGCACCTTCTCAAAGCAACTAATATAGCAGAAATATGGATGAATGAACATGGAACAATATATCATGCCTGAGCCATATTTAAAGTGCTTGACTGTTTCAAGTATGGGCATCAACTAGGATGAATCCTTACCTAAAACCAGTGAGCCACTCGCATTCTAGTAACATGATACGAGAAGATGTATGAAATGAAATATTGTATTAAACATATAAGAGAAGTTTACATACTGTGAGATATCAAAGACCAGAATCCTCTAAAACAGACAGAACTCCTCTTCACTGAGACCCTACGGGCTCTGAGCCTTCATACAAAGCTTTACAAAATGTATACAAAAATTCCTTTCACAGCGCAATTTTCTGATAAAAGTCTGGAACCCTTACAATGTCTTTTTCCTCCCTTTTTATAGAGGAAGGAGAAGAGAAATTAATAAAAGAAGTAGGCGAAACATTTAATTTGCTTAACTTGAACAAAATGGTGGAAAAATTCGCGCCCTTGTTGCTTAATTAATATGCTGAGCTATAGGTACTCTGAGGCCGGCTCCATGAAGTAAATGCTGTAGGTGCAAATTCCAGGGATAAGACATGAAGAATAAAATATGTAACATTCTGTACTTTCCTGAAGAGAATTTGGCTGAAGTAAACCTTGAGGGCATGATTTTCTGTGAAAAGATCTTTCTAGTGATCTGCAAGGTCTTCGATCTGGTACTTTGCCTCCAAAAGGGTATGTAAAAGCCCCAAAATCCTTAAATACATTTCTTTAATCCCCTGCTCTTCACTGATATTCTCTACCTGCGCCATTAATTCTTCATCTGCTCAACCTGTGCATTTGAATGACCTTGGAGGGTTTGATAGATTTAAATCCTTGCTTTCTTTAATAGTGGTCATATCATAGAGGCTCCCGGATCTTTTTCATAAATTTTGGTCCTGAAACATAGTCCTGTCATGCATTCTCGGCTTCTGTAATGGAGGCGATGAATCATGATAATTCTCCGCCAAGGCAAACCTGCAAAACCACAAACTTGTTAAAGAAAGCTAGAAACGGGGGGGGGGCGAATGCGGTGATGACCATGGAGATGGTGATGCAGACTGGGCGGAGTGATGAAACGATGTGGGGCGACGGGGAGATGCAGAGAAACGATGGAGGATGAGCTGGTGATAACTTTCCATGTGAAACGTAGAAATATGATTTACGAATGAAATATGTGGATGGCGGAGGAAAAATACAATAGACGCGTGGATGATGACGTGGTGGGAGATTCGGTCAACAGGCGGTCACGCGAATGATCTAGGCCACACGATCATTTAAACAAGATCAACGGTTGAAACTTAGTCAGAGGGCGATGGAATGGCGGGCCTGGGGTGCCGTATATTTAAATTAAAACTTGTGCAGCTTGGGAGATTGGCAGCCGTTGGATGGAGCGCTCGGGATCAGACGACTCACGTTAATTCTACTGCGCGTCCGGGATTGAACGATAACGCGCGAAATGGAGCGGTTTTGGAACAGTGGCTTGGGACACGCGGCAATCAGCGTATGGAATCACTGCAATTTGCGGAATACCGCCTGCCCAGCAAAGGTGGTGCGAAAAAATCAGGCTGGTTTCAGGGGTAAGGCGTGGCAGGGACCACCGGATAGGGACAGGTTGAGGATCGTCGATCTGTGGCATGATCGGATGGCGCACAATGCACCCGATGGCCGTGTATGGTAAGCGATTTTTGGTCTAGCACGAGGTCTAGCACCTTGGTTACGTGGGGAATAAAGTGCAAGGGGCGGGGCTGAGACCGAAAGGAGATGGGCCCCAAAATATTTTCAAATATGGAATTTGGGCATTAAAAATGTGATTTTAAAGCTAAGAGAGGGCAACGATATACAACTAATGAACTTTACAAGACAGGGCGAGAGAATTTGATGATTTAAACCAGATGGCTCATGGGAATTTTGATAAGGGGAAGATCGTGGTCAACATTGGCTCCATCTGGGGATGACACGTTCATCCCTGGACGTGTCGAGAACCTGCAGACCCTGTTTAAACAAAAACTGTAGCAAAACTAATATACAGTATGGTACATCAGGTGCTTGCTGCCTGAATCAGAACTGGAAATAGGGCTTTAGAAATTGGCCGTTTACAGGGGCATCAGGTAAGTCACCCTGTAAATTCTCCAATATAAACGTGTTATTGCCTCCCTGTTCCACAATTTTAAATGGGCCAAACCACAATGGATCGAATTTTCCATGCTTTCCCTTTTCAGCCCTCCAGACATCCCATCTGAGAACCAGATCACCAACCTGCAATTTCCTGTCTTTTGCGTGCTGATCAAATATGTTTTTCATTCTTTCCTGATATTCAACTAATCTCTGATTTATTTGGCCCCGTGTTTCCTCTAATTCCACCAGCTGATTAATTCTCCTGACCATATCATCTGGTTCTTCCTGAATTTCTTGTATGAAACGTGCCACTGGTAAGGCCAGCTGCACAGGAAACACAACTGCTCGTCCATATACCAACTCATATGGAGATTTCCCTGTTGCTCTCTTGCTGGTAATTCTGTTAGCCCATAGAGAAAATTTCAATTGGGAATCCCAATTCTTCTGATTTTCATTTATAGTCTTCTTCAAGGCCCTCACTAGGGTTTTTTTGGAAGATTTTGCCAAGCCATTTCCCTGTGGATAGTAAGCGGTGGAGTGCTTCAATATGATGTTATACTGCTGGCAGAAATTTACAAATTTTGCAGATTTGAAGGCCTGTGCATTATCAGTCACTATTTTAGCAGGACAGCCAAACCTGGATATGATGTTTTCTTCCATGAATTTTATGATGACAGTGTCAGTAGCATTCCTTGCAGGTATGGCTTCCACCCATTTTGTAAAATAATCTGTGACTGTTAATATCCATTTATGTTGTCCACTTGATGGGGGATGTATCTCTCCAATAAAATCTATTCCCCATTGTTGAAATGGCTTATTCACATGAACTGGAATCAGGGGCAGACCTGCCAACTTCTGTCTCTCCGCAAATTTTTGACACTTATCACATTTTCTGACCCAAGTAAAAACATCTCCAAATAATTTTGGCCAGTATAAACTAGCCTTTAGTAGTTTATGAGCTGTGGCTCTCCAGTTGTAATGGCCTCCACAAATTCCTTCATGGAATTCCATCATTATACTTTCCACTTCATCCTCTGTGAGGCACATGAGTAGAATGCCTGAAGGATCTCTCCAATATAATTGGCCATTAGCAACTATGTACTTCTGTGATTTTAATCTCAAAGCCCTGTATTTTGCTTTATCACAGCTGGGAGGACAGCTGAGTGTCAAAAGGTATTCAACTATTTCTTTGTACCATGGACTGGTGAGGTATTTTATATGAAACTTCTGAGTAGCATCCTTCACTCCTTGCTGCTCTCTTTCATTTTCAGATTCTTCATTTGAAAGCATAGACAAGTTTATGCCCAGATCTTGATAGTTAGATTTTGATAAGATCCTTGCTAGCCCCTGTCCTTTTATCAACTTTGTAGGTCTGATATCCAAATCATATTCCTGTATTTTTGCAATCCATCTCCCTCTTTTCCCTTCACTGTCTCCCTGAATGAGAATGTCTTTAACAGATGCAGTAGGGACATATGCAGTAATGTGGGACTGCAAAACATACATTTTAAAGGCTTTGAGGGACTTTACTAGGGCATATGCCTGTTTTTCTAATATATTATATTTCAATTCAGCATCATGGAGCACTTGGCTGAAAAAGGCAATAGGCTGCTCATATCCATCTTCATTTTTCTGTAACAAAACTCCAACTATTGTATGAGGTGAAGCAAAAGAAAAGATCATGAATGGCTTTGCATAATCTGGTCCAACTAGCACAGGAGCTTCAACAAATGCAGCTTTAATTCTAGCAAAGGCCTCCCGTGATTCTTGTGACAATTTCACCTCATTGTTCTTTTTCAGCATATCAGTTATATGCCTAACTATCTCAGCATAGTTAGGAATAAACCTTCTCAGAAAATTTTTCGGCCTAAAAACACTTGCACTTCTTTCTTATTCCTGGGGAGAGGAATACTATTTATAACCTCCACTCTTTTGGGATCTATCCTTACCCCATCTTTAGTCACAATATGCCCCAAAATTTTGCCTTCCTCTAATGCAAATAAAGACTTTTGTGGATTAAGAGAAAGACCATACCTTCTACATTTTTCAAAATTTCTTTGTAAATGCTCAATGTGTTCAGCATCATTCTTTGAGAACATTGTAATATCATCAAGGTATACTACCAAAAATTTATCCTGCTCCCCAACGAAAGCAATATCCATCGCCCTCTGAAAGGTAGCTCCTCTGTTAATCAGCCCAAAAGGAATCCTGGCATACATGAATGTCCCCCATGGTGTAATGAAAGCAGTCTTCTTCTGGTCTTTTGGAAGTACAACCACCTGATTATAACCAGAAAAACCATCCATCATTGACATTCTAGAGGCTCCCACCACTTTCTGCAGGATGTGGTCCATCTTAGGCAGTGGATAATTATTCTTTAAAGATGCTCTATTTAAATTCCTGAAATCCACACATAGCCTTATTTCTCCATTTTTCTTTCGGACAGGGACAAGGTTCGCCACCCATTCTGAGTACCTCAATGGTACAACTATTTTGGCCTTTAGCAGCTTCTTGATTTCTTTTTCAATGGAGGGAAGCATCAGAGGATTTATCTATCTGAGCTTCTGCTTATAACGTCTTGCATCTTCCCTCAAAGGAATTTTGTGCTGCATTATACTAACATCAAAAGTTTTAAGGTCCTGATAGGACCATGAAAATACATCTTTGTATGATTGAAATAATTTCAGGTATTTTTCTTTATATTCCTCTAGGACCTTCTTAGATAGCTTTACAATTTTAGGCTCAACATTGGTACCCAGATTCAGATCTTCTACCTGATTTTCTTCTACTATTTTGCTAGGCTACAATGGGATATCATTTTTGTCAAATAATCTTTCTAGAGGCACCAGCCCTCTAGGTATAACATTCCCTTTCAATTGTAGCACTTTATTACCTACCATTTTCTCTTCCCACTTATTTTCTGAAAAATCTTCAGCCTCATCTTCTTCACAATCATCAATCTCCATATTGGAGAATTCTCCCATTGTCTCCAAGAATTTCTTCATCTGTTCATCATCTTCAAATACCTGCCAGTGCTTAACATTATCTGGGATTGATGGCCTATAACGTACCTCAATTTCATACCTCAAGAGAGGATTCTAAGGAGGACGAAATGTACTGGCAGCTACAGCAAGTGAATCTGCCATTCTATTCTGCTCCCGGGGCATGAAATGGATATTAAATGCTGAGAGGAAGATCTCCACCATGTCCCATACTTCATTTCTATAAGCCCTCAGCCGGGGGTGTTTGGTTTGACACTGATTTCTGACTTGTCTGACCACCAGCTCAGAATCTCCCAGAACTTTTAAACTCTGTATACCCATGCTCCTGGTTGTTTGCAGTCCCAATAGTAGTGCTTCATATTCAGCCACATTATTAGTAGCTTCGTATTCCAATTTAAAAGACAGTGGCACCCATTTTCCTGTAGGAGAGATTAATAATACCCCAGCCCCATTACCTTCTCTTGAATTTGCTCCATCAAAATGTAGAGTCCATATTCCTGTTTCATGGTCTTCTAAAGGCTGCTCAGATTTGATTTGACAGAAGGAAGGTTCATGAACATAATTTTGATCTTCTTCCAACATCAAACATGAAAAATCTCCTTCTTTGATGTAGACTGGTGAATTCTCTGAGCTGTCAGCCTTGGTCACCATTTTGACAAACCTGGTTTCTCTGTACAATCTCCTCTCCTGACCACCAAAAAATGGAATAGTGGCATACGTTAAGTCTAGTTTGAGTGACCCACCAATTTTTGTTCCCCAGGACCTTGACAACAACATGCCAAAGTGAGCTAGTATATCAGCCACCACAATGTCCATTACCACACTTTTTGCTGGAATTTGGGCCAGATTGACCACTAAATCTTTGGAATCAAATGAATAGAGGTCTTTATATGGACGTGTGATTTGTAGACCTAGTTGCTCCATGACTGACAAAGGCATAAGATTATGGGAAGCTACAGAATCTAACATACAATTGTGCAACAACAGGTCATGAATAACTAGAGACACATAGAAAGGAGGAGTAGAAGGGTCTATCTCCTCGACATGTGGGCCAAAAATTACCATGGGTCTTTCTTCTTGAAGATTAAGATTGGCTGGAATTATTGGTGCTTCAGGAGGGAGCAGTAAAGAAGTGACTTGAGATTGATATGCAGGTTGTTTCAATGGTTCAGTCAAAGGGACTGGGATTTTGACTTTCTCAAGTTCTTTTTGCAAATTAAAAGCAGGAGGGGAATTTTCTATTACAACTTCTTTTGACTCTTTATTTTCAGCTGAAGATTTAACTTCTTTTGATACAGGCTCAACATTAGGAGGGGTAGCTACTTTTGAAGAAGAAGGAGCTTGATCAACAGACTGAAAAGGTTTGTTCAGAGGACTCTTACCTTTATCTGTGACTTTTTTTCATTGTTGACTCCTTTTGAGTAGGTGCTTCCTTCTGGGGAGGCTCTTCTTCATGTTCTTGAGTCCGAGTTCTCTTTCTGGAGGATCTGAGATCATATCTCCTATTGAAATGTGCTTGCATGAAATCATTAAACTGCTTGCAGTAGTGATCAATTTCTGCATCTTCTGTGTCTTTGATCTCTTCTTCTTCTTCTTGTAATGGGCATTCTATTTCATCATTATTTGAAAAGGAAAGATTTGCATCTTGCAGTTCATAGGCAGCATCATCAGTGGAGTCATCTACTGGGCCTTCCAGGTACAATGGGTGTGGTACTTGATCCTGTTGCTCCTTGGCTTCCCTTGGAAATATTTGCAGGGGTGGCTTTCTATACTGAGGATTGTAACCTCTGTTTGGAGCATTATAAAAATTCTTGGGGGCTATATTCTTGGCCTCCAGCTCTAGCTTAACCATCTTTTTGATCATCTTGCTTATTTCCTCCATTTTATCTGAATCCTTATCCTGATTAGAGGTAGATACTTCCTCTTTACCCCTTCTTCTAGTATCCTGTTCAACTTTTCCTTTTAATTTTCCAGTGGAAGCAAAGTTTGCTTCTAATTCAAGTGCATCTGATTGAGCATCATCTAGGGTAGCAGGATTTCTTTCCCTGAGAGAGAAACCGAAATCTGAGTGAAAGGCTGCTATGAAAACTACTTTGGCAGCATTCTGATGGGGCTTCATATCTGTAGGGAGGTTAAGATATAACTTATTGAATCTCTTAATAAACTATGACACCCCTTCATTATGTTTCTTCTTGAGTGTATTGAACTCAGTAAGACACTGTCCATGATCTTTCTTTTCTCCCCATTTTCTAATAAAAGTATTCTCCATATCATCCCAAGTGGTTATGGAACGGTTTCCCAATGTCTTGAACCATTTTCTGGCTTCACCGTCCAAAGATTGCACAAATAGTCTTAAGACTACATCTAGATGTTCAACATTAAAGTTCTCTGCAAAAGAGCAGAAAGTCTCAAGATGCTTCTGAGCATTGATTTCATTTTCTCCAGTGAATCTGGGCAATAACTTTAAATAATCCTGGGGCATATCGTTGAGCACTTGAGGTAATTCCAGGGGAGCATATTTATTCAGCAAGAAGGTAGGAAAATTTTCCATTGGAGGAGGTGGGGGTTGTGCAACAATCTGGTGTACAAATGGAGGAAGAGGAGGAGGTGGAAGTGGGGTATGAATAACAATGGGAATATATTGTACAGCAGGCTGAGGCGTAGATGGAAACAATTCACGATTAACAGGGGCTACCTCTGTAACTTCTTTAACTTCTTCAGCCTCAGGGGTTGGACAAAAGTTTTCTTTGGTTCTAGCACTTCCCCTGGGGGGGCTATCTGAGTAATATTCAGGATTTTCCTCAGTGGAATCGAGATTTTCTACTGAAATTTCTTGAGAAGAAGAGGATAGATAATCTTCTGTGGAAAACTCAGGGATTTCAGCACGGGCTGATTTATTTTCTTTCCAACCTCTTCTATGTATAATCTTCTCTGGGTCAGACACTGAAGGTGTCTTTGACTGTGATGTATCTGACCTCAGATGTGGCTTACGAGGAGCCAGGACTACCAATATATTTATCAAATAAACACCAGTGGAGTCGCCAAGGTGAGAGATATGCAACTCTTCAACTCTCTGTGCTCACCTGATTAGAGATTGAATATGGTTTGTCGAGGCCCAGAGAAATTGATATTCTTAGATTCGTCCCCGGCAAAGGCGCCAGAAAGATGTTGTCGACAATTGTTGTCTCTCCTAGAGACAATCTAGAGCTGCCATAGACCAGTGCCTAGGACATATTAGCATAGCAGGAGGCATATGATAAAGCTTGGGTGTCAATCCAAAGGCTCCCCTGCTATCTCTTGTAGAACAAGGAAATTGATTTGAAATGGGACCAGAAATCACAAAAACTGTCACAGGGAAAGTAATGTTGCAGAAGCACAATGCAAAGCTCCAATATTAAAGCATCAGACAGTATAGAGACAATTTACTGTAAAGAGGGCCGATTCAAATAATATATCACAGAAATCAAGTATTAGAAAGTGTATGTGGTGAAAGAAACATGAGGAGAATACTAATTAACCTTGAGCTGATACCCAGATACACAACAGAACCATATATGGGCTTATCAATTTAAGAATCCATACATGACAATGGCGTTTTAAAAGCACCTTCTCAAAGCAACTAATATAGCAGAAATATGGATGAATGAACATGGAACAGTATATCATGCCTGAGCCATATTTAAAGTGCTTGACTGTTTCAATTATGGGCATCAACTAGGATGAATCCTTACCTAAAACCAGTGAGCCACTCGCATTCCAGTAACATGATACGAGAAGATGTATGAAATGAAATATTGTATTAAACATATAAGAGAAGTTTACATACTGTGAGATATCAAAGACCAGAATCCTCTAAAACAGACAAAACTCCTCCTCACTGAGACCCTACGGGCTCTGAGCCTTCATACAAAGCTTTACAAAATGTATACAAAAATGCCTTTCACAGCGCAATTTTCTGATAAAAGTCTGGAACCCTTACAATGTCTTTTTCCTCCCTTTTTATAGAGGAAGGAGAAGAGAAACTAATAAAAGAAGTAGGTGAAACATTTAATTTGCTTAACTTGAACAAAATGGTGGAAACATTCGCGCCCTTGTTGCTTAATTAATATGCTGAGCTATAGGTACTCTGAGGTCGGCTCCATGAAGTAAATGCTGTAGGTGCAAATTTCTCCAGGGATAAGACATGAAGAATAAAATTGTAACATTCTGTACTTTCCTGAAGAGAATTTGGCTGAAGTAAACCTTGAGGGCATGATTTTCTGTGAAAATATCTTTCTAGTGATCTGCAAGGTCTTAGATCTGGTACTTTGCCTCCAAAAGGGTATGTAAAAGCCCCAAAATCCTTAAATACATTTCTTTAATCCCCTGCTCTTCACTGATATTCTCTACCTGCACCATTAATTCTTCATCTACTCAACCTGTGCATTTGAATGACCTTGGAGGGTTTGATAGATTTAAATCCTTGCTTTCTTTAATAGTGGTCATATCATAGTGGCTCCCGGATCTTTTTCATAAATTTTGGTCCTGAAACATAGTCCTGTCATGCATTCTCGGCTTCTGTAATGGAGGCGATGAATCATGATAATTCTCCACCGAGGCAAACCTGCAAAACCACAAACTTGTTAAAGAAAGCCAGAAACGGGGGGGGGGGGGCAAATGCGTGATGACCATGGAGATGGTGATGCAGACTGGGCGGAGTGATGAAACGATGCGGGGTGATGGGGAGATGCAGGGAAACGATGGAGGACGATCTTGTGATAAATTTCCATGTGAAACGTAGAAATATGATTTACGAATGAAATATATGGATGGCGGAGGAAAAATACGATAGACGCGTGGATGATGACGTGGTGGGAGATTCGGTCAACAGGCGGTCACGCGAATGATCTGGGCCACACGATCCTTTAAACAAGATCAACGGTTGAAACTTAGTCAGAGGGCAATGGAATGGCGGGCCCGGGGTGATGTATATTTAAATTAAATCTCGTGCAGCTTGGCAGATTGGCAGCCGTTGGATGGAGCGCTCGGGATCGAACGACTCACGTTAATTCTGCTGCGCGTCCGAGATCGAACGATAACGCGCGAAATGGAGTGGTTTTGGAACAGTGGCTTGGGACACGCGGCGATCAGCGTATGGAATCGCTGCGATTTGCGGAATACCGCCTACCCAGCAAAGGTGGTGCGGAAAAATCAGGCTGGTTTCAGGGGTAAGGCGCGGCGGGGACCACCGGACAAGGACAGGTTGCCGATCGTCGATCTGTGGCATGATCGGATGGCGCACAATGCACCTGATGGCCGTGTATGGTAAGCGTTTTTTGGTCTAGCACGAGGTATAGCGCCTTGGTTACGCGAGGAATAAAGTGCAGGGGGCAGGGCTTAGACCGAAAGGAGCTGGGCCCCAAAATATTTTCAAATATGGACTTTGGGCATTAAAAATGTGATTTTAAAGCTAAGAGAGGGCAACGATATACAACTAATGAACTTTGCAAGACAGGGCGAGAGAATTTGATGATTTAAACCAGATGGCTCATAGGAATTTTGATAAGGGGAAGATCGTGGTCAACAGTTGGCATGGCGAAACAAGGTGTTGACATGGGACAATCTATGTCGTAGGTTTTTCTTAGGATTTGGTAGATGCATTTTCTGTGGATGTGAATTGGAGACTATGGTACACCTCTTTCCACAATGTACATTTTTGCATTCCATTTGGTCAAGTGTTTTAAATATATTAAATATAAATTCCAAATGGAACACTACTTTCCTAAAATCATGTTTGATGGAATGCTTTGTTGGTTATAAGATATATTTTTCTCTTCCATTATACATCATTTGGGGCATTTGGATAAGCAAGAACTTATTTATTTTCAAAAATTTTCCTCCAAATATTATTCACACATGCATTCAAATTGTTGCCTATTATAAGGAATCTGGCCCCATGATTTCACAAGGTTCAATGCGGACTTTTATTCCATTAGATATTGGAGATAGATTCCCAATGGATTTTTTTGATGGGCTGCTAAAGATAGGGTCTGTGGGTATGGTGCCTTCCTTATCATTAACCCAAAAATACATTATCAATTCAGTTGGAATAGGGGTACCAGTACTAATACAGGAGATGAAGTTCTGGTTTTATGGCGCACTTTGTTCTGTGCTAATTGGATTTCCATTAACACACTAGAATATTTTTGGAGTTTTGAAGGTGGTGGTAGAGTGGGTTTCAAAGAGGGCTACATTAAACCCTCCATTGTTGATCAAATAGCTTCAAAGGATTCGATAATTGACTGATTTATTTCAGTTGGTGGCTTTTACTAACATCCATAGGGAATTGAATGACATGGCATATACCATGTCCAAAGTTGGAATCAATCATACATTAGGTAAGATAATTTACACCAGATATTTAAACTTCAATATCTAGAGTTCCAGAATAATTCATTTTTCTTGATAATCATCAACTTGGGTATTGTTATGGATTTATTGTGGATGTTGGAAGGGCATATTTTTACCTTTCAATGGAACAGGTTGCTAATGTACTTTGGTCGGATCATGGCCCAACATTTGAAATATATAATTAAGCTTTCTATGGATTATTAACCTAGTTGTATATCTATTCATGATTGGAAATGTATATCATAACAACTATGAATTGGCTACCAGGCGAATGATGATCTTTTCGACTTTGTCTGAGCCTTGAATTTTTTGTTTTTTGTTGCTTGATACTGAACCTGAACAATTAGATGTACAATGTGCTTATATGAGAGTATTTTGATTGTCATTAGTGGTTTAGAATAGCATTTGTAGGTTGACGAGGTAACAAATTGCACATTTGACTATATTTTGGTTTTTGAATAGTACACAATACCGATAACATATGTAAACAACATCTATTTTTAATATAATTTTGTTGGTTTTTTCTTTTTGATATATATATATATATATATATATATATATATATATATATATATAACCTAGAAAAAAATTAATTATTAATATTAAATTTTTATAGGCCTATTAATTAAATTTAGATATGGAATTGTAAAATTTAGTGGTCATAATTATATATATATATGTGTGTGTGTGTGTGTGAAATATATTTATTTTTAATTATATGTTTATTAATTAAGTTTATTAAAATCTTATGTGTCTATTAATTATATGTTTTGAAATATCATGGTTACAAATGTGAATCATTATTATTTAAATTTATTCTACTGTAATATTTATAATATATTTTTTTGGCAAAAGATTGTTTATAATTTTATTAAGAAAAACAAATTTACAATATAGCAATTTTTTTTTTACTTTTGTAATTTAGTGCTTTGTTATTATTATTATTATTTTTTTCTAATTTAGTCTACTTCTATTATATCATACATGGCAAAATATTACAATGCTCGTCCTTCGAATTTGGCATGCCATTTCCGAAGAGAAGTATCAAGAACTTAACTGCAAAATAAGGAACCCATGAGTAGAGAGTATTAAGAGCTGCCTAAGGTGGGAAACCAACTTGTCTAGTTTTGAGACTAATACTGAAGCATAACATAAAAAGGTTCCAAAACACTTGCAAACTATATAACGCCAGAAGAAAACTAGAGTAAGAGATGAGCACCCAGCAATAGGACTTAAGGTAAGCCGTCATTCTTCTCGGGAGGGTTGGGTGGTTCTTCCACGATCCTGCACGCATAAAGAGACTCGTTCTCCTCCTTGTTAGGCTCATGGATAGATGAAGGAGGGAGAAGCAACACCTGGGTAGCTGGTGAATTGGAGGAGGCTGCATGTAAGATGGTGCCATCGTCCTTGCTGTCCTCATCACTGCTTGAGCCACGACCACTGCAAGAACCTGTGCCATTGCCGGAATGATGAATGTTGCTGGAAGCGCTTTGCACAGGCAGGGCTTTCATTTTGCAGGGAATGGAGATAGGTGCAGACATAATGGTGGATTTTCGAGCGTGCTTTTTGGGACGAAGACCAGAGGTTTCAGGCGGAGGACTTGGGAGATGAAGGGACAGCTAAGCAGAAAGGTTGATAGGGTCGAGCAGACTCGGCTCCTCCCAATCCACGGAGAGGTTCACCTCCCTGCCAATGGAAATTGAGGAAGGGAGTCTGGAGGGGAGGCCACACCCACCAGCGCGTTGGCACCTCATTCTATGTCACCTTGGCATGTTGGGCGAGTGAGATGGGACTCGAGACATGGAGGGGATGCTCTCAGGTGCAGCAGAGGAGCATCCGTAATGAGACCTCGCAGAGAAGAAACCACAATGAGACTTAGCAGAGCTGAGAGCTGAGGGCATGACAGAAATGCTGGAGGAAAACAGAGAGGGCTGGAGGGTGAGTCGAATGGAGGCGGAAGGAGCTCGAAGGGTTAATTTAAGAGCCATGGGAGCAGGTCAAGGTCGAGTTAATGAGCAGCAGCCAAAGGACATCACAAGAAAGTTGGTGAGGGTGGTAATTAAGGGAGCCATGCTCCAACATTCATCATCGGGTGGGTAACCATGTGCAGGCACGTGGGGCGGACAAGTGCCCTGCCACATGGTGCCCAAGTGGCCCATCTTCTCAATGTTGAACACCCGCATCCGGGGGGCTTTGTTATTATTATTATTTTATCAGGAGCTCAAATTTAAGCTCAACATTCAAAGTTCTCGGAATCTTTCGAAACCTGAAAGACGAGATAGGTCTCATATTCTTGATTCTGGCGCACTTCTTTTCATCAAAGACCGATTGCATATGTGAAAGATAGAGCCTACTGTCCATTTTCTCAAATAGGTAAATTTAAAAAAAAAATGATAGAAAACTTTCCAGTGAGCAGTTCGTACTGTTGACATGGCAACTGACTGTGCAGGGTCACATTTTGGTCAATTTGAATTTTTCTCTGGTCGAATGAGGATCTGGCAAGTGTCAGCTAGTGGTTGGTTGCAATTTTAGTTTGTCGTCAGTTTTTCATTGGTCAAAAATAGGCCAACGAGAGGCGAACACGTGGTGCAGCCAGGGGCCGCCACGTGCCCCCCAGGTGGAATAAGGTATGGTATATATAGTGGAAAATTTTTATATCGGAGGTCGGCCAGAGGTCGGGGTCTACCCTGCGAACTCCCCCACGCAAACACAACGACCTAACCACCTCTGCTACCACATGGTTCTTAACCATATTAGGAACCATTTAATATTTGAATTAACCAATGTTTTAAGGCGGGGGTAAGTGGGGGCCAACCCCTAGTCCATGGGACCATAGGTTATGACCGCAGGCGGAGCTCTGACTTAAGAGCAAGATTTAAAACATAAAACCTAGATTTATTAACCCATAATCACTTTATTAGCACTAATCCAAAGTCTTAGTGCGAATTTAATTAAGTGCAGAGTTAGCGCATTAAGTGCACTTAATTAACGCATTAAATACCACTTAAAATTAATGACATGCTAATTGGTGGACCTCCAAATTTTGGGGAGGTGCCAGTTTAACCCCAGTTAACTCCAGTTTACCAAATTTAGCGGAGTTTTCCTAGGAGAAACTGGAAGAAGTCATAACTTGGGAAAATTTCGACCAAATTGAGCACAGGAAGAGGCTATATAGCCATTTTGAAGCATTCCTAACTCATTGGTGTAGGTTTTAGGGGCACATGAGCACTTTTGGAAGTTATTTTTCCAACTCGAAGATTAAATATGTGTAGGGCCACCAGGAGAGGAGGCCATATCTGCTTCACCTGAAGACTAATTGAAGAGCCAAAAGAGGCTACTTAGGGGATTTTGGATGTTGTGAATCCATTGGTAACTTCTATTTACTGATTTGAGCACATATCCAGGGTCATATTTCAGGTTTTACAAGTAAGGTGTATGGATCAATCAAATGTTTGAAGCAGTTTTGGACGCTGTTGAGCATGGAGGAGACCTTGTAGGGATTTTCCCAATTCTAGAAAACTTTTTGTAGCAATTGTGACCAGCATGGTTTAGCTCTGGTTTGACTTATTTATTCATGAATTTATTAATTGTATTCTTCGGGGTGGAATTGAACGATGCTTGTGAGGGGTTTCTAGCTCTCATCGATGAAAATATGTTGTCTCTGTAGGAGTTATGTTGTGTTGCTGATATTGTGAGAGTTCTTTGAGGAGAACATTACCTTGAAGGGGTAATATCCACATGTTATTGGCATCAAACTGATATGTACTTTTGACACCGAATATAAGAGAGGCCTTGTCATGTTGATAGGCTATGAGATGTAGCCCAGGAGGGGTGAAATCCTTCATCATTGGCTTTTGTCTTGTGGTTTGATGCATATTTATTTTCAAGTGTTTGATGATTCAATGCTTTACAATTTATTCATGGAATTACACTGTTTAAAATCACTTAAAAGAAACCATTGAAGTAATATGTTGTTCAACTCAAATCTATGCACATTTGTAGCAAGCATGTTTAAAATATGAAAGAGGTACTTAGCATAGCATTCACCAATACTCCTCCATTCAGATCATGTTGGTACCAGAGCTACAAGTTTATTGTTATCTTGTGTTTCTTGTGCAACGAGGGCTTGACTATTTGTAGGGTGAAAATTCTTACAAGGTTAAAGCTCCAGAGAGGAGAAGGAAAACTTGTTGGTGGAGATTCCCAAGTTGGAACAAGGAGAAGGAGGCCAAATTTTCCACAAGATCCACGATTCCTGAGACTTCGGTAAACATGTCTCAAGGAGGAGAGCATACAAGCCTAACAAAAGATGAAAGCTTTAAAAAGGATTTTTGGGACATGTCAGATATGGTGAAGGTCCTCTATGAAGAGAGGAACTCACAACTGCAAGGTGAAATATCTAGATCTTCAAGAGGAGAAGGTTCTCCAACAAAGGAAGAAGGTAAAAAGAGTGGTGATAAACCACCATCTTCTCCACAAACTTCATATATTTCTACAACTTTGATGAAAAATGTTAATGTAGAAAGTCCTTCGAAGATGGAAGATGGACATGTTTGTGCCTTTTGTCCACATGATGTGGAGGACGAGGTTCAATCAACACCTCATGTTAAGGAGCTGAAAGAAGATAACAAAAGAGTCTAAGAGGACACCTTCAGAATCAGAAAGGAGTATGAAACCATCTTTGTGTCTCAATCAAGAGATGAGACAAATGGTGAGCATGCATATGCTCCTTATTTACATGCATTTGTAAATTTAAATCTTTTTGCAGCTTTTGAAAGACACAATAGAGGAATTGGGTCTAAGATCTTGGAAAATATGGGTTACAAGGAGGACCTAGGTCTTGGTATGAATAAAAAAGGCATCAAGAACAATAGAGGTTAAAGAGAGACCTAAGTATGAAGGCTTGGGTTTTGTTGCACCAGAAGAATGGTCTTCTGATGACAACTATTGTGTATCATGTACCTTCTATCAAAAAAAAGGACATGAGAAGGCAAGGTGTTAGACTTTGCATCTGGAACTAGTACCTGCTTGGTTCTCCAGGTACAAAAGAGACTTGAAGGTATCTCCAGAAAGAGATGAAAAATTTGAAGAATAAGTTGATTCAATTTCTTCTTGTCGTGCAAGTTCATCATCTAGGAATCATAAGCCAAAGGACGCCAAGAAAAGGTATACTCATCATGTTCATTCAAATGCTTCTCCTAAAGGAAAACAACCTATTGATTTGAGTGACATGTTGAGGAGAATGTCTCCATGCACATTTTTCATTTCTTCTAACCATTTTGTAGATGATTGCAACAAAATAAAAGCCATCATCAAGAAGATGTTTATGTCTCTTGAGATTAAGAACGAGAAGAGGAAAACTCAATCAAAGAAAAAGGCATGTGAGCTAAGAAGAGCTCAAAGGAACTTTTGCACTCACTGCAATATCAGTGGGCATTGGATCGAGAAGTGTTGGAAATTGTTTCCACAACTTCATCCTGGTAAGGGCAAGCAAGTCATGCAAGCACCAGAAAAGGAAGCAACAAAAGAAAAAGTGGCACAAGATGCGACCATTCATGAAGCAGCTTCAAAAGCAGGAAAAGTTCAAATAAAGGTTTCAGTTACCATGTTGGGTAAGAACTGTTTAGACTATTTGTCTAGTTGAAGATTGCAAGTCTTTTTTTGCACTAGTTGCATATCCCCATAGTGGGTAATTTGTAAAATTGATCATTCATGAATAAATCACTTGTATGCAACAATGTTTTCTTTAGCATGTTTATGCTAGTTTGGCTTGGTTGTTAGTTAATTGAAATGGAAAATTTGGGTGTCAAGTTTCTCCATGTTGTAAAATGCATTTCTCTTTGATTATGTCGGAAAGCATTTTTGAAATTTGTTGTATGAGTAGTGGAAACATATCTTGTATGTACAAATGTGTTCAACACTCAATTTCTACAAGTATTTTCCATGTGTAGCTTGTCTTGGTTTATGTCAAAGTCTTTTGAATTTTATCCTCAGTAAGGATTTTTTCAGATAAACACCATTGAATTGTTCTTGGGAAGGATGTTGTTATGCATGGCCATAACGACATGGACAAGTCGAGAAGAAAAACCAACTTGAAACCTTTGGTCAAGTTACAGTTCAATTTCAGCATGAAAAAGAGCCATCAAGGCACTTCAAACTTCGATTGGGTCAATTTTAGAAGAATGAAGGAACTATAACTTCGATTGCTAAATAGATGAAAATGAACTTTTGGAGACCAAAAATATTTTAGTGGGGAGATATGATTAGGAGCTCAAATTTAAGCTCAAAAATCAAAGTTATTGGAATCTCTTAAAACCTAAACAATCGGATAGGTCTCGTTGCCCTGATTCCGACACACTTCGTTTCATCGACAACCGACTTCGTATGTGAAAGTTAGAGCCTGCTGTCCATTTTCTCAAATAGGTAAATTTCAAAAAAATATGATAGAAAACTTCCCAGTTAGAAGTCTGTACTATTGACGTGGAAGATGACTGTGTAGGGTCACATTTTGGTCAATTTGACTTTTTATCTAGTCGAATGAGGAGCTGACAAGTGTCAACTGGTGGTGGTTGAAATTTTGGGTTGTTGTCAGTTTTTCATTGGAAAAAAATAGGCCAACTAGATGCAGACACGTGGTGCAACCAGGGGTCGCCACGTGCCCCCCATGGTGGACTAAGTTATGGTCTATATAGTGGAAATTTTTTATATCGGAGGCCGGGTGGAGGTTGGGGTCAACCCCGTGACCTCCCCCACACAAATGCAACGACCTAATTGCCTCCGCTACTACATGGCTCTTAACCATATTTGGAACCGTTTATATTTGAATTAACCAACGTGTTAAGGTGAGGGTAAGGGGGGCCAACCCCCAATCCATGGGACCACAGGTTATGACCACTAGCGGAGCTCTAACTTAAGAGCAGGATTTAAAACTTAAAACCCGGATTTATCAAATACCACTTAAACTTAATGACATGCTAATTGGTGGATCTCCAAATTTGGGGGAAGTGCCATTTTAACCCCAATTAACTTCAATTTACGAAATTTAGCGGATTTTTCCTAGGAGAAACTAGAAGAACTCATAACTTGGGAAGTTTTCAACCAAATTGAGCATAGGAAGAGGCTCAATAGCCATTTTGAAGCATTCCTGACTCATTGGTGTAGGTTTCAGAGGCAAAGGAGCACTTCTGGAAGTGATTTTTCCAACTTGAAGATTAAAGATGCCTAGGGCCACCAGGAGAGGAGGCCATATCTGCTTCACCTGAAGACCAATTGAAGAGCCTAAAGAGGCTAGTTAGGGGTTTTAGGATGCTGTGAATCCATCAGTAACCTCTGTTTACTGATTTTAGCACATCTTCAGGGCCATATTGCAGGTTTTAAAATTAATGTGTATGGATCAATCATATGTTTGAAGCAGTTTTGGAAGCTGTTGAGCATGGAGGAGACCTTGTAGGGGTTTTCCCAATTCCAGAAAACTTTTTGTAGAAACTGTGACCAACATGGTTCAGATCTAGTTTGAATTATTTATTTATGAAGTTATTAATTGTATTATTTAGTGTGGAATTGAAGGATGCTTGTGAGGGATTTCTATCTCTCACCGATGAAAATATTTTATCTCTGTAGGAGTTATGTTGTGTTGCTGATATTGTGAGAGTTATTTTCAGGAGAACATTTCCTTGAAGGGGTAATAGCCACATGTTATTGGCAACAAACTGATATTTACTTTTGACACCGAATACGAGAGAGGTCTAGTCATGCTGAGAGGCTAGGAGATGTAACCCAGGAGGGGTGAAATCCTTCATCATTGGCTTTTGTCTTGTGGTTTGATGCATATTTATTTTCAAGTGTTTGATGATTTCATGCTTTAAAATTTGTTCATGGAATTACATTTTTGAAAGTCACTTAAAAAAAACCATTGAAGTAATCTGTTGTCAAGCTCAAATCTATGCACATTTGAAGCAAACATGTTTAAAATCTGAAAGAGGTACTTAGCAGAGCATTCAATAATACTCCTCCATTCAGATCATTATTTTATTAAATGCTTCATTTTATGGACACTACAACATCTCTCCCATATTAACTATCCTAGATCCATCTTAGATCGTTATCTACCACGTGTCGAGAGGGATCAAATCTGGAGTAAAGATGGATCTATGCTGGTACTCTTGCTTAAATAATGGATTTCCTTAAAACTTTAAATAGGCTTCATCATAATAAATATCATGGACAATTCAATAACATGGACTTGTAAACCATGGTAATTTTATAGTTTAATTTAACCTATAATTTAATAGTTAAAATTATAATTATTATTGTTTTTTTATAACTTTAATTATTGATATTTGCATCTCTTATTTTTTTTAAATTTGTGGCCAAGGAAAAATGTTTATGTTGAAATTACAACATCGTTGTCATACTGGTTTGGAAAGCGCCTGGTGGAACAAACAGTCATTTAAATGTTTATATTCATTTAAAGAAGTTACAAAATTTACCTTACATTTGGCTATAAAACGTTTCTCAGTGCAATAAATACCAACCTAGATCCATCTTAAATATGGATCTACCAAGCACCACAAGGGATCAAGTATGAAGTTAATGTTCCAGATTTATGAAGGAATGAAATGAAATATGGATTTAAATGAAAACACATAGATACAACAAAACTGAAATTCAGTTAATAAATACAAATTGTTGAAAACTGTTTACATGCAGGAAGGAAATAAACTAGCTCAGGCAAGGGTATCTTATCTCTGAGAAGATATGTGTTGAATACATGCCTTCTAAATTGAGTTAAAATGAGGCTCTCAAGCCTTTTTATCATTAATAAATAAAGGAAAACACTAAACATCCAAAAATATAACCCTAGGAGATGAATTTGGAACGCCAACTTCCCAGGGTCATAAATTTGGCATAATCCATTTGGCATGCACTATAGCCCATTAGAAAGGTATATCTAAGGAAAAAACATTTCGGCTCCAAAAAAACACCATTTAGGGCCTCAAAATGGCTCAAGAAGTTCAGGACCTGAAAAAATGCCAAAACTAGAAAACTATTGAAATAGGAAACCGTGTTGGAAATTAGGAAATTGAAAAGAAATAGTGTTGGGGGTCTAAGTGGAAAGGGCCGGTGGCCACCAATATCCACTTGTATTGGTCCTCCTTCCTTAGGAAGAAATGGTCCCCACTGCATTGAGTGCCTCCATGAGATGGGGAAACTTCTGCTGAATTTGGTCCCTGGTGAGCCACTTGCCTTAGTGTAGGAGCTGGCTAGCTTTGACAACTCGATACAACTTGATCCTTTGTTGGAGAGTGTTTTTAATTTGTGTGTCCATGATATTATCAATTTTGACCTATTTGATGCAATCTTGATTGAGCTTAGTTGGTGTCAGCTGCTCAACAATGTCTGATGTGTCCAACAAAGGTGGAAAGTATGGTTGAAGGCGATCCACATTGAATACGAGTTGCGAGCCAATGAAACAAGGGATACTTAGCTTGAAAGCATTGTCACCCATGACCTTGGTGATGGTGTAAGGCATATATCGAATTGGTCGTAACTTTTGTTTTCACAGTTTGATGACTTGTTTGATTATTTGAAGGGAGTAGCAGTGTTCTGGATATTGATTTGAGATTAGGATACTATCATGTACACATCAATTAAGATGGCATATACAAGACTGCTTTCCGGACCAAGTATGGGAATTATAAGTTTGTTTTTGTTCATTTTTCTTTGACTAATTCTCCACCTAATTTCATCTGTTTGATGAATAATGTGTTGCGTCCTTATCTGGACAAGTTTGCGATAGTATTCACTGATGACATATTGATATATTCTAAGAATGAGGAAGACCATGTAGAACATCTGGTAGTAATGGTAAGACTATTGAGAGAGCATCAGTAATCCAGGTGGGTATTCATGGCCACTCATGTATTACACTTGGACCACACCATTTTTTCTTTCAGTTTTTCAGTTTCCTTAATTGTAGCACAATTTACTATTTTTGCTAGTTTTTCAGGTCCTGAACTTTCAGAGCCATTTTGAGGCCCTAAACGATGTTTTTTGGGAAAACCTGTGCCAAAAAGGATATTTGATTACTGTTTACCACTCAAAATTTGTATTCCTCAGATAAATATTTCTAACGAAGTATTGTGTGCGTCAAATGAAGATCGCATGCTAAATTTACATCCCCACGAAGTTGATGTACCAATGTACCCAAACGGGGCCCATAATTTTGGCACTTCATCTCATAAGGTTAGGTTTTGGATGTTTATGGTTTTCCATTGTTTCTCAATAATAAATTGGCCTTCAAGCCTCATTGTAACACAACTCAGAGGCATGTATCCACCACATCTCTTGTTAGAGATAAGATCCAATGTTGTTTTTCCGAAACAAAACTGAAAACTTACATTAAGGCTTCAGTATGACTGGCTCCTGGCCTTGTGGATGACATGACAACTTTCTACCACCTTCTAAGGCATTTGACATGCACGAAAGCTTGTGTTCCTGAATAATAAACAATCCAAATAATTCAACTCATTTTGTGATTTCATTTGAATAAACCCCATATGGGTCATTGCCTTAGACACTGCTATATCACGTTTAACTCCAACAGTGGTGACCTAGAGTATCTAAACCAATAGAGCATTGAGGAATTTGTTTGGTGACACAGATGATCTAAAGGAAAAATACATTAGGGGTATTTGGTTAACTGATTTTGGGTGATTTAGATGATTAGAAACCCACCAATGCATGCACAAGGTGATATCAAGCGCTCCTCTGCCAAAAGAACAACGTCATCCAAAAGAGAAATAGGAGTCGGTTCCAAAAAAATTCTACAAATTACTTCAAATTGTTCTCCATGTGTCATGTATGCTCATATAACTGCCCTCAATATGAATTCAGAGAGTACACATTTTCAACAAATTATTTGTATGTGTCATGTCTGTCCATATAATTGCCCTCAATAGGAATTCAGATAGTATATATTTTCAGAGTATCTCTATCTACATCACCGACATAGAACATTTTTCCAGCTCGGAATAATAAAAAATGTTGCCGGCCATATCTAAATCCGCAATATTATCTCAATGACATCAATTATGCGAAGTGGCAATGGTACATATACCTAAAAATAGGTATATGTACCATTGTCCCCTCCAAAATATATGGATATTATCTTTCTATTCCTTTTGTTCGTTTGTTCTCTCTATGGTACCAAGGAAACCCCAGTTTCCAAGACTGTAATTTATCTTTTTAAATAAAACCTATAATTTTTCTTTTTATATTTAAATATTCGGTCAAATTTCATGAATTTTTAATATTTGGTTCTGTAGCCACGGCTAATATATTTTTTTTTGTTTTTTATATATTAAATGTAGAAATATATGAATGGATCTCTGATAACAAACATTATATTATATTATGTAATAACAAACATTTCATTATATGTCAAAATAAGATCTTTAATATGGTTAAAAATCATTACAAGTGAGTCAATTTTTTGCCCGTGCTCGGGCCTGTTCAAATTCCTCTCTGTGTGCGCGTCGCTAACCTATCCGTGGCCACGGCCTCTTCTAGCAGTGATGGCCTTTGGAGGGGGATTTGATCCCCTTCCTCCACCCTCGGAGGTGATTGCTTTCAGGAACCTCGTGGCTTTAAGCAGCAAGTGTCTGCTCTCAGTCACGCAACAAAAATTTGTTAAAAAACTGGACAACATCCCCTCAGTGGCTCTCCCAGTTGAAGAAACTTGTAGGTCAACACTCAACCTTGCCGAAATAGGGCTCATTGGGCAGTTTACGAGCCTTTGGCCATCTCCCAAAGTCGTGGAAGAATGGGTGAAGAGGAGCTGGACTCCACTAGTCAAGGAAGGTATCAAAAGCCATTTCGTTGGCAAAGGTTTTTTCGTTTTTGTGTTTGAAAACGCAGAGGATAGAAGCCTCATATTTAGAAATGGACCATATTTCATGGGTCCTCAAGGCCTTTACCTAAATATGTTCCCTTAGCAGTCCCAGTGTGGGTGCGTCTACCACACCTTCCATTGCACTGTTGGAACCATAAGTCCCTCCAAACCATTAGCAATACTCTCGAAAAACAAATTTACCAAGCTGTGAGAAAATACCAATACTCTTGTGCACGCATATGTGTGGAGGTAGACCTGGAAGAATGGCTGCCAGAGGCAATTAAATTAGCAGTTGCTGATTGGTCCCATATCCAGGAGCTGGATTATGAACAAATTCCTTTCAAATGCAGGCATTGCCATAGATATGGACACTTCGCAAGGCACTGTAAAAATAAAGTTGAAGAAGAGAGTGAGAAATCAAAGGGAGAGTAATGGACCCTAGTCCAGAAAGCAGGTCCGACAAAAGCAAGAGGAAAAGGGGCCGCAAAAGGGAACTTTATCCCAACAGCAAGTCAGGTTATTGAGTTGGGGAGCTCTGTTCCCTCTACGACATAAATAAAAAAACCAATCGAAAATGGCAATACACCAGCAGACCCCCCAGCAAAAATTTAGGGTAGCACGGAGCAGAGCATTCTTCCCTCTTCTGATAAAGACAACGAAGAAGCAGTCCTCCCCGGTGTAACCCAAGATATCCCTTCCCCTCCCTCATACGCATAAATAATAAAAAAGAAGGCAATGGACAACTCCTGCTCCTCAAAGGATGATACCTTTGAGAGGCCCTCAAAAAGAGTTAGAAGTAAATCTCACAAAGAAGCCAGGGAAGAAGAGGCAGAAAGGAAAAAAACGCAAGGAAGTCAATCCACAATTGAGATGTCCATTGGGAGAAATACCAGAACATTGCCTCCCAAGGGAGGAGTTCCCAACCCCTCCATTAGTAAATAATGTGTATAGTCTCTTGGAATTTTAGAGGTTTGGGGCACCCAATGAAATCTAAAGCCATCAAAGATCTCTTGAAAATGGACCCTCCAGAAATCCTCCTGCTCCAAGAGACCAAAATCGAAGGGAACACCCTTTTAGAAATCAACGAGTTGAAATGGAAGAAAAACGCTGGAAAGGAAGTAAGCTCAAGGGGATCCTTAGGTGGAATTGATACTCTGTGGTCCAAGGACCAATTTCATCTGGTAAACTCCTACGAGACCCAACACTGGATATTTACTGAACTAAGGGATCATACAAGTAGGTCAACCTTTTCCCCTCAATCTTTATGTTCCGGTGCTCTATGCTGAAAAGAGAGAATATTGTTGGCAATCCCTTTCTTCTTTTTTAGACTTCCACCCCCCCAAGAATATCATCTTAGCCGAAGATATGAACATTGTTTTGAACACAAAAGAAAAAAGGGGAGGCATCAACAGTAGGGATAAAATGCTACCACTGGTTGAAGACCTCATCCAACATTGGGACCTGTTGGACTTCAAACCCCTGAGAGGTCTTTTCACTTGGTCGAATAAAAAAATTGGGGATGAGCACATTCCTGCCCGCCTGGACAGGTTCCCTTTTCAGAGCATGTTTCTGATGGAAAAGAGGTTAATCTCCTGCAAAATTATCCCCAAATTGACCTCTGATCACAAGCCTATTCTCCTCCTCTTGGAAGAAGAAGAAAACCTCGGCTCGATCCCTTTCTGTTCAACCCTCTTTGGATTGAAGGAGAAGGGTTATTCGACACTGTCCGCATGGCTTGGTCCAAACCTGTCATAGGTTCCCCAAGATACATGTGGGAGAAAAAGCTAAAGGCCACGAAGCATGCCCTGAAAGAGTGGATTAGAAAGCCCATAAAAACTCCAATCAGCCAAAGAATAGAAGAGATTCAGATGTTGGAGGCCCTGCAAATGGATAGGGAAAAAAGAGAAATCACCTCTACGGATCTTGAGAAGGAATAGTTTTCCCAAAGCAACTCCTATTTCTCCTTTTGAATAGAAGAGGAATATTGGAGAATTAAATCCCGCAGCCCGTGGCTTAAGGCAGGAGACATAAACACTTCCTTCTTCCACCGTCAATTTAGAGATCGCCTCTCCCGAAACCATATCACAGAAAGAACAACTGTTGATGGGAAGAGTTGCAAAGGTTTTGAGCAAATAAAATATGCTGCAGAGAATAATTTCAAGAACCTCTACAGCTTAAGGAGTGCTGGAAGTGAAGATGAAAATTCAGACTTCCTTTCCCATATTCCTTCCCTTGTTAGCAGAGATGACAAATATGTTCTCATGAAACCTTTCACGGAAGAGGAAATCATCAAAGTCATCTAGTCGATGGAACCCGACAAGGCCTCTGGCCCCGATGGATTCACAATCCATTTCTAAAAAATCTGTTGGGACATTATCAAAGTTGACTTGTTGAGAATGATAAAAGGCTTCCTGAATAAATTTAAGGTGGGGGGAGGCATCAACTCTACCTTCCTTGCCTTAATACCGAAAGAGGTGAACCCTGTATCCTTCAGTAGATTCAGGCACATCTCCCTCTACAATGCCCGATACAAAATCCTAGCTAAGCTCATTGCCAACAGAATCAAGCCGCTGCTTGGGAACCTTATTTCCACCTCTCAAGGAGGGTTTTTCAAAGGAATACACATCTTGGACAATGTCATTCAGGCGCAAGAAGCCATGCATTCCAGTCATCAGCAAAAGGAGAAAGGGATGCTGATAAAGCTTGACATGGAAAATTCCTTCGACAGGGTCAACCTCTCCTTCCTCTACAGAGTCATCCTTTCCTTTGGCTTTTCCCCTGATTTTGTCAACTTAATTAAAACCCACACTAATAGGCCTTGGATAGCTCCACTCATCAATGGGAGACCTGTCTCTTACTTTCAAGCCCTGAGGGGATTGAGGCAAGGCTTCCCTCTTTCCCCCTTCCTGTACATTCTCATGGAAGACACTCTCAGCAGGAAACTAACAACTGAGAAGATTGCAAGGTCTCTTCCTGGTATAAGAATTTCGAATGGACTGGAGCCCATAAACCACACCCTCTTCACAGATGACTCTCTCCTTCTTGGAGGTGCTTCTATCAGGATTGAAAAAGCCTTAAACACTATCGTTCATGGCTATTTCAGTGTCTCAGACACACTTATCAATGATAGTAAGAGTGTTGTGTATCGCTGGAACGTTGAGCAACAAGACCTTCAATGCACTGCGCACCACCTAGGATTTACTGGCTATGCTCACTGGGAAAAAATTAAGTATCTAGGATTTCCTTTAACTCTTGGAGTAAACAAAGGGACCCTGTGGGTTGAAGTCACTAGAAAAATCAAATCGAAAATTGCCTCCTGGGGAGGATAATGGCTCACCAACGGAGGGAAATTAATCCTCATAAAAGCAGTGTTATCTACTCTTCCCATATTCCAAGCCTCCTTTCTGCTGGCATCGAAAAACATCATAGAACAGATCTCCAAGCTAATTCGAGATTTCCTCTAGCAAGGAGGTAAAGGCAATCAGCGGAAATTCCATTTAGTTAACTAGGTTACAGTGAAACTTCCAACTGCAGATGGTGGTCTACAAATTCACGATCCTCTTCACGCAAACACAACTCTAGGCTGTAAAATAATATGGAAACTCTTCGCTGATTCGATGCACCTAGTCAGCAAAATCCTCAAGGTAAAATACGCGAAAGGTGTTCCACTGCGACATTTGATGGTAGACAACACTTTGAATGGCTCACTGGTGTGGAATCTATGTCGCAGAGGCATCGATTTATTCAAGCTTCATCTATACCACATCCTTGGAAATGACAAGAAGACCAAGCTTTGGACAAACAATATTATGGGTCTCGCTCCCCTCAGAAATTCTAAAGAGATCAAAGAGGTCCGCGAATGGCTCATATAGCAAGGCATCCATAGACTCGATGATATCTCTGCCTAGGACGAGAAGGGGAATTGGTAGTCTCGGGTCTTCCCAAGAATCCTTGAATACCTGCGAACTCAACAAAAAATTCTTAGAAATTAAGTAATCAATTTTTTACCTGGTGCACATACATGCAGCTGATCAATGGGGCTGGGGAAATTTCAGCATCTATACAGTAGCGCAAGGTTATAGGCTTCTCCAAACACAGAAAGAGAGGAATCAACCTGCAAAGTTCTGGAATCGGGTATGGGACCCCTTTGGTCTTCGCAAGTTAAATTTCTTTTCTGGGTTCTTATGCACAAGAAGATCCTTATTGGGGAAAATCTGGTCAAAAGAAGCATCGTTGGCCCTCATAGATGTGCACTCTGCAGAAATGCTATCGAAACTTCGAATCACCTCTTTGTGGATTTCTCCTTCGTGAAAAGGGTGTGGAGTTTTATCCTTCATGGCCTCCAGGTCTCTGTTCCAAACCAAATCTCTGTGGTTGACCTTTTTTCAACTTGGAAGGAGCACTACCCTCATGCTACTCCCAACAAGTCTTTATGGACTCAAGTTTGGCTATCCATCCCCAAATGCACCAGATGGAAAATATGGCTTGCTCAAAATGAGCAGATCTTCAACAACTCGTCTTGGCTCCCGACAATGGTTGTAGACAAAGCCCAAGAAATTCTCCTTGAAACTATGAAGCATCAATCCCACAAACTAGATAGCTCGCTACTTCTTGAAGAAAGGAAATGTATGGGAAAATTTGTTTATCGAGAGAGAAATCTAACCTCATTCAATCCCTTAACCAACCTAGGATGGCGAATAAGAGAGTCGGATGAAACATTTCAAGTATGGTGGAGAAAGTAGAGAAAAACAACAATCTTCTTCGATGGTGCATCCAAAGAAAACCCTGGAGCAGCTGGTGGAGGTGGAGTGCTCTATTCCTCAGACGACACAAGAAGAGATAGTTTTTGTTGGGGCCTCGGGCAGCGAACAAACAATTAGGCAGAAATTCTTGGCCTTTTAAAAGCCTGCCACATTGCCCCTGAAAGAGGCATCTGAGATTTTCAAGTCTTTTGTGACTTAGAAATATTGATCAAGAAGCTCAATTCGGAAGATCAGTTCAACAATGCAGTCCTCAATAAGGCCCTTCGAAGGTTGAAGCTCACACTGCTTGAATTTTCCTCCTACCAATTCTTCCATATGTTCAGAGACTCGAACAAGGAAGCTGACATTATGGCAAACAAATGATGTCTTCTCTCGCAAGGTGACCTCAACATAAATGACGAAATTCCCCTTCAAACTTGCACTCCATGAAATGTTGTTTTATAAGTATCAGGAAGCTGACTTGCTGCCGTGTAATGAAGGTTGATTCGGCCTCGGCCCAACCAAGCTTTTTCAATAAATAATACATAACTTCTTCAGTTAAAAAAAAAAAAGATCTTTAATAACAAACATTTTATTATATTATATACATCTATTATATAGTTAATATATATATTTTATATATATTAAAAATTATAAAAAAATAGGTGAATGGAGCTTTACAATGGACTTTAAAAAAAGGATATTTAAATGTTTATATAAGTTCAATTTAAAAAAATTATTTTTATATAAATATTTAAGATTTTAATATAAACATTTTATTATATTATGTACAACTATTATAGATTTAGAGCGGAGGTGGGTCCTTTGTCCCATAAACAAGGGGGTCTCATACACCAATTTGGTGTCTCCTTAGCCGTGACCTTAAAATTAGATTATTATTATTAAGTTAATATAGGTGAATGGATCTTTTTCTAAAAATTATATGGTGTAATGCATACAATGGACTTTTTAATGAGGATATAGTTAATATAGGTGAATGGATATTTTTTTCTGAAAATTGTATGGTGCAATGCCATATAATGAACTTTATGGACTTTTTAATAAATATATTTAAATGTTTATATAAACAATTCAATTTTCAAAAAATATTTTTAAATAAATATTTAAAATTTTAATATATTTAATAGATTTCTTATTTTAATGAAATTTTATAATTGTAAAATTTATCAAATATAATTTATCTACATTCACTTTAAAAATTATATTTATAATATATAATTTATGTACAGACTCTAAAATATATAAAATATAATTATTAAAATATTTAAAAGGTTAAACAATAATAATTAAATTAATTTATTGATATACATTAATTACGCCGATAGGGTTTTTTTTTAATCAATTCACCTCAGATTTTTGTCAACCTTTTTTTCTGCGAGTGGCGTGTCTACACAACTATATTTATGGCCATATATGTCCCACTTTAACTACTTGGTATGGAATCGCTTAGCTAGTGTAGCACACTTATAAAATGGATGAGGTCTCCTCCTCTGCTTCCACTTAACATAAGCTGTTAATTGTTGTTTCCATTGACCGTCGAAATTTGTGTACAAAATATCAAGATAAGGGCATACGTAGGGGTTAGAAAATTGAGCCACATTGTTTAGCATTTCATTTTAAGGCTTCTGAAGAGTCACTAGTTACCCAACCCCTGATCCCCAACACCATTCTCGAACTTGAAATTATACTCTGCCCCGTACCTCTCTTGCTTCTCCAACTCTTCCTCATCATCAACACCCTCCTCGAACCTAAAATTATAGTTTGCCTCGTACCTCTCCTGCTCCTCCAACTCTTCCTCATCCTCAGAAAACCCAAAAACATCCCCATAATTAAAACCCTTATTTTCTCTTTCAATCCATTCCTTATTCATCAAATAATTCTTCAAAAACCTATCATTCTCATCCAAATCATCGTCGTTACCAAAATATTCATCCAGTTTCCTTGCAATGCCAACATCTTTGGTCTGTTCCTCGGCCTCGGTAATAACATCCTCCTCCTCTTTCTTCTCGCAGAGGAGCTCCTTTGCGGTCTTCTTCTTCTTCACAGTAACCCAACCCTCATCATCTTCATCATCTCTCCCACTGGCCTCCATGAACACCTGCTTCAGATCATACTGCTCCTCTACATAACTCTTGGGGGCATTTCTTGCCCTCTTCCAGTTACACTTGTTGCGCTTTCCGGAAGGATGTCTCCATTTCACAGGTGGATGTATTGGTGGCCCTGACATTTCGATATACCGGGAACACCCAAACGAGTAAGTGTGTGGTCCCCAGATCGAAATGATGGGCGATACAAACACACTTTCTCAACACGTTCATGCATTTCTTCGTTCTAGTTGGGGAATTTAGCGGTGCAATATCAACTGACCTTCGGTCACAAAATATAGTAAAATTTTGTTGCGTATCAGTATTTTGTGCATTATATATTGTATAATTGAATCAAACATGGTCAGTGAAAGCACTACACAGAAGAAGATGACATCAAAACTCTGGCATGTTGAATATCATGCTCAAATGGTACTGGGTTTAGTTTCCACAGTGTCCTTCAGCAATGGCTCATCCGTTTCGTTGTCAGGACGATAGATCATTTCAATATATAGCATATTTCACACGTTACATTATCTCCACACAGAGTCACTCAGTTTCTTTTCGATATAATTTTCTTTGACTAGGGTTTTTAGTTGTTCAAACTAATTGCTGGTTCAAACCCGAGTTCCCCATAGAGCTCCTTGGGAGGCCAAGGAGAAAGGGCTATCAAAGGTGAATTATAGGTGGTCGGGACGACACGACAGGGCAGTTTCACACAAAACATTAGGTTTCAGAGGGGAGAAGCGCAGTTATTCAAGTCCACAACGTCTGGAATTGTGTAATCGGTTCCATTAAGAAAACAATAAATATAGAGGAAATTAGGGAATGGTAATGGTTGCTCCAACAACAACCTCATAAATGTTATTAGAAAGCTACGTGATTATCTCTCAACAAACAGAAAATCACTTCATTGAATTCTCAGGTTCCATGTTTGAGCCTCGAGCTCACTGTCGTCAATGGCCATGGCCACAACACTGACAACAATGGTAATGATAACTTCGTGGTATAACGTACCTACCACTCGAAACCTCCATCTCAACATTGCATCCATTTATCGTAGTTTTTTCAAGAAAATGCTAGGCCCATGACATCCTTTACATACAAAGACTCTTTATTCTTCATATTCTCTACATTTTTCTCTTCTTCCTCGTCTTGGTATTCATTGTATAGGTTGGCGTCTTTCTGATAAATGGTTCAAATGCGGTTCTTGGAGGATCTACATTTCATACTTTTATACAATAGACACATTCTGGCACCACGTAGAAACACATTCCGACGAAGAGAAACCCAGACTTGGTTCCCGTTTCCTGATACCCTTCACACCATTATAACAACAACCATCCCTGGTGTTGTAATGAAAATCGATGGCTCAATTATTTTCCATTTAATCAGTTAGTTTTTTGCTAATTGTTTTGTTGTTCCGAATGTCCATATAAATTCGATTTGTTCTCATACAAAGGATTTATTTTAATTGTATTTTCTCTCATAAATATTGTTCATTATTATAAAAGTTTGATTTATTCTCATAGATAGGATTTATTTTAATTGTATTTTCTCTCATAAATATTGTTCATTGTTATACTGCAATGGCCATTGTGAATGCATCATTGACAACCATGAAAGTAACAACCCTCCAACAATGTAGGCCAGTTGAGACATCATAAGGCTTTGGTGAAACCAAAAATACCAATATGTCAGGCGTCGTGGTTAGAACTATGGCTAGTTATAGCGGGGGAACCAAGGTTAACCCCGAGTATAGGAGATCATGCCGAGGCTACTCAGGTAAAATAAAAATAAAATAAAAAAATAAAAAGAAAAATAAAATTATATATATATATATATATATATATATATATATATACACACACACACACACACACACAAAACACTCTATGATGTACTGAGGTGTTTTTTTAAGTTTTACCTATATTTTCAATTTGAAATTGCAAAATTTCACTAAAGATTGGCCCATTTCAAATTAGGATGGAATTTTGATTATATATATATATATATATATATATTAACAAGTTTACTTTTGGGCCATGTAGCTTTTAAAATTTCACTTGTTAGATTGATTGAGTTGCTGCTTCAGGATGCTTGTGCCACTATGAGTGAACTTCCTTCAACGTAGGTAGCAGTGTTAGGAATATATGTTTTTCCAAAATCACCTATTGAGCGAGGCGTGCCATGCCATATTTGGAGAATTGGGGAAATGTTGTGTTTTTCCCTTTTTATTGTTTTAACCCTTGTTGACTTATTGTTGTAGAAGATTTTTGAACGACATGAATTGAACCGGCTAAGATTTTGATAAAATGATAAAATTTAGCAGATTTTTGTAAATTCGGGTTATATTTGTCAAACTTAAAAAATTTGGATAGTGTTGAATCTATTTCCGCCATTAAAAATTTGATTCAAACATTCTTACTACCAGATTTTTTGAATTTTTTTTTGCCCAATTCTAAATTGGAAAATTTAAACGCTGATTAAACCACACAGATTTATTATGTTCTACGTGCCTTGCATGACAGGTATACTCTGTAACTTCTCATTCCTTAGCAAGCAATTTAATTTAAGTAACTTTTATGGTATTATTTTTCTATCAACAACAAAGATCGATTTTTGGTATCCAACCCAAAAGTTTTAAAATCTGGAATTTTCACTGAATATATTTCACTTGCAGGCTAAAAACCAATTTCCAGTAATATATACTCATTAAAAAAACTAAATTATTTTTATTTCAGTCACATAGTTTAGAAATTTTTTAATTTTTTTAGAATTTGACCAATAAAAATAATAACATCAAGTTATTAAGATGTTAGATATTGGTGTTATTTAGTTATTAATCCATAATAAACATAAAAAAACCTCCATATATCTCAATTTGTTAAAATTAAATAAATCATAAATTAACTAAATTTTATTTTTATTTAAAATAATAATGATAATTACTATTGATAAAAAGAATTTGTATAGAAGTAAAACATCTATTTAATATATATATATATGTGTGTGTGTGTGTGTGTGTGTAACAATATTCCCCAAAAAATGTAGGATTTACGCCTAAAACTAGGCAAATGTAATAATCTTCATAATGGTTTTAAATTATTCATTGGTAATGTTAGTCATCAGTATTTTTCACTATCTTTTGATGACTATAGAATGGTTATAGTTTTCTAAAAATAATATTCCTTGAATATCTTGAGTTTTAGAAATCTTACTGCCTTCATTATCTTCATAAAACTTTTTTCCCTATCTATCAATTTGCCATCTCAAAGTGACCCTATTGCTCTTAAAAGACTCATTATAGGCTTATACCTCTCATTTTCATCCTTCTTTCCTACCTAAAACCTCATTTCCCCATTTTCCCCTGTCAATAAACTCCATCCTTCCTCTAAGATTTCTTGTTGCTCACTCATTCCTATGTCCCCTTGAGCATAACAACACTTTTGGAAATGCTCTTTTCACTTGAAAGTTTTTAAGTCAAATTTCATTCAAAATCAGGTCAAAAAGCACTCCCATTAGGTCATTAGGGTTTTGAATTTTTCAAGGTCATCCTTTCATTCCGATGAGGTCAGCACACATATGAGAAAGATTGATTATGACAAGTATTCTTCTGGCTCCCCAAAATCCTTGGTTGTTTTAGGCACTCCTTTTCCTTTGCTAGAATCTGGCTCAGATGTAATAGAATGTCGAGACATGGGTATTCAAGAAGGACCTAAAATTTCCAAGGAGGATTTTCTTCTTAGTTCAAAACCTACAAGTGAGAAAAATGGGACAAAGTTTGGCACTTCTATAGAGGTGTTGGAAGATTTGTCAGCAGAAAGTACTGATGATGTAGACTATCTGCTCCTGAATGAAAACAATGTACAGCAAGGGAAAGGGTAAAAACTTGGTCTTGTAGATGACACTATTTATAAACTTGATAGTCCATTTGAGTGCCAAAGTAGTGATTACTTGCGGGAAAATGACATGGAGGAAGCACACAAGGCCAAACATGAAGAAAGTCTATCAGAAAATATTGATGGAATATGGAAAAAAGGTAGGGTGAACTGGACATAAATGAATGAAATTGAAAGGGCTATAGATAAATTAGAAGACAACACTGATGATTGCTGTAAAGAATTGCAAACACTTACATATTTGAAAAAGGTGGCCAGAGAAGGTGGAAAATTTGAGTTGAATTTTATGGTGGAAACTATAGAAGATTTTGAAGATGCTACTATATGTAATAATTAAATCCCAAAGTTGTCATAGTGAACATGTAAATCCTCAATGAGCCAAAGAAAAGCCAATTCCATGATTTCAGCAACCTGCAAAGCAAAAAGTGGCAAAGAGTATCAGTGAGAAAAGGAAAAAGACTTCAAACATTAGAAAGTGGGGTTTTCAAGTTAAATTAAATCCCACTTCACTATAAAGGTCATTTAACACTTCAAGAGAATCATTGTTGCCTTTCAAAACATTAGGAGCATCTAGAAAAGAATAATTTCAGGGTTTTCTGAGCGAATTTGGGTTAGGCTTCTTGGCGCTGCGCTTTTGCACTGGCACTGCGCGCCTAGAGATTGGCGCTGCGCCCTTGCCCAAAATTCCCAATGCAAATTGTGAAGGCACTGCGCCCTTGCCCAAAATTCCCAATACAAATTGTGAAGGCGTTGCACCCTTGCCGAAGAGCTGCGCCCTTGCTAGAAAGGACCCTGTGTAAGTTTCATTGGCGCTGCGCCCTCAGCCGGTGGCGTTGCGTGCCTAGACATAGAAGTTTGCTAAGGGTTGGGGCCATTCAAACAAGTTCAAATCTTCTCCAAATTCTTGCCAAATTCCTCCAAGAACTCTTGACTGGTAAGTACATGACATGAACCTTGCTTTGAAGCTATTTGATCACTCTTAAATTGAATGGAAATGAAACCCTAAAGGAAACCCTAAATTCTAGCTTGAGATCATTGTTTTACCCTTGTTTCATCTTCCTAAACAAAATATCAGTCACAAAAAGGGTAATTGCATTGATTTAGGGTTTAAATTCATCTAGCTTTCCCCTTCACTCATTCCCTTCATTTTTTCAAACTGCCATTTCATTCCCTTCCCCTCATCTTATTTCACTTGTACCCTAGGGTTTTATAAATCAGAGTTTAAAAATGTCTAAGGGAGAAGATAGTGGTGTTGAGGCACAAATGCCAAGGATAAATGATAATAAGGGAGGGAAGATAAATAGGTTTGAACCCATCAATACAAGGGAACTCATGGCCTCTACTCTCACTGTTTCTTGCTTTAATCATGTGGGCTGCTTTGAGTTTTGTGAGAGAGTGCAGCAAGTCCAAAATCACCCGGAGTTAACAAGATTATTCATCATCAATCTACATGACAAGTAGGTAAATATTGCTGGAGTTACATTTGAGATGTCCACCAATGCCATTGCAGCTGCTACAGGGATACCTAGTGTGGGAGAGAGGTGGTTTAAATAAGAAAACTTATACATGAGATATTATGAACCGTACCTCAAACCTAGGTACAAGGATCACAAGAAGTCCATTTTCCCTTTTTCTCATCTCCTTGACCGGTATGTGCCCATGATGAGGATAATAATGAAATACTTGACTTGTGAGGGGAGGTTTTCCCGCCTCTACTCATACCATATCCGTCTTCTTATGCATTTCACTAGAGTTAGATTGCTGCACTTACCTTATTATCTTTTCCGTAGCATTGATAAGATGGCTTACATTGTGCAAAAGATCAGAAAATGCAAAGCCTATTTCATCATTCACTCATCAAGATGGTGGTCATGCATAAGCTTCAACAGAAAAAATTTTCAGGGGAAGCATTCATTGCCAATGAGGTTTTCAATACTCCACCTGGCCATCATCAGCAGGATATTCCTTCATCTTCTCATCCTCTTGTTACCACTTCTCCATCACATCCCGACGTTGTTCACGCATCACCATCTACTCACATCCAGTCACCTCATATTGATCCTTCCTCATCACCTTTCCACAACCCTTCACCCTCATATCATGATACCGGAGCATCAAGCAAGGAAAGAAACATTGAGACAGCTGGCACTAAAATGATTGACATTGAGCCATTTCCTTTGACATATCAGAGAGGCCACAAGCATGTGTTTGCTTCACTTGGTGTGAAAGGGGACATGCCTTCTTCATCAACAAAACAGGTTGATAAGGGCAAGGAAAAGGTTATAGAGCATATTATTGTTGAGGAGGAGGAAAAACATGAAACTGAGCAGGAGTTTTAGTTGATTGAACTTGATGATGAGGATGAGGAGAGAATTACTAGTGCATTGATTAGAGACAAGGATGCCAAGATTAGTGAGCTTCAAGCTATTCTTGGTAGAGCAAAGAATGTGATTAGCTTTCTTGAGCTAGAGAATTAGCAGTTAGAGACAAAACAGACCATCAGTGAGGTCAGAGCAATCAGAGCTCAAAGAGAGGCCAGAAAGGCCAAGGCTTTGCTAGATGAGACCTTGGGAAGTTTTGATGGTAGTGATGATGAGGAAGATCAACTTCCTAGACAGAGACCGAAGACTATTAGGCTGAAGAGGGCTTTAGCCTGAGAAAGGCAGAAAGAGGTAGAATTGGCAGAGCAACTCACTCCAAGTGAGCTGCTTGCCATAGAGATTAGCAGGGATAGAGAGTCTTGGCTTGAGAGGTAAATTTTTAATTTAGAGGGTCAACTAGAGAAGGAAAAGAGAGACACTAACATTCATAGGAAGATGGCAAGACATTATGCCATGAGAAACAGGATTGCAAGGGCCAAGCTCAAACGTGCCCATGCAAAGATTCGGGCTTTGACCAAGTCAAAGGAGAAAGAGAAGCTCAATATCCTCGCTGAGGTGTCCCTCCAAGCCTCTAAACCTTGATCAACAATCAAAATTCTAATTTTGGCACTTTTTTGCACATTTTGAATTTTTGACAGTTTGACATGCAAAAAATTGGCCAAACGCGCAGTGCCACTAGTGTTGCGCTCTTTTTTGGGCCACCCAAATGAAAAATGGTTAGCATCCTCATGTTCCTAATGACAATTACATCAACCTCAGAAAGTTTCAGGAGATTTGGAGCACAACTGGTCCCTCAAAAAGGGCAAAAACCACCGAAAAATCATGTTTTTGCACTATTTTTGGCCTTGGCGCTGCGGGTTTAACAATATTGGGAGAAGTGATTTTTGACAAATCATATGGGCACCATTTTTGAAAGTGAAAGCATATTTGTAAAATATACTCAGAGACCTTTCTAATGAGCCATCTTAGAGCTCATTTGGACATCAGGAAGGCCTCCAAAAGTTGGCTGCAAGACAGGAAATTTTTTCTGCCTTGGTGCTGCGCATTTGCATTGGCGCTGCGCCCCTGTACCTTGGAGCTGCGCCCTTACCAAGAGTTATTGTAAAATTTGTTGAGAAGCCTTAAATTCAAACATATTCCAAAGTTAGCTGAGAAGTTATGTTGGGATTTATTATTACAATGAATGAGTCTCAGATATTTTTCCTTCGGCCTTGCATGGTCTCAAAGGTCAAAATGCATTAACTTTGTAATAAATAACATTTGAAACCCTAGCTTAGGATCACCTCCTCATTTTGTAGATAAATAATGCATGGATGCTTCATGTTTTTTGTTTCTTGGTTGTTGAGCTGAATACCTCATAGAGTTTGGGTTGTAAAGAGTTTGGCTTTGGAGCATCGTAACTGTTTTGGACTGAATATCAATGGAACAAGCACATTCACAGGATCCATGTACTTTGTTAAATGGTAATGTTATTATGATTTTGTAATTGTTTCCTTTTGTTTTCCATTTTTTATATCAATTTCTCTTGTAACAGAATAGAAAATTTAGGTTAAGATATGCTGTTAGAGGCACCTTAATTTTCTCTGCTTTCTGTTGTTTAAATGTTTTCCTCTGTTGGGTCTGATTGGAGAACTTAGGAGTTCCCTGCTCTCCATTTTCACCTAGTTTGTTTTCTTGAGATTAACTCAGTAGAGTCTAGCCAAAGAAGTTTATGGTTTTCCCTATCCTTTGGTTCTGCTTGAAATGTTGTTCTCAAGGCTTTCTTTGAAGTTCACTTACTAGGGTTTGGCTAAAGAATTTTATGGTTTGCCTTGTCCTTTGTTCTATCTTGAATAGTCACTTTAAAGGTATTTGAAGTTTGATTGAAGAATTTAGGAGTTCCCTACTCTTTAATCATTACTGATTTTTCATCTTGAATGTTTTCTTTCTCTAAAAGTGAATAGCTAGAGAATTTAGGAGTTCCTTGCTCTCTAGGGTTTGTTGGATTGTTGTCTTAAAGTTTACTTGGCAAAGTTTGGCTAAAGAAGTTTATGGTATGCCCTGTCCTTTGGTTCTTTCTTAAGAATAGTGATCCTAAAGACTCTTCTTGTTCTATTACATGTTAAATGATTCTTAATTTCCCTTTAAGCTACTAAACTCACAACTTAATGTTCATTTCACACCCACATAAGCTATTAAGATCCATTTGGCTTTGTTAACTTGCCCTATGAAACACCCTTGATTTGTTTTTATACTCTTAAAACATTTCACAGACTCCATAGCCCAATGGTTTGAATTTCTCTTACTCTATATGTTCTTCTTAACAAGCAACCAAACCAAACAAAACAAACAATCCCTATCATTCTAACTAGCCTAAAATCAGCATCCTAAATCAATCAAGTTATAACTTTATACAAATCTAGAGAGAGCCCTCTCTGAGTCCTGGAAGGCTAGGTCCTAGGACTCCAAAGTTTGTTTGATGTTACCCTTGTTTATTTGGTCTTATCAATCTGACAAATTAAACAGACCTAACAGGTAAAATAAGTAGTAAATTATATCTCGGTCAACTTTCATCATCTCAATATTCCAATTATTATTTTAATTGTGTGTTACCAACTAAATACAAACATGCTTTAAACAACCTAAATCTAATACAACAATGATTATTTCAAATCAATTACAAATTTTTCCAATTCAACAATTCCAATTTAACAATCCTATCAGCCTCTCTTTGCACCTTTTGAGGAAATTGCTAGTTAGACCTTCTTATGAGTTGTCACACACACATAGTCATTAGTTATATCAACATAAAAAAATTTGATTTGTTACCTTGCCATGCCAACACCATACATGTTTTCGTGATGTATATTGATCTAATGCTAGTCACACATCTAGAATTAATGTCAACCACATATTTTAAGAATAAAAAGTGCATATTAGTATGTCTATATTCATATCATCACTTAGTTTGAAATCATCCTTGTACAATGACTAGTAGCCAAAACATCTACCAGCTGACAATTCTGCCATTCTATCAACTGACAGTTCTGATATGAACACATGCATTCAACACACAATTAGTTGCCAATTTCTACAACCAGTACACATTCCAAGAAATCAAAAGAATATATCAATTCATTTATACCCATACGAGTTTGTATGTTTAAAATCAACATTTTACAAAAATTAGCACCCATGACCTCTACAAGTTTAAAAGCATATGCTAACCTTTATAACATACAATAAAAGAAGAATGACAAATTACTCATCAAAATGAATTCTGATTATTTTCATACAAGTCTCTTAAGGTTTACTGTTGAACCTTAATTTTTCATTTCATTTGTTCTTAAGCCCATCCAGTCCAAGTGTTGAACCTAGATTCTATGATACCACTTTGTAACTCCCTTCCTACCCCCTTTAATTAATCCTAACTGAATGGGAGGTGTTACTTTTATTAACCCAGCCTCCATGGTATGATTCCAAAGATGTGATTACAAAATTTTTTGTCACCCAAAGTGTGCATAACTAACCTTGGATAACATTATCACGTTTAGCTCATCACGAGCTTTTCGATGATATACGTTTTATCTCAATCTGATACCAAAATCAAAAGTTATTCTCATCTGAAGATTGAACCCTTTCAACCTTGCCACATCAACATGCCCTGCAAGATGGCATTGCCAAGTGGCATATGTGGCTCTCTCACATTAGTTGTAATCCAACGTGGCTCCACCACATCAATCCACCTAGTGCCATCATGCTATCCTTGGGAAATACCCTTTTTAACTTCCATGGCATGATAATAATTTTTCATGTTAATTACCAAGAAGCTTCTCGTTTCACACCTTTTGTATACTATGAATACTGCTACAATAAACATTGCAAAACCTCATCAAGGGCATGCGATATGTGATGACATGGATCCTATCCATGTAAACATCCACATAAGTTCCATGTAGCACCCACGAAGCCAAGTGGCACTGTAAAAACACCACCGCATTTCACCAAGGTGCCACATTATCCACTTCCACTATGTATTGTTGAAATCATGCTAACATCAGGGTGATGTCAACCTACCACATGCCAGCCCCTTGCGATGCCACATATCACCTGAAAAACAACCACTTAGTCATTCAAAAATTCCATCTATGTATGACACATGTCATGTTGTTAGCATGCCCCATCAACATCTTATCATGTCTCGTGACAACATCATCCAAAATCCTATGTGTAACCATATAGTATTGCCTGCCTATGTGGCATCTACCACCTCAGCTCCAGGCAGGGTTCCCATCGGTTCCCAGACCTTTGTGCAAATAATTATTCTACGTTATAAGAAAATTTGGGGTCAAGGCATGAATTCTCAATTTCTTTCCATTTCCCCTTCTTCATGCCTACATGGATAGAGAATTTTCCATCTCACCACCATGCCACAACACGATAACACTTCAAGTTCCTTAGCCACATTTGGCATGGTGTGATGCAAAATTCCATGTCAAGTAACAGGAATTTGCTATCTCGCGGAGACATATTTCCATCCCCTAGAATGTGCTTACTTTCATTCCCCGAGACATACATCTCTCCATTTTTTAGCGGGAAATACTTCCCATTGTGCTCCTTGTCAATAGCATCAAGTCCCCATAGCAGTCAATGTGAATCACTTGGAGAGGATGGTGAGACACATATTAATTCTAATCAATGTAGTTAAGTGCTAAAAATGTAATTCAAAAATGATTAGGACTAAACCCCTAGTCTTCTTCGTGTCCAATATATTTTGTTATGTCCATCGAGGACTTATTTGGCCTCATAACTCAGCCCAAGGTCTCTGTGATACTTGGACTTGGAGGTCCTAAGGATTCATGGGTTTTACCCAAAATTTTATTGCATACAAGTGTTACTCAATCGTTGACATTCCAATAGCCATACACAACCATAAAACTTTGTTGAGTTAACCTCATGCCTGCTCAAAGGCTCTGGATCAAACCAAGTCATCGTTAACACTATGTGAAATCAAACACAAAAACAACACATTATACCACAAAATGGATCCCAACAACCTTTTGGATCTAAAGATGCATTGCATCATTCTTAGTCAAACAATAAATCTCCATGATATTCATAACATATCAAACAGTGGAAATCACACACAGTAATAGCTTTTCTAAGTACATCATACACTCGCACAACACCATGTAAAGAACTATGTGACTTAGGGACCTACCAAAAACCCTAGGGGTGTGCATGTCCCTCACACCATGAGAATAATTCTACATCTATTTCAATAAAAATACACAATAATACTTATTCCTTCGTTGATAATGCATAACATATTAGATGGAACTTATTGAACAACCACACATCTTCAAATAATTATCTCTATATATCATGCAACCAACAACAAGCACAGAGGTCCATGAGCCCACATCATCATGAGAACATAGCAACAAACATTCATCATGGACATACAAGGATACAACAATTCTTTCGGGGTTGGAGCAAATCCACTCACACAACATATAAGCTAGACCACTTAAGAGACAACCTACAAGCATGGCTATAATATGTATTTGTCCAATCTCATAACAACATAAGATGACTAAAACTGCATAAAATAATATAATATTTCTTGGTTGCTTTAACGCCACCAGACACAGACATATCATAACTCATGCAATGAATTAATAAGGTTACAACCACATGGCTCAAGTAACTTATATTCACCATAAATATGTTAAATAAATAGTCAACGAGGGCTATATAATAAATCATACATTCTTACTTAGATATTATAGGAATACTCATTGGTAATCCATGATATAAATATATACAATAATAAACACTTTTCTGATTAGTATTGAAATCATTGGAAACTAGAGGAGGGACTTCAACTCTCCACCCAACCATATTCCAACTACACAACAAACTTTCTTGTAGCGAACCACCCCCTAGCCTGATTCAGAGTCTAAGTAGTTAACTGCACAAGGATATTCACACCACTAATCAATAAAATAGGTACCCAAGAGGAGGAGTCCACTTCTCAGGTGGTTTATCAACTGCTCCCAAGCAGTAAATACCACGGTGACTCACTCTATCTCTAAGTTCCAACCAATATTCAAGGTTGGTTCTCTCATTCTAGTAACCTTAACTCACTCTAAAGGGTGTTTTCTCAACCCTAAGGTTTCCTTGAGCTCTATTGGTCAGATTAACACCAATAGGAAAATAGGGTATTGTAGTAGTGTATTCATGCATGGGTGTGCAAAATACACTTTCCTTAGTAGGCAGGTTGCTTACCACCATAAGAGTCATAAGACAAAATGGTTTTTTAAATGTTACTGGAACAAGTTCAACATGTAATAAGCCAGGTTATAAAGGAAACATAGCATACTACAGAAACAATAAAACAGAAACAAAACAACATACACAAGATACACTCTAGATAGATAAAACACACTAATAAATCAAAATGGCGAGTTTCTCCCTTTATTAGGTGTTGGTGGTAATAGAAGATAAAATTATAAATCTCTTGTAGTGGATCCCTTGAGCTATGGAGCTCCAATATCCAAGACAAGGAGGTCTCTTCCAATCCTTCTGCTGCTAGACAACACAAGCTGGTTTTCTATGGAGAAATTTGGCCAGCATAACAATGTGTCTCCTATTCTTCTTCCAAAGGTTGGCTTTTATAAACCATTCTCGAATTATCCCTCCTTCTCTTGGCCTGATATGGATGGCGACACAAGAGTGGAGGTGGGACTCCTTTGTCTGTTGCATTAAAGCCTCAAGGTGGCTCAAAGATGACTGTACTTGGTATGATTGAGTGAGAATATTTTTAACCAAGTGTGCCAATTTGTTAGGTCCCTATATTACTAGTATAGTCCCTTATTGTTGTTAGTGTAACCCCCTTTATTTTTATTATTGTACCCTTGTAACCCCCATTTTGTTATTATTGTGCCCTTAAATTATTATTGTTAGGTCGGCTAGGATTACATTGTGGCCCACTAGGATTACATTATGGCCCCATGGACTCCTATATATAGAAAGGAGGTTTTGTAAATTGTAACATCCAAGAATTGTGCATTTATGTAATGTATTGGAGGTTGCCCCCTCGAAGTGGCTTATTTCTAAGGCGTTGATATCTCTTTTCTTCTATTTTTGAAGCTGGTTACACAACATTTGGTATCAGAGCTTTGGATTCTAGGGTTTCGCTGCTCCAAACAGGTCATCGTGGCATTTTCGCTATAACTTTTTTTCTACGAAGTTTCAGAAGCTAAAATTTTAGGGTGCGAAGCCGAAATCCTGAGGAATATTTTCTAAAAATTTCAGAGCTTGGTTCACAATATTTTCGGAGATATGATCTGTGGAAGTTAGGTCATTTTTCAAGCTCCTAAAAAGGTCATCGTGGAATTTGCGCTATAAATTTTTTTCTACTGAGGTTCAGAATATGAAATTTTTATGGTGCGAAGCTGAAATCCTAAGGAAACTTGTCAAAAAATTTTAGAGCTTGGTTCGCAATATTTTCGGAGATATGATCTTTGGAAGGTAGTGCTTTTTCAGGCTCCCGAATTTCATCTCAAAGAGGTGATCGTGGGAAAATTTCAATAACTCTCTCTCTGAGCATCGAATTGGAGTGCCGTAAAAAGTGGTCACAAGTACATGGACTATAGTTTCTTGGCTATCAATTTCAGAGGCAAAGGATAAAAAAGTGACACGTGGAAAGCCGTACAAGTACGCTATACTGAACCAGTCCATAATTAGGTCATTGTGGGAGATTGGACATAACTTTGTCTTGGAGAATCCAAATCAAGTCAAACTTGTGGCATTCAAAAGAGAATTTAGAGGGTGACTTCAGTGCTAAATTTTAGATATTGAAGAGCCGCAATCACAGAGATAATCCAATTTCAATATCGAGCTCCTCAAAAGCAAGTAAAAGGTGTGTAATTTTTTTTCCGAATTGCATAAGTCTTGTTTGAAGAATCAAGTTGAATTGATTGCAAGGGAATATTGTAGAATAGATATCAGTATTAGATTATAAAATGGCCCCTAAAAAGAATTCAACACCCATTAAGCCTTTGGAAAGCTCTACTATGACTCATGAAGACGAAGAATGGCAACATGACATATCAAAATTACAAGAGCAAGCGCAACAAATTTCGCTCTCGCAAAGAGCAACAAAAAATGACATGGAAGTTTTGAAGAAAGGCGTGGAAACTAAGATGGATGGTTTGAAAAAAGGCGTGGAATCTAAGATAGATGGCATGGAGGCTGGCATGGAATCTAAGATGGATGACATGGAAGCTAAGATCGATGAGAAAATGGAAAACATGAAGAATGTTCTAAAAGCAGACATGGAAGGTTTGACAAAGTTGATACAAGAAACATTTCCTAATGGTGAAAAGATAGTAGAAGAACCTCATGATGAGAACAAAATAAATTTTAATCGTGATTTCATAAACTCTAATGTTGGCGGGAAGAACCACCACATTCCAAAAATGGATATGAGGAAGTTTGATGGAAAGGATCCTGTAACATGGATACTACAGATGGAGCAATATTTTGATCTCCATAACATGCAAAACACACAAAAGGTACGCATTGCAACTTTACATTTAGAACAAAATACATTTGTATGGTATCGATGGCTTTGCTCCGTAAAAAAATTGTCACTTGGTCAATTTTTACGGAGGAAATGATAGCACATTATGAGGATACAAAGAGCAACACCTTCTTTAGCCAATTGATAAATCTCAAACAAAAGGGTTTAGTGGGGGAGCACATTGAGGACTTCCAAAAATTGAATATAAGGGTAACTGATATTACAGAGGAACACGGGATTGATCTCTTCATAGGTACTTTAAAGGATAACATCCAACATGAAGTTCGCGTTTTGGAACCTGATTCATTGGAGAAGGCATTCAAGTTGGCAAGAAAAATTGAATGTAAAATTATGGCGACAAGGAAGCCTACCACTCACTTCTATAAAGATGGAAGTGTTGCTACTCTTAAATTTCCACAACCTACAAGGTTGACACCACAACAATTGGAAGAAAAAAGAGCAAAAGGGCTTTGCTACAGTTGTGATAGCAAATACGCTAAAGGTCATAAGTGTGCTGAGAAGAAACTATTTTACATAGATTGTAAAGAGGAAGAAGAAAATGAGCAAGAAGAGGATATACACCAGGAACCAGCCCTAGAAAGAAAAATAGATCCTGAAATACATATCGTCCCCCTTGACTGGCGAGAACTACCTCCTCCAAACTCTCAAGATAGAAGGACAAATCAAGAAGAAAAAGGTAATAGTGTTGGATGGATTCGGGTAGCATACATAATTTTTATTATTTAATAAGGTAGCAAAGGAATTGAATTGTTTCCTATACCCAGCACTAGAATGTCAAGTGATGGTTGCAAATGGAGGAACTATAAATTGCTCTGGAAAATGCCATAATATCAAGCTAACCATGGGGGAATATGTATTGACTAGTCCAATGCTTTCCATTCCTATTGCATCAACCATGTATTTTGTATCATGTTAATAAGTGTGTGTCCGCAGGTGCGAGCAAGTTCTTTTGAGACCAAAGGGAAGGTGACCGAAGCGGTAGCCGGACCCACACCCCGGACGGGATCCCTATTCCAAACGATCCAAGGTCTGATTGGGACTTTCTACCGGGGAGATCCCCTACTGTTGGCCGGACAATTTTCCCCGTCAACAGAATCCCGCCAAAAAAACCCCACTTAAATTTTTTTTGGAGCCCCTTGAACGTAAAGAAAAACCAAGTAAAGAGTCTGGAAGGCTAAGTCGCAAAGTCGCAAAACTCCATTTTTAGAAAACTGCGACTTTGCGACCTTGCGACCCTGCGACCTAAAGGTCGCAAGGTCACAAGGTCGCAAGGTCGCAAAACTCAACTTTTAAGGAAAACTGCGACTCTGCGACCTTGCGACCCCGCGACCCACAGGTCGCAAGGTCGCATATCTCTCTAATCGCTCAAATTGCGACCTTGCGACCTCATTAAATGCTCGCACGTGCGACCTTTTTATATAAAGGAGGTCGCTAGGTCGCATTTTTCATATGCTACGGATAGAGAAAAAAAAAAAAAAACCCGGCTCTGACAGGTCGACTGGCGCGCGATTTTCTCGGGTAAGTTGCCTTTTCCCTCCTGTTGTTTCCTTCTTGGTCATTCTTGCTAAATCCCAGGAACCCTTAGCCTTTAAATTGTACATTTTCTTCAACCACTGGCTATTTTTATTACTCAGGGTTTTGTTCTGATTCCTGTTTCCCCCCACTGTGCCCACTATGCTCAAAATCATCACCATTGCTGGTCTTGGCTTTCATGGCTAATTCCCTACTCCTAAAAGCTAGCCCTTGAATCCATCTTGTCCCATTTTGTTTTGCATTTTTCCAGTTAAAGGGAAAACCCCTTCACGCTGCGCGCGCCCAAAACCCCCCGGGAAGCCCTAGCACGACTTGCAACCCCGCGACCTAGTCGCAAGGTCGCAGTTTCCAAATTTTTTGAGATTTGCGACCCCGCGACCTAGTCGCAAGGTCGCAGTTTACAAATTTTTTGAGATTTGCGACCCCGTGACCCAGCGACCTAGTTGCAAGGTCGCAAGGTCGCATTTTCCTGGTTTTGATAAATTCGCGACCTAGCGACCCAGCGACCTAGTCGCAAGGTCACATTTTCATACTTTCTCACGGTTTGCGACCCAGCGACCCAGCGACCTAGTCGCAAGGTCGCATGTTGGCTAATTTCTCTCAATCTACGACCCCGCGACTCAGTAGACCTTTGTTTCCATTTTGCTTGTGTCCCAGCTAAAATCATTGATACACTGTAATTGGTCTTTTATCATCACGTCGTTCTTATCATGGGATTATTTCATGAATATGACAGGTGAACTTGAAGCAGGCGCAGAGTGTATACCTGTTCTCTCGGATTCTAGCGACATGGCACCCCCAGTATCTCAGAAGAAATACAAGCACGTGGTAGTGGAAGAGGTGGAGATGGACATACCAGTATCCCCACCCCCAATATACAGATATACCCTTTGTACATTTGCAAAAGGGGACAGCATGCAATGGCACCAAGTGCACCATGAGTTTGCCATAACGGAAGCGAAATTTCCAGAAGACCTCCCGGATCGGGAGTTATACTTAAAAGTAAAAAGGTCCAAGCTGCATCTCGCAGGTGCTCATCCGGCCATATTTCCATGTCCTGAAATGATAGACTGGATCATACAAAAAACAGATCCCAAGAAGTTCGTGATCCGAGACAGCGAAGGCAAAGCTTTCGTAACACTCATAGGCTCGGACGCCCATGTCTACTACTCTTTGCCTCAACAGGAAGAAAAATTTATAGAAGGATGGGCTCTTGCCCATGCAGTCCCCGTAGTCGACACTATCAGGCAATGGTGGGCGGAGCCCGACAAATTTAAAGTCAAGAAAGACCAAGAATATCCGGTGGCCAGCCTGAGAAAAGTTTATAAATTAGTAGCTGCCATGCTTTGCAGATTGTACGAGCGCCCCGACGCCACTACCTTCAATGGCACATGGGCTACTATCATGGAATATGTAATGGTGCATGGCACCCGTTTCAACTGGGATGGTATATTGATGACCTCAATGCATACAAACTTGTCCTCGGCATTGGGCCCAGATGAAAATGCCTTCTGAGTTCTATATGGCCTCTTATCTATTGGATGTCGTCTGCGCAAGGCTGCATTTTGAGGGATGGGCACATAACTGGAATCCCACGCAGACCCGTGCAATTCATCTGCAAACCAAAGTGTTCTGGGAATCCATGTATAAGCAGGATATAAAACCAATTTCCCAAATATTCATCCCCTCCCTATTCAGGAAATTATTTGGCCAGGACGGCCCTTGTATGTCTTGGCGAGCCAGGGAAACTCTAGGCCAAGTGGTGCATTGGTTTCCGTTCGCTGGATATACTTTCATCCGAGTCTTCAGCTTGTTCAAGGCACCTCATGCTATGCCTCACTTCGTTATAGACAAGATGCTCATACAAGAGGTATGTTACCAAATGTCCTCGGGTTTCTCCAGTGTCCTGTCCAAAGGTAAGAAGAAGCCTTGGCCTGCGCTACCCCTCACTATCGGTGCATACACAGTGAAAGATTTCAGAGAGGTAGGGACTGAAGGAGAAGAGATTAAAAGTTATCGCCATAGGACTTTAGAGCACCGAACATACGACCTGCAGAGGATAGTTCCCGAACACTGCAAGAAGGCCAAATTCAAATGGAACTACCAGGATGTAGAACGCTCGGAAGAAGATGAGAGAAGAAACTGGTATAATGCAGATAGACAACTCGCTCCGGGGGTGGACTCTGGCCAAGAGGATCCGGATGATCAGAGTTTCGAGGACAGGAGCCGTAAGTTAGGAGGTGCTTCTTCCTCTCTAGCTAAAAAGCCCCGGACCAGCACAGGGCCTGATACCTATTCTCAACAGAAAGAAGCAGAGGCCAAAGCACAGCAAGAGAGAGAAAGGAAGATAATAGAGGACGAGGAGAAGTGCAAGAAGAGTTCAAAGACAAATCAGAAGAAGAAATAGGCCGAGGAGGCCAGGAAGGAAAAACAGGAAAAGGAGGCGCAGGCCGCAGCAGAACCGACACTCAAGAAAGAGCTCGACAAAGCAGAAGCTGAACGCCAAAAGAAAGCAGACCAAGCTGCTGCAGCCGAGCGAAAGAGGAAAGCTGAAATAGAAGCAGCGGCAGAAGCGGAACGCAAGCGGAAGGAAGAGCATGAGAAGGTGGAAGCCGAGCGCCGACAAAGGGAAGAAGAGGAAAATAAGAGGAAAGAAGAGAAAGAAAAGAAGAAGAAAGATGAGGAGGATGAATTGATAGAAGACATCGAGATGTCTCCCCTCGAAGTACCTCTAGGAGGTACAGGAACCATGCTCTCCGATGTCAATTCTTCCCAGGGGCAGGAGGAGGAGGTCTTCGACCTCACCAGGCTCACATTCGACCAATTCTCTTTCAAAATCCGGCAAGAGAAGAGAAGGTCCCTGGAACAAATTCCTTCCGCCACATCCACGGTTGCAACTGAAAAAGACATAGTCCTTGATACTAGGACTAATCCCATGATGATAGCATCGGCATGCACTGCTTTCGCCACGGCCATGGAAGAAAATGTCACCCAAATGAGCAGAGAAATCATTTCTCTACAAAACAGACTACGAGTAGCGGAGCAACGAGAGAAGAAGGCGGAACAGGAGAGGTCAGCGTTGGAAGAAGAGGTGCAACAACTCCGAAACAAGGCTCCCCAAGTCAATGAAGTTCCACTGGCCGTTCTAAAAGAATGCAATGTATTAGAGGTGACCATGAAACAGGTGTATGGGGAAATGTTCATCATAAAACAAACAGTCGCCCCACTGGTAAGAGCACGAGCAGAAACTAAGCAGAAGCACGAGCAGCTCAAGGAAGCCTCAACTGCCTTAGATAAAATGATGAATTGGACAGTGCAATACCCTCAAGTTCCCGAGCATTTTTCTAAGAAGGATTGGATTCATACACAAGATGCCAAAGTCCAAATCCAGATGAAGATGCAATCCAAAAACAAGCTATCCAAGGATTTGGACAAAGTAATGTCTTCATACGACCACCTGATCAGCGGCATAGACTCAATGCACACTCTTCACCACATTCCTTCATTAGGGGGATTGGACGAAATTAAGACCTGGGAGCAAGTAGATCAAGAAATCCAGTCATTCCTGCAGCCTATCAAGCAAGCTGCTGCCGCCCCCGAGGTCGCAGCATCACAAGAAAATCTGGGTCAGTTGCTTGTCGCGCCAGTCCGGATTTATACCAAGCTCGCCTCCCTTTCAAACCAGATCTCACAAAAGAAGGAAACTCTAATCCCGAATGCTCTGGAGTGCATGCATCGATTGAAAGAGGAGGTCCCTCTAGTCTCCCCTATAGCAGCAGAATACCAGACCTGGCGGGACTTCCTCAAAGGAAAGCAGATTGATGTTCCTGATCTCTCTATTTCGCACCCATATCCATGACTCACTGCTCACTAGGTCGCAGGTCGCACTTCCAAATAGGTCGCAAGTCACACTCACTGGCCAGGTTGCAGGTCTCAATCTTCTCCCAGGTCGCAGGGCAACTCAACCGGCGGGCAGGTGAAGAGTCAGGGAGCCCAAAGGGAAATTTTGATCTATAAAACCCCCTCCGGGAAAAATGTAAAGGATATTCTTTTTTGGGACTTAAAAGCTATAGAGCATTGTATTTGAAAAGAACACTCTTTTGGAATATGAATACAAATACATGTTGAAACTCCTTTTGGATCTGATGTGTTTTGCTTGGTGAACACTACGAGTATTTCTTTACAGTTTAAGAACATCTTTTGATTAAAGAGACTGCACTCTTTAATGGCATCATTTATGCATCATGGTTACCTTTATGTGTGTTAATGGTGTTCGGATTAATCGCTTGCTGAATGGATGTTAGTAACTTTGTTTATTAGCAATTCATTTTATCTTTCAAAAAGTAAAGGAGAATCTCGCCACAAAGAACCGTTTATTTTGTGGTCAGAATCGCCTACAAGCATAACCCCAAAGATGTGTTGTTGACAACATTTCCTTCGGTGTGTATGCTTTATTATCTATCTTGCTACGTGTAGTGTTATATACATGTTTAATGCATCAACCATGTATTTTGTATCATGTGAATAAGTGTGTGTCCGTAGGTGCGAGCAAGTTCTTTTGAGACCAAAGGGAAGGTGACCGAAGCGGTAGCCGGACCCACACCCCGGACGGGATCCCTATTCCAAACGGTCCAAGGTCTGATTGGGACTTTCTACCGGGGAGATCCCCTACTGTTGGCCGAACAATTTTCCCCGTCAACAGAATTGGCGCTAGAAGGAGGGCCTGAATGGGAGCCTCCCAGCATACAACCAACATTCCATCACAAACTCCCCACGGGGAGGTCATAAACAACGAAACTATCCCTCCATTGGAAGATATTCCAAGGGTGGAGATGCCATATTATGAAATTACCCACGCACAGTTGAGAGCCTTGCGCCCAGCTGCCCACAATATCCTCAGGGATTTGAGATATGCCCCAATCATGCAATTCTTGTCCCATAATAGAACCCCGACGGAAAAAACCACTCATAACGGTGCCTTGGTGATCACCGTGCCCGAGTTGGTGAACCTCATGCTTGAAGAACTCGCCGCCGCTGCTCAGCGTGACGAACCCATCCCCGAACTCCAAGATAGCGATGAGGAAGAATTCGGCCCTACTGAACCTTTTCCTGACCCTCAGCCCAACCAAGCCTAGCCTAACAACAACCAAGCACGCCCTCCACCTGGGGAAGGTGAGGGAGATAGAGGCCAAGGGAATGAAAGCGACAGAAATAGAGCCCGCAGAAACGAAGGTGAGGGAAATAGAGCCCGCAGAAATGAAGGTGAGGGAAATAAAGCCCGCCGGACCGGAGGTAGAGGAGATAGAGGCCGAGGCTAAGGAAACCGTGCTCACAACCGGCACCCGAACCCAAATAGGCCTCCTGTCCACAACTGGGGATATCTTAGAGACTTTCTCCACCATGAGAGACATCAAGATGAACACTCTCGCCATGAGGAAGGAGCATCGGTATCGGGTTCGGGAGGTGAATCTGAGTCTGACCAGCGGGCTAGGAGGGTGCAACCATTAGCCTGGATGGCTTAGTCACCATTAAATCTTATGGGCCCTCTCCACGACATGCCTAGGCACCCAGAGAAACACCTCCCCAAGTTTGATCCCGAGAAAGGCACATTGGCTGAGGATCATATAAGCAGTTTCTATCTTTCCCTGCAAATCATGAGGGTTCAGTCAGATGACGTTGCCTGCCGTCTGTTTCCGCATACTCTTGAAAACAAAGCTGCCACTTGGTACCGTTCCCTCCCAAGTGCCTCCATCACATCGTGGGACCAGTTTCGATGCGCATTCTTGCAGAAATTTTCAGAGGATAAAACCCCTTCCATGCTCCTCACGGAGTTAAGCACCATTAAGTGCCACAAGAAAGAGAAGGTGAGAGACTTCAATCAGCGCTTTGCTACCATACTGAAAATTTTTCCCCCAAACCTGGCATTGGATGACTCTATTACCATTGATTATTATACAAAAGCTCTCCTTAGGGATATTGTTGTCTTCGTGAAACGCGAAGCTCGGCCCACACTGGCGGCCAACTACGTAGCCGCCCTCACTGTAGAAAGAGACATGATTTCTATAGGAGCCATGGATCATGAGGGGAGAGATGACCACAAACCAATCACGAAAAGGGGTCAGTCCACCACACAAAAAACCACAGATAAGGATAAGGATGCTTTTGACTTTGACGGTATAGCGAAGACCCTCAAGCTATTAACAAATGAAGTCTCTGATATGAAGAGGAAGGGTATAAAGTCCACATCTAGTACCAAGGCGCCTAAGCCCTTCTTCAGAAAGATCAACCCCAACACCAGCCGACCTTCGTCCAACCCGAACACTGTTCTGAACGTTGAAGAGATAGGAAAAGATAACTTCTGCTCCTTCCACCAGGCTGCCCACTCCGAAAAAACATGCCCCCAGTGGATTGGCAGCATGACTGCAGTGGTAAACCAGCTTTTGGATGATGAAACCCCAGGGGACACGGGGGAGGATGATGTTTCAGACCACGATGAAGAGTTTCCCCCGGATGAAGAACCGACATCCTCAGTTCTTGCATTCGATGTTATCCGAGGGGACAACCATCTTATAATCACTGATATCAACATGGCAGACAATCCCAAGACCCCACCTGTAAGAAACTACAGCCTTAGGAGTAAAGGACCGGTCCCTGAACCATCCTTTGAGGAGAAGAAAAGGGCTTTCTTGAGGAAAATTTTTCCGCCGGGGAATGAACAACAAGCTGCCCCTAAGAAGCCCACACATGACAATACCCGAGCAAATCCAAAAAGCAAGCTCCCCATGGGTTCCACCACAACCGCTACCGAACCTAGTCCCCAATCTGATTCCACATACAACATTGTAGAGGACATGAAGAAAACTAGAGCTAACATATCCCTCTATGACCTTGCTCGCATCACGAATCAACGAGAACTCATTCTTAAAGCCTTCGCCAATACCTCAGCTACTAAGCCTCTGAGCAACACTTCCGCGCAACCTATTCCAAGTGTTCAGTCCATCGTAAACGCCATCAATGCAAATTCCAGGGGGTCTACTCCCCCTTTCCTCCTGTCTTTTGAGATTTTCAACTTCAACGTCCATAACTATCTAGTTTACTCCGACGCCTCCACGAACGTCATGCCCCTATCTGTTTGTAAGAAGATGAACATCCGCTTAGAGAAAACTGACGCAAGGATCATTCAAATTGACAGATCTCAAGTGCCAGCTGTAGGAGAACTGAATAACGTCATCATCCGCCTCTCGTCCGATTCTAGAGTCCACCAATGCATCGACATCGTAGTCGTGGACATTCCAGAAGCCTACGGCCTATTACTTAGTAGGGACTGGTCCAGCAAGCTGCAAGGATATTTCGCCACTGACTGGTCCCACCTTTGGCTGCCTTACAAGGGCCGGAATAACCAAATCAGGGTCGAAAGCAAGCCTTATATGAAACATACTGTGACTGATTTGGATGCTCCTAATGAACCCATCAGTTTTGCTCAGGAGGAGCTTGGCATGTGCTTCTTGGAAGCCATTTTTGGTTGTTATCACCCTCCTCAATCTACAGTAGATCCCGAGACCCAGTCTGAATTAATGCTCTTCGCAGAAGATCAATCCACTCACGTCTCACACCAAGCTGAAGTCCCGCCCCAACCTACAACCCCAAAGGAGCCAGAAAACGATGTATGGACCCTGTACTATGACGGTTCCAAAACTCTTGACAGAGCTAGTGTGGGCTGCATCTTGCTAGACCCTCAAAATAACAAATTCTTGATATCCTGTAGGCTTGAGTTCCAATGTACAAACAATACTGCGGAATATGAAGCTCTAATCCTCGGACTCAAGAAGGCATTGGATTTAAAGGTAAGGTGCTTATGAGTTATTGGAGATTCCGAGATTATCGCTCGGCAGGTATGCAATACCATTCATTGTTTGTCTCCACATTTTAAGGCTTATCAGCAAGAGGTATGGCGTCTTATTTCTTCTTTTGATTCTTTTGGAATTACATCTGTTCTTAGAATGCACAATGCAGCAGCTGATACTCTGGCTAATGCTGCTGCTAGATTTACCCCTTTGAGGGACAGTTTTTCTATTGAAGTTATATATAGGCCCTCCGTGCCACATAATGTTACTAATTTCCGCGTCTTTGATAATGATCAACAGATATTGGAGTTTATGCTCAACACTGAAGTATTCAAAGACGCGGCGATTGATGAGGCGGATCACGACCAAGCCTTGCAGGAAGAACATGACAAACGTAAGGAAAACCCCATGCCTAAGGGAATAATATCACTTGAAAAGCTCTTCGACCTGCAAAGCCGGTTCCGCAGCCCCCAAATACCAAGGTACAAAGCTCCATTTTGGCACATCGGAAAATAAATTTGGGATCAGAAGAGGACCCGAAGTTCATTAACCTCGGGAAAGAGTGTACCGACGAAGAGACGCAAGCATTCACCCAACTATTTCAGAAGTATCGAGACGTATTTGCTTGGACGTATAATGATTTACGTACGTACGATACTCAGATTATTAAGCACGTCATACCCATGAAGGAAGGTGTGAAGCCATTCCAACAGAAGCTCAGGAAAGTACACCCTACTTTGGAACCAATGATCCTGAAAGAACTCAAGAAGTTGTTGGACGTACGCATTATTTTTAAAGTTCGTCACTCCACATGGGTATCCAATTTGGTCCCAGTACGGAAGAATTCTGGTGAGATCCGCTTATGTGTAGATGTCCGGAACTTGAATTGAGCCTCGAACAAAGACAATTACCCAGTGCCATCTATGGAACAAATATTGCAAGCTGTGTCCGGATCTGAAATGTTCTCTTTGTTGGATGGATTCTCTGGTTACAACCAGGTGCTGGTAGCCAAACCGGACAGATTGAAAACTACCTTTCGGACCATATGGGGAACATTCACGTTTAGGCGCATGCCTTTTGGATTGATTAACACGGGGGCAACTTTCCAACGAGCCATGGATATAGCTTTCTGTGGTTTGATAGGTCAGAGCATGGTAGTCTATTTGGACGACGTCAATGTGTTTTCAAAACACTGGGGCGATCATTTACGCCACCTCAAACAAATCTTCGAGAGGTGCAGGAAGTACGGGATTTATCTCAACCCGAAAAAGATCATTTTCGCTGTGGCAGAAGGGAACTTCCTGGGCCACATTATTATAAAGTAGGGCATTGTAGTAGATCTAGAGCGGGCGAAAACAATTGCCCAGACTCCCCCCCCCGAGCGGTAAGAAAGCAATGCAATATTTCTTGGGAAAAATCAATTTTGTCCGCAAGTTCGTATCAGATTTCGCCCAGATAGTTAGACCTTTGCAGGGGATGATAAAAAAGAATGCGATGTTCAAATGGAACCCGCCAGAGAAGGAGGCGTTCGCCAAAATCAAGCAGGCCATAGCTGAAGCACAATCCCTTCAAAGTCCGGACTTTAGCAGAGGCTTCATCCTATATACTTTTGCTTCAGATTCTTCACTTGCAGCCATCCTCACGCAGAAAGACGGCAACAATGACGAGCGGCCCATTTCCTTCATGAGTACTGGGTTACAAGGAGCTGAATTAAACTACCCTGAAATCGAGAAGCAAGCCTATGCGGTCTACAAAGCAGTCAAGCATTTCAGACCCTATATCTTGAAAAACCACGTCACGGTTTTCGTTCCACATCCAGCGGTCCGCTCATTGTTTGTGAAGCAGGAGCTAGGCGAGAGGCGAGGCAACTGGGTGACATGCCTGCAAGAGTATGATTTAGAGTTTAAGCCAACGAACACCATTAAAGGAAAAGGTTTATGTCAAATGGCTGCGGAGGCGACAAGTTCCCATGAAGTTGAGCAAGAGTGTTGGGAACAAGAGATCGATATGTACCAGAGCGACCATGTGCCTCAGTTGAGTAGCCCCTCTTGGTACTCGGAAATTTCAGGATACCTAGCCCAGGGTACTCTGGACCCCGCTCTAACTTCCTGGCAGAAACACGCGATATGACTCAAAGCGGCATCTTACCAGCTGATCCATGGGAAACTTTTCAAGAAACATTATTATGGGGTCATGTTACGCTGCTTAGAACACGATGAAGCGTAGATAATCTTGACTGAGCTACACGACGGACCAGCTGGGGGTCATTTTGCCGGGGATACCACCACCCATAAGATAATGCGCGCAGGATACTATTGGCCAACCCTTTTCAGAGACGCGCATGCATATGTCCGGAAGTGCATCCAGTGCCAGAAGTTCGCAAACTGAGAAGCGCGGCCAGCCACCCCCTTACTGTTGGTAGCAGTAGAAGAACCTTTTCAACAGCGGGGCTTGGACGTCATTGGCAAAATCATACCTCACTCCTCCAAACAACACCGGTACATTCTTACAACTACCGATTATTTTACCAGGTGGGTCGAAGCAGCACCTTTACGCCAAATCAATGATCAGGAGGTAATAGATTCGTCACTCGTTCCATCATCACCAGGTTTGGTGTTCCAACTTCCTTGGTTTTTGATAATGCAACTTACTTTTCATCTTTTAAATTATGTGATTTTTCCCTGGAAAATGGTATCGTTCTTAAACATTCGGCAAATTACTATCCCCAAGGAAATGGTTTAGCTGAGTCGACTAATAAAAATCTGATCCGCATCATCAAGAAGACCCTGCTGTCCCACCAGCGCAACTGGCACAATGCCCTTCACAATGCACTTTGGGCTGACCGTGTCACGCCTAAGTCCTCCCTAGGCACCTCTCCTTATTTTCTCGTGTATGGAAAAGAAGCTGTTCTTCCTCCCCACTTATCTCTCCCTGCCCTTCAGCTGTCCCAGGAATGTCATGGTACCCCATGCCCCACCTTGCAAACTCGAATTGACACCCTGCTGAAGTTGGAGGAGGAAAGGCAAAAAACCCGGGAAAAGTTCGCCGTCCACCAAAGCCAAATCAAGAGATGGTTTGATAGAAAATCTGTAGGGAATAAAAACTTTGCGGTAGGAGACCTGGTCCTGAAATGGGATAAAGCTCATGAGGAAAAAGGAAAACATTCTAAGTTCCAAGCACTATGGACGGGTCCTTTCCATGTTAAAGAAAAATTAGGTTCCCATACGTTTAGACTGCAAACCCTTGAGGGAAGAGTCGAGGTCCTCCCGGTAAACGGCCATGACCTCAAACATTATTTCACTTAGCAGCCCTTGGAGGGCTATCTTATCCTTGTACCATAGTTCCCGTTTCATCCCCTTTGTTGAAACTAAAAAAAAATAAAAAATAAAAAATAAAATAAATAAATAAATAAATAAATAAATATATATATATATATATATATAAATTTGTAAAACGACAGGTCTTGTCGGAGCTACGCATTTGGCACAATGCAACAGGTTCTATGCTGATGGAAGGCCTTTTTTCTTATAGACACAAAGGTGGTAAAGGCTTGCTTGTTACCGGCACCTAAAGGCAGCGTATGATCTAGCTCAAGTCATCAAGCAGGGAGCTCACCTGGCAAGTTTGAGAGGGTGTCTGCAAAAGAAAGTGCGATGCAGTGGTAACTAGATCGGAAGGGAAAAGAGGTACTCCATGTTGCGTCAGGACATCCGGGAAAAACCAAAGTCCTTAGACCAGACCAGGAACAACCTCTCTGCAAGCAAAATAAGTTGGGATCCCTCATCCGCCCAAGGCAAAAAATTTCCCATCTCAAATAAGTGCCACGAGCACATCTAAATAAGTGCCCCAGGCACATTCAAAATATGTGTAATAGCACACTAATAAAGGGTAAAGGATTGAGAAAGGCTTCCTGCGCAGAGAGGTGATGTAGCGACTCCGCCGGGGTACTGACCAGGCTCGCTGGCAGCGGAGCAACGTTCACAATTCCTGGGCAGTGACTCCGCCGGGACCAAGAGGTTCGATGGCAGCGGAGCAACACGATGAGGACAAAATAATCGTACCGGATCCTGTAGCTACTTGGAGTCCTCCAACCCTCTCAGTCTGGAGAACTGAAGGAATGAAATTTGGTTAATCAGTGCCCGAACAAGCCAGCAGGATGAGCAACCTCGCGAGGTGCCAAAAGCTAGGCAATGTTGACCTTAAGGTAAAAGAAACAGCGAGCGAAGACCCCTCCCTCCCCCCTCCAAGGCTAACCATCGGCACATACTCTGAGTTCCTCCAATGAATTGCCATTTGTTGTAGCCTCTACAACACCCTCCAAAAAAACCCCACTTAAAATTTTTTTGGAGCCCCTTGAACGTAAAGAAAAACCAAGTAAAGACTCTGGAAGGCTAAGTCGCAAAGTCGCAAAACACCATTTTTAGAAAACTGCGACTTTGTGACCTTGCGACCCCGCAACCTAAAGGTCGCAAGGTCGCAAGGTCGCAAAACTCAAATTTTAAGGAAAACTGCGACTCTGCGACCTTGCGACCCCGCGACCCACAGGTCGCATATCTCTCTAATCGCTCAAATTGCGACCTTGCGACCTCATTAAGTACTCGCACGTGCGACCTTTTTATATAAAGGAGGTCGCTAGGTCGCATTTTTCATATGCTACGGACTATCTTCATAAGAGCAGCAAAAACTATCTTCAGAAGAGCAGCAAAAATGGGTCACAAAGATGTTGGGTTATGACTTTGAAATAATCTACAAAAAAGGAAAGCTTAATGTTGTTGCAGATGCACTCTCAAGAAAGAATGAAGAGGTGGAAGCATTGCTTTGTACCATTTCTATTATCCAACCAGATTGGATAACCGAAGCAAGAGATGAATGGAAGAAGGAAAAAGATGTATGGACACTCATTCAAAAGTTGCAGCAAGATTCTAGTACATCTGATACATTTAGTTGGAAAAATGATTCCTTATGGTACAAAGATCGCTTATATATTTGTAATAATTCCCAACTAAAACAAAATATTCTTTTGGAATTGCACACTTCTCCTTTAGGAGGACACTCGGGATTTTTAAAAACTTACCACGGGGTGAAGAAATAATTTTTTTGGGATGGCCTTAAATCTGATATTCAAAAGTTTGTGGCAGAATGTTTGGTTTGCCAGCAGAATAAAGTGGAGACAATTAAGACCCCGGGACTTCTACAACCTTTATCCATTCCATGTCAACGTTGGGAGGAGATTTCAATGGATTTTATCACAGGTTTACCTAAGTCTGAAGGAAAGAGTGTCATCATGGTGGTAGTTGATAGACTTACCAAGTATGCACACTTTTGTGCATTATCTCATCCATTTAAAGCAAGTACAGTTGCTACTACATTTATGGACAAAATTCAAAAGCTACATGGAAGCCCAAGGGTCATTATGAGCAACAGAGATCCCATTTTTACTGGAAATTTTTGGACGGAGTTATTTTTTGTTTGGGTACTCAATTAGCTCATATCTCATCTCATCATCCACAATCTGATGGTCAAACTGAGATAGTAAATAAATGATTGGAAGGATATCTTTGTTGTTTTGTATCTGATAAACAAACACAATGGGTCAAGTGGTTACCTCTCGCTGAATGGTGGTATAACACTTCCTTCCATACTACAGCAAAAATGACCCCATTTATGGCACTTTATGAATATCATCCACCATCCATCACATCATCTTTAAGGGAAAATTCGAAGGTTCAAGCAGTGGAAGATCACATCGAGCATCAGCAAGAAGTTCTCCAACTCTTAAAGGATAACCTGAATTTGGCACCAAATCGAATGAAACAACAGGCAGATCAACATCGTAGCGAGAGAAGTTTTGATGTAGGAGATTGGGTATTTTTACGGCTACAACCATACAAACAAATGTCCCTCAAGCAAGCAAAGAAGGATAATAAATTATCGCCAAAGTACTATGGTCCTTACAAGGTCTTGCAAAAGATTGGTACTATGGCATACAAATTGGAGCTTCCTGCTTCTTCGCGAGTACATCCAGTTTTCCATGTTTCATGCTTAAAGAAGGTTATAGGTGAAAATATTCCAGTTCAAACAATATTTCCAGAACTTGATGAGGAAGGAAAAGCCATATTGGAAGCTGAAGCGGTCACAGAAACAAGAACTTGAAAACTACAGAATCGATCAATTTCAGAGTATCTCATCAAGTGGAAGAACTTACCCACTGAAGATTCTACATGGGAGGATGAGAATTTTATACGAAAGCACCCAGAGCTACTCAAGCGTTGAGGACAACACTTTTTTGAAGGAGATGGGCATGTTAGGTCCCTATATTACTAGTATAGTCCCTTATTGTTGTTAGTGTAACCCCCTTTATTGTTATTATTGTACCCTTTTAACCCCCATTTTGTTATTATTGTGCCCTTAAATTATTATTGTTAGGTCAGCTAGGATTACATTGTGGCCCACTAGGATTACATGATGGCCCCATGGACTCCTATATATAGAAAGGAGGTTTTGTAAATTGTATCATGCAAGAATTGTTCATTTATGTAATGTATTGGAGGTTGCCCCCTCGAAGTGGCTTATTTATAAGGCGTTGATATCTCTTTTCTTCTATTTTTGGAGTTGGTTACACAACACAATTGGTCCCGGATGGTGATATTTTTCCATCTACAAGACCACGCGGCTATCGAAGGAATAGCTGCACTGTGCGCAACTACTGAAGGAATAGCCGCACTATGTGACAAAAGTCTTTGTTGCTTGTGCACTGTCCATAAATTAGTCCCTTGACCTTAGGAAGAATTAATTTTTTTGGCTCTTCCTAATGTATTATTTCTCTGGAAACCTTTATCTGTACCTTCTGCTTGACATTTTTAATGTCTTTTTCCCGTACGATTTTCCAATGTTAACAGTTTCCCCCTAATGTATGAGGTCTAGGAAGAACTGCATAGATGAAATACATTATGGTTTCTTTTTTTGGGTGATCCTTTTGAGAGAGAGAGAGTAAGAAATACACCATGCTCTGTTGGAAACCTGCAAGAGATAGAATGAATAAAATATTTATATGAGGCGAGCATGTCCCATGCTCGAGATGTTTTGACTAGTTAAGCTTATCTGACAAATAGTGGTTTTGTTCATGCCACTTTTGGTAGTGGCCTGTTGTTGGTTGATGATGACGGTTGCTCACGCCCTCGGTGGCATTTTTCTTTGAACGAAGGTTGAATGTGGTGCCCACATGCATAATCTTGGTATGACACGTTTGTTTAGAACAATTTCTCATTGTATGCATGGGTCTTTGACTTTTGGGGACCTTATCGTGTAAGCATTGATGAAATAGATGCTTATAAAGTCACGGGTCTTTGATGAATTCCAACAGAGTGCACCAGTTATGAGTACGACACCATCTTGACATGAAAGCTTATCTTGAATTCGAATGTCAAGAGGATCGATGACATCAATGGGCAATGATGATTCCCATAGTGCCATACGGGGATGCCCCTATTGAGGGTAGGAGTCATCTAAGGTACTACCTCCTTCTTGGAAAATGGATGTTGTATTCGACAAGGAGGAAGCATCAACTGATCGAAATGAGTACTTATGCAAGCGACCAGGGTTTCCGATCTAGTAGGGTGTGGTGTGACGGGTTAACTAGGCATTATAATGGGAAATGGTTATAATTGATGATGGTAGTTAAGTGTCTCGAGGTTGGGGTTGTAAATGCGAGTGGCAGCAGTCATAACAATTTGTAGTGAGGAAATACTTGGAGTCGATAAGACATCCAGGGTGGGTGTATGGTTGCTATGATTGTCATGGTTGGGTGTGGTAACAGAATGTGTAGCTCCGACCAAGGGTGATTAAGGACTGTTGTGATTAGATTTGGATCAAAGGCCTAAGTGATAGCTCAAAATTCAAAGTGTTTAGAAGTGTGCTAAACCTGAGCGACCGGGTAGATCTTGTCTTCCTAATTCCGTCGCCATGAATGGTTCGAAAAACCAACACCATATGAAGAAGTTAACGCAGTTTGAAAAGTCCAGTAAACTGTAATTTTTGGACTTTGACCAAGTTTGACTGGTCTTTGAATATTCAAAAAAGAGAATGTTCCATGGAATATTCCTCAAAATATTCCTAGAATATTCCTCAGAATATTCCCCATAATATTCCATTCAGACCAATCAGGTCATGCCAAGTGGCGGAATGTCATTCGACAGTGGGTTGACTGTTTTAGGTTTTGTCCAATGGGAGGCTTCCACATGGCAGGCCCGGAGAATGCCACATGGCCCATGCACAGTGATGAAATTTTTTTGTAGGTTTCCGAGGCTCGACCCCGAGACCTCTCTCCTGCGGCGCCCCAAGTCTTTCCGTTCGACTACACAAGTGGTTCTTAACTATTGGTGGCGCGATTTAAACTTAAAGTTTCTGTTGGCTGCATATGGGGGCCTTGAGGGCTAGCCCCTCCCTCATGCGACCAAGCTCCAGTGACCGAGCGCTAAAATAAATGGAAAACATTATTTTAATGATTTTTAATTACTGCTAAAACGTGGTTAGTCCACAAATCATGGTCATTAGCGCCTAAAATGTGCTTAGCATTAAACTATACTTATTCGCCCAGATAATCCGCGTTTAATTCTAATATAATATGGTTTATATTGGCGGAAGTTATGGTGGGCATGCCATTTTTGGAAATTTTCCTATTTTAACTGGATTTAAGTCTAGTTCCTCCAAGTTTGGTGGAGGATTTTTGGGTGTCATTGGGAAAAATGAGTTCAGGCTCTATCGTGAGCTAGATTCGACCAATTTTGGAGTGCCAATAGTAAATTTTGACTATGTCAGACATTCAAAAATCATTGGTGAGGGTTTGAGAGCCATCAGAGGAATTTTGAGCACGTTTTTGCTTCAGAGAAGTTCTAGGGGCCATAAGGGCCACCATGGGCCAACAACAGTTTGAGGCCTAGCCAGGGGAGCTAGAGGCATTTTTCAACAATCCAATAGTCAAATTTGGATGTTTCAGATGTTATGGAACTAATAATTTGGTTTTCAGAGCCTGTAGAGGACGTTTGAAGGATGATATGCTTTAGTGAAGTTCCAGGGGCCACCAGGTCTAGTAAGTGGCAACAACAATTCGGGGCCTAACCAGGGTAGCTAGAGGCCTTATGCAGCAAACCAATAGTCATTTCTGACTGTTTTGATACTTATAAATCCATTGATTGAGTTTTTGGAATATTTTTAGGACTTATAGAGCTGAAGAAGCCACAAAGAAGTTTTCTTTGACCCTAGAGCCAAGGGGTGCCACCAGGTGTTGGAGGCGAAACCGGAGAAGCCGGAGGCCAATTTTAGTGAACCAATAGTCTATTATGACTATTTTGGACATTATAAATCCATCTAAGGGATTTTTAGAGTCATTTGAATACTTATTAAGGTCAAGAACCTACAGGGAAGTTTTGGGCATCCTAGGGCCTACAATGGATGGAGGCTTAGATTAGGGATCCAATGCTCTTTTGGAGAAAATTATCAGTCCATTTTGGAGGTATGATATGTGATGGAGATATTAGGTGAGGTTTCAGGGACAGAAAAATAATTCTAAGGGATTAAGTGCCATAGAGAAGCTCAGGGTAGCTCTAGATCACCGACAGAAGGAATCAAGTCTAAAGGAGTCTAGATATGTGTTCAGAGTGATGACAACCATGACAGGGATATAAATGGTATTATAAACCCATTGGTTCAATTTAGTTAACCATTTTAGTTGATTTTGTAACTTGTAAAATAAAATTTGTCATAATGCCAAAGAGCCAAGTCAAGATGACAAGAGCTCAAGGAGACATAGCCCACGATATTCGGGTGAAATCCTAGATTGAATTTGATGTTATGTGTTGATGTTTATTTACTGCATTATATGGTTGTTTCACATGTTTAATATCATAAAAAACAAATGGGCTTAAAGCACTTAAACAGTTAAAAAACATACACCTGTTTCAAGTATAAATTTCGCAAAAGTCAAGTATAAGCTAGATATTTTATTTGTTTAACTGAGTGGGAGGTTCTTGAAAAGAATAACAAGTTATCCAACCCATTTTCAGATCAGGTTGGTATCAGAGCACTTGGTTGCTTAATTGACAGAGCAATAGCTTGCTTGTTTGACTTAAAAGGTGTTTAAACAGTGCAAAGAATTTGATTTTTTGATTGTTTGCAAACTGACTGTTGTTTGAGTTTTCTAGAGGTGAAGGGAAAGCTATTGCTAGCTAAGTCTAGAAGAGGAAAATAAGGAAGAAGGGTTGAAGGCGTATTCCTTACCCAAAGTACCTCAAGAAAACCCTTGAAGCACAAAAGGGTTTGTTTGCACAAGGCTTCTTGAAGAAGAGCTTGACTCTATAGCCATTTTGTTTTGAAGCTTTGTCAATTGTTTTGAAAGCCTTGTGAATTTTGTTGAAGTTATTTTAGTTCATTTTCATGATGAAAACTTCTTCAAGTGAGGTTTCAAAATCCTCTTCCTTCACAAGATTCTTCGATGAAGACACAAAGCGAGACTTCTACATGTTGAAGGACATGGTGCAAATTCTGTTTGAAGATAGAAGAGACAACACTATACTTCATGAGAAATTGGTTGCTATGAAGCAACAAAAGGAATAAATTCTTCAAATAATGCATGAGATGGAGATTCAAATCCATCAAGCCCAAGAGGCTTTAACGAAGAACATGCATGAAGCAGAGGTAATTCACTCTAATTTGCCTTCAGTTTCCTCTTCAGAAAGATGTGTTGGTTCATTTGAAAAGCACACTAGAGGTATAAGGTCCAAATTAAATTTTAAAATGGACTATGAAGGCACGGGTTTAGGCAAGCATGCATAGGGCATGATTGATCATATTTTGGTTAAGGAACGACCTAAGAAATTTGGTCTTGGTTATGTTCAATCTTATGGCAAAAAATCCAAATCCATGAAGGCATGTGAGACAACTTCAAGAAGAACTTTTGTTGCAAGTTCTAAACCAAAAACATGTCAAATTTGTTTTCAAGTTGATTACCATTGTTTGAAGCCTATGTTGTAGCAAGAAGTGTGTAGACATGCAGCTTATGGTGAGTATGAGAGTTCAGAAAACTATCAAGACAAGAACGCTGATGTTAGTCTTCAAGAGAAAGTTGGAACCTCTACAAGTTCGTCTCCTCATGAATTTAAAAGGATGGACATGCAAAGAACCATGCAAGGTATAATTCTTCCCATCACAAAGTTGATTATGTTTCTACAAGGCATGACAATTTTGCATTCTTGAATGGAAGAAAGAGTTGTTGTGCATATTGTGGTCTGTGTAACCATGTTGTTTCGAGATGCTGGAAGAGGATGAAGGCATACAGGAAGCAGATGAAGCAAGGGCAACTTGAAAAGAAGGTGCAAAAGACTTGCACACATTTCCAAAAGAGGGTACATATTGTTTCCTAATGTTGGACATTGCATCCAACTAATCTTCCCAAGCATTTGAAGCAAGAGGACAAAAAGACTGGCGAAAGTGGAACCAAGGATTCCATCATTGATGTAAGAACAAATGTTTCACATGAAGAAGATTTTCAGCAGCAAAAGTCGTTGTGAAAGTGGCTTGGTAAGAAGTGGTTTGACTTCTTAACACAGTAAGAAATACACTCATTTGTACATATGAAAATTTCAGTTATGTATGCATGTTTTCTGTTGTAATCTTATGTTTGTTTGAGCCACCTTGGATCGATGATCAAGGAAGAGATGTTCAGCTACCTTCTGTAAATTTCTCGCCATAAATTTATGAGTGAGTTCTAGGAAGACAGTTCTTAACAGGAGGAAAAACGCATCCAGGAAGGGCAGTGTCGACTACCTTCGAGTTGTGGTTCAAAGGCATTAGCCATGCAAGGCAAGTGTACGGAGGATGAAAAGAAGAGGGTGTTGTACTTTCATATGCTGTACAGATCAATATATCAGTATTTTGGGGTCCAAAAGATTCCTAATGGGGAGGTGTGATCAGATTTGGATCAAGGACCTAAGTGATAGCTCAAAATTCAAAGTGTTTGAAAGTGTACTAAACCTGAGTGACTGGATAGATCTCATCTTCCTGATTACGGCGCCACGAACGGTTCGAAAAACAGACACCGTATGAAGAAGTTATCGCAATTTGAAAAGTCCAATAAACTACAATTTTTGGACTTTGACCAAGTTTGATTGGTCTTTGAATATTAAAAAAGAGAGTATTCCAAGGAATATTCCTCGTAATATTCCCCAAAATATTCCATTCAGACCAGTCAGGTCATGCCAAGTGGCAGAATGTCATTCGACAGTGGGTTGACTGTTTTAGGTTTTATCCAATGGGAGGCTGCCATGTGGCAGGCCCTGAGGCCACCACGTGGCCCATGCACAGTGCTGCAAAATTTTTGTGGGTCACCAGGGCTCGACCCCAAGGCCTTTCGCCTGCAGCGCCCGAGTCTTACCGTTCGGCTACACAAGTGGTTCTTAACTATTGGTGGCGCGGTTTAAACTTAGAGTTTGTGTTGGGCGCATATGGGGGCCTGGAGGGGCCAGCCCCTCCCTCATGCGACCAAGCGCCAGTGATCGGGCACTAAAATAAATGGCGAAATTTATTTTAATGATGTTTAATTACTGCTAAAAAGCGGTTAGTCCACAAATCATGGTCATTAACGCCTAAAATGCGCTTAGCATTAAACTATACTTATCCGCCTAGATAATTTGCGTTTAACTCTAATCTAATCCGGTTTATATTGGTGGAAGTTATGGTTGGTGTGCCATTTTTTTAAATTTTCCTATTTTAGCTGGAGTTAAGTCCAGTTCCTCCAAGTTTAGTGGAGGATTTTTGGGTGTCATTGGGCAAAATGAGTTCAGGCTCTATCTTGAGCTAGATTCAACCAATTTTGGAGCGCCAATAGTAAATTTCGACTATCTTAGTCATTCAAAACTCATTGATGAGGGTTTCAGAGCCATCATAGGACTTTTAAGCATGTTTTTGCTTCAGGGAAGTTCTAGGGGCCACCATGGGCCACCAACAGTTTGAGGACTAGCCGGGGGAGCTAGGGGTATTTTTCAACAATCCAATAGTCAATTTTGGATGTTTTAGATGTTCTGGAACTAATGGTGTGGTTTTAAGAGCCTGTAGAGGACTTTTGAAGGCCGATATGCTTCAATGAAGTTCCAAGGGCCAACAAGTGCCAGCAACAGTTCGGGGCCTAGCCAGGGCAGCTAGAGGCCTTATGCAGTAAAGCAATAGTCATTTATGACTGTTTTGATACTTATGAATCCATTGATGGAGTTTTTATAAGATTTTGAGGACTTCTAGAGCTTGAGAAGCCAAAATTAAAATTTTTTTTACCCTAGATCCAGGGGGTGCCACCAAGTGTTGGAGGTGAAACCGAAGCAGCTGGAGGCCAATTTCAGTGAACCAATAGTCTATTATGACTATTTTTGACATTATGAATCCATTAAAGGGATTTTCAGAATCATTTGAAGACTTCTGAAGGTTGAGAACCTACAGGGAAGTTTTGGGCAAGCTAGGGCCTACAGTGGATGGAGGCCTAGATTGGGGAGCCAGTGCTCTTTTGGAGCAAATGATCAGTCCATTTTGGAGGTCTGATATGTGCTGGAGATAGTAGGTGAGGTTTTAGGGATAGAAAAATAATTCTGAGGGATTTAGTGCCATAGAGAAGCTCAGGGTAGCTCAAGAGCACCGATAGAAGGAATCAAGTCTAAAGGAGCCTAGTTCTGTGTTCAGAGTGCTGATAGCCATGCCAAGGATATAAATGGTATTCTAAACCCATTGGTTCAGTTCAGTGAACCATTGCAGTTGATTTTGTAACTTGTAAAAGAAAATTTTCCATAATCCCAAAGAGCCAAGTCAAGATGACAAGAGCTCAAGGAGACGTAGCCCACGATATTCGGGTGAACTCCTAGATTAAATTTGTTGTTATGTGTTGATGTTTATTTGCTGCATTATATGGCTGTTGCACATGTTTAATATTAGCAAGAAAAAAAAGGGTTAAAGCACTTAAAAAGTTAAATAACATACACCTGTTTCAAGTATAAATTCCGCAAAAGTCAAGTATAAGCTAGATCTTTTATTTGTTTAACTGAGCGGGAGGTTCTCGAAAAGCATAATAAGTTATCCAACCCATTTTTAGATCAGGTTTCCTGGTGAGAAATGTAAATGTATGGGTGGGAGTGCTCTCCTAAAAAAATAAATCCTTTGTACACTTGCCATAAGAATATAAAATGGGTTTGGATGTACAAGCACAAAGATGGATGCCGCTATAAACGTGGATAATCCTTCAATATAGTGTGAGGAGTGTGTTTTACTAAGGGTGGGGCCCCCATTGGTTGCTATCGGTGTGGGGTTGATGAGGCGGATGAAAAAATATCACAGATGGGCTATCCTAATGGAGGTGTGATAGGCCAAATGTGAAACGCGATGGTGCGTTATGTCTGATCCTCTTGTAGAGAATGGTGGCCAGGGAAAGGGGTTTAACATGTATTAGGTAAAACTCAACCTGATGTTTGATGATGGATGGAAAAAAATGAAGTGGTTCTTGGGCCTGGGGTGTTATGGCCATGGCTCTATACTTTTGTTGTATGGTCTACATGAGTGATGGATGCCATGGAGGGTGAGGCTCTACCGCCCTGCATGGGTGTGTATCATGTGCAAGGTGGGGTGATGATAAACATGGTTGGGTAAATGAAACCTATGGTTTTATTTTTTCTGAAGAAATGATGTCAGGATATGCAAAGCTTTCTAGGGAAGCCTATCACGTTGAGGGTGGAATGATACATGCTCTTGTACCTTTATTTTATGGTGTGTATAGTGATTTAGCGTGCCTGCAATACCTAAAACCAATACCCCAAGTAAAAGCATATTTTTCAAACAAATATATTTGAAATAAATTGAGTTTAAAGTAATACAAGAGGGCATACCTGAATTATGTTGTGGAGGCTTTCGCCTCATGGGTGGAATTTATTGGGGTAGAGCCTGTTGATGGGGTTGGCAAGGTATGTACCGTTGGGTTCTACTAGAATTTCTGCAATGTTTGTTTTGATTTTATCCAGGGGAGAGTCATGATCTCTCGGAAGTGTACTAGGGGTACACACATCTTCTTTTACTTGAATATTGCGTTGACTACAAAGGTGCCGAAATGCTTGCAACATAAGGCATGTTCTTGTGTTATGGTTGTGGCTAGTGCAGATGGTGCATGCAGTAAAGGTACTTAGCAAGTAGATTGTGTGAGATTCATGCAAGATGTGGATGCTTGGAGATGGTTGTGCATTAATGCATTCTGCACTTCTTCCATATTCGAGTTCTTAGTCTTGGATGGTATAGCTCCTTTGGGGATTCCAAGCTCAACGCTTCTCTTGCTTCTTGTGACCTTGGGAGGTATTCACAATTTGTATTATGGTGAAATTGTGAGCATATCCTACAATAGCAGCTCTGATCTTATCTTGATTAGAGAGATGGATATGCAACATGGTTGTGACCATGCGAAGACTGTTAGTGAGTTTCTTGAGTTCCTGACATTGATTGACCATGTGGTCCTTTCTATCGCATAGAACACATGTTGTTCTTGGCTGGTTTCATGCCCAGCTAAGATGATTGGTCACCTTAACTTTCCTAGGGTTTTGGTGACGATGGGGGGAAGGCTGCATTGCGTCTGGATGCCTAGGTTCAAATCCAGTTACATCTGAATATTTGGTGACCAATGAGCTTATGACGTCTAAAATAGGTAGAAATTGGGGGATGTAAGTACAATGTAGAGCCTGGTGGTTGTCTTGGAAAATAAGACAAGACAATTTCTCTTTGGTTTTCCACTTCCTTTGGACTACCAGAGTAATTGGGTACCATTTGCGAAATGATCGTAAATCTGGCCATTGAGCGATCAAGTGATTGCGTGCGACACATAATGTGTAGGTTGGGATTAGTCATGGAGGGTGGTTGGGGGTGACAATCTGCCCCCTTTTTGGCCGTTTTTTCTCTGATATGAAGAGGATGGACCTGGTTGCTTCATTCTCTTGGGTTGTCGAACTTTCTGCTAAGTCTAACTCTGATCTGTCTTCTGCAGCGAGACGGGTTATGGCCTTGCGTAAACAATTTAACGCCAAATGGAAGCAGGGGATGTAAGGACAACAATGAATCAGGTGGTTATCTGAACACACTCGGAAAGAATATTGGAGCTCGTAGGTCATAGTAGTACACCGGGTTGACCGGGTACCATATTTGAAATAACTCTAGAGTTGCACAATCAATGATGAAGTGATCTTGTTCATCGCAAAGTGCGCAAAGCTGGATTGGAGCTTGAGGATGATTACGGGGAAGAGGTGGTCATTCAGGTGACCGTATCTCCTCTGATACATACAATATGGTCCTTGTTGCTTTTGTCCTTTGAGTTGTAGTGTTGTTTTTTGGATTTCGTGTATGAGTCGACTTAGTCACGGTTTTCAGTGACGAAGCGTCGCATGAATCTAACATAGAACGGAATTGATAGATATGGGGAAAACGACACATATGGTGGTTGTTTCGAAAAATCTAACATGTGCGTTGTCTATGCTGAACTAAGTTGCTTTTGGAAACTTGCAACATTTGATACCAATGGTTAACGCCCTTAACTCAGGGCACTGTATGATTAAGTGATCAGGCTTGTCACATAGTGCGAAAACTGGGACATGTGGTGTGGCCTCTGTTTTTCGTCTTTGGGCCATTGGGGTGACTGTATACGAGAAAGATGTAGGTTCCTCTCATACATATAGTATGGTTTTGGGTTCATGCTTATCCATTTTCATGGGTAGTGCTGAGGGGTCCTCCTGGTAAGATTGTTATAGGGCTTGCAAGTCATCCCTATATCATGACATCTTTGGGTAGTGATGGGTATAATGCCCATAATGGTCGCATATGGCGCACACATGATTAGTGTGTAATGATTTCCCTTGGTTGTTCGTAGCCTATTCCTTTTTATGGGAATTCAAGGTTGCGGTATTTCTTTCGGTGTGTAGAAGGGTTTTCAATTCTTCTAACTCCAGGAAAATATTAGTAGGATGACCTACGATATTTCACAATGCATAAGGTTGCAATGCCATAGGTAACTTGGGGGTTTCGACATTTTTCCATTTTTTGTTATTCTTCTTGGTTGTGTCAGATGGCTCTACTACAATTGTTTCTTTAATTGTTATGGCCTCTTTAGGGGCAATAGGGGTTATTCCTGTAGAGGTCATGCATGGGCTTCCCAACATGCCTGGGGGGACCAAATACCACACGGGTATTGCAAAATCCATATTTGGCATTATCATAGTTTCCAGGATTGCTTTTGGCACAAAACCAGGTGGGGGGGTGTAAAAATGGGGCTTACGAAATGGCGTATGGTAGGGATGTCGTGCCAGTGGCTTTGTAATATGTACGGCTGGTTTCGATGTATGGGCTAGTTTCAGTGTTTGATGAGAGCATCATGCACACCGGTGCCCCCATGATTTTCAAGACTCCCTCTGGTATAATAGGGGGATCTCATAGGAATGACACTAGGATAGATGATGGTTTGAACTGTCCTGGGTCGAATTCTGTATACCTCGTGAGTGGTTCTATGGTTGTGTCTACGTATGGTAGCATGACATCAAGAGTGTTCATGGGTTTCTTGTTGTAGCATGTGAGCTAGTTGATGGTGATGATCTGATCATCATGGGGAAACATCATTACTTTAAAGACAGAAGATGTGACTGCAGTCATGGTGCACATATAACTCCGCTCGAGGAGTATATTGTAGCCTAGTTATGCGTATAAGACCTCAATGTCTATAAGAACTGTCTTTTCGGCCAGGTTTACTGGGACATTTTGATATAGACCGACGGGGGCTGAAGGGTGACCATCGTATGCTCTAAGCATGATGTTAGATGGTTTTAATTCAGGTTATCCTAACTTTTTCCAAACTGATTTGGACATGATACATGTGGATGCTCCTTCATCAACGATGCAACGGTGTATGGTGATGTTATGAACCGAAACCGGTAATTGGGAAGCGAATAGAGAAGGAACCCTCGGGCTTGCGTTGTCTAGGTCGAAAACCATTAGGCGTGAATCAAAATGATCAATTGCGCCTAATTCGAAAAGTAAGGATTTTTGTTGTCTTAGGCATGATTGTAGAACTTCCAAAGTTGACATAGCATCTGGTGATTGAGCTAAATCATCTACTATGCTATAGCTATGAGCTGCTTTAGAGTGATGTCCTACGCGCCTGGTTGGTCCCTTGACCATCTTTGGAAGGGGCTCAATAGGTACTTTGGACTTAGTTAATGGTGCAGTAGGTGCACTCGTACTTATACCTAATGGGTTGGTGTCTGTAGGTGCTTCATAGTTCCTATTCCTGCTTTGGAAGAACAATTCTTCGCCAGCCATGTAGATCTTGTGGTTGCCTCCTCTGATATCGTTTTCTGGTGGTTGTTGTTGTTGGGTTTTAACCACTCCTTAGTGGGGGAAGGGTTCCTTAACTACAATAGGTTGTTGAGTAGGTCCCCTTTGTCCTTGATTACCTTGATTTTTTTTCAATTCGGGAAGTTCGAGACAGTGGTGTGTGTAATGGCCATATTCACTACATATGGCACAAGAATGATTTTTCCTTAGATTGGGTCTCTTTTTTTTCCCTTGGGATTTATTACTTGGATCTTGGTTTTGATTTCGGCTGGGGTTGCCCCCAGTCTGAGATCGTAGGGGGCGTTGTTGATTACTGGCCCCCTATCTAGAGTCTCCCTTTTTCTTATTCCTATGCTTCTTTTTTGCAGCATTTGTATGGTTATTGTTGTTCTCCTGGTCATAAGACTATCGCTATTGAGCCCAGTATGGTTGCACTAGGTTTACTAGCGCGTTGTTTTGCATTGGTGGTGGATTTTGTGCGGGAAAAGGGGGGTATAGGTTCCTGTTAGGTCCCTATATTACTAGTGTAGTACCTTATTGTTGTTAGTGTAGCCCCCTTATTATTATTGTTGTACCCCTATAGTCCCCATAAAACCCCACTATTGTTATTGTTGTTCCCTTACATTATTATTGTTAGGTCGCCCAGTATGGTTGCACTAGGTTTACTAGCGCGTTGTTTTGCATTGGTGGTGGATTTTGTGCGGGAAAAGGGGGGTATAGGTTCCTGTTAGGTCCCTATATTACTAGTGTAGTACCTTATTGTTGTTAGCGTAGCCCCCTTATTATTATTGTTGTACCCCTATAGTCCCCATAAAACCCCACTATTGTTATTGTTGTTCCCTTACATTATTATTGTTAGGTCGGCTAGGATTATATTATGACCCCATGGACTCATATATATAGAAAGGAGGTTTCGTTATTTGAATCATCCAAGAATTGTTAATTTATGTAATGTAAAAGAGGTTTCCCCCTTGAAGTGGCTAATTTCTAAGGCATTGATCTCTCTTTTCTTATATTTTTAGAGCTGGTTTCATAACATTTGGTATCAGAGCTTTGGATTCTAGGGTTTCGCTACTTCAAACAGGTCATTATGGAATTTTCGCTATAAATTTTTTTCTACAAAGTTTCAGATGCTAAAAAAAACCCATTTGTCAATAAATCCTCAGGAACTTCGTGTAAAAATTTCAGATCTTGGTTCGCAACATTTTCAGAGATATGATCTGTGGAAGTTAGGATTTTTGCAGGTTCCTGAATTTCATCTCAAAGAGGTTACCTTGGGAACATCGTCATAAATATCTCTCTGAGCATCAGATTGGAATTCTGTAAAATTTGGATAAAATCACACAGAATTTGGTTTACTAGGTATAAATTTCAGAGCCAAAGGAGGAAACAGTGACACGGGCATGTCGTACAAGTTCGCTCTACTAAACGAGTCCATAATTAGGTCATTGCGGGAGATTAGGCATAACTTTTCCTTGAAGAATCCAAATCAGGTCAAACCTGTGGCATTGGAAAGAAGATTCATAGGGCTACTTAAGGAACGAATATAAAATCTCGGGGAACCAAAATTCTAGAGATACATTAGTTTCAATATCGAGCTCCTCAAAAGCAAGAAAAAGGTGTGTATTTTTTTTTGTTGAATTGCATAAGTCTTGTTTGAAAAATCAGTTTGAAGTGATTCCAAGGGCACATTGAAGCATAGATATCAGTATTGAGTTATATAATTCCCACAAAAAATAATTCCACACCCATTAAGCCCTCATAAAGCTCTATTATGGCGCATGAAGAGGAATAATTGCAGTATGATATATCAAAATTAAGGTACCGAGTGTAACACATTTCGATCTTACAAAAATAAATCAAAGATGACATAGATGGTTTAAAAGCTGAAATGAAGGATAATTTAGACGATTTGAAGGATAAAATGAAAGCTGATATGGATTATAAAGTAGTGGAAGATCACATCGAGCATTAACAATAAGTTCTCCAACTCTCAAAGGATAACCTAAATTTGGTGCAGAATCGAATGAAACAACAGGAAGATAAACATCATAGCGAAAGAAGTAGTCACAGAAACAAGAACTCAACAACTACGAAATCGATCAATTTTAGTATCTCAACAAGTGGAATAACTTACCCTTTAAAGATTCCACATGGGAGGATGAGAATTTTATACATAAGCATCAAGAAATAATCAAGCATTGAGGACAACACTTGTTTGAAGGAGAGGGGCATGTTAGGTCACTATATTACTAGTGTAGTCCCTTATTTTTGTTACCGTATCCCCTTTAGTGTTATTTTTGTACCCCTGTAGTCCCCATATTGTTTTTATTGTGCCCCATAAAACCCCACTATTGTTATTGTTGTGCCCCATAAAACCCCACTATTGTTATGGTTGTGGACTTACATTATTATTGTTAGGCCGGCTAGGATGATATTGTGACCCCATGGACTCCTATATATAGAAAGGAGGTTTTGTCATTTGAATCATCCAAGAGTTGTTCATTTATGTAATGTAAAGGAGGTTATCCCCTCAAAGTGGTTGATTTATAAGGCGTTGATCTCTCTTTTCTTCTATTTTTGGAGCTGGTTTCATAACATTTCCCCTGTCCCTGATCGGTGTGATATTGTTGGGGAGGCTCTCTTATATCAACATTCATAATTGAGTATCAGTTCCCCTACGAGGGAGGGTATGAGCCTTCCTATTGTTGATGGTATGGTATCACCTTATTCGTCATATTCTGCAAAGGTGCAGGCTGAGTTTGATGGTAGCCAAGTTGCGATATGTTCTGAATAGAATCATAAGAGTATCTTGGTACTGATTATTGCTGCTTAGGTGACCTTGGGTCAAGGACCCGATCAAACCATTTACAATATTCGACGCGCTTGGTAACTCTCTATAATTTTGTAGGCACGGGCATTTGGCAGGACATTGTAAATATATCCTGATTGGGTGTAAATGAGTTCAAGTTGTTGGGCCTTGCTAATGGCGTCCTCCTCGGAGGTAGGTTTCTGTGTCGCCACGTCTTTTGGAATATCAGCTGTGAGAGTTTTCAAAAATAATTCCAACAACACTCTATCGTCAAGTTTGGCTTTACACAAACTACGACGTCGCTGCCATTCGTGGAGATGGTCTGATATATGGATGACTGGTGTTTGCCTAAAATTTCTATTCCTGAATCATGATGAATGGGGAGATGAAAATAGGTGAGGTACGTGGTATCGAGGGTGCTAAAGGTTCCATGAGAAGCAGAAGGCTGCTCAACATACCATTTCCCCGCAGGCCCTATGAGAGTGCGTTGAAAAAGTCTTTGTCTAATGGTATCATCAACAATACTATTAGATGAACACCACAGGTGGAAAGTCATGATATGATTTCCTGGGTATTATGCTTGCTTCCCTTCGAATTTGGTATATCCGAAGGGAGCTTCTTGGGCATGGGAGGCCAGTTAAGGCCATGAGAAATGGGGTCATTAGTTACCTTTGTTAGATATGGAAGATTAAGTGATGCTAATAAGGGTAACTGCGTATTTAATGCCATTGTACACTGTGGAAAAACATGTATCTAAATGTGATGGTTTAGGGGAGGTGCCTGGGGAATATTAACCTATGGCATGCCCTGATGGATGTTTTGTTGATTCCCTGAAGGGGTAGCACTCCTCTCCCCTCTAGGGGTTGCAGGAGGGGTGAAGTGTGGTGACACTGCTGGGGTTTCCACTATTGTGGTGTTGGGTGACCCTTGGGGTTTCCAATCACAGATGCCCCATTAATGGTGGCAGTGTGTCGTCTTCGACGCCTAAATGGCGGGAGACCTGACACTCCTCCCTCTAATGGGGGGAGGACCAAGAAACACCTATATCGATGGGGTCATGTTGGGTCCTTCATGGTGTCGAATAGCATAATCTTAGTGATATTTTTGGTTTGTTGGAGGAAGGAATATTTTTATCAAAGAAAATACGATCACATGCATAAAACAAAGCGAAAAAATAAGAGGTAATTTTTCCTTTAATTTAACGTTATGTGATCAATCAAGTAAAAAATGTGGTTTTGTTTTTTTGTGTGTATGATACTCAAAATATTATATAGACCTACTCGTCCTCACACTGTCATCGTAACTGGGCCTTGCGGAGATATCTTCTGATGGGTACTACGGCTAACGTCCCGAAAGAACTAGTGACGCCTTCCAGTAGCCGAAGAAGTGATCAAGGTAATGGTATGAGTATCAAGTGTTGCCTGCACCGTCACCTATAGGGAAGGATGCCCTAGTTTTGGCCACTATAGTACCATCATCCCATGTGAACATTTGTGTCTTGAGCTTCTTGGTAATCAACTACCAGTACCGAGCACTATATGGGTTAGGTAGCCCCAAAAAGTTTCGCACACACTGGGCCTAAGCTTAACCCCCTTTGAAATGGGTCTCTTGTAACGTTTGGGTATTTGTTTTGTGGGCGGATAAACAGATTTGAAGCTCCCTAAAAACTAAACATCTATGTTACAAAATGTATTATGACCACAATGGATTATTGGATGCCTACCCGTGATGTTCCTAACCTGAACTATAATTTTTTTTTAGGACCCTGTGGGGAGAATTAGTGAGTTCGGTTACTGATTATTTTTAGAGTCTCAATTTTTCTTAGGGTGTGATTTGGTGAAGCAACTGTAAGAAGAGGATAAAGGTCTCAACACATTGGGTGTCTTTTGGTCCAATGCTTACCGATGCTTCGTGTGTGCTTTGGAGTGTACAATCACAAGTGTTATGAGATATGGATATGCGTTTATCCTTTACAATCCTTTCCTAATTACCTTATGTGTGATTATTCCTTGCAAAAATAAATGATGTGCGGATTATGGGCCACTTACACCTTTCCTAGTTAGACTATGTTTGCACTATTGGGAGATTGTAAATTGTCTTAGGAAAGCATTCATTTGCATACCCAGGCTCACTGTGAGGTGCAAGGGTGGCAGAGATTACTTGCTTTATTTTTGACAGTTTGGTCCTAGTCCTAATTCCTAATGTAAAATTGAACTAATCTAATGCAAAAATTGAAAAAATTTGAATTAGCTAAATATATGTGGATATATGGGCCACTTACTTTTATGCTAATTACACTATGTGTTTTGTATCTTTTATCAAAAAATCATTTGTTCGGAAAGCATATATGGATTCAAGGCCACTTACTTTTTCCTACTTAAACTATGTATGATTTGCAAAAATAAAAAACTAAAATTAAAACTTCTTAGTTGCTAGGCTAAAGTCTAGCAAGTAAAAGTCCTAATCAGTCATGCACTACAAGAACAGAGTGATGGAAATTTTTCTTCATGGGTTTCCAAGCACTTTAGAACTGAAAAAATGGCAAAAATCAAGCAAAAATTAGCTTGTTGGCCTACCACGCGGGTTATCTTCCCATAGGCACGAAGCGTGCGTATGTTAGAGTGCAATGCGTGCAGTCGGGAAGAATGAAAAAAATTCCCTACTATGATGTGAAATTTTTTTCACTAAGTGTGATTGGAGATGCTGAGAGGATGTAGGGGTGATTTGCAGCAAGCTGATCAGGAAGAAGGACCTACATAAAAAACTGTTAACTCAAAAGAAATAATCTAGTGGATTCGCCATTCCTGTGGTAGTGTATTCGATGCATGGATTTACGAAATACACTTTTCTTAGTAGGCAGGTTGCTTACCTACATAAGAGTCACATGCCAAAATGGTTTGTCAAACATTAATGGAACAAGTTCAACATGTAAGAATCCAATTTAGAAAGGAAACATATCGTACTACATAAACAATAAAACAAAAACAAAACAACATGCACAAGATACACACGCGATAGAGAAAACACATTAATAACTCAAAATGGAGAGCTTCTCCCTTTATTAGGTGCTGGTGGTAATAGAATATAGAATGCTAAATCTCTTGTAGTGGATCCCTTGCATGGAAAATTTTAGGAGCTAATATTCGCAGGTGGGCTAATTTTCCATGGTTTTTCCAAAAAAAAGATTCGCCAATTTCCATTTTTTTATAAAAATGATTTGCCCAAATTTTACAATATAAAATTATTTTACCTTAAAAATCGCCAAAATTTTATAGACAATATATATAATATCATTTTAAAATTGAATAATTTTACAAATACATCAATAAACATTTTATAGTTTGCATATTAGGGACTAGTGAGATTCGCCAATTTTTTAAACTTCAAAATAATTTTCAATCCTTAAAATTTTCCCTGATCCCTTGAGCTATGGAGCTCTGATATCCAAGACAAGGAGGTCTCTTCCCATCAATTTTTCAGCAAGCTTATCTTCCCTCTCAAAGGATAGTAGATCGACAAACATGTGGTGAACTCTTCTCTCTTGGACTAAGATGTTGGGTGGCCAACAATTGAGCCCTTCCAATCCTTCTACTACTGGACAACACAAGGTGGTTTGCTATGGAGAAATTTGGCCATCATAATAATGTGTGTCCTATTTTTCTTCCAAAGGCTGGCTTTTATAGACCATTTTCAAATTCTCCCTCCTTCTCTTGGCCCAAGATGGATGGTGACACAAGAGTGGAGTTGGGATTCCTTTGTGTGTTGCATTAAAGCCTCAAGGTGGATCAAAGACGACCGTACTTGGTAGGATTGAGTGAGAATATTTTTAAGCAAGTGTGGCAAGTGGTCCCGGATGGAGGCATTTCGCCATCTACATGACCGCACAACGATCGAAGGAATAGTTGCATTGTGCGCGACTATCGAAGGAATAGCCACACTGTGTGCCAAAAGCTTTGTTGCTTGTGCACTATCCATAAATTAGTCCTTTGACCTTAGGAAGAATTAATTTTTTTGGCGCTTCCTAATATATTCTTTCTCTGGAAACCTTTATCTGTACTTTCTTCTTGACATTTTTAATGTCTTTTTCCCGTACGATTTTCCAGTGTTAACAGGTATCACCAGAATACAAGGAGTAATGTAAAGGATTTTTTCAACATGCTCCTCTTGAACACTCCTACTCCTGCACCTAAGATTCACTTTTCTCCACTGAGATTCCTCAAGTAATGGCCCAACTTCCCTTCACATCGTGGGGAAAACTAAACTATGATTGGCTCTTATTCTACCCAATAACCCCCCTCCCATACTAAAATGCTTCCATTTTTTGCCAATAATTTCCTTCCTCCCATTCCTTGTTGGCCCTTCTTCACGTCCCCTTATTTCATATTGACTTCCTTGAAACATCCCACAAGATTAAGGATAGAATGGGCACATCATTTGATGCAGGATGCAGATACACAACTTCAATGTCTACACCAACAAACTATATAATTTTCCAGGGATCTGGGTAGGTAAATAAATGAAGTGGCTTGTGTTTGGATTTAAACAATGTAGAATCAACTCCTCCTCCTTAGTCTCTGAATCCATGTTCACTTCTCCAGCTCAACCATATCTTACATTTTCCATATTGTTACATGAATTAAAATTCATGAGGACGTTTATAAGAGGGGTAGAAAAAGGTTGTTACACTGATTCCTTAACAATGGATTCGAAGTGATATGTGATTTCTTGTGTGATGTCATTATGATTCTCGAGTTTTTTTATTGTTGGAGTTTTTTATGTTGCCTAATGAGTGGTTGATCATAGATTTATGGAAGAATTTTGTATTCCTCTCACCTTCTTTTAGCCATTGAATGTGAGACTTTTATTTCCATAATATTGCTTCCAACTATGATTGAATGAGAGATTCTTGTTGACTTGGATAATCTGAGTGGCCTTTAGATATTATGGATTGATTTATTTTAGTCATTTTCACTTCCAATCTAATTTTTTCCTTTAGAATATTTCCAAAATATGAAATGTTCCAATATTTTAGGTGCTGCTTTAGGAGCTTGAGTCTTTGTTGAAAATGAAACATAAGCGTGCCCTGAATCCCAACAGATTCCTTCCACTAGTTTTCAACATTTGTAAGGAATTGCAAATGCCTTAACCAAAATGAGTCAAAACACAAAGGCATTTTTTTTTGGCTACCAATCCATTCCAAAGTGAGGATGATGGGCCAGTGATCTAAGCCATGACAAGGGAGAATGGATGCTTCAAGTGATTCCAAAAAGAAACATCGATTTCATAATTATAAAATGATCAAGTTGTGAAACAACTTCTGAAGGGCCCCATCACTTGTTGTTCCAAGAGAAGAGGCCATTATGGGTGTAAAGTTCAATGAGATTGGAAATTTTGATAAAATCAATGATCAATTTCCTTTCTTCCTCGAGTCTTTTGATGTCACCTTTCTTTTTATGCAGATTTTTGATTAAGTTGAAGTCTTATCCTAGAATCCAAAAGCTTACCGTTATAATATTGGAGACTTTATGGAGCTTCTCGATGAAGATATTCTTGTTGCCAAGAATGTTGGGCCCATATACATTTGAGATGAAACTTATTTTTGCTGAACATATCGATTGAAAATAACTCTTAGAATTATTGGAAATGAGAAAGAGACTTGTAGAGAGACTTATGAGAGATTCCATATGATAGCTAGTCCTTTGGATGCTTCATGAGCATCTTGAGCTATGTGGTCATTTTTTCCAGATTGATTTAAAGATTTTTTTAGAGATTCCAAGGAAAATTTTGTTTCCTATAATAGTAGTATGTCTGGATTTTCGTGTAGTAACATATTTTTAAGGAGTCTTTGCTTTGATTTCCCATTGAGACCCCTTGCATTCCATGATGTGAATTTTATGGTATGCATTGAGACGAGGACCAAAAGATTGCATTCATGGGTGAGAACCTTCCTATGTTTACCAAATAATCTCCCAATTCTTCCAATAATTAACTATTGCTTTTCCTCCCTCTATTTTTTAGCTCCTTTGAAAGACTTAGTTGATCTTTGGGAGCGTTTCTTTTTACTCCATAAGGAGAAAGAACATTATCTTGTGATGGATGTTACCTAAGTGCTGAGCATGGCATAAGATTAGGTCTTGGTGCTTGAGATAGGCTTGAGTAATGATTTGGACTTGCTCCTTTGGTATAGTTGTTAAATCTTTGCTTTTCCATTCTTTTGCTAAGGTTTGAATATCAATGTTTTGTAACTCCATGTCCCTTGGGTCTTCTGGATCTAAGTGATCTAATTTATATTATTCCATTTCCATGTCTTCTTGTGTGGCTTTGTTGACTGTATCTTGTTTTTCAGGTTCTGATGATGCAGGCTCTTGTTCATTATCCTATATTTTTAATTTCTTTTCTCCTCCACCAATTTCTTCATCTGAGATGTTTTGGAGGACTATATATCTATTTTTGTTCTATTCAGCTATTGAAACAAGATCCATAGGGAATTTATTTTCTATTTTCCTTTGGTTGGTTATTCTAGAAAAACCATCTTGAATCATAGTTTGATTCACTCCTACTGCTTGCTCAAGTTGATTAAAAGGGAAGTCTATGAATAGGTGGTTATTCTCATAACATTTGCAACATCAAAATGGGATTTTATCATAGTTGATTGGTTGTTCCCATATTTCATCTTCACTGCTTAGTTGGATGTTAGCTTGAAGGGGCTTGGATATATCAAGATAAGCATAGAGGTGTACATATGAGGTGTAAATACCTTTCTTGGTTGTGTTCGAGATTGTAACAAAGCATCTAATGCGATTTCCAATGATTTCTAAGATTTTTGGATCCCAAAATTCCCAAGGCAAGGATTAAAGGTGAATCTAGACTAGAGCATAGGATGAATCTTCTTTATGTATGTTGAATCTTCAAACCCATGGTTTCATGAATAGAAACAACTGATTTCATGAAGTAGGGACTGCCTTGGAATATTCGATATTAATGAATATGGCCATGAAAAATCCCTTAGAACCAAGTTTTAGATCCAAAACACCCTTCAGTATCCAATTCATTTTTATCTAATTGAGAAGGGTCCTTTCCAAGGGCCATAAACCGAAGAATTTGAAAATAACTATGTGTGCCACCGGAATTCTACTTTTTCAAAAATATTTTTGATTGGAATTTCTAGCAGGGGTGCTTTTGATTTTTGAGGGAGGCAGGGACCATTGGTCTTCAAAATTTTCATTTCCATATTAGAGGCATTTGCAGTTGCTCCAATGTTTCTTGTGGGAAATTAATTTCCTGCATCTTCAATCAAAGAGCCTTTGGAATTGTTAAAATTACTGGGTATGTGTTGTGTAGGTAAATCCCCTCTGCGGACAGAGGTGATCCCTCTAGCCCTAGGGTGGGTCTAGCAGCAAGAGGACATGCTAATGCGTCAATTCCTAGTTAATGAACGAAATTGAGTCGGGATAGATGTCCTACCTTTGTTCCAATGCAGTTGTCGTAGTTGTGGCAGCAATATCCTAATCTTCGTCTTGACACGTCGCGATCCTTCAGCGGTGGTACTCAGGTGCCTACACAAGGATCAGAGAATGATAGCAACATATGAAACAATATTTGCATTCATAACTATATAATTGGTCAAGGATAATTAAACGTATTGCACAAGATTAATCGTATCAAGACACAAGACAGGAACCAAAACATCAATCATGTATTAATAAGAAGAGAGAAAGAGTTTACAACCAAAAGAGCCTTGACGTTCCAGCCTCCTTCAGCGGGTCCAGTCGAAACGCGTCTCGAGCATTCATCGGGGAATTAGACTTGGCAGGGTAATAAGCCTAGACTCTCTCTCGACAATATGTCTCTCTTTGCTCTATCTCACGCCAACAATTCAGACTGTTATGCTATTCAACCATTTCAGCTATGGTACAAAATGTTCAGCTAGCTGCATCTATGTGAGAGAGATGTATTTATAGGAGAGGAGGAGGAAGTTGGGATCCCTCAAATGGTGTAAGGGAGGCCTTATCCTTTGGGAGGTTTCCCTAATGTAGGAAACAAGAAGCCAAAGGAAGATGTTCGATGTTATTTAGTCAAACAACCCATGCTGACTCCGCTAACGAAGTGGTTGGCAATGGAAAGTTTTCTTCTATTTTAAAAAACTTTCCAAAAACAACTTGGCGCAAGCAGTCCACTGAGACATAGCACCAATGGGCATGGGGCCCAATGCTAATTTCTCTTATTGGTGCGAGGACATAACTGCCTGCCAGCGCCGACCCAAAATCATATGTTTTTTATGGTTTGTTCCAGGAATAGTCAACAGAGGAAATGTTCTTCTCATGGAAAGGGATGCAATCACACTTTTTGCAAGTAATGACACTACATACAAGTCACAGAAATGGTCCTCCAATGTGTGGGATGGGGATTGCAGGGACGGTGACAAAATGCTGAGTAACAGATGCCCCCTAAAGCATGAGGTCTGAGAGAGAGGGAGGAGTGAAATGCTTTACGAGAACGCGTTCAATCCAAACACCGCTATCAGAAGACCTGCAAGTACAAATACAACTGATATCCCTAATACATGAATATGTGGCATGGGCGTAGCCATCCATAATATAATACATATATAAACAAGGTCTGAGGTATGGACACAACCATCCAACTGTAAGGATCAAATAAATAGACTCAGGTATGGTCGAAGCCATTCAAACAAAAGAGTCATGCATATAGTCATGATAAACCAAAATATCCCGCAGCCTGGATTTTATCAGACAAAACCCAGGGTCTTGCGCTCCATCTCGACCCGAACAAGTACAAATTCAAACATGCGAATATGTGAGTTGAAGTCGAACATGCAAGAAATTCACCTGATTACCAGCCAATGATGTAAGCTGTTAGCATGCACGAGAGAAACCACCAAAATGGATGTCAAGGTACAACTAGTACAATCCAAGGAATGTGAACAATGATCTGGCATTGAATACCCACAAAATCACTTGATTGAAGGCCAACAATGAGGACCTGTTGTCGAACGCGAAGAACTTGCCATTGAGGCATGCAAGTTCCAAGGTACTGGAAGGGAGTCTCTAGATCAACTTCTTGGATGATGAGCTGAAGTTGATAGGAAGTGACCTGGTCGAAGGAGGGCCATAATGTTTCCCACGTCATCGACACGAGACAAAGGAATATGATGATAGTGAATCAACACAGAAAAAAAGCGGGTCAAAGCTCATTTTGACCAGTCGGTTTCCCCTCTTTCCTTCATAGAAGGAGACCTCGTCCTCTTGTATGACCAAGCTCACGATAAGCTCGGGGCAGGAAAATTTCAACCCATGTGGCATGGGCCCTACATTGTTAAGCACATTTTTCAGCATGGGGCTTATGAGCTTATTGATTATGAAGGTCATCCTCTGGATCAACCCAAAAATGGGTTGTATCTTAAAAAGTACTATGCATGAGTCATTCGTGCATGTTTCTTTGTACATAGGTGTTTTTTCATTTTTTTACATTTTTGGCTTGGCATTGCTCTGCGAGCATTTTCCTACTTATTGGATTGTTGCTTATTGTGTAGATTTATATTACCCCTTATGTCGGTTTCGCGGATGGTGCTTCCCGCAGTACCCGAAACCTGTCTTCAGTAGCCTGGGTGATTTATGATCCTGCTGGTGAGTTGATAGACCTTCAAGGTATCTTTCTAGGATGAACCACAAACAATGTCGCTGAATATAGTGTTTTTATTGAACTATTAACCAAGGCCATTTCTCTCGACATTTGTGCATTGATTGTTAACCTAGACTCGCAAATTGTTGTTCTTCAGCTTAATGGGCATTATTATGTTAGAAATACTCACATCTTAAGATTGTATTTGCGTGTTTGTTTACTGGAAAGACATTTTGATTACATTACATATCAACATATTCCTAGATGAATGAATGCATTAACTAATACAATAGCTAATATAGTATTAGATAGACATTTGCGTAATTTTTAAAACATCATCATCACATGACAAGGTCCATATAATGATCCTTGTGCAGGCACCTGAGTATCACCGTTGAAGGACCGCGACATGTCAGGACGAAGATCAAGAGACTGCTCCCACAGCTACGACAACTGCATTGGAACAAAGGTAGGACATCTATCACGACTAAGTTTTGTTCATTAACTAGGAATTGATGCATTAGCATGTCCTCTTGTTGCTAGACCCACCCTAGGGCTAGAGGGTTCGCCTTTGTCCCTAGTAGAGTCACCAAATTGTTGAGTAGGTAAATCCCCTTTGTGGACAGAGGCGATCCCTCTAGCCCTAGGGTGGGTCTAGCAGCAAGAGGACATGCTAATGCATCGATTCATAGTTAATGAATGAAACAGAGTCGGGATAGATGTCCTACCTTTGTTCCAATGCAATTATCATAGATGTGGCAACAGTCTCTTGATCTTCGTCCTGACACGTCGCGATCCTTCAACGGTGGTATTCAGGTGCTTGCATAAGGATCAGAGAAAGATAACATCATATGAAACAATATTTTCATTCATAACTATCTAATTGGTAAAGGAGAATTAAACGTATTGCATAAGATTAATCGTATCAAGACACAAGACGAGAACCAAAACATCAGCCATGTATTAATAAGAAGAGAGAAAGAGTTTACAACCAAAAGAGCCTTGACGTTGCAGCCTCCTTCAACGGGTCTAGTCGAAACACGTCTCGAGCATTTGTCGGGGAATTAGACTTGGCGGGGTAGTAAGCCTAGACTCTCTCTCGACAATAGGTCTCTCTCTGCTCTATCTCACGCCAGCAATTCAGACTGTTATGCTATTCAACCATTTCAGATATGGTACAAAATGTTTAGCTAGCTGCATCTATGTGAGAGAGATGTATTTATAGGAGAGGAGGAGGAGGTTGGGATCCCTCAAATGGTGGAAGGGAGGCCTTATCCTTTGGGATGTTGCCCAAATTTAGGAAACAAGAAGCCAAAGGTAGATGTTCGACGTTATTCGGTTGAAAAACCCATGCTGACTCCACTCACGAAGTGGTTGGAAATGGAAACTTCGCTTATATTTTAAAAAAATTTCCAAAAACAGCTTAGAGCAGGTAGTCCACTTAGATAGAGCACCAATGGGCGTGGGTCCCAGTGCTAATTTCTCTTATTGGTGCAAGGCCATAACTTCCTGCAAGCGCTGACCCAAAATCATATGTTTTTGATGGTCTGTTCCAGGAATAATCAACCGAGGAAATGTTCTTCTCATGGAAAGGGATGCAATGACACTTTTTTCAAGTCATGACACTACATATAAGTCACAGAAATGGTCCTCCAATGTGCGGGATGGGGATTGCAGGGACGGTGACAAAATGATATGTAAAAGTATACTTATGGAGCTTTGATTGAGCTCACCTGCTACTACATTTATAAAGGAGGATCCACCTTCCCTCCACCATGGGGCCACTCAGAGTTCTTCAAAAACCCTAGAAGATCCTTCACAACACTTAGAATAGATTAATAAAATTGATTTCTACATTTAGATAAGATTACCCTTGGAATTTAGGAAAAAAACTTTCACTGAGTTTTTTTTATTAAGGAGAAATCACCTTTAGTGGAAATGAGGCCCACATATTGGTGAGGATCGCCATTCCAAATGAGAAAAGCTCTATTTTGGGACCTTGATCATGTAATTTCTTCTATTGTTGACCAGGATAACTTCCAAGCATCAACAAGTGGTTAAGGAACCCCAACATTCAAGGAAAATCTTGGGGATGTTAAATTCCACCTTTCTTGTTCTCATTACCAAAAAATAAATTGAGGTAACATTTGATGAATTTAGGTATCTTGTTGCAATGTTATTTACAAGATTTTATCTAAATTTATAGCCTAGCACATTAAACACATCTTCAACAAGTTCATCTCTGACGAAAAATTTGGTTTCTTGCATGGAAAACAAATTCATGATGCAATATTTATTTCATAAGAGACCCTCCACTCCATCAAATCAAAATATCCAAATAGAGATGGTAACACTATCCACTTCCATATTTGGGGGTCTTGCTTAGTGCTACCCTCTTTTGCTTTAACTCTTACTTTTGGAAGAGGTAACAATATGGGACCTTTATGTGCTGGCATGAGGTGTTGGTTTTTATTCATCATCACCATGTGAACATTATTCATTACTCTCTACTTAGATTATAAATTTTTAATGTATTTTGTGGGCCAAGGAGGAACTCTAGTGGTTTAGTGGAGCCGAAGAGAGTTGTGAATTAGTGGGTTTTTTCCCTCTTTTATTGGTTCTTTCCTTGGAGTTGGTACTTGCTTCACTAAATACATAATCTTTTGGTATTATTGATGTTCTTGTTCCATTCTCTCTGCTTCCTTCACTGATCTTCATGAACAAATTTCCATATCATACATTTTCCATATGCATTAAAAACATGTCTTTAAGATCAAATCCTTGGGTGGGTTTAGCTTCATTTAAATTGAAATGCTTTAATATTTCAGATAATTTTTCCACACGCATAATTCTTCACAATAACACCTCCAACAACAGATGATAATGAAATAATTGTTTCTTCTTTTTCCTATCAAACTGAATTGACTAGGGATGGTATTGTATACATACTTATATGATATAATACTTATCAAAACAAACATGGGAAGTAACAACGGTTTGTCCTCATAACCATCAAGCTTGATGTATGTATGAGTTTCCTATTCCATATTCACTCATTTTCCACTACCGATATTTTGAGCTTACGAAGATGTCCTTTGGGGCTCATTTCTTATGAGCATGGGTCTAAATTCTTTGAAAAATTGGTCCTGAATAAGGTGAAGGTGGAAAAAATCCTCGTGTCTCCACTGGGCAGGGTACCATAATTGCACTAATTCCACTTCAGAATTTATATTCCTCTTGTGGAGTAGGCCTTTGAATAAATTGTGAAAAACAATGGCCATTACTAGGTAGGGCATCATAAAGAATATTTGGGCTTTTGAAAATTAACCAATTGGAAGGAAATATTGTTGGAGAAATAACCTCCACCTAATGGAAGATAACATCATTTTAAAAATACAAGTATAGTATGTACAAAACTGAACGGGGTACCTAAGAAGTTGATTCATGCCCTATGACTAGGGCGAACAATGAGGATAAATATTTATAGGGATGTGCTATTAATGAGGTATCAATATAAGACGAACTAGTTGGAACATGCATCAATTGGATAATAAAGTCCTCGATGATATTTATCTTTCCACCCAGAAAATCTAGGAATGCATCAACATCAAGCAATTTGAGATGCATATCTAACTCTAACAGTAATGAGAGGTAATTGATCTTACTTTTGGATGATAATTTTCACTAAATTTCTTTATCATTTACAATTTTCATAATTTTTCAAGTCCCATCAATTGGTGATGTTTCTTAACGTCTTAGCATTAAATCGATTTATGCATTATTTTATTTATACTTCTTACAAAAATTAAGATTTCCACTATTAGATATTTATAATAAAAACATGATCTATATCTTAAAACATGTTTATGATTTAATATGTGGATTTTGTTGCATGGAAGGATTGCATGGAGGCGGTATTGGATGAAAATGGATTGCTAGAATACATCAAGACAGTTGTTGCAAAACCACTGGAATATGATGTGTTAGTATGAATCTTTCGTCGTAAAAGATCACTTTAGCTACGCATAACAAATAGCCCTAACATCAATTACGGCTGCAAAATATATTTAAATCTGCAATTAGGTGATCCAAATAATGCTGCACAAATCCAGATCTAAGCATAAAAGACATTAAGCAGATAAAACAAAATGTGGCTCCATGCATCCAATAGACAAGACAAGAACAATGTATTTGAAAGAATTTTTATATTATATTGAAAGGGGGCACCCGAGAGGAAAACAAGAAAGGTGTTTTCCAGTTCTCCTCAGTGGGATGGGTTCTTGGAAGTCCTCAACATTTCAGATCTAAAATTTCTCTCTCTTATTGGTGTAGAAAACCCAGATAAACATAGAACTCAAAGGGAGCTCTCAAGACAAAAATGGAAAATGTGACCTAGTATAGATCCAGAGTGATCTAATACAATGGAGGTGATTAATGAATGGAGAAAACCCTTCTATTTATAACAAAATATTAGGGCGGTCTAGAACTCGGTGCATGAATAAAATATTATTAATCGAATTCTAGAAGCACCCTTTAGGAATATTTTATTATATTTGTTGGAGGGAAAAGGATTTTTGACTTGAGTCAATTCCTTTATTTATAAATAATAAATAAATAAATGATTTATTTATCATTTTAGGGAAATGATGGGAATATAATTAAATAAATAATGGTTTATTTAATTATTTATGGATGATTTAGTCAAATTTAACTAAGAATATTATTCAAATAATGATTTAAATAACTTATTCTTAGGAAATAATTAAATAAATAAGGGTTTATTTAATTAATTTCCTTGTTTTGGGTTAAATATGACCGGGAAGTATAAATGAATAAGTTATTTCACGTGGTGAAAGAAATTTTACTTAGGGTAAAATTGGTCTTACATGGTGTACTTGGGTTCATCTAATGATAATGGGTTAGATGACCAAAAAATGGTGTAACAGATTGCCCCCCAACGTACGAGTGTTAGGAGCAAATCGTATGAAAGAAGTACGTTGTAAGAGCTCAATCACTAGACAATAAGAGGGAAATGAGAGAGAGGAATGTAAGGTAGACGAAGGTGCTAAAGGACTATACCCTGAGGAGACGAGACTTATAGGTGCAACAAGTCTCTAGTTTATGAAGTGGTACATGTGCTAAAGGCGGCAGGGGAGGCATACCTATGCCCGCCAAGACAAAGTAGAAAGAATAAGGCGCTCGGAAAACCACAGAACGCAATAAGGAAACATGTGCTAGTTTAAACATGAGCCAGCTAAATAAAATGATGAATCCCACATACATGTGATGCCTGGGATAACCGTCAGGACTTATACAAGAATATTTTAGTACATGAGATAAAAATACGCCTGAATGCCCCCTACACACAGGGAAGGGCTCGCAAAATCTGACTTATACATGCAAATCGAAGAGGCGCTGCAAGCGGCTGAGGTCAGTATCATCAAATGGGAGGAGCTGCATCAAGGGTTGAAATGAAGAAGTCATCTGGGCATGTGGGGGGCTACCTGCAGGGCCACCCCCTCATGAGGGTTGAGACATCTCACACATGTCCGGGAATCACCAATAGCTACTGCTGCATCACTGGACCATCAAGTGTATAGCTCATGATCATGCTGAGAAGAGCTCGAACCAAGGTACACTGCCCCCTAGACCTGGCTTTTGGAGTAAATGAGCTGATGTCGACAGAAGTAGGTCTGCCATAGGTGAGGCAATAAGGGAACCCCAACTAAGGCACGAGGGAAAATAGTAGAGCGACGAACAAGTAGACACTGATGATGATGGTGGAATGAGGGATACGGAGGAGCGGTTGGACGACTTCCCTTGTTAGAGCATAAAGGGAATGAATGACTTGGCAGCGAATGAAAAAATATCATGAGGGATAGGGGACAAGGGTACCGAAGGCCATAATGTGCGACACGAGAGAGGGACTAAGCAAGAAAGGATGGAGGACTATAGCGAGATACAAAGGGACTTGGGATAGACTCCATAAAGGCGATGATGACCCAACTCGGATGCTCTAAACAAGGGCGACTCGATGGTGCTGCCACATAGTGAAGGTCCAATGGGGGACCATAAAAACATGAGTACAATAGGGTACCTCATGACGAAAATCAACACGAACAAAGACAAGTAAGGAGGCAAAGTGGTGCCCCAAGTACAAGTGTTGTAAGTGAAGAAATTCGATTTGGAGGAGAGATGAATAGACCCTTCGTGGATACAATGTGTCCTGATGAAGTATCAAGGTACTAAAAACTAACAGGTACCCAGAGCTCATGGATAGGCCAGGTCGCACTTTTTGGGGTCTGTTCTGCGACCTGGGTAGCAGGTACTAGGCAGAAAACTGCGACTTATCCCAGGAAACAACCTGAAAAGTGCGACCTATCAGAGAAAGGGGGTTTTAGGGCTATTTTTGGCTGAGATCTGGGATTTGTATGGTTGAGGGGCCTGGGTGCCCCCAAGCATGTTGTGTTCATGCGAAAATGTATGTAGGAAAAGGGGGATCTAAACACATTTTAATGATGCGGTGCGCCATTTGTTTTTGTTATGGTTATGCAGCTTGAGAAAGAAAATGGAGAATTACCAATCTCTTGTAGTACTGCATATATGAATCAAATGGACTTTAAGTTTCTGGGTTGGCATACATGGTGTCACTATCCCAAAAAGAGGATTTGGAGATAATGAACTGATGCTCTCTTAGAAAACTGATAGATTGGTCAACAACAATGTCTAAGAAACTGGGTTGTTGATGGAAGATGAAGGAACGATAAGGGGTATCATCCCTAGAGTGATATGAAGTGATATGGGACTCTAGAGGTTATTCGAAAATGTGGAAGAATAATGGTACTAAAATCGGCACAACCAGATACACTAGGAGAGTTGTGGAGAATTGCTACTCTTGGTCTCTCAAATATGGGTGCCCCCTTACTTAAACATTGGGTTTCAATGGAATGGCCACAAGGTGTATGTGGTGTGAACGCATGGGGTCGATGTAAGGGGGAATAGATGAAGTCAAGGGAGATGATTCCTTCCATAATGTCATCATCGTGATAGAAGATGGGGTGACTGGTGGAAGAAAGACCACCTGACGCAGGGAAGCTACCTAACTCATCATCATGAGAAGAGAGGTTCACATGTGCATCGTCACAAGGGGTGATCGAAGAGTAGGCAGATAAAGGATCTACCGATGTTGAGCCCAAGGTGATCGCGGAAGGAAGGTCAAGCGAAACAACAGGGGAGGATTCAGAGGGAATGTTCTCCGAGGGTCTCATGGATGATGATAGGTAGAAAATGGTGGACGAAGGCTCCATCATCGTGACATCAGGAGGGGGAATTTCAATGGGAGCAGTCATGTCTGGTAGTTCTGCCGAATAAAAATGCGCAAAGAGGGGAGAGGTGGACTTGTTGCGCTTGGCCTCGAATTGGCGGACCGCAGCTAGAGAGGAGAAAAAGTCGTCGAGGCGGGGACAAAGGTGGGTGTAATGGCCATGGATATCACACAAAGCACAAGGGTGGTTGGTGTGAATAGTCTTGGGGTTCTTGGCCGCAGTCGCGGAAGGAACAGAGGCTTCCGGGACCGTGGACTCAAGGAACACGACGTTAACCATGGGCTTGAGATGAGGCAGTTCAGGACAGGTATGGGTGGCGTGGTCGAAAACAACACACAAAGCACATTGGATGGTATGCTTTGGAGGTCAAGGAGGGGCAGGATTTTTCAGGGCAGCCTTGTCCATTGATGCCCCCCTGTGAGCTTTGCCATTCTTACCCGAAGCGGTCGCAACAGGAGGTGGGTCCTGTTGAGGTGACTGAGGCACTATTGCAGCGGGAGAAGTCATGGGGACCGGTTGAACCGAGGTCAAAGCAAGATAAGGTTTGGGTTGAACAGGCGAGGTAGCGGCTGGAGGTTCAAGGTACCAGACAGGAATCCCAAGGGTCAGGTTAGGAAGAGAGAGGGTGGTCATGACAGGTACTGTGTACAGTCCTGGTGGGGGAGCTAGGAACAATATTTGACCAGCGGGGTAATGGCCAGGAGGGATGGCTCCAAGATGGTTGAGACCTGGTGGAACCGACCCAGGAGGGTAGAGAGGCGCAGGGGTATTAGCAGTGGGGGAAGGGTTAGAAGGGAGAGGTTCGGCTGGCTAAGGCGAAGGGCTAAGAGCGGGTTGCAGTGGGCGAGATTGAGGTTGCTGACTAGCCAAAGCGGGCTACTTAAGGTTGGCCCGGGACGATTGCATCATGCAAACATTCGCCAAGCTGGGATCAGAGACAGAAGGAGGGGGAGGACCTGGGAAAGTTCCAAGCAAGGAGCAGTCTTTGTAGACGCTGGGGGAAACACTGGTCAAAGAATCAACAGCTTGCTTGTTGGTGACAGTAGAGATGGTGGACTCAGGGGAAGTCTGAGATTTTGGTTCATGATACGTCAACTGGTCGATGGTGACAATATTTCCATTATGCAGGAAAAACATCTTGCGGTGGACTGCGGATGGGACGACAGACATGGCATAGGTGTAACTACGCTCTAAAATAATGTTATAGTCAAGAGGGGCATCGATAACTTCAACGTCGACACAAACAGTCTTGCCCGCAAGGGTGATAGGACAGTTACGGAAGAGGCCAATGGGCTGGGAGGCATGGCCATCCCACGCATGAAGGGTGATTATGGAAGGGGCCAGCTCAGGAGATCTGAGTTGTTTCCAAACCAAAGCGGACATTACACAGGTGGATTCCCCCTCGTAAATGATGCACTGGGAAATGTTAGCGTTTTGGATTTTGACTGAGATTTGGAAAGCTACGGAAGCAGGAAAAGGAGGAGACTCTGACTGATGGGCATCGAAAACAATCAATTGGTCATTTGCTGGATCTACAACGCCCAAGGCAGATAGTAGAGCTTTTCTTTGGGAGGGGCACGACTGGAGGAGTTCCAGCGTTGAAATGGCAACAGGAGATTGGGCCAGCCCATCTACTATGCTAAACGAATGGGCAGCGCGGTCAGAAGCAGCATTTCAGCGTAATGGTCCCTTAGGAATCTTGGTATGAACCTCAGTGTTGGGCAGAGGGATATGCAAGGGACCATTAGTTGTCGAAAGAGGCTCTGTAGAACCTGAAGAAGGTGACTCGAGGACATATGGAGCAGGAGGCTGGGGGTGTGGACGGAACTGAGTGTGAAGGTTAAGATCGACGATTATAGGTTGGTCAGAGTTCATCATGAGGATTTGGTAATCAGAGGTACTAGATGGAGGAGGTTGAGTGGTTACCGGTCCGTGAGGTGGTGGGGTAGCCACGAAGCGTTGCTGCGGGAAAGGATTGGTCGCGCTCTGTTGGGCATACACCTGCCCCTGAGGGGGTGGTGGATGCTGTTGCAGGGGTTGAGAAGACAAGGGAGGCAGGGGTGCTAATGCTGGAGGAGTTGGAGCACTAGGCTGTGGATATGGATGATAATGAGGTTGGGTAACAGTGTGGTAAACAGGGGGTTGGCAGAAAGAGGAGGCATGCTGGATCCTGGATGCGTGCTACCGGGAGGGGGATAAGTGCAGGAAGTGGTGCCCCCTCCCCCAGGAAAACCATAGCTCATGGGAGGTTGAGCGGATGGATGAGAGATAGCTCCAACGATACTGTCGGCGGCATGAGGCGCCCCCGGAGCATGGGCATTACTGGGTCTGGGGAGATTAGGTAGAACAGTATAAACATAACCCGTCTGAGCGTAGATTAGGTCATATTTTAACACCATTTGGAGGGTAGCTTCTTCGGTTTGAGGAAAATGCGATGCGACATCTTTCCCGATAGGTGGCAAAAGAGATCTAAGGAACCAGTCCATGTAGACACAGTCTTCGAAGGTAGGAAATTGACATAGGCTCTTTCTTCTCCGCCATTACTGGACATGATCGGATAGGTGGGTCGCAGATGATTGACAGAAAGAAGTCAAAAGTTCAATACTAGTGTCATAACAGAGGGGAAGCTGGAAGTAAGATAAAAAAGCTCGGGCAAGAGTCGCAAAGGTGGTATGGGAGGAAGTGGGCTGATCAACATACCACTTAGAACCTTCACCTGTAAGCGTGCATTGGAACAATCTAAGACGGATGGAATCATCAGTAATGGAATGGGATGAACACCACATGTGGAAAGATCGGATATGGTTGGAGGGATCCTCTCCAGCAAGGCCGTCGAACTTGGGAATGTCGGAGAGGAGCTTGGTTGGCATAGCAGGCCAACTAACATCGTGGTGGATAGGATCATTGATCAACTGATTGAAATCAGGGAGACTAAGGCCTGCCATGAAGGGGAGCAAGGGAGTAGTCGAGGTAGTTCCTGTGGTGGTTCCGCTAGTAACAGTCCCAGCATTAGGGCTGGGATTGCCACTAGCGTTAGGCCCTGGACCAGACATGGTGAAGGTAACAGGGGGAGAACCAGGAGTAGGGAGAGAAACCAAAGAATCAAAGAGGAGTCAGAGTGCGAACTTGGGGGAGGAATGACTCGATAACGGCGGGAAGGAGGAAGTCGACCAACTGGAAACTGAGGGTGAAGACCAAGAAGTCTTCGGGACAAATGCCTTGGAGGTGAAATGAGGACGGGAAGAATAAAAACCGACAAGGGTAGGGAGGTGCAAAAGAAAGTGAGGTCAATGTCGAAACAAGGGCAGAGAGGTGCAGTGTCAATTGATTTTAAAGTCTTTTCTAGGTGGTGTTAACCAGGCTCTTCTTCACTTAGGGTCAGTGTGTGGCGTGCGTTAATTTTAATTGTTTAAACCCAGACGTGTTGAGAGTAAAAGAAAAAGTATGCTGCGTAACTGAAAATAAATCTGCAATAAATAAGACTGAAAGAACAGAAAATTAACAGCTAACCATGTATCAATCTAACCCAAGAAGGTGGGTATCTAAAAACTAGTCTATAAGAGGGAAAAAATCTAATCAAAACACGCTAAAAAGAGGCCAATAGATCTAAGGTCGGGATGGACAGGGATCTAAAGGAGAAATCTGCTGAAAAGAGGTGCAGAAAACAACAAAGAGGCAGAGGCAAGGTTGCTGCAACAAAGGGGAAAATCAGCTAAAGGTAGAAGGGACAAGGAGGTGACCCTAGAATCAAACCCAAACAAAACTATATGAGATGATTTGAAAGGAAAAGTAGCAGATCTTAAAGGCATCTGGAGATGAGGTATCAGAAATGGCTGAAACTCTGAAAATTTAGACACCTATAGCAGCTAAAACTCTTCCACAAAAAGTGGAGGGTATTGAAGCCCTAGGGGGCTAGATTCCCACTTAGTTGAGTAAAAAAAAGCAAGAATAGGTCTAAACGGGCGAATACGGAGGTCAGACAACCCTGACAGAGGTTCAGACAAAACCTAGAAAAATTTCAGAAAAATTCCAGAAAAACGTCTAGGTCGCAGTTTTGACCTGTTTTTCGCTCAGGTCGCACTTTTTTGGCTATTTTCCGCGACCTGAAGCTCCAGGACGCACTTTTTGGGCCACAAAGTGTGACCTGCACTTCCGACACTCTTGGCGGCAGATTTCAGAAAAAATTGTCGTCTCAGCTGCGGCTGATGTCGGTCACCTGCGCAATAGGGCCAGAAACACACATAAGTTAAAAATTTTAATGTTTGAGGATTTTAGAGGTGAAAAGCACCATAAAAATAGGAAAAACAGAAGATGGAAGAGAAACCCTAGGGTCTGAAATAGCTGGATATGCAAGAATATATAAAATGACAGTGGTCGCAAAAGAAAACCCGTGTGGAGTCGCCAATTGTTAGTATGAATCTTTCGTCGTAAAAGACCACTTTAGCTACGCATAACAAATAGCCCTAACATCAATTACGGCTGCAAAATATCTTTAAATATGCAATCAGGTGATCCAAATAATGCTGCACAAATCCATATCTAAGCATAAAAAACATTAAGCAGATAAAACAAAATGTGGCTCCATGCATCCAATAGACAAGACAAGAACAATGTATTTGAAAGAATTTTTATATTATATTGAAAGGGGGCACCTGAGAGGAAAAAAAGAAAGGTGTTTTCCAGTTCTCCTCAGTGGGATGGGTTCTTGGAATTCCTCAGCATTTCATATCTAAAATTTCTCTCTCTTATTGGTGTAGAAAACCCAGACAAACATAGAACTCAAAGGGAGCTCTCAAGACAAAATTGGAAAATGTGACCTAGTATAGATCCAGAGTGATCTAATAAAATGGAGGTGATTAATGAATGGGGAAAACCCTTCTATTTATAACAAAATATTAGGGCGGTCTAGAACTCGGTGCATGAATAAAATATTATTAATCGAATTCTAGAAGCACCCTTTAGGAATATTTTATTATATTTGTTGGAGGGAAAAGGATTCTTGACTTGGGTCAATTCCTTTATTTATAAATAATAAATAAATAAATGATTAATTTATCATTTCAGGGAAATAATGGGAATATAATTAAATAAATAATGGTTTATTTAATTATTTATGGATGATTTAGTCAAATTTAACTAAGAATATTATTTAAATAATGATTTAAATAACTTATTCTTAGGAAATAATTAAATAAATAAGGGTTTATTTAATTAATTTCCTTGTTTTGGGTTAAATATGACCGGGAAGTATAAACGAATAAGTTATTTCACGTGGTGAAAGCAATTTTACTTAGGGTAAAATTGGTCTTACATGGTGTACTTGGGTTCATCTAATGATAATGGGTTAGATGACCAAAAAATGGTGTAACATGATGCCCAAAACCTTGCCCAGTGGAAGAAAGATGTAGCCAAGGCCTAGGAGAATAATATCGGAGGAAGTATGGGATCACATTGTCTCAAATCTCAACCCAAAATAAACTTCGTTTGCAATGTGGAAAGGACTGACATAATTATTCGAGAATAATAGTGACCACAGGAAGCTGACGCTCAAGGATAAACTTCGAAGTATCAAGATACATAAGAATGACGCTATTCCTCAGTATCTAAGTAGGTTCACACAATGTTGTGATGAACTGGGCGGGGTTAGTGTTAATGTCCATGAAGATGACTTGATAAGCCTAGCCCTTTTGGGCCCTCCCAAGAGCTGGCATAATTACCAAGATTCGGTGAATGGGAGGGAGAAACTACCGAATTGGGAACACTTAGGGTCTGATTTTGTATAAGAGGAAATAAGTTGAAATGCTAGAGATGGGACTTCATCCAAGGGCAAGGATGAAGAAAAAATTGCATTGGTTGGAAAGACAAAGAAGGGAAAAGGGAAGAAATCTCAATCTAAAACAGAGTCTAGCCAAGGGGGAAAGAAGAAAGATTTTTCCAAAATTAAATGCTTCCATTGTCATGAATTTGGGCACTATGCCACAAAGTTTCCACATAAAAAGGAAAGAAAGAAGACCTATAGAGGAGCAACAAGCAAAGCCTTGGGTTTACAATTCGAACTTGACTTTACCCTTATCGCATGCATGGCCAACAAAGTCATGGGGAGCATGTGGTACTTGGACTCAGGTGAATCGTTCCACATGACAGGGTGTAGAGAGTTTTTCAGTGACCCAAAGGAGAAATATTTGTAGATGCACATTGAGCTTGGGGACAATGAAAGGTATAACGTGACTGGGGTTGGTACAATCACCTTTCAGAGGGAGTTAGGCTCCCCTCTCAGGCTCAAGGATGTCATGTTCGTTCAGGGCTTAGAGAAAAATCTCATCTTTGTTACAATTTTGGAAGATCATGGATATGATGTGATCTTCAACAAAGGAAAATCATTCCTTGAGACACATAGCCACGAGACAGGTGAAGCAGATCAGGGTTTGGCTGAAGAACCTGTATATGTTAGATGTGGAATATTGTGCTGCATTAATCACAAAGGCAGAGAAGGTGCATAGCCGTGGTGTTGGTGAAATTTGGAACAAAAGACTTTTCCATTTGCATCATGACGCCATGAATATTATGTATCAAATAAACACAGACATCCACAAAGGAGAACTTTAGCAGTGGGATGTATGCAAAGGAGGTACCTTGGGGAAGTACACAAAATCCACATTCCATGATCGGGACAACAAAGCACATGTTGTCCTGGAAAGGATCTACTTTGATGTCTATGGACCTTTCTCAACAACCTCCACTTCCATACACAAATATTTTGTCATTTTTATTGATGACTTCTCACGGAAGTGCTAGATCTTCTTCATGCGGAAGAAAGATGAAACAATCTCCAAGTTTGTAGAATTCAAGGCATTGGTTGAGAAAAAAACCAACAAGAAGGTGAAGGCTCTTAGGAGTGATAATGGGGGTGAGTATGTGTTGAATGAATTCATTTTTTTTTTTTTGCGAAAGAAGGCATTCGAAGAAAGTTGGAAACACCCTACAACCCACAACAGAATGGGGTGGTTGAGAGAAAGAACTAGCATTGTGGGAGAAACAAGGGCGATGTTGCATGACTAAGGCCTACCACTACACTTGTGGGCAGAGGCATGAAACACAACATTGTATTTGCAAAACCAAAGTTCTCATTGGATTTTAGGAATGATTACACTAGAGGAGGCTTTCTAAGGGAGAAAGCTGGATGTGTCACACTTCAAGATTTTTTGAGCCTTTGTCTACTACCATGTCTCCAAAGAATCAAGGAAGAAGCTAGATGCAACAAAAAAATTGGGGTTATTTGTGGTTACACTGAAACTCCCCACAACTACCGTGTGTACTTTCCATCCCTGAGAATGACATTTGTGCGAAGGGATGTAAAATTTTATGAGGATAAAGCGATGCGGTGCTCTCTTGAGAGGGAGATACATAGCCCACCAGAGGAGGAGCTTTTAGCTCCAAAGGAGGAACCTCAAGATGTTGTGGAGCAACCAAAAATTAAGGAGCAGAGAGTGGATACAACCACTTAAGCAGGAAAAATCCAGAGAAGGTAGGAAAAGAACTAGGGAAGTTGAGAGACTTGTGCAGGATGTGAGGGACAATGTGGGTGCTCCTTCAAATTTGCATAGGAAGAGAAGGTCACCAGATTGGTACACTAGCTACATGGATCCAATGACTGAGCTTGTAGAGACTGAGCCATCCTCTTTCGAGGAAGCAGTAGAGAATCCTGTATGGGTTGATCTAATGGTGGAGGAATGAAAATCCATTGTAAATAACAATGTTTGTGAAGTGGTCTCGAGACCAACAATTAAATCAATTGTGGGTTCAATATGGATCTTTGTGGTAAAGCAGGAAACAAATGGAAGCATAGAGAAGTATAAGGCCAGATTTGTGGCCAAGAGGTACTCTCAAGTTGAGGGAATTGACTATGAGGAGACCTTTTCTCGTGTAGCAAGGTACTCATCCATTAGATAAATTCTTTCTCTATTTGTGCACATGGGGTGGAAGATCCACCAGATGGATGTAAAAACAACATTCCTCAACAGATTTATTGAGGAGGAGGTGTACATCAAGAAATTAGAAGGCTTTGAGACTTTTGATCGAGATATTCATGTGTGCAGACTCAAGCGAGCAGTGTACAGTCTCAAACAAGCACCTCGTGCTTGGTACACCGGGATCGATAGCTATCTCACCAGTTTGGGCTTCACCAAAAGTGAAGCAGATGCAAACCTCTATCATATCTTGGTAGAAGGTAAATTTCTCATTATTGTCTTATATGTTGATGGTTTAATTTTAACTGGCGATGAACAATTAATCAGATCTTGCAAGGAGGAACTTACAAGAGAATTTTATATGATGGACATGGCCCTCATGCACTACTTCCTCAGATTGGAAGTATGGAAAGGAGACGGGGAATTGTTTATCTCTCAAGGTAAGTATGAAAATGAGATACTACAAAGGTTCCACATGGAGAGTTGCAAACCCATGGAGATACCTCTAGAGACTAACTAGAGGAAGGAGGATGCCGCTTCAGGTGAGGAAGTGGATGCTACCATTTATCAAAAACTAGTGGGTTCACATATGTACCTTGTGAACACATGACCAGATATGTGCTATGCAGAAACCAACTGAGCCAAGCTATGGTTAGGCCAACCAAATTATTTTGGAGGACAACTAAGAATATTTTTCGGTACCTCAGAGGCACTACCTAGTTTTGACTATGGTACAAACGGATAAAGGGAGTGAAGTTGTGTGGCTTCATAGATGCAGATTGGGTGGGGAGTCCATCATACCAAAAGAGTACATCAAGTGGAATTTTTAGTGTTGGGTTCAAAACGGTTTCCGGTACAACAGGAAGCAAAGATATGTGGCGCTCAACTCGGTTGAAGCAGAATACATGGCTGCAAGTCAAGCAACATGTGAGGCGATCTGGATGAGAAAGATATTTGTTGGATTGTTTGGTCAGATGATTGATCCAACTGTGATCCTCTGTGATAATCAGAGTTGCATCGATCTCCTTGAGAATCCTATTTTTCACGATTGATCCAAGCATATAGATATCTGATATCACCATTTACCGGTCCATGTGCAGAAGCAAATTATGTTGTTGCAGTACATTCCAATAGAGGAACAAGATGATGACATTTTGACAAAGGCCTTGTCAAGAGGGACATTCAAGTTCCAGAGGTGCATGATAGGGGTGGTTGATAATCCCTTTCTTGTTGAGAGGGAGTGTTGAAAAATGCAACAAAAAATTCTCAATTTGATTTTTCCTTGATTAAATTGAGAAAATTTGAATTTCCACATCAACAGAAAACTTGGATGCAATTAAATTGTCTGAAATGGCTTCTGTCACCCAGTTTACTCAGTAAATTCAAGTTGGAGAAGTTAAAGTTTAGTTAAGCGTGCGTGATTTCTAATTTGTAGCAATCAAGGTCAGTTATCTAAGGTTGTTTTCAGTTAAACTAGTTCTAACTGTTGAAGGAACTAGTGGAAGGTTAGTTGTGCAGTGGGACTTCAGTCAAACTCAATGATCATCTAGTTAACCGATCAATCAACCCAAAATAACTAATGCATGCAAATAATTTGAGTTCCCCATGTTTGGTGGAGATTCTAAGGCATTGTAACATCAATTGTAGACTAGTCTTGAATGTACAAGTGTTGCATGTAGTCAAATGATCAACCTAAGGAATTACACAATCCATTTTGGAGACATTCCTAAATAATAAGGGCCTAATTTCTCAAGGAAAAATGCAAGGAAATAGGAGCTCAAGAAAAGGCAAAATTTGACTGAGTCTAGGTCAGAGCTTCTCAGTGATCAAAGAGATAGGTTTGCACTTGCAGGTTGTGCTCAGTTGAGCAAAGAAATTTTAATACATCTCTATTCATAAGATTAATGGAAGCAAGCATTGGGGTTTTTAGCAGTTTTCTTTCCCCAGGAAAAATACTATTTGCATGTGTGTGATTTCTTATTGCATGTTTGAGATTTTTGTTCTAAATTGTGAAATACTTTCTGCAGAGCAGTAGAGTAGGTTTTTGTCTTGTGATTTTGATTAAAATTTCCTGAGTAATTGCAAATCTACACCATAATTTCTACAATGGGGGTTGTGATGTTCGAAGAATGAGTTGGCCCCTTTTACATATCTCAAAACAAGGGTGGAAATTTGCTTGCGTGTTTTATCAATTGCATGGATCATCTTCAATAAGCGATAAACATTTCATCCTATTTTATGAAAATGTAAAAAAACTGTTCATTATGTTATTCCTTGTTTGAGAATTGTAATTGATTACAAAAATTATGCATATGAATGTTTAATACATGCATTTGGGTATTGACACCATTGTATGGCCATTCTTTATATATTTATAATTATTGCATTCATTTTTTATTTGCATTATACATGCATTTATAATATTGCTAAAGTTATAAACTAATGTAGCTCCATTACTCCCCATCAAATAGGTTTGGGAGGTTCAGAATATCAGGGTTAAAAACTCAATAGATATGTTGGTCAATGCATGACTAAGACATTAAATTTTTATTTTTAAAGTTATTATTTTTTCACACAAAGGATACATGGCAATGTCCTATTGGTGTGGTTTATAAAGGTGTTTCCTTGAGGGGACCTTTATAACTCATGATGATTTGGGTTGTCAAACAATTCTTAGATTGACAATTAGGGAAAAATCTCGAGAGAAATTTCACATCATACTAAAATGAGTGTATGCCACAAGAGTAAGGAACACGACACTCTCCAATTATATAAGTTTCAAATCTACACATCATGAAGAGGGGTTGCTTTGAACCCGCATAGATGTTGACCCCCTGTTGATCCTAAGATCATTGGCGGGGAAATGAATTTGGGGATGCATGCATGAGAGAGTTAAGACCTCTAAGGGATAAAAGGAGGGGAAATATAGAGTGTCATTTTGGATAAGACCAATAGAAGGGAGTAGAGCATGAGATCTTGAATTAACAATTTATAGTCATGTTAAAGGTGACACATGGAACCTCTTTATTAGTGTAGGTTACAAAGTTGCACATTAGTATGGAGTGGATCTTATGACTCACGAATTTCAATCATTGATCATATTTGTGATCCACAATTGTGAAGGCACATTTTGTGATGATGATTGAAACTTACCTTAGAGGAGTGGGCTCAACATTCGATTGGAAGTTGCCATATGATATGTCTAAAATGCACATTACAATCCAAAGACCACACAAAATTTTAGTACTATGGGAAAAGGAATTAAAGACTAATCGGAAAGCTAGCTAGACTAACAAATCCACCACACAATGGATTTTACATGCGAGTCTTAGCGACACACATAAAGGAAAAATATTGTATATGCCAACAACAATATTATACTGGTTCCAAACATGATAATGAACAAGGCCCATTCTCTTTACAAAAGTTGAGTTTACTCATGGGGACATAATGAAAATAATCTAAGAGGAAGTCATGATAATAATAAGCATGTAAAGTGAGACTTAAGAGTGATCAATATCAACAACTAAATCCATTACTTTATATAAGACTAATAAATAATAATTTCATTAAAAATTCTTATATGGTATGATATGCATTGCATTTAGAGAAATGATATGTCATATAATAAAATGGTAATAAATTAAAATAAAAATTAAATTTTATAATACAATTTGGGAAAAAAAAATGTTAAAAAGAAACCATAATAATAATAAATATATAAAATTGAAAAATAAACTAACCTAACTCTATTTTAATTTATATTTTTTTAATCATTTTTTTTCTTTAATCAGGCCGATAGGCCTATTCTTTTGAATCGGTCTACCTGATCATTTCGTCTACCAATTTTAAGAATATGTGACATATGTCTAGCTCCACTACGTGGCATCTTTCTTTACCCTTTCTTTTGAATTAGTTAATCTGAATTTGGAGGTTACCTTTTTGTTGAGTGGATGACATCAGTATAATAACTCTATCTTGACATTTGTCCACATTTACACCATGATGGCTCCATTTTCGGAAGGAAGGCTCGATTTTTGGCAACTTCAATCACTCCGGGAGCGAATTTTCTAGAGCACGATCTCTGTTGCCATAGGAAAACTGGAGGCCGGGCAAGGTTTTCCGACACCCAATTATGTTAGACCCCTTGACCTTTTGAGCCAGCCAACACCTGTACATACTTTCCTCTGCTACCAGCAAATCAGGGGGCCAATAAGTAGACTTCAATATTTCTTTAGTGTGTCAATCTTAGGCCAGATGGAACTCTCTTGGTCTTGAATCAAATGAAATCCTTGACGATATCTAAAACATGATTCCTCTGGTGAGTTTGTTCTAATTAATAAATTTGGACTCACAAGCCTGGAGCATGGAGCTAAGTATTTCTTGGTATGCTGTATATAATTCTCCTTTTGTAGAAGCCAATTATATCTCAAAAAAGTGATTGTAAAAGGAAGGTTGATTCTCACTTTCCATGTGCTTGTGTTTGCTTTATATTTTTGCAGATATGAAGGCATTTTTCATGACTACTTCACGACAAAATGGAGCTCCCAGTTTCTCCTTGGCCCTATTCAATTTTGGCTTAACTTCTACAGCTTGATATTTGATATGTTGCGCTTATGTATTTCATAAATTTCCAGTCACTTGATTGATAAAAGCTTCTATGAAAAGAAATGCATATTGCAGTACTGTATGCAAGTTCAGTCATCCCCTTACATTCGATTATTCTTTTGTAATTAATTCTCCGCTCTCACAATTATTCTTTTGTAATTATAATTCTCTGCTCTCACATGTTGAGATATGCCATTGTACATACACAATTAATTGGGATAATGTTAATTTTAAGATTCTTTTATTAAGTGTAAAGTGTAATCCATCGCTTCTAGCTAGAGCTAGACTAGCATTTCCAAGTCTTCATGCGAGCGATACAGTGTCCCAATTTTTTATGGGCACACTTGGAAATGCTAGTGATACAGTGTCCCAATTTTTTATGGGCACGCTTGCAGTTGGCAACAGTTAACTGCAATTTATCTCTCTATCCTCGGACTGTGCTTTGTGAAGTATACATAAATGTGTGGTTCTAAAGATCTAGTAAGTTGGTTTTATTGTTTCCACGTTAAGTTCAATATGTTTGAATGGTACAATTTCTATTTTATTGAAATTTTTATAAAAGACTACCTTCCATTTGTGCATTGTTAAATAAATGATTACCTTCCATCAATTTCTGCATTGTTAGATTTTTCTTTCTTTTTTCACTACGGTCGTGGATAAAATGTAAAACTTGATCCGAAGCAAATTGGGTGGAGTTTTTGGGATAAATATATCCATTACAGAAAATCCTATAATCTTGGTTTCATTGGTTTCTGAATTAGTCGTATTCTTTTTCATTATTATGTGATTTTTCTTGATATAATAAGTTGAATTTAAATTGATGTTCATTGGTTTTTGAAACAGTGATACGCTTTACTATTTGAAATTATTTGTTTAAATATTAAATTGAATTTAAATTAATGATAAATTATATATATTATATAAAATAATTTGTTTAAAAATAAAATATTGTTTCAAGATGGTGCCAAACTCTCTTTTAAACTCAGTTCCTCACCCCTCTCCACCCAACAACCACTACGACATTTTTATTATATATATATATATATATATATATATATATATATATATATATATAAACTCATTTATGTTAGGATGTTTAAATTTAAACTTTGGAAAAGATTAAATTTCAATTTTCGCGGTTTCCATAGGCGGGAAAAGTGAGAACACCTCAAACCAAGGCATTTCAAATTATATATAGGGCACAAACGATGATTTCCATGGTCTCATCTGCCTTTCCCCTACGTGTTTTATAATCTTGGAGCTTCCATACTGGTTGTTGCCTGAATTTCGATGCTTTCTGATGCGCTAAAGATCAAAGGCCAAAGATTCATTGGACATTGTAATCAAAAGGACCCTCGGCCTGATATTGTGCAGTTTCATGACCTCTTTCATCCGCCTATGCCATGGATATGAATTATCGTCATTGAGTGGCTGGCAGCAGCAACAAAGAGTGCAAGGTTGGTCGTTATATCTTGGGACAGATGTTGACATTCTCCGTTTGAATGAACAGTTGTATCAAAAGCATACTAAGGTTTCTATCTCTCCTTGTCTTTGAAAATTGTGATTCAGTTTTGAAATTATTAATGATCAATTTCCAGGACGTCACGTCACTTCTTGGCCAACTCTAAGGTTCATTCAGATTAACTTGAATTGTTTCTGCGGCCAAAAAAAGTCAAAATGATGGCCTCTCCTTGATTTTCTTCAATTAAGGTTTTAGCTACTTGTTAAATGAATTATATGAAAGTGAATTCCCCAACAATCTGGATAGAGAAATGATTAAAGGAACTTCCTAACAATTTATTGCAGAAATGAAAAAAAAATTGTTTACCGAACAAATATTTTTGTTGCAAAGCTTGGCTTTTAGGAAATGTCTAATTATTTCGAATACAAATCATCATGATCTATAAAATCTCACTAAATCGTACATATCTTTATTTATTTCATGAAAATGGAAATAAATAGCTGAATGATCATACTCACCTAAAATTTATGCTCTTCGATATTAGTCCGGCCAACAACTTTCTGAAGTCACTAGAGAAATTCTTAAGGAAAAATATAGCTAGAGCTATTAACTGAACGCCGTGCCTAAATACTAAAATTGAAAGAAACGCGGAAACAGTAAAACCCTACGCAAATTTTATATTAAAATCTAGGAAAATGCTAGCGTCGAGTATATCACTGAGAATTGTTTTTAGTCTTCTTTCACTTTGTAGTCTCCTCTCGGAAGCTCTAGGACCCGGGGCTATTAAGAATTTTCACTTTGTTCGAGTATTTTGGGAATATTGATTAACAGTTTAGTTTTGGGAATATTGATTAATCGTTCCGTCAAGGTAATGGTAATGGTAATGGTCAAGGTAATTTTTATGGTTTTAGATGCAATGGCCAACCCAACATGGTATCAGAACCTAGACTTCACTGATGGTAAGGGTTTCAAAGTCTGGAACCTTGGAAACATGGGAAAACATGGTATTAACGGCTCAGTCTGCGAAAAAAATACCTGGTGTGGCGATATCTGAAACATGATTCCTCTGGCAAGTCTATTCTAATTAATGAATTTGGACTCACAAGCCTAGAGCATGGAGCTAAGTATTTCTTGGTATGTTATAAATAATTCTACGAAATATTGCGAATGACAAATATCATGTTTCAGATAGAGCTACATATGTAGCTGAGGTCTATGAGTAAAATAATTTTTACTACAAACTACAATGACTCACAGTAAACTAACCTGGTGTTAACAAGTGACTTATTATTCACGAGACAAGTGGCTTATTATTCACGAGCCCAAGAAAATACAGTTGCGTGTTGTGGCTCAGCAAGCAGTTTATAAACCTTTTCTACTGAGTATCTAGGACTACTAAGCTCGTTGAACATAATACACGGTCTATAATATTTAGGACTACTAAGCTGGTTGAAACATGTTGTCTATTTTACAAGCTCACTATGTAGTAAATTAGGAAAACCATTTACTATCTGCTATGAGGTAGAGGTAATTAATGGTTATCTGAGTATTACGTCCCCATCCATCCCATATACCCACTTTATATTGAAAATAATTTTCTTTGACAAGGGGTCATTCTACAAGGGTTCTTAGGCACCTCTCACCAACATAAGTACCACTCGCATGTATCATTTTGCAACATAAATGGCTTGGTATTTTGTATGATGCTTTAACAAGGGTTGGGGCACACTCAAGGCAGATAGGGTTGGGGGACACTCAAGGTTGATACTTGCTGCCCAACATCCTTCCTTTGTTTAAGTAAAGGATTATGAATGAGTGAAAATTAGTATTTTGTTCTTGTAAATTTAAAAGAAGTTAATAATAATAAGGAAGTGATTTTTTTTAAATTTGTAATTTTTATATTAGTTTATGTATAAAAATGTATAATATAAAATTATTTTCATATTATTTATTTATAAAATTATTTTATAATATAAAATTTTAGAAAAAAAAAATTGTAAATACAATTTTTTTTTTACAAATTTTATATTTATAATTATAAATAATTTTTATATTTATAAAAATATATATTTTATATTTAATAATTAATTTATTATTATTATTTTTATTAATTATGAAATTCAAAGTATATATTTTTCAATTTAAAAATCGTATCGACTTTTTCTTGCACCTTTGGGGCAACTTCTAGTTAATATATCATAAGAGACATAAAGAAGTGATTTTTTTTTTTAATTTGTAATTTTTATATTAGTTTATGTATAAAAATGTATAATATAAAATTATTTTCATATTATTTATTTATAAAATAATTTTATAATATAAAATTTTAGAAAAAAAAATTATAAATACAATTTTTTTTTTTTTTTTTATAAATTTATTTTACAAATTTTATATTTATAATTATAAATAATTTTTATATTTATAAAAATATATATATTTTTATTTAATAATTAATTTATTATTATTATTAATTATGGAATTTAAAGTATATATTTTTCAATTTAAAAATCGTATCGACCTTTTTTTTGCACCTTTGAGGCAACTTCTAGTTATATACCATAAAAGACAAAAAAAAAAAAAAAACCTCTTAAAAAAAAGCAATAAAAGTAATAAAAATGTAAAATAGAACGTGAAAAATAATTAAGACAATTAAATCCTTATTTTATACAAAAGCCAACCAACAAAAAAATTTCATTAAAAAATCTTATCATATCTGGTATAATATGCATTACATTTATAATATAATGACAATAAAATAAAATAAAATAAAATTAAACTTTATTATATAAGTTATAAAAACAAATTTCAATCATTTTAATTTTATTTTTAAGTAATAAACATGTAAAATAGAACGTAAAGAATAATTAACATAGACTATTAAATCCTTCAAAGAAAAAAACAAAAAAAATCTTATCCTATCTTGTATAATATATATTACATTTATAAAAATAATATAATATAATAACAATAAATTAAAATAAAATAAAATTAAACTTTATTATATAATTTAGAAAAACAAATTTTAATCATTTATTTTTATTTTTTTTCACGAACACATCCACATGAACGTATTATTAAAGAAGAAATTATCACAAGAAGAGTGTAACAAATACTAATATTCATTATTAAATTAAAATTCTATTGACATTAATTAGCTCTTAATGTTTAAAAAAATAATAATTTAATAAATAAATAATAATTTTTTTAATTATTGTTTTTTAAATAAAATATTCTAATGATTTAATTTGTCAAATGAAAAATGAAAAGATTAAGTTCGAATTTTTTAAATTATGTTATTCCACCAATTTTTTAGCCATTTATAAAAAATAAATAAAAAATAAATTTTTGAAACAATTGTTCATCCTTTTTGGTGAGTGGTTTCGAAACAATAGTCTGTCAAATGAAAAATGAAAAGATTAAATTTGAATTTTTTGAAATTATGTTATTCCACTAAATTTTTAGCTATTTATAAAAAAATAAAATAAAAAATAATTTTTGAAACAATTGTCTATCCACTTAGGTGAGCGGTTTCAAAAGAATAGTCCGTCGACTTTGGTTACCACTCACCACGTTCATTTTTTTTCGTTGCCACACACGTTTAGAATGTTCTCTGGGACTTAAACATTGAGCACCAAATCCAATGAGGCTGACTTGTACATTAGTTACCAGTCATTTTCATTAATTGAAAAATCGCTTTCATTACTGCAAAAAACATTAATAAAATAATATAGGGTGTGCGACTCATCCCGGTGTCATGGTTTAGAAAATAGGGCCAAAGCTTCCATTTCTGGGAGAAAGTGGGTCGTTTTGATTAACTAAAAAAGACATTAATAAAATAATTAGATTTAGAGGCTACAGACAAACTCTATAATCCTGGGCTGATCCTGGTTATAAAGGATAAGCTTCTATTTCTGGGAGCAGTAGGTCGTTTTCATTAACTGAAAAAAGCATCAATAAAAGAATCACATTATATTATAAGGTGCGCAGGCTGATATACACCCTGTAGTGGGTTTGAAAATAGAGCCAAGTTTCCATTTCCAGGAGGGAGAGGGCTTATTCAGGGTGTGTGGCTTTGAAAATAGAGAAAATATTCAATTTTTGGGAGAGAGGTGGGAGGAGTGTAATTTATGATATGAAGAGATGACATTTGTTCTTTGATAGGACATTTTTTCTTTGACGGGAGGGAGAGGGCTGATTCAGGGTGTGTGGCTTTGAAAATAGAGCAAAGATTCAATTTCTGGGAGAGAGGTGGGAGGAGTGAAATTTATGATATGAAGAGATGACCTTTGTTCTTTGACATGACATTTGTTTTTTGTGGCGTTAGGAGCTTGCCGCGGAAGCACTAGTTTGCATAAGACTCTATTTGAAGCTCAATTTATGGAGGTTGGGGTTAAGGTCGGTGTCCCTTATTTTTGAACTCTGTAGAATGCTCTCTACATGACATTTGTTTTTTTGTGGTGGCGTTAGGAGCTTGCCGTGGAAGCACCAGTTTGCATAGGACTCTGTTTGAAGCTCAATTTATGGAGGCAGGGGTTAAGGTTGGTGTCCCCTATTTTGGAACTCTGTAGAATGCTCTCTGCATAACATTTGTTTTTCTGTGGCGTTAGGAGCTTGCCGTGGAAGCACCAGTTTGATAGGACTATGTTTGAAGCTCAATTTATGGAGGCTGGGGTTAAGGTCGACGTCCCATGTTTTGGAACTCTGTAGAAAGCTCTCTGCATGACATTTGTTTTTCTGTGGCGTTAGGAGCTTGTCGTGGAGGCACCAGTTTGCATAGGACTCTGTTTGAAGCTCAATTTATGGAGGCTAAGGTTAAGGTCGGTGTCCCTTGTTTTGGAACTATGTAGAATGCTCTTTGCAGGAAATTTTGTCAGCTGGTCCATTCCTGGCCTTTGTTGTTCCCTTGGGGTCGGTGTATACTGCATGGTGCCCACTGTTGCAAGTATGCACCACTGGTTCGTATAACCATAGAGTATGAGATTTTCGCAACAATAAAAGAAGAAGTCTATCTTGAGCTTCTCTTAGGAGCTTTGGGAGATTTTCTTTGGAGAAATATGACTCATATTTCCGAATGTTGTTATAATTATGGGATCTTTCCGCACCGTGATCCGACTCTCTATACCCTACCTAAGTAGGATAGAGTGTTGGAATTCACTATTATTATCTGATGCATTCTACCAATGAGATGATATCGTATTAGAAGAGGGTCTGAAAGAAGAATTTTAAGATTGTGATCCTCAAATATCAATTGGATTTCAAGGCCTCAGAGACCCACAGGAGGAATGCCAGAGGAAAAAAAACATAACAACAATTGGAGCCCATGGAGGTGAGTAGCCAGTCTGGATTCAATCTTTGTTATGATCCGCTTCTAAGGGTGGTATTTCCTCTTTCTCCTGTTCCGGTATATCATGAGCTTGTTCCCGAGTCTCGCTTTTGACTCTCCCAAGTCGATATGTTTAGAACCAGATTTTTCTCTTTCTCAGCTTATGTCTGAACTAGCATGCTTTGATGTTCGTCTTTGTCCGCTCATTTATACCGGTCTGAACCAGGAATGGACCTCACAGGGACCAAGAATGAACGAACTAGCATCATGCTTTATTTGGTCAATATTAGTTGTTACTGAGCCTGGCATCGATCTTCGTGCTAACCAGATCTTTCCCAGGACCATGGCTTGCTCTATCCTTTGTTGCTTGCTCTGCCTGATCTTCATTCATTGATTCTGTGCCATTCAGGTGAGGAGCCTTTTGTTTCTAAGAGGAATGATACATAGCAGTGAGGAGCCGTTTTTTTCTAGGAGGAATGATACATAAAAGTGATATGGTGTATTGTTTTTTTTTTTAATGCTTGGTGTGTTTTGGGGAATATAATTTGGAATGAATGTTAAGTATGCAGGTTTTGTGATCTTGATTTGTAACTGTTAACTTTGTGAGAGTTTGGTTTCTGATTGCAGTAACACAGGGGAAGAAGACTATGCAGCTTCATCAACTATTAAATTGACTAACAAAGGTAACATGAGTGATGAGAGTCCTAATGTCCATTTTGAGCTATTGGAATTTTGGAGGTGTGCTGAGGTCAACCCAGGTATAGTCAGACTTTTTCCATGATTTAAATTGCATGAAACATTATTGCAATTGCTGGAGAAGTTGATTTCAAAATCAGCGTAGTTGTCATAAAATGTATGCTTATTTATTTGGTTCTCATGACAATATGATACATGTTTCTGGAGGCCATGATTCTTCAACCATGGGTTGTTCTTGCAGTACGACCCGAGCATGGTGTGTGGGAATATGTTCGTTTAAATGTTGATGGATTTGCTGTTGAACAACTCTCTGTAGCTGAATATTTGGAATTCAAGGAAAACCCTGGAAGGTACTTATTTACGTTGTGGACCCATCATATGTAGATGTTAAAATTTTGAGGATCTAAATATATGTTAAAATTTTGAGGATCAATGATGAACCTTCATTTTCAAGGAACCTAATTTTATCCCTTTTATTTCCTATAGAAGAAATGGATATGAAAGTAAGCATGACAATTTGAGGAATCCATAAAAGTATCGGTATAAATTTATTTAGCTTAGTCATAGGATGCGTAATGAATATAGTTACCAAGGAAATAAACATCACCAATCCCCATCTATTCTCATGATATTCTTCTTATATGCTTTCTTTCAGATATGACATTCGCTATGATCCCCAACTAATACTATTATGGTTTGAAGTTGTGTTGAATATTCAGAATGACACTAAGTACCAACCGGGAGGAATATAATATAAACGAAGGAATATAATATAAACTAGTATGCAATGATCTCTTATTATTTCGTCCTTAGCTCTTAATTCCTCTTAATTTGTTTGTCTGTTTAATTCATTTTGTAGGAAAGTTGAGGTGATCTAAAAAAAATAATTGTTTAAACAGATTCCACTAGCTGTCTCTTTCTCTCAGGCACTTTCATGTAAAGTTGTGTTGTGGAGTGCTCCATCAATGTGCTGTCTACTGTTGTACTATGTAGTATTGTACAAAATGTGTTGTGTAGTGTTGTATGCTTGTCATGTGTGCTGTGTCGTTGTATGTGTATGTTTGTGTTATGGATCCCTATTAACTGACATTGAGAGAGAGCGAGAGAAAGTGCTGTGGCAGAGGAGAATATGGAATTTATCAACAATGCTTTCACGTTGAGTTGGAATTTTTGTCAATCCCGTCATTATTTATTTTTAAATTCCTCACCCTTTTTATCTGATGGGTTGGAGAGCCACCAAATTTTCCAGTGCTTTGGCAACCATGAATGAGGAGTTTGCTTCCCCACCAATGAGGAGTTTCCAGCTCTTTTGCAGCCAACCGTTTCCAGAATTTCTGCAACAAAACATTCCTGGGCAACAAGGTTAGTATTCTGTGTTGTTGGCCCTGTTACTCTCGCTACTATTCTTTGTTGATGGCCCTGTTACTGTAATAAAAATGTAAATCCCTATACAACTTCAACTATCTATTTTAGATTTAGCTATTTAAGGCTACTAGGTAATTTATTTTGGGATTTGTATGCAACCTACTACTATCCTTACCCTTGCAATGAAGATTAGTCATGGATTCACTGAAATGATGATGATAGTGCCACATAGATTTTTTTGCATACTCCATTACGAGATATTCACAAGGAAATGTACCTTGCTTCTCTACCTTGCCTTCTGGACTCTGACAACATTGCACATCCAATTTGCTACAGAGTTAGTTGTATGACGCAAGTGACTTACTTTGGATTCCTCGAAATTCAATATAGATAAATTTCTTGTTGGACTATGCCTTCCATTTCCCATGCATTTCTTATTGCCTTGCCACTTATCAAAAATTTCTGGAGCAAGGAATTCCCTTTTATTTACAATCCCCATATGGCTAAAGACAATTCCATTTCTAGGCCTTGCAGAAGAGCAACACCTTCTGCTTTTTAGCCAATTCCATTTCTAGGCATTTGAGAAGAGCAATGCCTTTTCCTTTTTAGCCACTACCACTTCTAGGCCTTTGAGAAGAGCAACACCTTCTGTTTTTTAGCCAATGCCACTTCTAGGCCTTTGAGAAGAGCAACACCTTTTGCTTTTTTTTTTTTTTTTCATGTAGATGTAATAAATGGAAAAAACTGAGAACAAATATGCTATGATGGTCCCAAATGACTCCACTTACTTTATATGTTATGATGGTCCTATATGACTCCACTTGTTTAATATTTCGACCACCTTGATGGAGGGAAGGGATTTGAGGTCTTCTAGCCCATGTTCACTGATTTTCTAATACCTTTGAGAGCTTTTAACCAAAATTTCTCTAGACTCTAGGCTTTTTCATCAAGGTTACTTAAGTTTCTTGCTTTCCAAAGGGGCTTCATTATAAAATGCTAACTCCCAAAATTTTGAAAGAGAAGGGGTTTTCCATGTGCCATTTCCTAAGAAGAAAAAAGGGAACTCGTTTGCTTGCAATTTTTCTTTGATAAAGTATCCTCTCATAGTTTTCAAACTTTCTAAGCTATTTCACAATTTAAGAGAATGTGGTCATATAGTTGGACTTCTTATCAATTGTCAATGGACGTATATAATCTGTTGATTGAAATTGATGGTTGGGTGCTTTTCGACTTGTTTTCCAAGATCTAGACCGATTCTCTGTACTTGGTTGTTGTTAAACAATCCTTAATGCAAATTCTCCCAATACTATTAGGGTGGGGAATAATTATAAGGCTTGCCTCATTCATTGCCTTACTCTACAATAGGAATGGATTCAAGTTCAATTTACATTTCCCGAGATCATATTTTTTTGACTTATTAAATCAATTTATATTTCGTCTCATAACTCTCCAATATACTATTCCTTTACTTATAACAAAAATTGAGATTCCCCTTGCTCTGAGAGAGTGCAAATTCCCCTCATAAAGACTCCTAGTGTGCGTGATCCCTTAAAGGCTCAGAGTGTTCATGATCCCTTCCATGGGAGAATAACCACTAGGAAGGTTACTTCCATAATCCTCTTCCTTTACTTATAATAGAAATTGAGATTCCCCTAGCTCCTAGAGAATGTAAATTCCTCTCATATAGGCTTGAGTGTTCATGATCCTTGCCATTAGAGAATAACTCATGGCTATCCAAGAGTTACTTGTAAGGTAAGGGGATTGAACTATTATTCCTTTAAATGTCCTTTTTTCTTTTCTCCCCCTAAAATAAGAAAATCTCTTTAATTATTTCCTGATCCCCTAATTTATCCTAGAATAAATAATAAAATATGTTAACAAGGCCACAACTCTCTTCCTCTAGGCTGGGAGCTTTCCTCCTTGGGATCTTCTATGAACTTGAATGATGTGCTGGCTGCCTCCTTGACATAAATACCTTCTTGGAATCGTGGATCTCATATGGATTAGTGCAAAGACAGGTTAAGGGTTGTTAAAACAACATTATCAAACTAGGGAACTTCCCCAATAAGGCAACCTGATAACAAACTTTTAAGGCATAGCTCAGGGACATGAAATCGGGTGAGGTGCCCTTGTAATGTGTGGTCATAGCAGTGGCTACTTTCTAACTGCTGCAGCAGAGTTAGTAGGTGCCTCTTCTATGTTGTGTGCTTCAATGGTATTTGGAGAGTGGGTTTGTTGGCCGCTCCTCAGAATAACACCCTGCATTAATAATGGGTGTGACATTAGAGATGTGCAACATAACAACCCCACAACCATACTGATAAAGGTGTGTTTCTCTTTTAAGGTGTTTTGACCATGTCAAGTGTATCTTTGGACAATGTTTCCCCCCATTCTCTATGAGTGTCACCATTTTTATCCATAAAAAACTTCATGAAAGCGGTAAGTTGGCTTATCTTTAACTGTGTTAAGGTGTTCAAAGTAATGGATCATCCTAAGAGACAATGACTTGGCTTCTTCTTAAACCACCTTTCACCAACAACCCTAAAAAATTATCATTAAAATGAGCAGGTCCACTTGTGCCAATAATACTCAACAACCTTGAGTGATTTTAAAATCATCCCTTAAACATATTCATTTATCCTTTATCATGTTGGGAACTTTTATATGTTCAAGTTCCTGTATCATCCTTTTTGGAGGGATCTTCAGATTTTGATTTAGTTCCTCCATCTACCTAGAATTCCAAACCCGTTGGAGATACCCCTCTATCATATCTACATAGCCTGTCTGGTGCATGCTGCAATTTGAGAGTTTTATAGCTATTGTGAGTGCATTTTTGGACTCTCTATATAACACCATAGTTGTTGGAGAATGCTCCCATTGTTGGGAATCAGAAACCTATCAGTATAGTCTGATACCTTTCCATTATAATCAGAGATAAGAGAAAGCAGATCTCTTTCAAAGGCTACACCTCCATGCCAAAGTCAACATTCTTTCCAGAAATAAGAAGATCTTACTCTTACAAATAATTACAATATATTACTTCCTTTAAGCTTGGAATATGTCTCCTCACTAAATTTTTGACTGTTATAGACCTCCACGTCATGCTGTACAAGATACTCAAAGAGCCATTTACTTCCAATGTATATCTTCTTTATCAGTTATGGAAATATACACTTTCATTGTTGTATGGTAATGAAACATTCTGAAGCAATTCATCTTCCTCCACCACAAGCATACATAATATGTGTTTGCCTGCAAATTGGAATTGTGTGCATTAATTTAAGCCAAACACCATCTTCTGAAAGGAGTTATCCTTTTCCATGGCTTTTCTTGGGCTAAAATTATTGACTGATGAAATCCCTATATTTTTCCTTGTGGCTGAAACTTTCTTAAATATGAACTGGTGTTGACCACGATTCCACCAAAAGCCCCACAACAAAGTTTACAACTATTGGTAATTTTGTCTCAATTCTGTTGAGGAATTTATCTTATTGCTGCAACTACTACATCATGAAATAGGGTCAAATATAGTTTCCGAACTTTCTTTTTTCACATGATGCTTCATCATTTCCAACAATAACTAAATAGGGGAAACCCTTTCTGCTGCCAAACAAGACTAAATATGAGTTTTTGACGCGTGCCACCACCACTTTCCAAAGAACAATATTCTACATGAGCAAGATGAGATTAGCAATATGAGCAATAGGGAAGTGCCTAGCATTCCAAGTGAAAATAATGCCTTAGTGTTGGGGATATGCGTCATTCTGATTTGATTTGAGCAACACATGCATTGATTTTGTTTCCTGAAAACAAGGCCATTCATTACTAATGCAACATGCCAAGTGAAAATAATGCCTTAGTTCTGGGGATAAGCTTCATTCTAATTTGATTTGAGCAACACATGCATTGATTTTGTTTCCTGATAACAAGGCCATTCATTACTGATGCAAACAATCAACTCATACTTTTTTCCATTACCAATGTATTCACCCAATCAGACATAGACTTAGTCAATTGATCCATGTCCTTATACTTCACATACCTCTGTGAAGGTCAAATCAACCTTGGAAACTCTATAGTGTTGATCTAACCTCTAAAACATAAAACTAAAGAACATTACCTATGGTTGTGGGTTCTCCTACATCTGTTGTTCACTAGAACAACATGTTGTGCATCTCATCAATCATCTTTTCTTAGCTGCTAGAGCTTTCTCATATTGGCTTTTTAGTGATGGGAGTTCTTTACCGTTCTATTTTTGAGCAAGAAATCCTTCCTTCTTTGAATGAATTTTTTGAAATTTCACTCATATATGTAATTCTACCTTCTAGGTTGAAATAAGAACCATCCATATAGATGAAATGCCAAGATCATAGGAATACACATCTTCATCATTGTACTGCTGACAAGAATGCCCAAATTGCACATGCAATTTTAGGGGTAAGTAGGCAGGCCTAAAATATTGAGGTTATGTGTCCGGTGCTTTTGAGTATACTATTTCTAAAAATAAGGAAAGAATGTGGATCAGGGATGTTTTATATGAGCTTGGACTTGTTGAAAGGAAGGTGTGATCTCACAAAGAATCAATTTTTTAATCTCAAAATCTAGATGTTGACTACATCAAAGATCTTGTGTTTGATGGCATTATTGAGTTGGAGTTTTATATATGTGAATAAAATGTAGTATACATTTTCACCAAATGTTTTACAAAGACAATTTTTGAAGTTGAGATCTATGCTTGGGATGAGGGAAGTTTACATAAAGTGAGGATTTGATGTAATGTTATGTCAACTTCTTCATCTTATTCTGATACATATGTGCATTTTTTAAGGTGCTCCTGAAGAGGGGATGTTAGTATGTGTAATATTGCCTAATGGTAATTTATGTGGTGTAATTTTGGATCTAAGCTTTAATGGCAACTTTTGGGACTTGTTTAAGTAACTATTACCCCCATAGTGGTCGTATGTTAAGGAGTTAAATATGTTGGTTCAAGATATTTTATTATATTTCTAGGTGAGCCCATTAGTTTTATTGATATTTTAGTGGATGCTTCTAGACGACTAGTTAGGCATAAAATTGAAATAAAGGGCTCATATTTTGGATATATAGAGTGAGTGCACCTAGGGGTTATAACGTACCAACACATTTTTGGAGTTTGATTCTAAATCTTGGAGCATAGGCTCCATTGTGAATCTCTTATGTCAATTTTGTGTGGTGGCTTAGAAGGTAAGGGAATTGAACTATTATTCCCAATAAGGTTATGAACCAAAATTTTGGGTTAAAGCTAAGGTAGATGACATCACAATAATGGAACACCGCATGAGCTGTTGCGTGAAAGATGAGGTAGATAATCATTGGACAAGCATGAATAATGATTGCTATTTCTATTACCCTCATAAAGGCTACGACGTACTGTAAATTCCCCTCATATAGGATCTGATAAATATTTCTCAGCAATTGCAATTACCTTAATAAAGGATCCCAGATGCTATGAACATTGTGCCGAAAATAATACACTATCACTATCCAAATGCATAAAGAACTCTACAATCAAAATTTGAAATTAATTTAGTAGAATTTACTATAAAGGGACTATTTTAGCAGCTAAATCAACCCCAAATTTTTGACATTTCTAAAATTTGGTGTCCCCCCTTAATTTTATTTTCAAGAAATGAGCATCCCTATTTCTCTAAGTAAGAAGTGATATAGTTGCACTAGCAATGCTATTCCTTAGTGTATCACATCGCAAAACAATTCTCTAGTGTGGTGCATTGCAAAGCAATTCTCTAGTGCACCACCTTAAAGCTTAGCGCAAGTCTTCTAGTGAAAGGGCATTTAATGCGTCGAAACCCCTCACACATGTCACAAAAAATATAAAAGGGTGGAGACCCAAGTCATTTTTACCCTGTTTCTTTCTCTCCATAGCCCTTAGATTGTTGGCATAGTGAAGATTAGTAGTTTGCGCACATTGTTGTAAATTGTTGCGCCATTGCCATGACTGAATTGTTGCGCCAGGTGTCACGTAGGTGTTGAATTTTGTAGTTATGGTCGATCTTCATAATTTATATTTTAAGCCCTTGATGATAAATGTAAAGCATGTTCTTCATGCTTGTGTCAAAATAAAAATATTAAAGGCATGTTCTTCATTCTCTTTACAAAAGATAAACATTTGAATATTTTGTCTCCAAAAATGTAAAGTCGGTGCTATAAAAGTTCAGATGGACTTGCTCTTATAGACGCATCACTTGGAATCATCCAACCTGTAGAAATCCATGAAATTTTGATCTACTAATATGAGCAATCTAAATATAATTTCTTCTCAAATAAACAAAAAATTACTCTACTACATGCAGCAGAATAGGAACAAAAATAAAAGCATAATTCACACAATAGAATAACTGGGAAAACCATCATTTGTTTGAGCATATTATTGAAGAATAATTAGTAATATATCTCTTACAAATAATATTGCTTCAATAGAGAATACAAACTAATCTCTTAGCCTTGAAATAGGCTTGAAACAACCCTGCAAGAATACTAATTTGCTTCCCTCAAACTAGCCCACACTCAAGCTCGAAATCATTGCGTAATTCCTTAGGTTCCTAGCACATTCGACCTCATAAAAATAGGAATTTCTTCCTATTTTCATGCGTAATTCCCAAGGGAATCTCCTCCAATAATTCACACAAGAAAGCTCCTTGGCTTGTTCCTCTCACAAGCTCACACAAAAAATTATGATTACAAGTTGTGCCTTCGATCTCCTTATAAGCACTTCAAATAGGTTATTGTTAGTAAGTTCTATGCTTGGAAAATTCGAACTAGTGGTTTCCTACTTAAAAATAGTTAACACATCTTGTTAACTAGTCCTTTCCTAAAAATTATGAGGCTAACTCCAAAAAATCTTTCAGTTCTCAAACCAACTCACACTAGAAGTCAAATAACTCGGTCTTCCACAAACTCGCACTAGTCAAACTGCTTCTTGAACTCGTCCACATCATTGGAAATCGTACATGACTAAGGAGAACTCAAATTGGATTCCTTGAATTAAGGCACAAATCAAGGAATCCATTCCTTCGCTACTTTTTCAACTCTCCCTCTTAGCGAGGAAGGGATTCTATACAACTCACAACTTATCCCTCTGATGAACAAAAAAACTTCTTAGTATGCCTTGGTCAAGATGTTTGTTGTCTGTTTCCCTATTGGAATGTACGGTAGCTTTGCTATCCCCTTCTGCACACAATCTCTAAGATGGTGATATAGGATCTCGATATGCTTTGAGCGATCATGAAACACTTGGTCCTCAAAGATCTTAATGCAACTCCGATTATCACAATGTATCATGGTAGGATCCATCCTCTGTCTAAAAAGTCCCACAAGCAACTTCCTCATCCAAATAGCCTCACAAGCTACCTAACTAGCAACCATGTACATGGCCTCTGCTGAACTGAGTGCAACTGATCTTTGCTTCTTGCTATACTAAGAAACAATTGCTGACCTAATGTTAAAGATGCCACCTAAAGTTATCTACTTATCTGTGGAGATCCTTGCCCAATCTGCATCTATGGAGCCCTGAAGCTTCACTCCATCAACCTGTTTGTACCACAATCCATAGTCTGCTGTGCCTCTGAGATATCTCAACATTTTCTTTGTAGTAACCCAATGCACTCTGGTCAGTTCCACCATGAACTAAATAAACTAGCTGACTGTGACACAAATATCGGGTCATGTGTTGACCAAGCACATCAACGACCCAATGAGTTGCCTCTATTCTATAAGATCCACTTGCTCTCCTCTACTAGCATCCACCTTCCTCCAGTTTGTGACTAGAGGCGTGGCCATGGGCCTATAATCTTGCATATGAAATCTCCAGGGAATATCTGTAGTGTACTTGCCTTGTCCCATGAAGATCTCACAATCACCCTGGCAAACCTCCAAGCCAAGGAAATAGTGCATAAGCTCCATACCCTTCATCTCAAACTCCCTTGCAAGGTTCTCTTTTCAATACTGGATCAAACTCTCATCTCCAGTTAGTATAAGGTCGTTGACATAGAGAACTAGAATACTAATTTTCTTCCCTCAAACTAGCCCACAATCATGTTAATGTCAGTTTTCATTGATGTCAATATGCTAGACGATGACATGTTGATCCTATGATGAAGAAGACAAACAATGAAGATCCCATCCACCAAGAAGCCCATCCACTGTCCCATATTTTTTCTGCACCATCTATTGACCAATCACTTAAAAAAAATATTTCTACTTTTTAAAGGACGAATCTGAATATGGAACCTATACCATATTATAAAGCATAATTTTAGCTTTCCGACGAACTATTACTCAGCCAAAATCTCCAAGCGATTTGAAAGTTATCAATTTTTTAAGTTTAGAATAATTTTTCTAGTTTGTGAGCCAACCTGTGCTAGCCTCCCTCATGTCGGCCTCCTTTAAAGGATCATGTAATGCATATAAATATGAACCCAGACCTCATTTTCTGGTCATCCAATTTGGTCAACAAAATAGAGAAGCACAAATATGATTCACAACTCGTGAACTTAGAAGCACCGAAGAAGATTTGTGAAGGCATTTATTTGGGTTAAAAAAATATCTGGCTATCATTTGAACCTGTGACAAGAAGTGTCATGCCTTCAAATATATTTCAGGAATCTGTCTCTTTCTTCTAAGACATATATCCTCGGACATGTGACAAGTTTAAGGGCTTAGAACAACACATGATAAGGCAGCTATAGGCTCGGACTAAGCCATCATCATACCCTCGGACATGACTATAACTCAGAATCTCTGTCTCGATTAAAATAGCTTATACTTGTTTTCATTACAGCCTTAGTTAGAGGCTCAGAGGCTCGGACTTGAGGAATATATATTTCAGACCTTTATCTTTGCAGCTTCGGACTTCATTACAGCTTCAGACAAGTGTTGTTAGCTTGGATTGGAGGGAAAAAAACATAATTCTTATTTATGTTAGATCAGATAAGGATTAAAATACTGTACAGACCTATGTTAAAAGTCAAAGAAACTTTTTGTGGTGGCTTGGTCTTGTAGTCACTCGATCTGTGAAGGCTTGGAGACAATCAAGCACAAATTGTTTGTTAGCTAATTAAAGCATTGAATAATGCAGAAGTACTAGTGCTGTGTGGTGGAGAAATATTGGTGCAGAATTGATAAAGAAGTGTGATACATAATTGATGGTGTAGTATGGTGCAAAATTTATAAAAAGGTGTGATACATAATTGATGGTGCAGTATGATGCAGATTGGTGTATTGGAGCATTTTTGAATCAATAATACCATAAAGAAGCAAAGAAGGATTGGTGTCCTTGGAGTTGGAGCTCCTAAACACAAGGTTGGTGCCTTGAGAATATAGGGTCGAAGCCCTAGAGGTTGGAGCCTCATCAAAGTCCAAGTTGGTGCTTGGAAACATGTTGGTGCTTGATTCATTGAAGGGTTTGTGCCCTCACACATCTATTCTACTCAATTATTTGAAAAAGGATTGAAGTTCTTATTGATCCTTAATAATAATATTATTATACACCTCTCTGTTTTTAATTGTGAAGAATCTAACTGGAAAAAATTAACAATTGAAAATAAATACTGATTCACCCCCCTCTCAGTATTTCCATCAACTCAATCCCGAAATCCTTGTGCAATTTCTTAGGAAATAGGCCCCTATTTCCTAGTGCATTTTACCTCCTAAAAATAGATATTTCTTCCTATTTTTGTGTGCACTTCCCAAGGGAATCTTCTCCAATAATTCGCACAAAAAACTCCTTGGCTCGTTCCTCTCACAAGCTCACACAAAAATTTATGATTACAAGTTGTGCCTTCGATCTCCTTATAAGCACTTTGAATAGGATATTGTTAATAAGTTCTATCTTTGGAAAAGTTGAACTAGTGGTTTCCTAGTTAATAACAGTTAACACATCTTTTTAACTAGTTCTTCCTAAAAATTAGGAGACTAACCCCAACAACTCTTTTAGTTCTCAAACCAACTCACACTAGAAGTCAAATAACTCGGTCTTCCAAAAAATCGCACTAGTCAAACTGCTTCTTGAACTTGTCCACATCACTGGAACTCGTACATGACTAAGGAGAACTCAAATTTGATTCCTTGAATTAAGGCACAAATCAAGGAATCCATTCCTTTGCTAATTTTCAACACTCCCTCTTAGCGAGGAAGGGATTCTGTACAACTCCCAACTTATCTCTGTGATGAACAAAACTTCTTCTTGCTAATGCCTTGGTCAAGATGTTCGTTTTTTTCTCCCCTGTTGGAATGTACGGTAAATTCACTATTCCCTTTTGCACGCAATCTCTAAGATGGTGATACATGATCTCGATATGCTTTGAGCGCTCATGAAACACTGGGTTCTTAGAGAGCTTAATGCAACTCTGGTTATCACAATATATCATGGTAGGCTCCATATTCTACCTGAAAAGTCCCATAAGCAACTTCCTCATCCAAATAGCCTTGCAAGTTGCTTGAATAGCGTCCATGTACTTGGCCTCTGCTGAACTAAGTGCAACTGATCTCTGATTCTTACTTTACCAAGAAACAAATGCTGACCCAATGCTGAAGATGCCACTTGAAGTACTCTTCCTATCTGTGGAGAACCTTGTGCAATTTGCATCTATGAAGCCCTCAAGCCTCACTCCATCAACCTGCCTGTACCATAATCCATAGTCCGTTGTGCTTCTGAGATATCTCAAAATTTTCTTTGCAACAACCCAATGCACTCTGGTCGGTTCCACCATGAACTGACTCAACTAGTTGACTATGAAACAAATATCAGGTCCTGTGTTGACCAAGCACATCAACGACCCAATGAGTTGCCTCTATACCGTAGGATCCACTTGCTCTCCTCTACTAGCATCCACCTACCTCTAGTTTGTGACTAGAGGCGTGGCCATGGGCCTATAATATTGGATATGAAATCTCTAGAGTATCTTTGTAGTGTACTTGCCCTGTCCCATGAAGATATCACTATCATTCTTCCAAACCTCCAAGCCAAGGAAATAGCGCATAAGCTCCATACCCTTCATCTCAAACTCCCTTGCAAGGTCCTCTTTGCAATCTTGGATCAAAATCTCATCTCTAGTTAGTATAACGTCATTGACATAGAGAACTATAATGAGTAGAAGCCCTCCAACCATGATGTAGTAGAGATTGGCATCCGCCTCACTCTTAGTGAAGCCCAATCCTTGAAGGTAGTCATCAAATCGAGTGTACCATGCTCTCAGAGCCTACCTGAGCCCATAAAGATCTCTCTTCAACCTCCACACATGTGTGTCTCAGTTGAACTGCTCAAACCCATCTGACTGCTCCATATAGATCTCCTCCTCAACCACTCCATTGAGGAATGTTGTCTTCACATCCATTTGATGGATCTTCCACCCCCTTTGTGCTGCAAGTGCTAGAATAGTATTAATAGATGAATACTGTCCTATTGGGGCAAAAGTATCCTCATAGTCTATGCCCTCAATCTGTGAGAAGCCTTTGGCCACAAACCTCGCCTTATACTTCTCCACACTCCCATATACTCCATGCTTCACCTTGTACACCCATCTTGATCCAACTACCGATTTCCCCTCCGATTGTGTAACAATTTCCCAGACATCATTCTTCATGATAGAGGAATACTCCTCCACCATGGCATCCTGCCAAAAATTTTCAGAAACTGCCTCCTTATAAGAAGAGGGTTCAGTGTCCAGCAACTCTGTCAGTTTAGAGGTAAAAACCTCAACCAGACTCAAGAGTGAGTCACATACTGACCCGAAGTCAGTTTAGAGGTAAGAACCTCATCCAGACTTGATCCCAGATCAAGTTGTTGGACACACCCCATCCTAGACATAGAGAGTACGACAATCCCCAAGGGGTTTATTGGACATGCTATTGATTTATATCCTCATTTCCCAACTCATTGGCCAAATGAGAGGTACTTCCCATTGTTAGAAAATTAAATATTATATATAACAGAGCAATGCAACACATAAAATATGTGGAAAACACAAGCACACAAAACACATAAAACTAGAGAGACACATATATACGTGGTTCACCCAGTTTGGGCTACATCCACCCCGAACAGCCAGTACTTCCTTTGTATTATCCAGCAAAATGAAGAGACACAACCTACAGCAGATCCATTGTAATATCCTCTGTTCTCTCTCACAATCTCCCTATTTGTTTCTCGCTCCAAGAATACACATACAATACACAGCCACAATACAATACCCTCATACAAGTGAGGGGTTGCCTTCTAGGGCAAAAAACCCTAAACTAAACATAACTTCTACCGTCAGATGATCCGCCTAATGAACGGCCCAGATTGACTAGAAATTACTATACTTTTACAAGGCAATTTTACATTTGTTTTTAGCTTCGGGGGCGCTGCCCCCGAAACCCCCTGCCACGAGGGGGGGGTGCTCCATAAAGTCGTAGCCACCCCCCCAGACCCCCCAGGAAATGTTTAATTTCAGGCGGCATTGCCGCCCCATTAAGGTACAGGGGTCCAACGCTGTGATACAAAATAAACAAGATAATCAGGCTCCACACCCAAAAATATCCCACTTGGAGACTGATTGTAGAAACTCCACCACTGCTTCATTTGCTGGACAATGACTCCTCTTTGGACCTAAATATTTCTTATCTTCATCGTCATCCTTGAAGACCAATTGAAACTGAGCATATTCTCAGTTTCTCCCTGGTTACAACTTCTGTTAGCATATCTGCAGGATTCTGGCTACTGTGTATCTTTCCAGCTTCAACTGTCCATCTTCCAATATTGACCGTATGAAATGGTACTTGAGCTATATGTGTTTAGTCCTGGAATGAAATGCTGAGTTCTTTGCAAGATGAATGACACTTTGGCTATCACTGTATAACGTGCCCATATCATGCTTCTTACCCAATTCATCCATAAACCTTTGTAACCAAATCATTTCTTTACTAGCCTCTGCAGGAGCAACATACTCTGCTTCTGTTGTTGAAAGTGCAACAACACTTTGGATTTTTGAAACCCAACTGATAGCTGTTCCACCTACAGTAAATACATATCCTGTAGTGCTCCTCCTGTTATCTCTGTCACCTGCCATATCTGCATCAACATATCCCTGTAGAGAAATGTTTGAACCACCAAAGCATACTGCTTGATTTGAGGTACCTCTCAAATATCCGAGAATCCATTTTACTGCCATCCAATGTTCTTTTCCTGGATTGTTCATGTACCTGCTTACAACTCCCACTGCATGTGCAATATCAGGCCTTGTGCAGACCATTGCATACATTAAGCTTCCTACTACTGATGCATATGGAACTTTAGACATATAGTCCATTTATTCTTGGGTCTTGGGGCACATATCCTTACTAAGTTTGAAATGGCTAGCAAAAGGTGTACTAACTGGTTTTTCATTCTACATATTAAATATTTTCAACACCTTTTTTATGTACTCATTCTGAGATAGTGTTAATTTGCGATTTTTCCTGTCTCTAGTTATTCTCATACCAAGGATTTGTTTTGCAGCTCCCAAATCCTTCATTGCAAATGAATTTTCCAATTTTCTTTTGAGCACATTTATTTCCTGCATGTTTGACCCTGCAACAAGCATGTCATCTACATACAATAACAATATAATATAGCTGCCATCATTTTTCCTTTTCAGATAAACACAATGATCAGAGTGACATCTAGTATAACCTTGTTCAGACATAAACTTGTCAAATTTTAGAACCACTGCCTTGGAGCCTGTTTTAAGCCATACAAGATCTTCTTTAACCTGCACACTAATTTTTCTTTCCTTTGACCTCATATCCTTCTGGTTGCTGCATATAGATCTCTTCCTCCAAATCTCCATGGAGAAATGTTGTCTTTACATCTAACTGTTCAAGATGTAAATCGTCTGCTGCTACAAGACTTAAAATAGTTCTGATTGAAGTCATCTTAACAACAGGAGAAAATATTTCATCAAAATCAATACCTTTCTTCTGTGCAAACCCCTTCACCACAAGTCTAGATTTGTACCTCTGTTTTCCTCCATCTTCTTCCTTCAGCCTATAAAACCATTTATTCTGCAATGTAGTTTTACCTGCAGGCAACCTGACTAAGTCCTAAGTATGGTTATGAATTAAGGACTCCATCTCTTCTTCCATGGCTAGCTCCCACTTCTTCCTGCTTTCAACTTGCATTTCTTCTTCATAACATTCAGGTTCACTAGAATCAATCAACAATAAATAATATAATGAAGGAGAGTATCGTTCAGGGGGTCTACTTATCCTGGTAGATCTTCTAACACCACTTTTAGGTGTTTGAGGTGCCTATCGCTGTTGTGGTGGTTGCTATTGTTGTGGCTCTTGATTATTATTATTTTCAGGCACCTTTACATTTTCTGTGATCTCATCAAGAACTGTGTATTCTTTGTTTTCTTTTTCCTGTTTATTTTCCTGCAACTGATTCTTATACAATACCTTTTCATTGAATATTACATCTATGCTCCTAATGATTTTGTGATTTTCATAATCAAATAAGCGATAACCAAAATAATTAACACCATATCCAATAAAGGTACATTTCTTTGATTTTGCCTCAAGCTTTGTTCTATTTTTTTTATTAATATGAACAAAGGCCTCACAACCAAAAGGATTTAAAAAGGAGTAGTTTACCTTTTTACCTGTCCATGCTTCCTCTGGAATACCACCATCCAAGGAACTTGAAGGCCCTCTATTTATTATATAAACAAAAGTATCTACAACATCTGCCCAAAATTGTAGAGGCAATCCTGCATGCAATATCATGTACCTTTCACGCTCCATGATTGTTCTGTTCATCCTTTCTGACACACCATTTTATTGTGGTGTTCTTGGAACTGTCTTCTCTTTGCGAATTCCATGCTTTGAACAGTACCTATCAAACTCTTTGCTGCAATATTCACCTCCATTTTTTGATCTGAGACACTTCAACTTCTTTCCTGTCTCAATCTCAACCAAAGCTTTCCATTTCTTGAAAGTATCAAATACATCAGATTTATTCTGAATACAATAAATCCAAGTTTTTCTAGTTGCATCATCAAGAAAAGTAACATAATAACGAGAGCCACCGAGAGATGATACCTGAGCAAGTCCCCATACATCTGTATGCACAAGCTCTAATTTTTTGCTCTTCTTTTCTTTCCCAACTCTGAGAAATCTGACTCTCTTCTGTTTTCCATAAATACAATTCTCACAGAAATCCAAATCAACATTCTTCAAACCCGACAACAAATTTCTTGAGTGAAGAATCTTCATCCCCTTCTCACTCATGTGTCCGAGCCTATGATGCCATAATTTTGCATCTGCTCCTTTGGAAGTTAAAGCATTAACAGAGTTAGAAATACCATTGCATAAATACAATGTACCAACCTTTTCACCTTTTTCTATTACTAGCACTCCTTTGGTGACCTTCCAAGTTTTATCTGTGAAAGTTGTCACACAACCTTCACTGCCTAACTGCCCTGTTGAATTCAGATTTTTCTTCAGATCTAGAACATGCCTTACCTCCTTTAATAGCCATTGGTTTCCATTTTTTTTTTTTACAAGAACCTTACCCATTCCAATAACTTTACAGGGTTTATCATCACCCAAACGGACTTGTCCAAAATCTCCTGGAACATAGTCATGAAAATATTTCTTATCAGGTGTGGCATGGAATGAGGCCCCTGAATCTACAACCCAAGAATCAGTAACATTTTGGAAAGAAAGAATCAAAGCATCTTGTAACACATCACCTGTCACATTTGCTTCATGATTGTTTTCTTGCTGTGTATCTCCTTTTCCCTTCCGAGATCTATAGTCTTTCTTTAGGTGTCCTTTCTTTCCGCATTTCCAGTACACTATCCCCAATCTAGACTTGGATATGCCTTTCCTTGATTTATTGCAATATCCTGAGCTCTTTTCTCTTTCCATTTTTTTTCCCCTAGACTCTGCACTCAAAGCATTACCCGATGTCTCACCAGAGCTTTTCCGTCGCATTTTCTCGCTAAGGATAGCACCGACAACATCATTAAACTTTAAAGTACTAGATCTAGAGACAGAGTTACTAATGGCCATAACTAAACCATTCCAGCTTTCTGGTAATGAGCACAAAAATAACAGAGCTCTAACTTCATCATCAAAGTTTACCCCTACAGAACTTAATTGATTGGTAACTGCATTAAAATAATTTAAATGGTCTGCAACAGATCCACCTTCCAACATCTTCATATTAAATAAACATTTCATAAGAAATACCTTGTTTGAGGCCGATGGTTTTTCATATAGTTTCACCAACGCCTTAATCAAACCCTATGTTGTTGTTTCCTTCGAAATATTGAAGGCTACCGATGCCGCGAGGCACAATCGTATTGTTTCGAGTGCCTTTCTATCAAGAATATCCCATTCTGTGTCTATCATAGTCGTTAGCTTCTTTGTTTTTCCGCTCAATGGTAGGTACAGATCTTTCTGATACAGATAATATTCAATCTGCATCTTCCACAGCGGGAAGTTTTGGCCGTTAAATTTCTCGACCCTAAATTTACCATCTTCCACCATTGCTCCCACTCGAACCAGGAACCCTTCTTTGTTGCGAGTTTATCAGCCAAATAAACCTTCGGCTCTGATACCAGTTGTTAGAAAATTAAATATTATATATAACAGAGCAATGCAACACATAAAATATGCGGAAAACACAAGCACACAAAACACATAAAACCAGAGAGACACAGATATATGTGGTTTACCCAGTTTGGGCTACATCCACCTCAAACAGCCAGTCCTTCCTTTGTATTATCTAGAAAAATGAAGAGACACAACCTACAACAGATCCGCTGTAATATCCTCTGTTCTCTCTCACAGTCTCCCTATCTATTTATCGCTCCGAGAATACTAATACAATACACAGCCGCAATACAATACCCTCATACAAGCGAGGGGTTGCCTTCTAGGGCAAAAAACTCTAAACTAAACATAACTTCTACTCTCAGATCATCTGCCTAATGAACGGCCCAGATTGACTAGAAATTACTATACTTTTACAAGGTAATTTTACATCTGTTTTTAGCTTCGGGGGTGCTGCCCCCGAAATCCCCCGCCAGGGGTGGCTCCATAAAGTTGCAGCCACCCCCCTTGGACCCCCCAGGTAGTGTTTAATTTCGGGCGGAAATGGGTACAAGGGTCCAACGCTGTGATACAAAATAAAAAAGATAATCAGGCTCCACACCCAACACCCATGAGTCCCAGACTCCATGTGTAGGATGCATGTGGGGCATAAATTAAAGAAAGGGTGAACCAACTCAATATCATAATAGTGGGGAAGAAGCACAGCAACAAGGTAAGGCGAATCTCGCTCGGTGGTTGCTAATAGCTCCAAGAAGCTATCCCCAAGCCCCCTGGAGCTCCTAGAGCTCATAGTCCAACTCAGGCTAGACCCTCAGGATAGGGTCCGTCCATGATACCAAGCTTCTCATGGAAGGTTAAGAATTTGACCTTCCCAGGGGCTTCATGAGAATATATGCGACTTGATCATCAGTCCTAATGTGATGGAGCCTTACGGCACCTCGATGTACCATGTCCCGGACAAAGTGGTACCTAATATCAATATGCTTGGATCGGTCATGTGTAATATCCCTGTTTAGGGTAGCCTCCCTGTTGAGGGTCCGGTGGGCCTTGACACGCTGCCGGGGTCTGCGAGGTTGTTTAGCTGCCGTCCTCGAGATGCTCCGGTGGGCCTTAAGACCCCACCCTTAACACCCTGGGATGCCACCCTCACTAACAGTTTGAGCTTTTGGTGTAGTGGTTAGGCCTTTGTGGTATCAGAGCCGAGGTCTCGAGGTCGAGACTCGCGGAGCGTGGTGGGCTGTAATATCCCTGTTTAAGGCAGCCTCCCTGTTGAGGGTCCGGTGGGCCTTGACACGCTGCCGGGGTCTGCGAGGCTGTTTAGTTGCGGGGCTGTTTAGCTGCCGTCCTCGAGATGCTCTGGTGGGCCTTAAGACCCCACCCTTAACACCCTGGGATGCCACCCTCACTAACAGTTCGAGATTTTGGTGTAGTGGTTCTGATACCACAAAGGCCCAACCACTACACCAAAAGCTCGAACTGTTAGTGAGGGTTGCATCCCAGGGTGTTAAGGGTGGGGTCTTAAGGCCCACCGGAGCATCTCGAGGACGGCAGCTAAACAACCCCGCAGCTAAACAACCTCGCAGACGCCGGCAGCGTGTCAAGGCCCACTGGACCCTCAACAGGGAGGCTGCCCTAAACAGGGATATTACAGCCCACCACGCTCTGCGAGTCTCGACCTCGAGACCTCGGCTCTGATACCACAAAGGCCCAACCACTACACCAAAATCTCGAACTGTTAGTGAGGGTGGCATCCCAGGGTGTTAAGGTTGGGGTCTTAAGGCCCACCGGAGCATCTCGAGGACGGCAGCTAAACAACCCCGCAGCTAAACAGCCTCGCAGACCTCGGTAGCGTGTCAAGGCCCACCGGACCCTCAACAGGGAGGCTGCCCTAAATAGGGATATTACAGCCCACCACGCTCCGCGAGTCTCGACCTCGAGACCTCGGCTCTGATACCACTGTAATATCTCGGAAGGGAAATAGACAACAATACAAGCATACGAAAACATAGAAAATGCCAGAAATAGAACATAAAGAAAATACTCATAAAAATGCCGGGAATGCTAAGCCATTTTATTAATCTGAGAAATAAAATGTAATACAATAGATGATCAGAATGATAGCACCTATTCTTGCTCAAGGCAAGTGAAGAACTCTCTCAGAAAAGACAGGAAATGGCTGCTCTAAGAAACGACGTCCCAGCTGCTGGAAAACTGCCGGAAACTGCTGATGCTGGAATGAAATGGAATCTAGGGGCTGCTCCCCTTTCCAGAATGAGATGAAACTCTGCAAATCACCTATACTCGCCAACCCGGACAAAACCCAGAAACCATATCAATAATGGTCAGCCTCCGAAAATCACCAAAGAAACCCTCCTCAAGGAATTACGCTGCCTCTGCAAGGCTCAGCGCAGATGCCAAATGAAAATAGCTGAAACAGTGCCACAAACTCCTCAGGAACCCTCCTACTGGCAAAGACTGATCCTCTACTCCGGATATCAACTGAAACTCCTGCAGAAACCCCGAATCGGAACACCTCCAAGAAGAACTGCGTCCTCTCTCCTAGGGACTGCACAGTCACAAGAAGAGCCCAGCTCCTCAGCAAAAAAACCAACCAAACCTCCTGCTAAAGATTGAAGAAATAACCTTACCCGAGTAGGCACTCGAAGTCCCCCGGGGCTAAGGGCGAGATCTCCGACCGGAGACACTCAACGCACTAAACAGTGCTGCAGGCAGGCTAAACAGCCAGCGTGCTCAAGAAGACAAATGTCTAGCTCAAATATCATCAACAACAAGAATGCAAAATGAGAGGGCTCTCCCACCTTTTATAACACTGGCCTCTCTCCAAAACCCTAACGTGGTCTCCCTCTCCTCCACGTGCTCCTCCTCAATCTGCGCAGAAGCTACTAGAGGCTACGTGGGCCCCCTCCTCTGCGTGGTGTTGGACCCCCATGGCTCCCCATAAGTTATAACATTGTGCTACTAGGGAGATACTTTATTTTACTTAAGTGAGTTAGACCCCTCTTCTCACTTTTATTTATTAATAAACTATAGTCGGCAAACTATACAAAATTCGAATATTCCAATTAGCTGTTGCTAATTAGGAATATTACATCATGGAACACGAGATTCTCAGAAATACAAATCCCACTTTGGTTATTGCAAAGGATAACGGTGGTATCCAACACATGTCCAAACAACTCACTGAAGAGCTTTCGCAACCAAACAAATTCACAACAGGCCATACTCGCTGCAATGAATTCGACCTCAGTGGTGCTCAAAGCAACCGATTTATGCTTCTTTCTCATCCAAGATATCGAAGCAGAACCTAGAGTGAAGCAACATCCAGATGTTCTCTTACGATCCACCACACTGCCTGCCCAATCGACATCAGTATATCCATGGAGCCTTATACTCCCGGTAGTGTATCTCATCCCATGGTTGATTGTACCCCGAAGATATCTCAAGAGATTCTTGGCACCAATCTAGTGAATGTGATGAGGCTCGACCATGTATTGACTCAACGTGTTCACTGCAAAACATATGTCCGGACTTGAGTTCACTAAGAACATCAAGGCCCCCATGAGTTGATGATACTCGGTAGGATTCCCAACTCGGGCCCATCAGCACTTCCATACAACTTCTTAAAGCTGAGTTCCATCGGATTAGTCACGGACTTGTAGTCCACCATCCAAATCCTCTCCAACACCTTCATGACATATTTTCCTTGAGAAAGGAAAATCTCACCTAGATTTTGGTAGAACTATAAGCCTAGGAAATAGTGCATCAGTCATAGGTCCTTCATCTTGAACTTGGAAGCTAGCTCCCTCTTACATTGATGAATGAGAGGGTCAACACCTGTCAGGAAGAGATCGTCCACATAGAGAACCAGAATGAGAGACTTATCATTATCAACCTTAAAATAAAGGTTTGGATCAACATCACTTCGAGTGAAGCCCAAATTCATCAAGTAGCTATCGATCCTCTCATACCAAGTAGCCTCACTCTACGAGCCACCATTGGATAGCCCACCTACAATAAACAGATTCTCTGGGGCCCTATACCATTAGGTCTTCCCAGTTACCAGTTAGACGCACCCTTGGGGGTTCAACACATAGAGGGATTTTTTCAACCTCCATACACATCTGTGTCTATCTTGGACTTCAAACTCCATAGGTTGTTCCACATAGACCTCTTCCTTGATTGAACCATGTAAAAAGGCAGTCTTCACATCCATCTGATGGAGATTCCATCCTTGTGTTGCAGCAAGGGAAATGATTAAATGGATGGTGGTATAGCGGGCAACAGGTGCAAATATATCATCATAACCTATGCCTTCCTTTTGAGAGAAGCCTTAAGCAATGAATCTTGCCTTGTAATTTTCAACACTTCCATCGGCTCCATGCTTGATCTTACGGAGCCATTTCAAGGTGACAATAGATTTGTCCTTCGGTCTAGGGACCACATCCCAGACATCATTATTCATGATTGATTCATATTCCTCGTGCATAAAATCCTTCCGAACTTGATTCTTTATGGCTTCTTGAAAAGTTCCAGGTTTAGATTGTACAATAATACTCATGGCTTCTAGGTACCCTTGGTACCTATTTGGCTTATTACTTTCATGAAATGTTCCCCTTGGAGCAATCTGTTTCTCGACATCTTTGAGAGTGTCTCTAAGCCATGAGAGTCTTCTTTTATTTGAAGAAGGTGGATCTATAGGATCGATTAGACCTTCAACATCGGCCATCGATTCAACCTTTGGTTCTTCCTGCCTTCTAACTTCTTTTTCTTCTTTCTCTTCCTTTGAGATAGGAAGATCCTTGAATTTCCTAAGGGCAACATCTTTGTCGAAGGTGACATCATGGCATATCTCCACTACTCTTTGACCAGACACATAGATTCTATATGCCTTCGAGGTTTCACCATAGCCCACAAACGTTCCCTTCTTCCCAAAAGCATCCAACTTGCTCCTCTTTTCCTTCAGCACATGAAAATAAACAGGATTTCAAAAAACTTTAAAATGAGAGACATCGGGCTTCTTACTAAAGAAGACTTCCTCGGGAGTTTTGGAGTCCAATGCAGAATGTGGGCATTTATTTTGAACATACATAGCGGTATTGGTAGCTTCTCCCCATAGAAACTTTGGAAGACCTTGGTCATAAAGCATGGCACGGGAAACTTCCAAAGTGGTTCTATTCTTCCTTTCAACAACACCATTTTGTTCGAGAGTATACATAGTGGTGGTCTCCCTCTCAATTGAAGCTTCCCTACAATAGTCATTGAATTCATTCGACTCATACTCGGTTCCATTATCAATCCTCAAAATTTTGATCTTCTTCCCTGTTTGATTTTCAACCAAGGCCTTGAAGGTACGAAACCACTTGAATGCTTCGTCCTCCTTCTTGAAAAAATATATCCAGTTTTTGTGGGAGAAGTCATCTATAAAAGTGATATAATATAAGCATCCTCCCAAGGATGTTATGGGCAGCATACCAGATAGATTAGAATCTACCAATTGAAAAATATTATATGTCTTCGTAACACTTGAGGGGAATGGTACCCTTGTATGCTTTCCTTCGGCACAACCCTGACATACACTTTCATGATCATCTTTGAAATCAAGCATCTTTGTCACCACCTTCCTTGCTTCAGGAAGGGCTTTGTAATGAAGGTGTGCAAACCTCCGGTGCCATAGCTCGGATGTAATATTCCCAATTAGCGCAAGCTAATGGGAATATTCATTTTTGTTTCATTTTTCCGTTTCTTGAATAAATGTGTAAAGGAGGACAATAAAAACTCCTAGAACAGCAAATAACTCAATGCCACATGTGAACAAAGCTAAGTCTGGGCTATTTACATAAACACCCTTATGTGTGAAAGGGACTGAATCTTTTGACTGGGTCAACCATGACCAAATCAACAACGTTGTCTAGAAGGAGTCATCTTCATGAAGGCACAATGCAATTTTAGTTGGAGGAGGCTCATGTGAAAACAACTATTTCATTGAGATGATTTAGGGTTTTGCAAGCTTTCAATCTTCTAAAAGGAAGAGGAGGACAACATGAGAAGGCGGTTGATGATTATCAGATTTCTGAATAATTTGTCTGTTTAGACATTTCTTATTCTCTCGGCTATTTAGCAGAGAATAGTGTTGTTTAGCACTGGGTGTTCCTAATCGGGAATCCCACCTCCTTCCTTGAGTAGCTCTTAAAGGAGTCTTGCATTTCTTGTCCACTATCAGGCATTTGGCCAAGATCTTCTTCCAACTACAACGCATATCCCGTTGAGGGTTTGGTTGTCTTTGTAAGCTGCAGAAAGTGGAGGCTAGATCTACTAAGATCTAGGCCATTCTAGTGCCTCTTTTCAGTGGGAAAGTCTTCTATCCCCCTGGCAAGAGAGTATTGGATGATTGGAGCACTAATTTCAGATCTTGGCTTGAGGCCACATATGTTCTAGAGCCTACAATGCAGTTTTCCTTCCAATACTGCGTTATTTGCAAGTGAACAGTTGTAGGGTGTTTTGGCACACTTTTGGAGGAGAGATCTCTAGTGTTGGGGTTCTGCCCTTCACTGTGGTGATCCATGGATTTCAGATCTAATCCATGTCATATTTAGATCTGATCTGAATACTGTTGTATTTTCTTCATAATTTTTGAATCATTTTTCAGATCTGCTGCATAAGATCTCAGATCTACTCCATGTACCTCACTTTTTGCTGAAAACCCCAAGGGGCATTTGTAGAGGAGCCTATCTAGTGTGCAGATCTGATATAGATCTAACTTTTTGTACACAGATCTGCTCTAGATCTAAAGTGTAATCTACTACTATTTTAGCCAATAAAAATAACAATGTCAAGCTTGTTCAGTCATAATATATGGTTGCAACACCTCATGTTTTAGGGTTTCTTCATGTAAAATATTCTATTTTCTGTTCTATAACTCATGGGCTACAATATAACTCTGATTTGCTGATGTATATGTGAATATTAAGCCTCCATATTGGTCTCCTACTTTTATTTGGTTGAACTGCGTTATTTCTGAGCAGTATTGTTTAGTATTACTGCATGTTCCCTTTTTGGGATATTACAGTGGTATCAGAGCAATCATCTTGGCACAGCCTGTAAGAAGCCAATATGTCTTGAGAAGAAGAAGAGCCTCTTATTGAAAGAGAGAAGAGGTATCTAAAAAGAAGACAAAGAAATTTGATTACACAAATGATGATAGAGACAAGGGTAAAGCCCCTGAATCTGGAAGTGATGTAGAAGAAAAGGATTTTCCTAAGATCCTTTTGAGAGCCATGAAAGATATTGCTAGAGAGATAAAAGAGATGAGAATGGACAAAATCAAAGAGTCTCCTAAGATATTCCATTTTGGAGAAAGCTCTGGCATGTCTCATCACTGGAATGATCAATCAGTGCACCAACCACAAATTTCCCAACACTCTACCATGCCTACCTTTTTGGTTGTGGGAAATGAAGGGTTTCAAGAGCAACCATCCCTTGAAGACTATTTTGAAGAATATGAGTCTCAAAATCAGAGATTCAAATATCACTTGAGTTTTCAAGAGTTCTGTCACCTGAAGGACAAAAGAGGACCAAGGCATCAACATAGAGATGGTGGATTCACTCAGAATCATGATCGACATCACTCTATGGGCAGATTCTTTCTACCCAATTTTGATGGGTCATCCAAGTGTTCTGCCAAGGCATGGGTAGAAAAAATTGACATCTACTTTCATTTGAACAAGGTCCCAGAGATGGAAGCTATCAAGATTGCAGTGCCGCACTCTGAAGGTGAAGCACATGACTGGTGGTTCCATGGCTTGTCTACATTGGGTCATGCCAATGTGATTGATTATTCTAAGTTCACTAGAAGGGTGGTGGAGAGATTTGACAGAAGAGATCTAGAGGAACATTTCATGGGCCTTGCAAAGTTGAAGCAATCAGGTAATACAGTGTCTTATATTTCTTAATTTTTAAGATTATCTGTTATGGTTCCTGACTTGTCTACAGCAAGGAGGGTGTATATGTTCATCGATGGTCTAGATGAACCTGTTCTTGGGTTGGTAAATTCTACCAAGCCCACTACCTTGCATGATTCCATTGAGAGGGCTAGAGACCTTAAAGATGCCTTGCCAAAAGCAAAGGCAAACTTTCAGCACAAGCCCTCTTTTCCTTCTAAAGGAAAGGAAGAGAAAGCTGCTCCTTCAAAGGAGAGCTCATACAAGAAGCCTCTTGATGATGAAGTCCAGAGAGATATAAGGAGAAATAAGCTATGCTTCACTTGCCAAGAACCATGGATACCTGAACATAGATGTGCTGCTGGTAAAGCACATTACATAGAGGTCTTCTCAGATCTTGAAGAAGATGAAGATGATGAACCAAGAAGGGGTCACAACGCTGAAAATGTTGAAGGGGATCCAACACCATCAGGAGATGGAAATGGAGAATTTGCTCCTATTGGAGGAACTCTTGCATCTTTTGAGGAGTACCTAGGTACTTGACCTTAAGAGTTCAAGGTTCAATCATGAATCCAAGGGTTTCTATATTGATTGACAGTGGGGCTACCCACAACTTCATTGATGTCCATCTTGTGCAGAGGAGGGAAATACCCACTGATAATTTCGAGGGATTCTATGTTTTGGTCCCAGGAGATAGAGCAATGCAATGCATGCATTATGTCCCATCACTTTCAGTCACCATGGGTACCTACACTTTGGTTTATCACTTCTTTGTGGTTGAGATACCAGACACCAATGTGATTTTGGGTGTTCAATGGTTGATTACAATGGGGAAAGTCACCACTGATTGGGAGGCTTTGCAAATGGAATGGGTGGACAAGAAGAGTGGTGAAACTAAAATGATCAAAGGCATGCATACTTAACCCTCAAAAAACACTTCCACATATAAAACAGAGATGGATTTGCGCAGTGGAAGCAAGGAACTTACAATCCCATCTATTATGTTCATGATATTTCTGCATGGGACACTCTTATCTAGTGGAAAACCACCTAGGAGGCCACCTGATTCAAATTTGGTGGGGAAGACCTTACAACATGCTGCTCCAAGCTTAGATCTAGGAAGGATTGGAGCACTTGAAGGCAAAGCTACATCGTTGGGAGACTTGGGTCAACTCAAGAAGAAGGGAGATCTTCTTCCCTTATCATTATCACCCACTCTCATTTCTGGATCTGCGCTGTGGGAGGAGGAGAATGGGAGGAATGGCCTTAAAACACACATATTTGGCATGGGAGATGTCAAGGAGGAGATCAACAACATGACATAAATCTCTGTTGATACACCATCAACGCTGTCATTGTTGAGCAGTTTAGATCTATATTGGAAATCCCAACTGTTGGTGGATTATTCCAAAGATCTACACACTTGTATGATACTTGATGACCAACAACATGAAGATGGCTATTTGGTCCAAGGAGGAGTCATCTACCATCATGGTAGGATATTCTTGTCTAGAGCTTCTGAGCTCAAGCAGAAGTTACTACAAGGAGCATAAAAATATTTCTGTTTCAGCCATATGTATTCCATGAGGATCTACAACATCATCATGAGGAGCTTTGATTGGGAAGGCTTGGAAGAAGAACTACATTAAATTTTTCAAGAATGCATGAACTATGTGGAGTTGGGGCAGCAACATGACTCCATGAAGGGGTTATTTCAGCCATCTCTTCCTTCTTTTGAAAGAGGGGAAAGATCCATGCACAACTCCATGTGTAGGAGGAACATTGTTGGTGAAGAATTTGATCATGTAAAGCATGTTTTATTTTCTGATTGTACATATTCTTTCACCATGTTTACGTAGGCCATGACTCCAAGTAGGAGTAATGTATCATGTAAATCTCATGGCAAACATTTGGCCACTAAAATTTCTGGATTTGGCCACTCCCTTGATGTGCAAAGGGAGATTTTCTATCATGATGGGTGCTTCCCAAAGGCACCAAACATATCTCACACTTTCAGCCATAGTGAGATAACATGGGAAAAAAGTAAGTGGTGGGAAAACCACTTACCACACCTTGATCTGATGCAGACAGGAGATGCACTGCACTGGTGCCATATGTGGGACTATGACCCACCTCCACATGCTCAAATTTCTATTTGTATGTATGTAGTTTTGCTCCCATACATTGATGATATACTTGTACTTTTTATGGAAATGTATGGAGGGAGGATGGGAAGCATGTATGTACCACATGGGATGGAGGTTCTCCATGCACCTTATGCTACATGTTATAGGGAGAGAATTGGTTCAACCATGTTTGTTTCATTTTAGTTATTGAATCCTTGTGGGAAGGATTACTTACCTCTCATGAGAACCTTGGAGGAACAATTCATGGAGGGTTGGATTGGTGAGCACTTAGCTTATGGAAGAAGCTTAACACTTGATGATGGTGTCACCAATGGAGGAGGAGAAGAATTGCAGCACTCATCCTATCAGTTGCTTGAGGACAAGCAACATTTTGGAGGGGAGGACTGTAATATTCCCAATTAGCCCAAGCTAATGGGAATATTCATTTTTGTTTCATTTTTCTGTTGCTTGAATAAATGTGTAAAGGAGGAAAATAAAAACTCCTAGAACAACAAATAAATCAATGCCACATGTGAAGAAAGCTAAATCTGGGTATTTACATAAGCAAACTTATGTGTGAAAGGGGCTGAATCTTTTGACTGGGTCAACCATGAACAAATCAACAACGCTATCTAGAAGGAGTGATCTTCATGAAGGCACAACGCAGTTTTAGTTGGAGGAGGCTCATGTGAAAATATCTATTTCATTGAGATGGTTTAGGGTTTTGCAAGCTCTCAATATTATAAAAGGAAGAGGAGGAAAGAATGAGAAGGTTGTTGATGATTATCAGATTTCTGAAGAATTTTTCTGTTTAGACATTTCTTATTCTCTTGGCTATGTAGTAGTGAATAATGTTGTTTAGCACTGGGTGTTCCTGATCAGGAATCCCACCTCCTTCCTTGAGTAGCTCTTGAAGGAGTCTTACATTTCTTGTCCACTATCAGGCATTTGGCCAAGCTCTTCTTCCAACTACAACACAGATCCTGTTGAGGGTTTGGTTGTCTTTGTAAGCTGTAGCAAGTGGAGGCTAGATCTACTAAGATCTAGGCCATTCTAGTGCCTCTTTTCAATGGGAAAGTCTTCTATCCCCCTGGCAAGAGAGTATTGGATGATTAGAACACTAATTTTAGATCTTGGCTTGAGGCCACATATGTTCTAGAGCCTACAACGCAGTTTTCCTTCCAGTACTGCGTTATTTGCAAGTGAACAGTTGCAGGGTGTTTTGGCACACTTTTGGAGGAGAGATTTCTAGTGTTGGGGTTCTGCCCTTCACAGTGGTGATCCATGGATTTTAGATCTAATCCATGTCATATTCAGATATGATTTTAATACTATTGTATTTCTTTTAGAATTTATGAATCATTCTGCAGATCTGCTGCATAAGATCTCCATGTACCTCACTTTTTGCTAAAAACCCCAAGGGGCATTTGTAGAGGAGCCTATCTAGTGTACAAATCTAATTTAGATCTAAATTTTTGTACGAAGATCTACTCTAGATCTGAAGTGTAATCTACTGCTATTTTAGCCAATAAAAATAATGCTATCAAGCTTGTTCAGTCATAATATATGGTTGCAACACCTCATTTTTTAGGGTTTCTTCATGTAAAATATTCTATTTTCTGTTCTATAACTCATGGGCTACAATATAACTCTGATTTGCTGATGTATATGTGAATATTGAGCCTCCATATTGGCCTCCTTCTTTTATTTGGCTGAACTGTGTTATTTCTGAGCAGTATTGTTTAGTATTGATGCATGTTCCCTTTTTGGGATATTACATCAGATTGAAGGTTGTGTCACATGTCATGGCCCCCAACGGACTTCCTCCAACATGATAGAGTGTATCAACTCTAAAACCAATATTGAACGCTTCTTTGAAGTTCCTCTTCCGAATGCGTACCTTTCCATCGATGAATGCCACCTTGAATCCTTTTTCTTCCATTGCCGATATAGACACTAGATTCTTCTTCAAGTCAGGTACGTACAACACATATTGCAAGCGAAGGAATTGACCTTGATTTAGATGAAGGGTCATAGTCCCTGTCCCTTTCACGAGATAGGTGGAATTGTCTCCAAGGATAATTTCCAAATTAGTATCCTTTTCAATCAAATTAGAGAGGGCTTCCTTATATCTAGAGAAGTGCCTTGAGGCACCACTATCAATCAACCAATTGTCCAGGGTGTTGAAAGGAGATGCAAAAGAGAGGGCACATATATTCATTTTTCCTATAAACAACATTAGATTCATCATACCTGGAATTCCTTGACCTATTGAAAGGTGGACCATTTCCACTTCAATCAGAGGGAGTCTTCCTCTTTCCTTTGAACCTGTTGTTCCTTTGATTTCCATTCCCCCTGAAGTTGTTGTTGTCATCATCTCCGAAAGAGTCCCTTCTATTAGGGCACTCTCTTGCATAGTGACCAAACTTGTTACAAGTGTAACATATGCCTTTTCTTCTTTTCGGACTCCCTCTTCCATGATTTTGATTTCTCGGACCAACATTGTTCCTCTTCTTTGCATGAGCGGTGATGGCAGTAGGGCTACTTCCATTCCCGTTAGAGGGAAAATCTCTCTCCATCATCCTTGTCTCCTCTTGAGTGCATCTCGTCAAAAATTCATCAAAATAAGGAATCACATTATTATTAAGAATAGTGGTATTGAATACATACCATTCCCGGGGGATTCCTCCAAGAGCAATGAGAGTGAGCTCTCGGTCAGCTATGGATTCTCGAATAGATTTCTATGACCCTCATGAAATATGATTGGATGAATTCTCCTTTTCCCTTCTTTATCTCCTTCAACTTGTTCTTCAAAAATATAATTTTATTAGCATTGCTAGCCCTGAACATGCTAACCAACTTATCATACATTTCCGTAGATGTGTCCAGCTCGGAGATATAAGCAACCAAATGCTTATGATTAGAATCCTTGATGATCTTCTTCACCTTGAATTATCCTTTCTTGTACTTAGTGTTAGTGGCAGCATGATCCAAGTGGATATTGGTGGCCACCCGCCTATTCCACTTGGGGCCCCACCATTGTCTCTTTCAGTTTTTTTCACAACTTACTATTTTTAGCAGTTTTTCGGGTCCTGAACTTCCAGAGCCGTTTTGAAGCCCCAAATGGAGATAGTATGCTGATGTTACGTCCCCGGGAAGTTGAAACACCAATTTACCCAAATGGGGCCCATAATTTTGGCGCTTCATCTCCTAGGGTTATGTTTTTGGACGTTTAGAGTTCTCCATTGTTTATCCATAATAAATAGGCCCTCGAGCCTCATTGTAACACAGTTTAGAGGTCTGTAGCCACCACATCTCTTCTCAGAGATTCGCTACCAGCACCCTAGCTATTTTATTTCCATCATGTTTGTAAGCATATTTATGTGATTTGATATTAATGAAATGAAGCCTTATTTCCGCTGTATTTCTATGTTTATGGTTAATTTTGTATTCTGTTGCATTCCTGCATAAATCCGGATCTGTGGTATCAGAGCGGTCTGCTTTTTTCTCGATCCTTCTTTGCATGTCCCCAACGAGGTCGGGGTATAAGGAGTTAGGGCTCGATCTGGTGGAACCTTTGCAAGATCAGCCTCACAAACCCCGACGGACGCCCATGGGGGATGAAAAGAAAGATGAGGGAGCAGTAGATCCTATCAAAATATATTCGAGGAGGCCCTCGAAAAACAAAGGAACGTGATGATGGATAAATTTTCCCAAATCCTTCAACGACTGCCCACCGGCGGCGCATCTGCATCCAGCAGCCACTCTGGAGGCACGACTCCCTTTAAGGTACAAGTAAACTTTGACATTCCCATATTTGAGGGTCAAATAGATGCAGATGCCGTAGATAGATGGTTGAATCTATTAGAAGGATATTTCTCAGTTCATGACTTTTTCGACTAGGAGAATATTATTTTTGCACTCCTCAAAGCTACCCCCCATGTCAAGGACTGGTGGGAAACCTACCGTGAGAAAAAGAATGAGACAGAACCCTCTCTGTTCTCATCCGTACCCACTTGGAATTATTTTCGAGATGCCATAAAGGAACAATACTATCCTGTGGGGAGCTTAGAGGACAAGTACATACAATGGACCACGCTGCGGCAACAAAGGGATCAAGATGTGCATGAGCTAACGAATCTGATCCATACCCTGCACACAAAGTTGGGTATCAAAGATTCAAAGAAACATTTGGTGCTAAAGTATCACGGTTGTATACAAAAATACATTCAGGAGGAAATGGAGTTCCTCAACATCTCCTCGCTTGGTACGACGTACCAGTATGCTGCCAAGATTGAGCAAAAATTCAAACATAAGAAGTGAGACTTTGGATATACGAATCAAAAGCAAGGGAAAGGTGCCCCCAAACCGAAAAAAAAAGGACAAAGCCAAGGCATGGTGGCCCAAGAAAACCTGCCAAAGACACAAGCAAAGAACAACACCGCGAAGCCAAAGAAGGACACAGGAAAGTGGTGTGAGTTCCATAAGAGCTCCACTCACAACACAAGTGAGTGTCGGGCCAAGCAGTCATTGGTGGCCGAAATGAGGGCTTCTGAATCAGATGCATGCTCCGACTCTGAATCAAAACCTGACAAGGTGAATGACAAAGGGAAGTAGATTATTGATGCAGAGCCCAACGCCACTGTTGCCACTACGAAGATCTAGAAGGAGGAACCAGAAGATCCAGAGGAGGCAGAGTGTCTCCTCCACTCCTAGATGTGGGTAAAGGGTTCCCCGCTACGGTTCATTATCGACAATGGGAGCCAAAAGAACCTCATTTTAGTAGATGTTTTGAAGTGGTTGGGCTTGCCGACCACAGCGCACCCACAAGCATACACCATCGGGTGGCTTCACCAATGATAGGATCTCTGCATTAGCCAGCAGTGCCACCTTCCATATAGCATCAAGCCCTTCACGGATGAGGTATTGTGTGACATTGGTCCTATTGATGTTTCTGATGTATTATTAGGCCAACCATACTTGTGGAAGCGACATGCTGTGTATGAGTCCCGCTCTCGTGCTATTATTGTTACTTTCGGAAATAAATTGTACAGGATACCAGAGGTACCATCGCCTCCCACTATCTCTTTGGTTACTGCAAAAAAATGTAGTAAGCTCATTTCCCAAACTAGGAAATTTGTTTTCCTGATGATTCACCCCCAGGGAAAGAAGAAGACTGTGGCCACAACCTCCAGACATGGCTCCTCTACATGACAACAACAAATGGACAAGGTTGTGGAGGAGTACGGGGACATCTTCACCTCACCCACAGGGGTGCCTCTACACTGTCAGGTCAAGCAACCCATTGACCTGACCCTAGGTGCGCCGCTACCCAATGGACCGATCTGTAGGCGCTCTGTTATGGAGAATGATGAAATCAAGAGGCAGATTCAGGAGCTGCTGCAAAAAGGTCACATCCGGCCAAGTTCATCACCCTGTGAGAGCCTGATCGTGTTGGTACAGAAGAAGGATGGGACTTGGAGACTCTGTATTGATTATTAGGCGCTGAAAAATATCACTATCTGAAATAGGTACCCGATCCCACGGATTGATGACCTTCTGAACCAACTCAAAGGGGAAAAATATTTCAAAAAGATTGACTTGAAATCTGGGTATCACCAAGTACCAATCGAACCCTATGATGTGTGGAAGATTGCCTTCAAAGCCAAGGAGGGCCTTTTTGAATGGATCGTCATGCCTTCAGATTGACAAATGCTCCCACAACCTTCTTGAGGTTGATGGATGACATCTTGCATCCATTCATCAACTCATTTGTAGTGGTGTACTTGGTTGACATTCTGATCTTCAGCCAGAATTGGGAAGAGCACCTCCACCACATCCGAGAAGTCCTCCAAACACTGCGGCAACACAAGTTGTGTGCCAATTTGGAGAAATGCACTTTTGGCATGACCCAGGTTCAATATCTAGGATACATTATTGATGAAAGGGGGGTGCATGTGGATCCATCCAAGATCCAAGTCATTCGGTATTGGCCAGCCCCAACCACCCTAATAGAGCTTCATAGATTTCTGGGTCTTGCTAATTTCTACCACAGGTTCGTGTTGGGATTCTATCTTATCACTTGGCCCTTAAGTCAAGTCACCAAGGGAGGAGCGAAAGAAAAATTATGTTGGTCGAAATCTCAACAGAAGGCATTCGTAGAATTGAAACATCGCCTCCGTTCTGCCCTAGTGCTCACATTACCAGACTTGTAAAAAGCATTTGAGATCGAGACAAATGCCTCTGACTATGCTATTGGGGTAGTTCTTACTCAACAGGGGAATCCAGTGACATATCACAGTGAGACATTATCCGACACAGTTCGAAAGTATCCCACTTATGACAAATAAATTTATTCCATTGTGCAGGCTTGTCGACAATGGAAGCATTACATTTTGGGGAAGGAGACAATCATCCACACAGACCACTGAACCCTCCAGTTCATATAGACACAAGGGAAGTTACAAAACGATCACCATCAGAAGTGGTCCACATATCTACAACAATTTCATTTGAACATCAAGTACAAGAACGGTAGCACCAATAATGTTGCAGACTGCCTCAGCCGACCATCGATCGTGGCCATAACCACCATTCTCAACTCTTGTGGGCATGAGACTTCTGATTGGCCACGTCTCTACAAGAGCGATCTAGAATTCAGCTACACATACAAGGCACTCTTGGGTGGTATCCAAGTTCCAAATTTTCACCTCCAAGATGCAATATTATGTCACTTGGGACACCTTTGTGTTCCTTCAAGCAAGCGTGCCAAGATGATATGGGAAGCGCACTACAGTCAAGTCGCTGGGAATTTTGGGGTCGAGAAAATAGTGGCGGTACTGCAGAAGTATTTCTATTGGCCAAACCTTTGACAGGATGTCGGGAAGTACATCAGATCCTGCACTGCTTGCCCATTGCCAAACTGACCATTAAGAAGCAAGGGCTCTATACTCCGCTACCTACCCCTAGTCAACCTTGGGAATCCATATCCATGGATTACATATCAGGCCTTCCTTCTACCAAGCATGGAAATGACTGTGTTTTCGTGGTCGTCGAAATATTCTGAAAGATGGCCATTATGGCAGCCTGCAAGAAGAATATCATAGCAGAAGCCACTGCTAAAATCTTTGTTGAACGAGTGTGGGTGCACTTTGGAATCCCACAGTCTATCATATTAGATCACGAAAATAGGTTCCTCAACACATTTTGGTCTAGCCTCTGGTCAATGTTGGACACCAAGCTCACCAAGTCCACAACTTTCCATCTCCAAACTGATGGCCAGACAGAGGTCATCAACAGGATGATTGTACACATTCTGCGCATGTAAAATTAAAAGCATCCACGCACATGGGATGAGAGCCTTCCCTATGTACAACACAGTTATAACCAAGCTATCCATAGCTCAACCGGCCACAGCCCCTTTTAGGTGGGCTTGGGATTCCAGCCACTATGTCCCATTGACGTAGCCATGCCATTTGCACCTACTCAGGCCGATTTGGCTCATTTCTAGTCTGAAGCTGACAAAGAAAACAACTTCATCGAGTGCATTCAGCACATCCGCCAATAGGTTCATGACATATTGGAAAGATCCAATGCTAAGTACAAGCAACGACATGATCAACATCAGGTGCCACACAACTTCCAAGTGGGAAAAAAAGTGTGACTACATTTGTAGAAGGAGCGCCTCACTGGACCCCACCACAAGATTCACCCACTCTGATATGGGCCGTACACCATCACCAAGGCTGTAGGGAACAATGCCTTCGAGCTCAGTATTCCACCATTCCTTGGTCTGCACCCAGTATTCAATGTAGACCACCTTCGTCCCTACTTCCCACCTCTATTGGACACCTCCGACATTGCAGAAGAACTCACACCAAAAGAGTTAAACCCAGACTGCATGGAACATGTCACCATAGACTGTATCATGGATATGAAAATCAAGAACACTCACCGACAGAAGATCCAATTTTATCGGGTTGTCAAAGCTAGCCAACTCTTGCACCAAGGCAAGTGGTTCACCAGGGACCAAGTTCAACATAAGTTTCCTCATCTCATGGAGGAACTCAATGAAATGGGGATCATTGCTTCCTAAGGGGGGAGGAATGATCCAGGTGGATATTGGTGGCCACCCGCCTATTCCACTTGGGGCCCCACCATTGTCTCTTTCAACTTTTTTCACAACTTACTATTTTTAGCAGTTTTTTGGGTCCTGAAGTTCAGGAGACGTTTTGAAGATGCAAATGAAGATAGTATGTCGAAGTTACGTCCTCGAGAAGTTGAAACACCAATTTACCCAAACGGGGCCCATAGTTTTGGTGCTTCATCTCCTAGGGTTAGGTTTTTGGACGTTTAGAGTTCTCGATTGTTTCTCCATAATAAATAGGCCCTCGAGCCTCATTGTAACACAGTTCAGAGGTTTGTAGCCGCCACATCTCTTCTCAGAGATTCGCTACCAGCACCCTAGCTATTTTATTTCAATCATATTTGTAAGCATATTTCTTTGATTTGATATTAATGAAATGAAGCCTTATTTCCACTGTATTTCTATGTTTATGGTTATTTCTGTATTCTGTTGCATTCCTGCATAAATCCAGATTAGTGGTATCATAGCTGCCTGCTTTTTATAGAACCTTCTTTGCATGTCCCCAATGAGGTCAGGGTATAAGGAGTTAGGGCTCGATTTGGTGGAACCTTTGCAAGATTAGCCTCACAAACTGTAATATCCCAAAATGGGATCTGTTAGCAAGGCATGACTAGAAAACACATTTTCCAGGAATGGCTGCTACATGATTAGAAACCAGGACTTGGATCCCTTAGATCAATGTATCTAAGACTAAAATCCAAAAGGTGGCTCAAAAGAAATCCCTGTAGGTGGGTTAAACAGGTCTCCCACACCTAGTTGTCTTCAGAAAGTGCCCAATGTTGGGACTGCAGCAAATGCAAAACATATAATGGAGCAACAACCTTATTTTTATAACCCATAACACATGAAAATTTAGATATCCAACAAGTGATGTTATAGCAGTAAAAAGAGTACGAATCCTTGAGGAAAAAATGTCTCAAGCAAGGCAATGCAAGCCTCTACAACACAAGCACAAGAATTTGGATAATATTGCTATGTATGTATTAATCCAGCTTATGACTGTGCAGTTTATAAGAGATACTACTGCAGAGATGATATAAATACAATAATATGACAATGTATAGCTCAAATAAATGGGGGAGAAATCTCTAAACCCTTGAAAAATAATAATACAACAATCCTTAGGAGGATTGGTTGAAATATACAAAATGGCCAACATGCCGGAGTTGCTGGGTAGCAGCAGAAACTCAAGAACTGGAAATGAGTGGATAAGGCTAAAGATGCTGCATCTGATGTAAAGAACTCCTCCAATGGATCTCTCAAGTGAAAGGCTGATCCTATCACTAAAGATCTCACCCTCCAAACAATCTGCAAAAGCCCCACTGCAAATGCTCACTAGAAATAACGTAGTCATTGAAGGAAAATGTGCTGTAGGGGCAAAGGAATGAGTTGGCCCAATGCTAAGATATGCAATAAGCTCCAAGGGCTTCCAAACTGATCTCTCAAAGGAAAGAGAGACTCTTCCTCTGAAAAACAAGTAGTGGAAGACGTGTTGTGAACCCTCACTGCAACACCCTGCAACACAACATTATTTTGCTGCAAAAATAACACTGTACTGGAGGGGGATGCTTGGCCTCAAGCCTGGATGTGAGGCAAATCAATACAACTCCTTCAAGAGGCCTCTTAAGAAAGGAGAAGGATTCTTAAACAAGAAATCCTTGTGCTAAGCTGCACTTCAATTCTGCTAAACAACAAGAGAATGCACAAAGTCTGAATAGACAATGAAATCAATAATCCAAATCATGAATAACAATGGCTTCCATGCCCTACTTTTAAACAAGTGAAAGCCTTCTCTCCATGGGTCCCACTCATTAGGGTTTCTTCCACCAAATAACCCTCTTCCCATTCATACTGCACTGTCTATCAAAGTGTTCTCCACCTCCTCTCCCAGCGCTGTTGACTTGGTCAAACTTGGTCTTGTCTCCATGCAATTTTCTTCTTTCACACATAGGGGTGTGAAATCCAGCTCTTATGATTATCCCTTCTCACATTTGAGGGATTTTATTCATGTTTTAATAAGCATGGGCTTCCTTACCCAATTATTTAGTTGCTAAGTGATAAAAACAAAATTTTAATATTCCATTTAGCTGGGTGCTAAAATGGGAATATTACAGTCCTTCCCCATGTGGATCCTCCATCCCCCAAGAAATCATCCATACAAAATGAGTTACCTCCCAACATGGCAACTCCTGAAAATCTCCTTCCACCTCCAGCTCTGGAAATGAAGGTGGGCTGAAAATCTAAATATGGTAAACATCATAGCCTGCCCCATGTTGTAATCTTCTCCACTCATGATAAGTGTAGAGAAAATGCTGACCCTGGGCTGCAAAATATTTTCCCTCAAGCAGCACTGCAACTTTGCTAAACAACAAGAGAATGCACAAAGTCTGAATAGACAATATAATCAATAATACAAATCATGAATAACAATGGCTGCCTTGCCCTAATTTTAAACAAGTGAAAGCCTTCTCTCCATAGGTCCCACTCATTAGGGTTTCTTCCACCAAATAACCCTCTTCCCATTCATACTGCGCTTTCTATCAAAGTGTTCTCCACGTCCTCTCCCAACGTTGTTGACTTGGTCAAACTTGGCCTTATCTCCATGCAATTGTCTTCTTTCACACATAGGGGTGTGAAATCCAGCTCTTATGATTATCCCTTCTCACATTTGAGGGATTTTATTCATGTTTTAATAAGCATGGGCTTCCTTACCCAATTATTTAGCTGCTAGGTGATAAAAACAAAATTTTAATATTCCATTTAGCTGGGTGCTAAAATGGGAATATTACAGTCCTCCCCTACCAAATGTTGCTTGTCCTCAAGAAACTGCAAGGATAGAACTGGAAAGTCTCCACCCAAGGCATGGAGTCTGAAATGTGTTGAGGAACATCTTCCCCATGTGCATCCTCCATCCCCCAAGCAATCATCCATACAAAATGAGTTACCTCCCAACATGGCAACTCCTGAAAATTTCCTTCCACCTCAAGCTCCGGATGTGAAGGTGGGCTGAAAATCTGAATATGGTAAGCATCATAGCCTAACCCATGCTGTACTCTTCTCCACTCATGATAAGTGTAGAGAAAATGTTGATCTTGGGCTGCAAAATAGTTTCCCTCAAGTGGAAAGATGAAGATTAGATCCCCAAAGATCTTTCCTCCAATGTTGTAAATCAAGCTGGCCCAAATCAATCCATATGTGATGGATAGGAAATCATCACCATATGGCATCCCAACAATCACATGGCCCACCTCAACAAAATAAAACAAGTTTTTGGCTGTGGTGGCCATATCTCCTTTCATGCTCCCATTAGAGCATGCAATGCAAAAAGTGTGGGAATCTCCTGCCCCAAGGGACACATCTAACTCCTGTGTCTCTCTCCCAATCATGCTTCCAATATCGATCAGATCCATATCAACAAATGAAATCATGATCAGCAAAAAAATGAGGAAAATGCTGAAGGTTTCATGTGGTGCAAGAGAGCACCAACAGTTTTCCCAATAGTGACAGTGCATTTTTCCAAACTGCTGCTTCAGAAAATTACATGGCAAGTTGTTTTGTGTTACATGGATAATTATGTATGTCATGACAGCTACTAATAAATAGAAAATGGCTAGGTACATCAACTAATCATACATGAAATAAAACACTTGCCTAAGGCCATATAAGAGATGGCTGTCTCCATCATACATTTTGGCCCAATTTTGACCATGGAGCTTAATGAAAAGCTTGCCCTTTTGTGGAGCAATGCACTGAATATGAATGGTAAGAGTATCCAAATGTTGTGTTAGATAATCCATGGATGCAAAAACAATATCCTTACCATGTGTTGAGATTAAGATGATTCATATGTATATGAATGACTCCTCCATAGTGGTATGACACACTCCCATGAATAGGAATTAACCATATGCTGCATGAAGACCACCCTTCTTATACTTGGTAATCCAGGTCAAGAAGACCATAGAAAGTAAGATCATTCCATTGTAATAGATGTTTCCATCTACTACTCCATCATTCTCACCTCCTCCTTGTCCACCAAGTGCATCAAGTGTGAAGTGATACTGGGGATACTCCATCAATAACCCCAAGCTCCCAAGTGACAACGCTGTTGGCCCATGAAAATAAGTTCTTGCCAACTCATAGCCCCATCCTTTGACATGCTCCTTGTCAAATATATCTCCCATAATGCAGCTATACATAAGAAGTTCCTGCCAAGGTGGAAGTACCTCTTGATCATCTATGGCCAAGGAGATAATGCCATCTTCACCTCCTGCAACATCATGCAAAGTGTGAGAGCAAATATGCTCTTGCTCTCCCAAGAACAAGCAAAGCAACAAAAGATTTTGCTGCCTCCCCATACTTTCATCATACAAATCATGTGATGAAAACATAATGAATGATATGGATATCATATCAACACCATGCATCCATGCTCTTTGATACTCAAAGATGTAAGTATCCTGCCACATAGCCTTAGAAAGAGGATGATGACCAAACTCTTTCAAGAGTAACTAGTGAAACCAAGCCTCCTGCTGCCCGATATCATAAAGTTGCAGGTAGCTCACCAGCTTCTTGCTCTCCATCCACATCCACTCACCCAATTGTGAATATCTCCTTCCATCCTTCATCTTGGCACCCCTCCCATGAGAGCTACCATCCTCCCAAATCAGATTCCTATCTTTGCACTTCATGGGATTTTGAAATGCAATCTTCTCAAGGATCAATTTGATCCCATAAGGACCCAAATAGGTGGTAGGAAAAAACCTCCCATCATGATGTGTGTGGCTCAAGGAATGTCCAACACAAGCATGAGAGATGTTATCCATCCTAATATGTTCTCCATCTTCTATCTGCTCCTCCTTGAATCCATGAAGATTCAAGTGTGAGAAAGGAAGAAAATCCTTGCACTCCATGATGTGTTGAAGTGCACCTCTAATGAAATCTCTCCATGAGATATCCTTCTCAACAAGAGTCCTCCAAAACCAATGAGGTCTTGGATTTGCTGAGAGTAGAAGTTTCTCTTTGAGCTGAGAGGAGCTCATTGAGAAAGGGTCATCTAGAAAGGAGAAAGAGTTTCTCACTTCAAGATGTCTACGATCTTCCATTTTTCCCTTCAAGTCTTTAAACCCCAACCTCAAGTGTGATATGCAATCCAACAATGGCTCATGAGGATGATGGTTTATTTCTTCCTTGAATGTTTTCATGTTGCACAACGTAGTGCAATATTGCTGCTCTAGGTTAGCAGTGTATGATGATTCTTGGTCAATTAAATATGAAATCCCACAAAAAATATTTGCTGAAATAGAAAGAGGAACTCCATTCATACCTTGATGGAACTTGGGATCTCCTTGTATGGCTGCAATAGTACTTCCCTCCAATGCAATGGCTGCCCCATTTGCAGATGTAGAAGAATGCTCTCCCAAGGCTGTGACAACGCTGGTACAAGTCTCCTCCCGTGATGGTGTGGGCTTTCTCTCCTATGATATTTTGCTGTCAAAGGCTTTAATCAACCTTTGAGTGAAATCAAAAAAATAAGTCACTCTTGTATGGCTTAAGTGACTGAACCACCAAGCATTGGCTTCACCCTCCAGGTGCACCGCTGCAACTTCTACTGCCTCCCTCTCTACCACTGGATGTAGTAGGAAGAATTCCTCAAGCTTCCTTGCCCAAGCTCTTGTTGTAGATGACCCATCAAATGTAGACAATAGGAGTCTATTTCCTTTGATCTCTCTCTTGGTGCGTGATCCCTTCTCTTCCTTCCACTGGATGAATTGTGGAAAAACTAGAGTCTCTGTGAAGGCTCTAGGTTGAGATTTGAACTCAACAAGGTAATTACTTAGAATCTAATGAACTAAGTATCCTTCATTCTCATTGTCTTCTTCTTGATGAGAATAGGAAGTGCACGATCCGTCCTCTTCTTTTTCTTCCATTTTCTTGACCTCCTTGGAGAGGTCCCTTATAGATCTGAAAACTGATGAGAGAAAGCTCATCTTCTTCATCATCTTGATCTTCTTATGTATTCTTGGGCCGAGACTCACAGGTTGAGCCAGGAAAGCTGCTCTGATACCACTGTAATATCCCAAAATGGGATCTGCTAGCAAGGAATGATTAGAAAACACATTTTCTAGGAATGGTTGCTACAGGATTTGAAACCAGGACCTGGAACCCTTAGATCAATGTATCTATGACTGAAATCAAAGAGTTGGCTCAAAATGAATTCCTCTAGGTGGGTTAATCAGGTCTCCCACACCTAGTTGTCTTCAGAAAGTGCCCAATGCTAGGACTGCAGCAAATGCAAGAACATATAATGGAGCAACAACCTTATTTTTATAGCCCAGAACACATGAAGATGTAGATAGCCAACATGTGATGTTATAGCAGTAAAAAAAGTACAAATCCTTGAGGAAATAATCTCTCAAGCAAGGCAATGCAAGCCTCTACAACACAAGTACAAGAATTTGGATAATACTGCTATGTATGTATAAACCCAGGCTATGATTGTGCAGTTTATAAGAGATAATGCTGCATAGATGATATAAATACAATAATATGACAATATGTGGCTCAAATTAATGGGGAAGAAAGCTCTAAACCCCTAAAAAATAATAATACAACAATCCTTAGGAGGATTGGTTGAAATATACAAAATGGCCAAAATGCCGGAGTTGCTGGGTAGCAGCATCAACTCAAGAACTGGAAATGAGTGGAGAAGGCTGAATATGCTACATTTGATGTAAAGACCTCCTCCAATGGATCTCTCAAGTGAAAGGTTGATCCTATCATTGAATATCTCACCCTCCAAACAATCTACAAAAGCTCCACTGCAAATGCTCACTAGAAATAACGCAATCACTGAAGGAAACTGCGTTGTAGGGGAAAAGGAATGATTTGGCCCAATGCCAAGATCTGCATTAAGCTCCAAGGGCTTCCAAACTGATATCTCAAAGGAAAGAGAGACTCCTCCTCTAAAAAACAAGTAGTGGAGGAGGTGTTGTGAACCCTCACGGCAACACCCTGCAACACAACATTATTCTGTTGCAGAAATAACGCTGTACTGGAGGAGGATGGTTGGCCTCAAGCCTAGATGTGAGGAAAATCAGTACAAATCCTTCAAGAGGCCTCTCAAGAAAGGAGAAGGATTCCTAAAAAGTAAATCCTTGTGCTACAAAGTTTGAATAGACAATGAAATCAATAATCCAAATCATGAATAACAATGGCTGCCTTGCCCTCCTTTTAAACAAGTGAAAGCATTCTCTCCATGGGTACCACTCATTAGGGTTTCTTCCACCAAATAAGCCTCTTCCCATTCATACTGTGCTATCTATCAAAGTGTTCTCCACCTCCTCTCCTAGCGCTGTTGACTTGGTCAAACTTGGCCTTGTCTCCATGCAATTGTCTTCTTTCACACATAGGGGTGTGAAATCCAGCTCTTATGATTATCACTTCTCACATTTGAGGGATTTTATTCATGTTTTAATAATCATGGGATTCCTTACCCAATTATTTAGCTGCTAGGTGATAAAAACAAAATTTTAATATTCCATTTAGCTGGGTGCTAAAATGGGAATATTACACAAACCCTGACGGATGCCCATGGGGGACGAAAAGAAAGATGAGGAGTATGAGATCCTATCAAAATATTGCTTGAGGAGGCCCTAAAAAATAAAAATGAACGTGATGATGGATAACTTTTCCCAGATCCCTCAACGACTGCCCACCGGCGGCGCATCTGCATCCAGCAGCCACTCTAGAGGCGCGACTCCCTTTAAGGTACAAGTAAACTTTGAAATTCCCATATCTAAGGGTAAAATAGATGCATATGCCATAGATAGATGGTTGAATATATTAGAAGGATATTTCTCAGTTCATGACTTTTTCGACCGAGAGAAGATTATTTTTGCACTCCTAAAAGCTACCCCCCATGTCAAGGACTGGTGGGAAACCTACTGTGAGAAAAAGGATGAGACAGAACCCTATTTGTTCTCAGTCGTACCCACTTGGAATTATTTCCAAGATGCCATCAAGGAACAATACCATCCCATGGGGAGCTTAGAGGACAAGTACATACAATGGACCACGCTGCGGCAACAAAGGGATCAAGATGTGCACGAGCTAACAAATCTCTTCCATACTCTGCGCACAAAGTTGGGTATCAAAGATTCAGAGAAACATTTGGTGCTAAAGTATCGCGGTTGTCTGCACAGATACATTCATGAGGAAATGGAGTTCCTCGACATCTCCTCGCTTGGTACGACATATCGATATGCTGCCAAGATTGAGAAGAAATTAAAATAGAAGAAGCGAGACTTTGGATCTGTGAATCAAAAGCAAGGGAAAGGTGCCCCCAAACCGCAGAATAAAGGACAAAGACAAGGCATGGCGGCCCAAGACAACCTGCCAAAGATACAAGAAAAGAAAAACACCGTGAAGCTAAAGAAGGACACAGGCAAGTAGTGTGAGTTCCACTCATAACACAAGTGAGTGTCGGGCCAAGAAGTTGCTGGTGGCCGAGATGAGGGATTTTGAATCAGATGCATGCTCCGACCCTGAATCAGAACCTGACAAGGTGAATGAAAAGGGGAAGCAAATTATTGATGCGGAGCCCAACGCCACTATTGCCACTATGAAGATCCAGAAGGAGGAACTAGAGGATCTAGAGGAGGTAGAGCGTCTCTTCCACTCCCAGATGTGGGTAAAGGGTTCCCCGCTACGGTTCATTGTTGACAATGGGAGCCAAAAGAACCTCATTTCAGCAAATGTCGTGAAGCGGTTGGGCTTGTCGACCATAGTGCACCCACAACCATACACCATCGGGTGGCTTCACCAAGGATGGGATCTTCGCGTCAGCCAGTAGTGCCGCCTTCCCTATAGCATCAAGCCCTTCACGGATGAGGTATTGTGTGACATTGCTCCTATTGATGTTTTTGATGTATTATTAGGCAAACCATACTTGTGGAAGTGACATGATGTGTATGAGTCCCCGCCTCACGCTGTTATTGTTACTTGGGAAATAAATTGTATAGGATACCAGAGGTACCACCGCCTCCCACTATCTCTTTGGTTACTGCAAAACAATGTAGTAAGCTCATTTCCCAAACCAGGAAATTTGTTTTCCTGATGATCTGCCACCAGGGCAAGAAGACTGTGGCCATGACCTCCAGACATGGCTCCTCTGCAAGACAACAACAAATTGACAAGGTTGTGGAGGAGTGCGGGGACATTTTCACCTCACCCACAGGGGTGCCTCTACACTATCAGGTCAAGCACCCCACTGACCTGACCCCATGTGTGCCGCTACCCAATGGACCGATCTATAGGCACTCTGTTTTGGAGAATGATGAAATCAAGAGATAGATTTAGTAGTTGCTGCAGAAAGGTCACATCCAGCCAAGTTCATTGCCCTGTGGGAGCCCGACCATGTTGTTACTGAAGAAGGATGGGACTTGGAGACTCTGTATTAATTATTGAGCGCTGAACAAGATCACTGTTCGAAATAGGTACCCGATCCCACAGATTGACGACCTTCTGGACCAACTCAAAGGGGAAAAATATTTCAGCAAGATCAACTTGAAGTCTGGGTATCACCAGGTACCAGTCGAACCCTTTGATGTGTGGAAGACTTCCTTCAAAGCCAAGGAGGGCCTTTTCGAATGGCTCGTCATGCCTTCAGATTGAAAAATTCTCCCACAACCTTCATGAGGTTGATGGATGACATATTGCGTCCATTCACCAACTCATTTGTCGTGGTATACTTGGATGAAATTATGATCTTTAGCCAGATTTGGGAAGAGCACCTCCACCACATCCGAGAAGTCCTCCAAACACTGCGGCAACAAAAGTTGTGTGCCAATTTGGAGAAGTGCACTTTTGGCATGACCCAGGTTAAATATCTAGGATACATTATTGATGAAAGGGGGGTGCATGTGGATCTAGCCAAGATCCAAGTCATTCGGGATTGGCTAGCCCTAACCACCCTAATAGAGCTTCGTAGCTTTCTGGGTCTTGCTAATTTCTACCGCAGGTTCATGTTGGGATTCTCTCATATCACTTGGCCCTTGAGTCAAGTCACCAAGGGAGGAGCAAAAGCAAAATTATATTGGTATAAATCTCAACAGAAGGCGTTCGTAGAATTGAAACATCGCCTCCATTCTGACCCAGTGCTCACATTACCAGACTTGCAACAACTATCTAAGATCGAGACATATGCCTATGAATATGCTATTGGGGCAGTTCTTACTCAATAGGGGCATCCAGTGGCATATCATAGTGAGACATTGTCCGAAATAGTTCGAAAGTATCCCATTTGTGACAAAGAAATGTATTCCATTGTGCAGGCTTGTCGACAATGGAAACATTACATTTTGGGGAAGAAGATAATCATCCACACAGACCACTGACCCCTGCAGTTCATACAGACACAAGGGAAGTTACAGAATGATTGCCATAAAAAGTGGGCCATATATCTGCAACAATTTCATTTGAACATGAAGTACAAGAAGGGTAGCACCAATAATGTTGCAGACTGCCTCAGCCGACCATCAATCATGACCATAAACACCGTTCTCAACTCTTGTGGGCATGAGACTTCTGATTGGCTGCTTCTCTACAAGAGCGATTCGGAATTCAGCTACACATACAAGGCACTCTTGGGGGGTATGCAAGTTCCAAATTTTCACCTCCAAGATGCACTATTATGTCACTTGGGATACCTTTGTGTTCCTTCAAGTGAGCATGCCAAGATGATATGGGAAGTGCACTACAGTAGAGTTGTTGGGTATTTTGGGGTCGAGAAAATAGTGGCAACACTGCAGAAGTATTTCTATTGGTTGAACCTTCGACAGGATGTCGGGAAGTACATCATATCCTGCATTGCTTGCGCCATTGCCTAACCGACCATCAAGAAGCAAGGGCTCTATACTCCGCTACCTACCCCTAGTTGACCTTGGGAATTCATATCCATGGATTACATGTCAGGCCTTCCTTCTACTAAGCATGGAAATGACTGTGTTTTCGTGGTCGTCGAAAGATTCTCAAAGATGGCCATTATGGCAGCTTGCAAGAAGAATATCACAGCAGAAGCCACTGCTAAACTCTTCTTTGGGATCCCACATTCTATCATATCAAATCGCGACAGCAGGTTCCTCAGCACATTTTGGTCCATCCTCTGGTCAATGTTGGACACACAACTCACCAAGTCCACAGCTTTCCATCCCCAAACTGATGGCCAGACAGAGGTTGTCAACAGGATGATTGTACACATTCTATGCCTGTACAATTCAAAGCATCCACGCACATGGGATGAGAGCCTTCCCTATGTAAAACATAGTTATAACCAGGCTCTCTACAGCTCAACCAGCCACAGCCCCTTTCAGGTGGCTTGGGATTCCATCCACTATGTCCCATTGATGTAGCCAAGCCATTTGCAGCTACTCAGGTTGATTCGGCTCATGTCCAGTCTGAAGTTGACAAAGCAAAAAACTTCATCGAGCGCATTAAGCAGATCCTCCAATAGGTTCATGACATATTGGACAGAGCCAATGCTAAGTACAAGCAACTACATGATCAACATTGGGTGCCACACAACTTCCAGGTGGGCGAAAAAGTGTGGCTACATTTGTAGAAGGAGCGCCTCACTGGACCCCACCGCAAGATTCACCCGCTCCGATATGGGACATACACCATCACCAAGGCTGTAGGGAATAATGCCTTTGAGCTCAGTATTCCACGATTCCTTGGTCTGCACCCAATATTCAATGTAGACCACCTTCGTCCCTACTTCCCACCTCTATTGGACACCTATGACATTGCATAAGAACTCACACCAAAAGAGTTAAACCCAGACTACATGGAACAAGCAACCATAGACTGTATCATGGACATGCAAATCAAGAACACTTGCCCACAGAAGATCCAATTTTATCGGGTTGTCAAAGCTGGCCAACTCCTGCACCAAGGCAAGTGGTTCACCAGGGACCAAGTTCAACAAAAGTTTCCTCATCTCATGGAGGAACTCAATGTAATGGGAACCATTGCTTCCTAAGGGGGGAGGAATGATCCAGGTGGATATTGGTGGCCACCCGCCTATTCCACTTGGGGCCCCACCATAGTCTCTTTCAATTTTTTTCACAACTTACTATTTTTAGCAGTTTTTTGGGTCTTGAACTTTTGGAGCCATTTTGAAGCCCCAAACGGAGATAGTATGCCAAAGTTATGTCCTCGGGAAGTTGAAACACCAATTTACCCAAAAGGGGCCCATATTTTTGGCGCTTCATCTCCTAGGGTTAGGTTTTTGGACATTTAGAGTGCTCCATTGTTTCTCCATAATAAATAGGCCCTCGAGCCTCATTGTAACACAGTTCAAAGGTTTGTAGCTGCCACATCTCTTCTCAGAGATTTGCTACCAGCACCCTAGCTATTTTATTTCCATCATGTTTGTAAGCATATTTCTGTGATTTGATATTAATGAAATGAAGCCTTATTTCCATTGTATTTCTATGTTTATGGTTATTTTTGTATTCTGTTGCGTTCCTGCATAAATCCGGATCACATCAGGTGCATTTGATGGAGGCTCATTGATCTTCCCTTGCATATAATCCATAACATCTTGGTCTTATAATGTCAAATCCAAAGACATTTTCCAAGCATGATAGTCAGAGTTTTCAGTCAGCTTACCATCAGATTTGAAACCCTTGTATGATGAGGAGGCCATTGATCCTGGTCCTTGATTATTCAAATTCTTCAGTGATTGCTTTTCACACTTTCTTGGGCTTTGTCTTCACCTTAGCTCTGATACCATGTTAATTTTAGATAGCCATGGTATGTTCTATGCTTAATGCAGTTTACTTCAATATTTCTTATTAGCCCAATTTAGATTTGCAATCACATAACCATTGAAAGTAAATGTTGTTAGAACATAAAATTAAATCGACAGAAGACAAGACAATACAAGGTACAAAAAATTGTAATTCTTCTTATTCAACAAGGATAGAGAAAAATGTTTGTTACAGCAGTCAATAGGATGCCGTAGCCAACAAAGACTTTTCTGGTCAAACTAGCCCTTTCAACCTCCAAATAGGTTTAGTCAAACTCAGTCAAAGTCAGCCTTCCTTCAAGGTAAAACTCACCCCAAAAACCAATCCATAAAACATTCAATGCACCAGTTAAATCTGCAGTCAAACCAGTCAACGCTGTGGTCAAAGGTCAACAGTTGACCTCAATTTTTGTGCCCTCCAATGCGACCTTCCAAAATCGGAATTTCTTAGCAGAAAACACAATGAAACAATGAGGGTTGACCCAATTTCAACGAGGGTCAACGTTGCCAAAAAAACCCTAAAACAGTTCGAAAATTGCAGCTTCTTGATTTCACACGTGTGGAAGAGAGAGAAGCCTCTTTAGGCTATACAAACCAATTAGATGAGAGAGATATGTGTGATATTAGTTGATGATTAAATGAGCATCATGTCTCTCCAATTTATATCCATGACTCAGGGTGAGTGACACATCTTTTGGGGCTTGTGAGCCTACATTACAAATCTGGAAGACCTTAAAAATTTACACATTTGTGGAAAATAAATTCAAAATATAAGTTCTGCTCATCCAAACAAGATGATATTTAGATCAATCTCGCACCTCTCCGACAGAGGAATCCAAAAAAAAAATCATCTCCATCATATGAGCAATGCAACATGGAGTTTGGACTTAGTTGCCAAAAATTAATAATTTTCAACACAACCTCTATATAAAGCCAACTCGTCTCTCCTCTTTACCACCAATTTAGATAAAGGAAATTATTCTGTTTATACAAGTGAAGGAGTCTTTTGTGTAGTTGAAATCCATCTTCTAGATATACTGGATTTGTGAGAAGACATATGTTTTTAGCAGATTAAACTGAGGTAGCCCAAAAATTGAGTGATGAGGTAGGCAAACTGAGCTCTATCTTAGGAGGTCGAGCTTTGAGGCAGGCACGCTGAGCTCTGAGGCACGCAGGCCAATCTCTGTGGCAGATAGAAAATGAATTCTGAGGCAAGCAAAAGGCCGAGTTCTAAGCAAACCAAATCGAGTTTGTTGGGAAGCTTTACGATTTGTCTAAAGGGAAATTTGACCAGGTGTGACCAAGGTTATGACCTTATGTTTGACTTATGTATCTCTGCTGACTTAAATAATTTCTCTAAGGAAAAGGTTGTTGGGTTTTTCCCCCATGTGGGTTTTCCCAAGGTAAATATCTTGTGTTTTTGTTTAACTGTCTCTACATTATCATACTGGCATTTTTGTTTCTATTGTTGATGTCTTCCGTGTAATTACTTTACGATAAATGTGAATGTAAAAAATATTAAATTAAGAAATCATATGAAGTAGGTATCAGTTTAGAAGACTATTGAAAAATCAATATGGTATTAGAAATTTAGAGCTAGGGTATGAGAGCAACCTTGAAGTAGTTAACCTGTTTACCATAGTCTAAGGTCTGAAAGTGAAGAGGCCAAGATTTTTTTGTGCCCTAATCTTAAGTCTAGATCAAAGGATATTTGTGATGATTAAGTAGATTGCAGTGCAAATTCAAGAAACTTGTGAATCTCATATTTTCCTCAGAAAGTCTGATCAAGGTCCATTCTTAAGCCAGTAAGAAGAGCAAAGCACATTTAAAGGTAGATCAAAATCTTAGTGTTAGGCTGAAATCAACCTCAATATATAAGGCTCATACAAAGAGCCTCAAGACCGACTATACCTTAGGATAACATCCTCAGTGTCCAAGAATTCTTAGACACGAAAAGGGTCTGTAACACACCCCCTTGGGGTCCTGAACCAAAGGGTGTGGTTATTAAGTAGACCCGAATCCCAAGGTGCAGTTAAGAGAATGGGGTCTATAAATTTCTCTCTCTCTCTTTTTTTTCTCATAATCTAGAGGTTTAATTGCTAGATCCTAAATTAGATTGTTTAGATCCAAGAGTTTCTTACTTGCTTATCTTTAATTTCTTGGACCTTATATACAACATAGGTTCAATGGTTTACTCATTCAAGTTAGCATCTCAATGGTTTGCATGCTTATTGTCTAGAGTTCGTATCTAAAGCTAAAATAATTTCAAACTCAAGATGCCTCAATTCATACCTAAGGTTAGTTGCTAAAGCTTGATCTTGTTCTAGACTTTATACACAAGGAACTACTGCCATAGTGCTTTTCCTCTATAATTTTCATTTCCATAACATACAAAGTTTTTGGGACAATGTTGAGGTTGGTCCATGGTTGAAGTACTATGATACGGTAACACAATTTATCATATGCTTGAATGCTTGACCCATATTGCCTAATGTTAGTATGCGAAGGACACTACTCACTATTTTACAGTGATCATGATTGAATATCTAGACAACTTCGTAAGACTAGTTCTACAGTTCTACCACATCATAAATTGTTGTTGAGACCCAATTCTAGGATTTGGAGTCCTCTTTAAGTGAGAGAAAGGAAACCAAAAAGCTTTTATGGGCAATAGATGTGGAAACAACTTGCACACCCTTTCTTGAGGTCTGTTGTTTCAAAAAGTCTACATACACCCTCTGCACACCATACTTAGAGTCTTAGACCATAAGTAGGTCCACTGAATCTGCTCAAACTATCAAAACGAAGTTCAAATAGGGAGCCCACATGAGGCATAATAGACATGAGAGGTTCAAAGTATGCATACAACAATAGTTGGCTTCCCAACAAAGAGGAGTTCCTTATGATGCCAGACAATTTTCCCTAAAGTGTTTAAACTTTAAAGACCCCAACCCCACATAGTCACAAGTGGCATTCCCACCCAAAGAGGAGTTAAGTATGCCAATATATGTCAAAATAACCTGGGGTCGAAAATACATCCCAGTTGTATGAACCCAATGCGATGGAGCATCCATCCCTATCACCCAATGGTTTGTCTTGTGAACATTCACAACAAAACCTGAAGCCACACAATGTCCTCAACCAACTAGAGTTCCATCAACCAATCTGTACTCCACATTCATAGAGAGACAAGAGTGACAGACAAAGTAATAATTAACTGTATTAGAACTATTCGGTAGTGAAAGACCTCAAACCTACGTTGCAACATGAGCTACCTCCAACAAGGAACCCTCAGGATCCATCATTAACATGTACAAATAAGGAGCCAGGGGCCACCCTTATCTAATGGACCAATGCAATAGGATCTGTAGGGTAAGATACTCTTGATTAAGGAAAAAGTAGAAGCATCAATGAAGAGAGTATGCATCCTAACCATACAACGTAGGCCAAAGCACTAGTATGACAACTGTTAAGGTATTCGAATAGTTAGGAAGTTGATTTGGTGGTACACAAACATAATTTTCACAACCAAATAAACTTATAAATTTTCTAGTCACGTGTGTCACAATTTGTTCTTTCTTTAGGCATACAAATCCATTGAGAGATAGTGCTTTGAGGCTGTAATATTTCTTGAGCAACACTACTTTTAATCTTGGAGCTATTCCAAAGGTTTTTTTTTTTTTTTTTCCCGGCTTATTGTCAAGGAAGGCAATCTCCAATTGTGGGTATGTGTATTCTTCTATATCTAATTGGTATAATCATTTGAACTATATGAACTGATAGCATCTTCAATATCTCAAATTATTGAGTCCTTTATGTTATTCGTGAGCATCAGCTGACTTATAATTATGTTATATAGTTTGATACTTGAATAGATGGTGAATAGTAATATTATGATAGTTAATCTCAATAGTTAAGAACTTAATATATTAATTCATTACCCCTGTCATAGACATAACAACGTAGAATTTGACATATATTCAAAGGGTTTTTGTCAATCAAAGTGGAAAATATAAGAGTTCCTCCTTTAACTTGGAAACACATAATGACAAACCTTGCATTTGGTAACAATGGGTATGAAGATTTCAGAAAAAATATTGTGACTACCTAAGTTTTATTAGATATGACACAACTGGAACTGTCACTTCTTTTGGAACTGATATTCTCTGCCATGCCCTATATCGCATTGCTGTATGGTTAAATCTCTTTACCCATGCACCTCTATTATGCACTAAACTATTTGTGACTTATATGTGTCTCTATTGCAACCTTACTTGTCTTTCCTCTATGGCCTGAATCAAATGTTACCCACAATTTTGATGAGTACACAAAAGGGGTCTTAAAGACCTCGTTTGATAGATATTGAAGGTCAATAAAGGACAAGCTACTTTGTAGAAGGGCATCCTAAATTTTGGTAAGAGAGTTTCATTGGAAGAATATGCACTACTGCTGTGTGATGCTTACAAAGCCCTATCAAGTGTAGGTAAACTATTCCTTATGGGCCACCACTGCTGGCACTTATTTCAAGAAGGAAAATAAAAGGAAACCTGATATAAAAATTGAGATTGAAAGGAAAGTTTCTATAAGACTGAATGATTTAAAGTCTGCATCCCTATTTGCCTTTAATAATAGAAATAGGTCTGGGTCGGCATCTTGAACAAACTTCTACGGAGGCTAATTTGAAAACACAACTGTTGGATACAATGCTATTACCAAACATGTGGAAGCTAGTCACAGAAGAAGACTACTCCCCAGAGCTCAGTCTATACTCAGAGAAAATAAAATAGAGATTTTAAAAAGATAGGAGGACATGCACAAAGAAATGAAAAGGAAAATATGATCCATCTGCGATTGAGCCTTGGCCTACTGACATATGTGGTTGTGTTGAAGATCATGAGAGCTTATGTCTAGCTATTCTGCCCATTTGTTTTACTTGAATGTAGTGCTAAGACACACCATGGACTGAACCTTTCACTCATCCCATAAATTTTAATAAAGGGCCATTTATGCGAAGTTTATAGGACTGAGACAATGTTGATTAGCTTCCTATGATCAATCACTAATTGATTAGTATTACAACCATTCAGGAGTTGAACCTCCACTTTTCTAGTGTAGAATATCTATAGAAAGGAAGGAAATCTGAAGTGAAAGGTTGTTGTCATAAAAAAATAATATGCTCAGACCTGATATACATTTGTATGCACAATAGCCCTGTCATTTTTAGACTTGTACGAGAAGGCTATATATATGGTATGCCATTTTGGTTCAGGAACAAAAGGATCCTGAAAAATGCATCTTGAGGCAAGATCTGAACTCTTAAAATAATGTGCTTAGACCTGATATACATTTGTATGTACAACAACCCCGTCATTTTTAGACCTGTATGAGAAGGCTATATATATGGTATGCCATTTTGGTTCAGGAATAAAAGGAACTTGAAAAATTCATCTTGACACAAGATCTGAACTATAATGTAAAAATTTGATAATATTATCTTCCAGATGATCCATAGTAGTCTGTTTTCGTTGTTAACATTTCAAACCCTTAGCCACCCATTTAGAGCCCTGTTCCTACTAATATTTTGGATTACAATTTTATGTATCTTGGTATTGATAACCAGACACACTATGTATACAGAGTCCATTACATGACATAAAATATACCTAGCACATTATAAAAATTACATGCATTCCATACACACACAAGTCATTGCATAACCACATTTCAAATTATGTAGGTAGCCATGATACACCATAGGTCCAACATACTAATAGCAACAATAATTCCATTGGGTAAGCAAGATATTCACTGTACAACTACCATGAGAGGTAAGAAATTCCATGTACACTATTATGAGAGATACTTACCTCAAAGAAAATGGCGACTGCCTCACCTCTCAACCATAGATGAGCTGCAATCAGACCTCTTTTGTAGTTGTCATCCCTGAGCCAGATTCCAGGGCGTGAGGAGGCTGCTAAAAGGACCAAAATATATTCTGCCAGTAGGACCAAGGGCTCCAGAGATCCTGCGTAACCAATGGAACCACCCCTTCACACTTAACTCTACGCACATTGTCTGCACTGCCTTAGGCAGAGCAGAGATCTTAGCAATTATTGAATCTGCTATCTGTCTGCCTAAGCCTTCATCCTCGACCCCTGTCCAGTACTTCCCAAAGAGATAACCATACAAATATAAACACACCTAGTCCCAGATATGAAAAGAATCAACAAGGATATTAATGATAACCAACAACCCATACACACAACATAATGAGGAAACTTGTGGTCCTTTTCAACATATATATAATCCTTTAGAAGACTAGTGCAACCTCTTGATGAAGCACAAATGTGCAAAACATAGTCAAGAATGAGGTAATTTTTTGTATATACTTAGACTCACACCACGAATGAAGGAACACAACCTGAGCTTCCAATTTAATGCTAAAAAAAATACCCCTTAAGCATTTCGACCCTGTGGCCATGAACAGAACTCGAGCCATTGATACATAAGAAACATACACCAACAAATTAATGGCTTCGACCCACAAATGTGGAGGATGACTCAACCTCCTTGCCCACTAGGAAACTTGTGCTACAAGGGTAAGTATATCTCCTCTTGGACATACACTAAAAAATCAAATCAACCCCCACTTCAAGCTGTCCAAATTCTGGTGTTGGGTGGTTAATTTCCAGTCTGGCTTGATTCTCTTTTGACCAATCCACACTACTCCATTTGTCCTTTGTCCCCTGAATTTTCTGTTGGTTAGCCTTGTCATCGTTATCTTGTTTTTATGTCTGCCTGCCCAATCTTGTAGGCTAATAACCATAATTCCACATGCCCCTTTGCCATCTGTCAGTATTCATGGCTGTAATAAGAGCCCAAAATATGCACCAAGCAAAATCTTCCTTAGCCCTAGAATCAATGTCCCTTTGACTCAGCCCATGTGCGTATACATCTATTTTTTTCTTTCAAATATTTACAATATCTACAAAGGTGGAAAGTGACTAAGGCTATCACAGGGTCACACTTCTGTTGTGTGAGCCCTTGAAGAAGAACAAATTATTGGTACAATGGTTGTTAGACTAATCTGAAGCCAAGCCATTGAATTTCTTAGGAAACAAGCTGATATCACTTTCAAAAATGTTCTGAATATCTCTTAAAGTATTTTGGACAAGAAGTCACTCTATCTTAGATTTGATAGGCCAATAGATAACCTTAGTATGCGAATTATGTTGTAGAATTGCAATAATTAAGGAACCTTAGATACAAAGGTTGAAGATTCTCAAGAGATAGTCTGAAAATGCTTCAGCTAGCAAAGGTACCTTTTCAAGGAATTTACTAGAGTCCATTTGTATGATGTATTGTTAGTCAGTAGTTTTAAATATTCTTGGGCAAAAGTTACAAGGATCAATGAAAGGAAGCTTACAAACTCTTAAAGTATAGTTCTAAATGCTTCAGTAGGCCTATCAAGGTGAACATATGATCTTTGAAGCTCCATATGAGGAAAGGAAATAAGTTTGCAGGGAAAGATTATTTGAAGCTACATTGAAGATCGAATTCTGATGGCAATGAAAGACCCGAAACTATAATATTATGACCTATGAAGCCAATTAACCATGTGGCCATGTAATGCAAAGAAAAATGCTATTTTTATTACATATTGGTTCCAATAAAAGCACATTGTTTCTTTTGACGAGTATGAGGCTGCCAAATTCTAAAGTTTAATGATTGAAATGTAAGGTACGTTCCATCAATCTCGTTTGGAATTAATGGTTTACCTTGGAAACATTCTTATATACCTCAACTAAAGGAAACAATCATTTAAATGTTTGGTTGAAAAGTCTTGTATCTGTTAGTCTTCATGGCTCTAATAAGAGCCCAAAATATGCCCCAAGCAAAATCTTCCTCAACCCTGGAATCAATGTCCCTTTGACTCAGCCCATGTGCATATACATCTATTTTTTTCTTTCAAAAATTTAAAATATCTACAAAGGTGAAAAGTGACCGAGGCTATCACAGGGTCACACTTCTGTTGTGCGAGTATTGAAGAAGAAGAAATTATTGGTGCAACGATTGTTAGACTAATCTGAAGCCAAGCCATTGAATTTTTTAGGAAATAAGCTGATATCACTTTCAAAAATGTTCTGAATATCTCTTAAAGTGTCTTGGACAAGAAGTCACTCTATCTTAGATTTGATAAGCTAGTAGCTAACCTTAGTATGTGAATTATGGAGCAGCATTGAAATAATTAAGGAGCCTTAGATACAAAGGTTGAAGATTCTCAAGAGATAGTCTGAAAATGCTTCAGCTAGCAAAGGTACCTTTTCAAGGAATTTAATAGAGTCCATTTGTATTATTTATTGTTAGTTAGTAATTTTAAATATTCTTGGGCAGAAGTTACAAGGATCAATGACAGGAAGCTTACAAAATCTTAACGTATAGTTCTAAATTCTTCAGTAGTCCTATCAAGGTGAACATATGATATTTGAAGCTCCATATGAGGAAATGAAATAAGTTTACATGGAAATATTCTTCGAAGCTACATTGAAGATCAAATTTTGATGGTAGTGAAAGACCTGGAACTATAATATTATGACCTGTGTTGAGAATTTGAAGGGCTGTAGGTTAATACAAATTCTATTTTTGATAATTACTTGTGACCTTACTTATGATACTTATGTCTTATTCTTCTTTTAGTTTAGTTAATATTTCATCAAGTCAATTATCAAAATGCACAAGACACAAAATTTAGGCTCCTAGAGCCAGGGAAAAGACCTCTCCCTCTTGGAGAGGAAAACCCGCAAAGAATTATTCTTATATATATTCGAATGACAAGTACCATGACCCAGACTTAGACCCTTAACCTAGATGTGCTTCCAAGAACTTGATATTTACTTTGCAAATGCTTGTAGATGAATTGCTTGAACAGTAGGAAGGTAAATCATATATTTACCTTCCTCATTATTGATACCTCTTCTCCTTATGTTGATTGTCTTATCTCCAATAAACTATTTCTTCAGATCAACAACCACGAACTAACACTTTCCTGTACTTGTCCATAAATTAGCTTCAGTCATCCGTAAACAATTTACATTCCTGTTGTTTAGTCCGCATGACAAGTCATGTCAGCTATCAGAAAGTGATTCATCAGAATTCCTTTATCTGGTCCATTTTTACGCCATGCTGCTTTCCTTTGAATCATCTCTAAGGATCATACATCCTTTCTCATGATTAGCAACCCTGCACAAATTTCATCCAGATAAACATATTCATATGAACTTTTAGAACAAAATTTACCTTAGTGACTATCTTTCACCATGACATCTTCTTGTAGGCATCGACATCCTTAATACAGATCAACACTTCTCCTAATGATATGCTTTTTCCAAGGGTCTTCTTCTTTACTAGACTTCTGTTAGAGTCTACATATCTTCCCAGAAGATCTCCTAGTCACATCTTCTTGGCTTCCGAATGATTAACTGCCTCTTGACATGGTTGCAATTAATGATCTCTTCCTTTCCGCACATTCTCCATTCCCAGGAACTTACAACCTTTTTATTTTCTCATTCATATACAACTATCTCATATTCCATGAGGGCATATTATGTTGATTTCATTTGTCTGTGCACTAAGAGATACTCCTCCATAGATCATACTTCTAAATGCAGAAATTGATTACTTGCAACCATATAACATGACTTCAAAACATCCAATGTTAGCATATAAATATATACATACCTCATACCATTTTCCCTCGAGTCATCCTGTAGCAATTTCTCAAGAATGAAGAGCTTCATTCTCTTGGCTTGCTCCATCAATATGTCATCACATCCTAGAAATCTGTTTCCATGATGACCCTTGCTCTTGATGACTGTTTTCCATTAGTAATGTTATCAGAGAGGTTTTCCTGGAGTTGATTCACCAGGAGATCGTACCATGCTTTCATCAGGATGCTACACTGCTTCCAATCATATAACCAATGTAAATCTTTTAAAGAGAAGATGATTTCAATCGTAGTGGAGATCCCTTGCTCCTTCTTCTTATCAGGCTCTTTCCTCATTTCAGAGACATGGGCTTCTTCCCTATTTCTCTTGTCCTTTTTCAGATTAAGGAAAATTTCTATTTTAATGCCCAAGTTCATCATATCCAAGGCATCGAGCTTCTTCAACATTTCTTCTTTTACTTTGAGGACCAAAACTTACCGAATCTTCCTTTCTTTCTGGACATGGAGGCAAAGGCTTGATTCCTTCACTTGATCATGTAACAAATTTTGGATTTTAATCTTGTTTCCTCTATTTTTCATAGGTACCATCAATCATGGAATGGAGTGGCTTCTTTCTTCCCATATAGACTAGAAGTGAAGTATCCACATTCCTCAAGTAGAGCATTCATCTCCACTGTAATAATTTCAGTGTCAGACATCACTTCTCCTAGTTCCTGTAGTTGATCTCTTATTCCAAAAATCCTCATAAAGTATGGAGTGATTCCTTCTTCCCTTGATAATTACATTTTGTATAGTTCTTGTCTCAGAGAGATTTCTTCTTCTGCAGTACTCACAGAGAATAGCTCCACCAATTTCTCATATATTTTTTTGGCAGTCTTTAGTTTTGATACATAGGGAATGAGAGTCTTTGATGGATTCTACAAGATTCCTTTGGGCTATAATTTCTCCATTCATGTACTTGGCATGGGCTGGAGCATCTTCTTTTGGGGTTTGAACAGTAGATCCTTCGATATAGTCCATTACTTTTTCCATAATTAAATTCAAGTCTGTTCTTTTCTTCCATGCGCTAAATTTTGATGACCCAACCAGCTTGTTGCTTTCTTTACAATAAGGAATCTTGACAGATATGGTCATGAATACTTACTTGAGTGGATTTTCTTGTAGCTTCCTTGATGGTGATTGATAATGAAGCCAAGGGTTTCCTTTCTTAAATGTTGATTGTACTTGAACCCTTGATTATAAAGACTATCTACAGAAGTTGGGATTCTCTTCAAACAATGTCTTGAGTGCAAATCTTTGATGGCAAAGATTATTTTCTTGAATGAGTTGATCTTTTGAATGAGGTAGGAGATCTCACTTGAAGTAGTTAGATATTTTTCCTTGCAAAATTATTTGTCTTTCCAACCCAAACTTTGATCTTTGCTTCTTTGAGTGTCTTGTCGACAGGTAGCCCTTATGTTTAGCACCTTAGCTCTGAAACCATGTTGAGAATTTGAAGGGCTATAGGTTAATACAAATTCTCTTCTTGATAATTACTTGTGACCTTACTTGTGACACTTATGTCTTCTTCTTCTTTTATTTTAGTTAATCTTTCATCAAGTCAATTATAAAAATGCACAAGACACAAAAGTTAGGCTCATAGAGCCAGGGAAAAAACCTCTCCCTCTTGGAGAGGAAAACCGACAAAGAATTATTCTTATAGATCTTCAAATGACAAGTACCATGACCCAGACTTAGACCCTTAACCTAGATGTGATTCCAAGACCTTGATCTTTACTTTGCAGATGCTTGTAGATGAATTTCTTGAACAGTAGGAAGGTAAATCATAGATTTACCTTCCTCACTATTGCTGCCTCTTCTCCCTATGTTGAATTTCTTATCTCCAATAAACTCTTTCTTCAGATCAGCAACCCTAAACTAAAAATTTCCTGTACTTGTCCACAAATTAGCTTCAGTCATCCATAAAAAAATTACTTTCCTGTTGTTTAGTCCGCATGACATGCTGTCTTCTTTTTTCACTTAAGAATGCATTCCACTTCAGTCCTGCACTGCACTTTGCATTAACGTCCAGAATTGCACTTGGCATAAAATCTTCAGACCTATACTTCGCATAAACTCACAAAACTTGTCCTAGCATATATATGCACTTAGGTTCTTCCTTAATGTTCACACCGTAATCTTGATATCGATACGCAATCAACTTTCCGCAATAATTTCTGAAAAGTGTATGTTGTAGGTGCATATACATATGTCTGTATTATATGTATATTGATCTGCATACCCTTCCAAACATATCCGCAAACTTGTTTTTAGACTTATCCACATTCGTTTAAGATATATCCACACTTATGTTTACTTGAACAGATCCACAATCCTTTTTCCTGAGATTTTATCCGTAAATTTCAGAGGTATGTGTTCTTATATGTCTTATGTTCTGTGTAACCTAGTGGGTATTTATAGTTGTCACCGCCTGTGGTTGAGCCGACTAGCATCTGAAGAGGTGTGACTGATCTTTAGGCTGACTTGTCCAATTGATATGAAGCTGACTTCTCTAAGGAGTATTCCAGCAAGTTTACAACTGTTTTTACCTGTAATTTTGGAGTTGTCTTCAACGTTGCATAGAGGGCTATAGTGAGCTTATTCCACAAGGTCCTGGAGCATGTAGCTAGACTTAACTCAAACCTATTGGACATCAAGAATAAGTCCATATACTTAAAAAATTATGCTCATGAAACCCATGAAGAAAATACAACAATAATATATATCTATTTTGACTTCTTCTATTTCATAATTACATAATTACATGAAGACCGACCTAGTTACACCTTTTAATACTGTAAAGCCAATTAACCATGTTGCCGTGTAATGTGAAGAAAAATGCTATTTTTATTACATATTGGTTCTAAAAAAATCTCATTGTTTCTTTTGACGAGTATGAGGCCGCCAAAGTCTAAAGTTTGATGATTGAAACATAAGTTATGTTCCATCAATCTCATTTGGAATCAAAGGTTTACCTTGGAAACATTCTTATAGACCTCAAATAAAGGAAACAATCATTTAAATGTTTGGTTGAAAAGTCTTGTATCTGAGTTGTGATCATAAGAAAAGTATCAAAGGTTTGATTTGTGATCCTTGAAGAATCCTTCAAGGGTATGCTTTAAGAGGCTGAGAACCTCTGTTTCAAAAGAAAGTTCAAGACTTAAGTTCTGAAGACCTCAATACTTTTGTCAAAAATCCAAAATACCTCTCATAGATACTTACTTGAGTAGACTGACTTCCTCCTTCTAGCAGCTTCCTTGATGATGATGAATGTAGGAACTCCCTCTTTGATTGAATTCTTCAATGTATATGTCTTCAAAGGTGTTGGATAATGTTGGATGGTGCTTGATGATGTGTCTTCCAATAATGACTTCAATGTCATAAATATTTGATGGTAAATATTATCTCCTTGATGAGTGGATCCTTTGAATGAGATTGAAGGTCTTCTTGAAATGGCTTGAGAATATTCCTTGCAAATTGATTTGATTTTTCAACGCAAACTTTGACCTTGACTTTGATTCTTGCTTCCTTGAGTGTCTCCTTGTCAAGTAGCCCTTGTCTTTAGCACCTTACCTTTGATACCATGTTGAGAATGAGGTAGGGCTAGGTTTAATTCAAATTCTCTTCTTGATAATTAATTGTGAGCTTACTTATTTTACTTATGTTTTCTCTTCTTATCTTATTATGTCTTTCATCAAGTCAATTTCCAAAACACAAGAGACACAAATTTAGGCTCTTCGAGCCAGTGCCAAAACCTCTCCCTCTTGGAGAGGAAAACCCACAAGAAATTCTTCTTATAGACTTTAAGAAGAAAAGTACCATGACCATGACATGACCCTTGACCCTTGTATGCCTCCAAGACGTTGTCACTGCTTCCTCCTTGACTCCTCCTTCTCTGCACCGTCCTGCACCCTCTTGCACTAGAACTAGAGAGCTCAGTCTCTACTTGTATTCTTTCTTCTTCGGCTGTATGTGATCCTTATTTGTGATATCAACACCTTATCATAAACTATCACTAGTACATTTGGTGGAAATTCCAACACTTTTGTCGTAATGTCGGAAATTTCCCCAATTTCTATCATTTTTTCAAATCCCGCCACAAACCGTCACTATACCGACGTTTAGGGATATCATCGCTTTTGCGATGGTTATGTTTGTCGTCATAATTGTGACGTTTTAAACATTTCTTTGGTGTTACGACGTTTATGGGATGAAACGTCGGAATTGCGACGTTGTCTACACATTCATTGGTCTTGCGACACTTGGGAGAAATCGTCGGAAAAGAGAAGTTTCTCATATAGACGTCGGTATTGCAACATTGTGAAGCCAAACGTCGCAAGACCGACGTCTATATGAGAAACATCACTTTTTTGACAGTTTCTCCCAAGCGTCGCAAGACCGACGTTTAAACAACTCAACATTTTAATATGAAAAGCATTGTATTATTTAACATTTTATTAATATAAATATGATTTATTTGGATATAATAAATATTGCCTCATTGGATAACATTTGTTTGGTTGGACAACAAAATTGGACATGAAAAACAATTACATGCGTGGAATGTAAAGTATTACTTTATTAACAATTGTTCAAGATTTGAATATGAAAAAATTATATTATTTAACATTTTGTTTATATCAATATGATTTATTTGGATATAATGAGTATTACATTATTGGATAATGTTTTTTTTTGTTGGAAAACATGCTTATACATCAAAAAATTTACATTACACTTATACATGAAAACTTGCACATTTTGGTATATTATTCCAAAGGCTAGGACATGCTTGGGATCTTTTAAATCCTTGATTACAACTTGGTGAGATGAAAACTCTACTATTCTACCTTTACTTGAATGAGTGATTTGATATTTTAATTGAAGTTTGCAACAAAGACTCGGAACACATAATACATTATTCAAATGTATGTTAGATTCCTTAGTTGTTATAGACCCTACATCACCAACAACAGAAAAAAAAAAAATTGGTGTTACAATCATTACAAGCAATAAAATTGCATTTATGCTTAACCATATAATAATATGCTCTAGAATAAATAAGCCACTCATTGGAATAAGAAGTAGAGGATGCATTGAAATAGAAACCAAACTAAAAGTGTATTTCCAAAAGAGCTAAGCCTGGGTGAAATATTTTGTGGAAACAAAAAACATGATAAGCATATCTCAGCGTAGGTTTGACCTTTTGACATTTGGTGTGTAAGATGAGTGTGAGAACCAACTATACAAGTCAAACATAAGTTATTACTAAAATACTCCATGGTTAGGGACTAATAAACAACCAAATTTACCATCCTTTAAAAAGTATTACATCTATATGAATACATTTTCCAAGGGACCTCACAAGTATATGAGAAAAAATATACTAGCATACCCTCAAAATAGAAAGTGAATGCAAAAGTGAATTAGGGTTGTTATGTTGTTCAAAGATCAATGGATATTTATAAAAAGAAAATGAATAATTCAAAAGGTATTCATGCAAGGGTAAGTATGAGTGGACATATGATGGAAGGATGTGATGTCAAAGGTCATGAAATATCTATTCCTCACTAAATCTACTTCAATTGTTGTTCCTATTATCCCCAGTGCTATGGGAATATAAGGAATGAAGGATTTTTGTTATGTATCAGGTAATTTTTGTTATAATTAAATTAAAGGACATAAATCATTGTTTTATATGAGTTCCATAGTCCAAAGTGTACAATAGGGTCATTGTGATAGCCTGGATGAATTTCATCTTATTGTAAATATTATCTCTATTTTTTAAAATTAAAATCACCGATAAATTAGGAAACATATTCCATATTTTGGGGAATGAGATTTGATTAAGAGGGCCTGGTTGATATTAATGTCAGATTGTGCACTTTAATGAATTGGATGCATAATAAATTCGACTAGAAAAGGAATGGTTGGGAACCATACTAATATATGTATAGAGAGAATCAAAACTAAATGAACTCTAGTTGTGTTGACAACCTAATAGGGGTGACGAAGAGGGTATTCCCACATAACCAAAGGAAGTGGCTAAAACGTTTAATGGGAGAAAATTCATGACTCTACACATATTGAAGAGGCAAGCATTGGAATTAGAAGGCACGAGAAGAGAATTATTTAAGGGGTATTTCTTTTTCAAGGCAGTTCTAGGGGGGAGGAATATTTTATTTTGAAAGAGATACTTCACTTTGTAGGAGCACAACTAATGAAAATGAATTTAGAGAGTAGTGGCTTGGATTGAGGCTTATGAACCCATTGTTAGTGTCTTGATCAAGGGTTGATGAACCCATTGGGAAGCTTTCAAATTGATATTATAACGAATGAAATATGAAAAGGATATTAAGAATAATCTTATTTTTGTAGATATTTCGTATGTTTATAAAATTGATCCAAATATATTATTATTGACGTTGTTTTGTAACATTGATAAATTGACCGATTTATTAACCATATATTTATATGAAAGATACTTATTTCAGATATTAACATGATGAGAATCAACTTGAAATATCAACTTGCATATTTTTCTATGAAAGACACAAAAATTTCAAGTCACGCCTTGTGATTAGGTTGCCCGACCGGGCGCGTTCAGGTCGGGCCATTTCGTTCGAGGGTGCCCGTATTAGTTTTGCTAAGTTGTGAGGGTGCCTTGTGCACGTTCGGGTGGCCTGTTTTCCATTTGTTCCCATGTGGCATCGTTCGGTCAGGCGCGCCGTGTCACGTAGTGTGAGGTCGCCTGACCAGGCGCGTTCGGGTCGGGCCGTTTCGTTCGAGGGCTCCCGTATCAATTTTACTAAGTTGTGACCACCCAGGTGCCTTGTGCACATTCGAGCGGCCCGTTTTCCATTTTCTCCCTTGTGGCATCATTCGGTTGGGCGCGCCATGTCGCACTGTGTGAGGTCGCCCGACTGGGTGCGTTTGAGTAGAACCGTTTCGTTCGAGGGTGCTCGTATCAGTTTTGCTAAGTTGTGATCGCCCGGGTGCCTTGTGCACGTTCGGGCAGCTCGTTTTCCATTTTCTCCCATGTGGCATCATTCGGTCGGGCGTGCCGTGTGAGATCACCCGACCGGGCGCGTTCGGGTTGGGCCGGTTCATTCGAGGGTGCCCGTATTGGTTCTGCTAAGTTGTGACCACCCGAGTGCCTTGTGCACGTTCGAGCGGCCCGTTTGCCATTTTCTCCCTTGTGGCATCGTTCGTTCGGGTGCGTCATGTCACACCATGTGAGGTCGCCCGATCGGGCGCGGTCGGGTCAGGTCGTTTCGTTCGAGCGTTCCCGTATTAGTTTTGCTAAGTTGTGACCGCCCGGGTCCCTTGTGCACGTTCGAGCATCCCTTTTTCTATTTGCTCCCTTGTGGCATCGTTTGGTCGGGCGCGCCGTGTCACGCCGTGTGAGGTCACTCGATCGGGCGCGTTCAGGTCGGGTCAGGCCATTTTGTTTGAGGGCGCCCGTATTAGTTTTGCTAAGTTGTGACCATCTGGGTGCCTTGTGCACGTTCGAGCGGCCCGTTTTCCGTTTTCTCCCTTGTGGCATCGTTCATTCAGGCGCGCCGTGTGAGGTCGGCCGACCAGGCGCGGTCGGGTCGGGCCGTTTCGTTCGAGGGAACTCGTATCAATTTTGCTAAGTTGTGACTGCCCGTGTCCGTTGTGCACGTTCGGGCGACCTGTTTTCCGTTTGCTCCCTTGTGGCATCGTTTGGTCGCGCGCGCCATGTCGCACCATGTGAGGTCGCCCGACCGGGCGCGTTCAGGTTGGGTCAGGCTGTTTCGTTCAAGGGCGCCCATATCAGTTTTGCTAAGTTGTGACTGTCCGAGTGCCTTGTGCACATTCGGGTGGCCCGTTTGCCATTTTCTCCCTTGTGGCATCATTCAGTCGGGCGCGCTGTGTCGCGCCATGTGAGGGCGCCCGACCAGGCGTGTTTAGGTCAGGCCATTTCATTTGAGGGCGCCCGTATAAGTTTTGCTAAGTTGTGACCGCCTGGGTGCCTTGTGCATGTTCGAGTGGCCCGTTTGCCATTTTCTCCCTTGTGGCATCATTCAGTCAGGCACGCCGTGTCGCGCCGTGTGAGGTTGCCCGACCGGGCGCATTCGGGTCAGGTCGGGCCGTTTCGTTCGAGGGCGCCCATATTAGTTTTGCTAAGTTGTGACCGCTCGAGTCCCTTGTGCATGTTCAGGCAGCTTGTTTTCCATTTTCTCCCTTGTGGCATCATTCGGTTGGGTGCGCCGTGTGAGGTTGCTTGACCGAGCACGTTCGGGTCAGGTTGGATCATTTCATTCGAGGGTGCCCATATCAGTTTTGCTAAGTTGTGACCGCTCGGGTGCCTTATGTACATTCGGGTGGCCCGTTTGTCGTTTTCTCCCTTGTGGCATCATTCGGTCGGGCGCGCGGTGTGAGGTCGACGACCGGGCACGTTTGGGTTGGGTCGGGCCGTTTTGTTCGAGGGCGCCCGTATAAGTTTTGCTAAGTTGTGACCACCCGGGTGCCTTGTGCACCTTCGGGTGGCCCGTTTGCAATTTTCTCCCATGATCAGGTCGCGCCTTGTGATTAGGTTGCCCGACCGGGCGCGTTCGGGTTAGGCCGTTTCATTCGAGGGTGCTCGTATCAGTTTTTCTAAGTTGTGACCGCCCGGGTGCCTTGTGCACTTTCGGGCGGCCCATTTTCCGTTTTCTCCCATGTGGCATCGTTCGGTCGGGCGCGCCGTGTTGCGTCGTGTGAGGTTGCCCGACTAGGCGCGTTCGGGTTGGTCCGTTTCGTTCGAGGGCACCCGTATAAGTTTTGCTAAGTTTTGATTGCCCGGGTGCCTTGTGCACATTCAAGCGACCTGTTTTTCGTTTTCTCCCTTGTGGAATCATTCGTTCGGGTGCGTCATGTTGCGCCGTGCGAGGTCTCCTGACCGGGCGCGGTCGGGTCGGGCCGTTTTGTTCAAGGGCGCCCGTATCAGTTTTGCTAAGTTGTGATCACCCGGGTCCCTTGTGCATGTTTGGGCAGCGCGTTTTCTGTTTACTCCCTTGTGGCATCGTTCAGTCGGGCACACCGTGTCGCGCTGTGTGAGGTCGCCCGACCGGGCGCGTTCGGGTCGAGTCGGGCCATTTCGTTCGAGGGTGCCCATATCAGTTTTGCTAAGTTGTGACCGCTCAGGTGCCTTGTGCATGTTCGGGTGGCCTGTTTTCCATTTGTTCCCTTGTGGCATTGTTCGGTCGGGCACGCCATGTCGCGCCGTGTGAGGGCACCCGATCGGGTGCGTTTGGGTCGGGCCGTTTCGTTCGAGGGCGCCCATATCAGTTTTGCTAAGTTGTGACTGCTCGGGTGCCTTGTACATGTTCGGGTGGCCCGTTTTCCATTTTCTCCCTTGTGGCATTGTTCGGTTAGGCGCGCCGTGTCGCGTTGTGTGAGGTCGCCCGATCGGGCACGTTCGGGTCAGGTCTGGTTGTTTCATTCGAGGGCACCCATATCACTTTTGCTAAGTTGTGACCACCCAGGTCCCTTGTGCATGTTCGGGCGGCCTGTTTTCTGTTTTCTCCCTTGTGGAATCGTTCAGTCGGGCGCGCCATGTAGCGTCGTGTGAGGTTGCCCGACCGGGCACGTTCGGGTCGGGTCGGGCCGTTTCGTTCGAGAGCACCCGTATCAGTTTTGCTAAGTTGTGACCTCCCGGGTCCCTTGTGCATGTTCGGGCGGCCTGTTTGCCATTTTCTCCCTTTTGGCATCGTTCGGTCGGGCGTGCCATGTCATGCCGTGTGAGGTCGCCCAACCAGGCGCATTCGGGTCGGGTTGGGCCGTTTCGTTTGAGGGCGCCCGTATCAGTTTTGCTAAGTTGTGACCACCCGGGTGCCTTGTGCACGTTAGGGTAGCATGTTTACCATTTTCTCCCTTGTGGCATTGTTCGTTCAGGCGCGCCGTGCGAGGTCGCCTGACCGGGCGCATTCGGGTCGGGTCGGGCCGTTTCGTTCGGGGGCGCCCATATCAGTTTTTCTAAGTTGTGACCGCCCGGGTGCCTTGTGCACGTTCGGGTGGCCTATTTTCCATTCTTCAGACTTAAATTATGTGACAAAATTGTGGCTGAGTTTGAAACTGGAGATTGAACATACATTTGGTTTGATTGCAATAGACATTTTCATCAATAAATGTAAAGCAATGGCTAACAAATACTATAAATTAATAAATAAATAAGACATGGCAACAATATGCAACAATACTTACAAAATTGTTACATTGAGATGCAAAGAATAAGCAACTAATTTAACCCCTAAAGCATAAACCTCTAAACCCTTAACCCCTAACCCCTAAACCCTTAAACCCTAACTCATTTAACCCCCTAAACCCCTAGTAAACCCCTAACACATTTAACCCCCTAAACCCTAAACCTATAAACCCTTGACCCCTAACCCCTTAAACCCTTAACCCTAACCCCTTAAACCATAATTCCCGACCCCTAACCCATCTAACCCCCTAAAACCTAATCCCATTAGCCCCTAACTTCTAAACCCTAAAATCCTTAACTACTAAATCCCCTAACCCCTAAACCCCTAACCCATTTAACCCCCTAAACCATAAACCTCTAAACCCCTAACCCATTTAACCCCTAAACCCTAAACCTCTAAACCCTTAATCACTAACCCTTAAACCCTTAACCCCTAACCCATTTAACCCCCTAAACCCCTAACCCATTTAACCCCCTAAACCCTAAACCTCTAAACCCTTAACCCCTAACCCCAAACATCTAACCCCTAAACCCCTTAACCCCTTGATCTGCTAGGGGCCGGTTACCTTGATATTAACGGTGGTGTATTCATACTCCTTCTGAATAACTAATAAAGGGTCAAGGAAATTGACCAATATGTTGTCAAGTTTTATCTTATCCATCTCTGGGGTAAGCTGCTTTTCGGCTAACTCCACTGCTTTTGATCTCATTTTTGCCAATTGCTTCCTTCTCTCATATGATACCTAAGCCTTTGCCTTTCTCTTCCCTTCTAATTCCGTAATAGTGTCATAGTGATGCCAACCAAATTCTTTGGAAAGCCTTCCTAGTAGACAATACTTGCAACCTAGCTGAAGCCTCAACACTTTCAGATCATCTGGAATGACCTCTCTCTTCCCCAATCTCCCTCTCTCTCTCTACCCTCCAATCCTCTCACAGCTATATCCCTTCCTCTATCCTTCTTTCCGCCCCCATTCCATCTTTGTGTCACTATGTCCCTCTCTTACCCTTCTCTACCTCTCTCACTCCTCTCCCTCTCTCTCTCTCAGCTGATCCATTCCTTCTCTCCCCTCTCCTTTAGTTTATCTCCATCTCTCCCTTGTGACTCCCCTTGTCTCGCCACCTCTATCAATCTATGTCTTTATAATTATTCCTTCTCATATATATAGAGAGTTAATATATATCATGACATATTGGGACCTACGATTGGGTTAATTCTGCCTTGTTGGCAAGGTTAAAATGGTTAATCTTCGATAGACAAAATGTAGATCACATATTTCATCAAAAAGAGGGAACCATACCCTATATTCTTCCAGGATATGCCTATCAGTCGCTTGGCCTCTTCTTGCTCTCACATGAATGTAGTCTTTCTTGACTAGTACAGGAGAAGGTTTCGCATTATCAACTATTTGTTTGGGACAAATTTTAGTTGTTTCAACACTGCTACATTCTAATTCAAGCTTATCCTTTAAACCATCTTAGTCTTTTGTACTCTCTTCAACTTTGTAGTGCTTTCCATTCCTCTCAGTCACATATGTTTCCTTGGTCTGTTAAGGGACAAGGTCGACAACATTAGGATGTTTTTGCAATAAACAAGGGTATTTCCAGGACACAGTCAGGTGGAGCAAGAGTATAAGAGCCAAATTTCTGATGATTGTGGGACACTCAAACTTAAGATTTTCTAGAGTAGTCATGAGGTGCAGTCTGGTTATTAAGACTTCATCAGATGGCCATTATTTAGACTTAAATTGTGTGACAACACTGTGGCTGAGTTTGAAACTGGAGATTGAACATGCATTTGGTTTGATTGCAATAGAAATTTTCATCAATAAATGTAAAGCAATGGCTAACAAATACTATAAATTAATAAATAAAGAAGACATGGAAACAAGAAACAATACTTACAAAATTGTTACATTGAGATGCAAAGAATAAGCACCTAATTTAACCCCTAAACCATAAACCTCTAAATGTCCCTTAACCCCTAACTCCTAAACCCTTAACCCCTAACCCATTTAACCCCCTAAACCCCTAGTAAACCCCTAACCCATTTAACCCCCTAAAACATAAACCTATAAAGCCTTAACCCCTAACCCCTTAAACCCTAAACCATTAAACCCTTAACCCTAACCCATTAAACTCTAATTCCCGACCCCTAACCCATCTAACCTCCTAAAACCTAACCCCATTAGCCCCTAACTTCTAACTCCTAAAATCCTTAACTGCTAAATCCCCTAACCCCCTAAACCCATAACCCATTTAACCCCCTAAACCCTAAACCTATAACCCCTTAATCCCTAACCCATTAAACCCTAATTTCCAACCCCTAACCCATTTAACCCCCTAAACCATAAACCTCTAAAACCCTAACCCATTTAACCCCTAAACCCTAAACCTCTAAACCCTTAACCACTAACCCTTAAACCCTTAACCCCTAACCCATTTAACCCCCTAAAACCCTAAACCCCTAACCCATTTAACCCCCTAAACCCTCAACCTCTAAACCCTTAACCCATAACCCCTTAAACCCTATTTACCAACTGGCCTAACCCATTTAACCCCCTATATACATAATACGTAAATTATAAAGAAAAAATATATATTAAAAAATGAGATTAAAACTCCAAATATTTAAAATACAACATAATTTAATAGTGTAAAGTTTAAAACTCCTTTTAATAAAGCATGATGATTTAGTAGGGTAGAAGGATTACTATATGCAAAAATCAGTCCATTATTTACTCATATAACTTTAATTGCTTCTCAAAAAGATATGTTTTATTTTTTTGACTGTAAATATTTTTAAACAATCGAAATAAACAAACATTTAATTATTTAGAAATTATTTTAATTATTTAAAATGATTATAATTATTATAAAATATTTATTTTTAAATTAATTTGAGTGGCCTTAAAAAAAAACACACGTGTTTCATTTCAAAATGTCAAAAATTTTCAAATATCAAAAGTTTTAATTTCCCTCGTTCATTTCCCTCCGGTTGCATGGTTTGTCCAGGGAAGGAGGGAGGAATTGATCCAAATCTGAGTTGGGTCGATAGAAAAAATTCCAGAGATCCTTCACATTCAGGGGGGCCAATGTGGCAACTAGATCGGCTCCAAGTTTTGGGAAGTGGTCTGTGAAGAACACGGGATGGATCCTACTGAGAGATATCAGGGCACTTCAGATCTACAGCTTGAAAGGGTTATGGACAGGTCTTCAGACCTGATAACAATGTTTTTGGCCAATCTGGGGCTGGAAACAACTGGGCCAAGGGGAATTACACAGAAGGAACCGATCTCATTGATTCTGTGCTTGATGTCATTAGGAAGGAGACTAAGAACTGTGATTGCCTGCAAGGTATGTGTCTTTTTCAGTTTCGAATCCTTGACCTTGTGTTTTTTAAATGTAGGATTTCATTTGCTAAAATGATGTGGGTTTTTGTTGTGTGGGTTTTTTTTGTGTACAAGGTTTCATAAAAAGTCCCAATCTGAAGCCGCAGAGTGTTTTCATTCGTGTCTCTGCAAGTCACACTCTCAAGCCGCAGAGGTACGATCTCGTTCATGCTTTATGTTTTTTTTTTTTTAATGCATGAAGTAAACTGTTGATGTGATTCTCTGTGATGCCAAATTTTATGAAGAGTCTGATGCGCATAATACTTGAAGAAAAATGAGGCATTTGTCTAAGAGGTTACAAGTCTTATTATTGCTAGCCACCGTATGGTGAAAACAACTTGTTTTTAACTGACGGTCGAGTTTTACCCGTTTATGTATTTTTCATTAAATGGGTGCCTTTGGTATGAAAAACAATGCGATTGTGCCCATCATCATGTTCCAGTGGGGTTTAGATTGTCCCGTACTTCTTAGAAAAATTAAATATCAACATCGTGAAGAACGATTCACCAGAAGGCTTGAAGCCACAATCATGGATTGACCAACTCTTGCAAGATCTTTAGGTAGAAATAGCCAAGGAAATAAAAAGATGGTGAATCGTTGTTTTAAAAATAGTAATAAAGCCAGGTGCACATATGCCCCTGACTAAAAAAGTCTCGTTATTCTCGATGTTAGGTTTTCTTAGCCTGTAACTGTTTTTCAAGCTGTTTTCCTAGAATTTTTAATATCGGACTCCACCATATCAGGACATAATTATTATGCTACATTAGAAGTTGAGTTATTTTGCAGAAATTTGAAATGTTAAAAATATGAGAACAAAATGTAATTTTATGTTTATTCAAGTAAATTTTTACGAGGTTATTCAGTTTTACAAACGAAAATATAGTTACCAAAACTATTGTAAATGAGCCTCCTTCATATGTGTAATAGAGCCTCCTTCATATGGGTTGTTCCCAATGATGAGGAGGCTGTATAGTAAACCATAATGTAATAATTTTCTTGAAAAAGATAAATCTAATTGCTTTGCTCGTGCATATTTCTTTCACAAGTTGTTAGGGTTTTACAATGTAAATCTTGTGTATTTGTATACCATTTTATTGTGAATTATTTAATTTGCAGACCCTGAATTCTGGGTGTGCTTTGATGATTCATTGATATTGCAATTGGAAAGGGGAAACGGATAATTCACTTCCGTAATAGTTTTGATTTTGAAATTAGGAAAGAGAATCGAATAACACCCTTCCATAATTGTTTTGATTTTGATGTTGGTTTTGTAATTAGAAAGAGAATAGGATACTGCTATTTAAGGGTTGATGTGCTTTACCTTGCAAACGAGTAGTATGTATGCTGCTTGTCGGTTACCCTGCAAACGGGCAGTATAGAAAACTTAAATATCAACATCGTGAAGAACAATTCACTAGAAGGCTTGAAGCCACAATCATGGATTGACCAGCTCTTGAAATATCTTTAGGTATAAATAGCCAAGGAAATAAAAATCTGGTGGCATTGCAAACTTCTTGCCATTATGCCTGTACATAAGACTAAATACAATAATTGGACAAGTATTGGCAAGGAAACTTCCAGACTTTTATCAACCACTTACCCACTTGTAATTGACCAAGTTGTCCACTCTGTATTAAGCAATGCATCCCAACATTCCTTGCTGCTTCATCATACAAGGCATCAGTATACTAATTACAGTCTTGCATTTGCAGCTATTATCCAGTATTCATCTGGTTAATTCCCGCAAAACTGTACCATTCATTATGAATATATGGGCTACAGAGAATCAAGATTGATCCCATCCAAACATTATATTCAAGTAATATATATTGCCTGTTGGTTGTAGTTCTTCATGTTATACTTTAAGAGTATGATTATTGTTTCGATCACTCACAATGCGTACCTAAGGCACTATTATGGATGAAATTAAATTTATATCAATAAAACTATAAATTGTTACAGAAAAGAAAACCATGAAATATTAATTGAACCAACAAGCTCAAGGATGGCTTAGGAAAAAGAAAAGGGTCACTCTTAGAATTATTCATTTGTAAACACTGTTAGTTTCTCACTTGCCAAGCTTGTAAAAATGTACAATAAATGTGAGTACAAAGATCTCAGGTTCAAATCCCCGATTTTTTATCTGTGAACACCTGCGTTCATGATGGATACAGGGGAGTGATTATTTTGGGGAAAAAACCCATAACTGACATTCTATTGGTCTGTGTGTCCATGCAGTTGGTGACTTGAACCACCTGATCTTTGCAACCATGAGGTCTATGGTATATAAATAAGGGTTTAGGGTCAGTTGTTCCTGAGGTGGAAGGAGTTGGGTATGGGTATTTGGCATGATGGCCCAAGTTCTAGAAGCCAAAAGTCTTACCTAGCCATAGCAAAAGCAAAATCCAAAACAGACCTATCCTTTACGAACGAAAAATCCATTGTTAGAGTTTCTATGGAAGATTTAACACCCTGTTAGGTGCAAGCCATGATTTAACACACTTCGAAAAAATTAGGCCTGAAGAGGCTTGTGGAAGCCCACAACCAAGAAATTGTTTTATTTAGGAATCTATGATTGAAGGCTCCAGACTCCAAAGTATCTGGGGAATTAGGGAAGCATTCTGTAACGTTAATATATAGAATTAATATTAATGACTATATATAATTAATGAATTGAGGAAGTATAGTTCAAGTTTTGTATACGCTGAGGAAGTTTTTATTTTATGTCTTCCAAATCAGAGACTTAAGTGTGAGAATATTTATTGGATATGGTTTGAATGTTCGAATCGTGGGCGAGGTGTTTTTATTTTTGTTGGAAATCATAGCCATATTTTGGTGAAACTTGGTAACAACTCATCACAGAATTTAAAGTTTTATATGTTGGTGAGACCTATATTAATTCAGTTGAGTTTATAATCGACACAAGCCAAGCATTGTTATCATAGATACAATTATAATTGGTGTAAATGGCATGGTTTTAGTTTTCGTTATGGTTTAAGCTTGGTGATTCTAGGAACACCCTATTTTTGATTCGTTTCCATTGGTCGGAGAAACCACGTAAGTGAAGACCAGACTGGTGGGTCATGTTGATAGGCCACGGGAGTGGCACTTTTGTAGGATTGCCACAACTGAATATGTTTCTAGCACAAGGACTATCCACAGGAGTAAGTATAGAATACACAATAATATTAATAATAATGACTATATATTAATTCATTTTTAAAATTTTTTTTTTAACCTATCATCGGTATTGCGATGCTTCCTAAGTGTCGGTCTTTCGACGCTTTGAACCTACGAAATTTTTAACTTATCATTGGTATTGCGATGCTTCCTAAGCGTCGATCTTCCGACGCTTTCAACCTACGAAATTTTTGCCTTTCATCATTCTTGCGATGCTTCCTAAGCGTCGGTCTTTCGACGCGTTCAATCTACAAAAAATTTTGCCTTTCGTCGCTCTTGCAACGCTTCCTAAGCGTCGGTCTTCCAACGCTTTCAAACTACGAAATTTTTTGCCTTTCCTTGGTATTGCGACGCTTTAGGAAGAGCGACGTTCTAAACGTCAGACGACATATCATCGGAATTGCGACAGTTGAGCAAGCGTCGGTATTGCGACACTTTGCAAGCGTCGGTATTGCGACACTTTGCAAGCGTCGGTATTGCGACACTTTGCAAAATGTCGGAAAAAGTGTCGCAATACCGACGCTTTATTGAAGTGTCGGAATTGTGACGTAATGGCTAACCACGTTTTGTCTGGCCTCAAACTATCGCTCTTGCGACGACTATGTGTTGGAATAGCGACGAAGTGGCCGTCAGAAATTGGGCCAAATTTACTAGTGTATCCTATGCAGACTGTTAGGTCCCCGTAATTTGTCAGATTGGCAAGACCAAATGTACAAGGGTAACATCAAACCGGTCTTTGGAGTCCTAGGACCTAGCCTTCCTGGACTTAGAGAGGACTCTCTCTATATTTGTATAAAAGATGTAAACGTTATTGATTTTAGGGTTTTGATTTTACGCTAGTTATAATGATTAGGGTTTGTTTGTTTGTCTCGATTGGTTGGGTAGGTTGTCAAGAAGACCAGATAAGATAAGAGAAAGAAAAATCTGTTGGGCTATGGGGTCTGCAAAAGGTCTAAAAATGTGCAACAATAGGTCAAGGGTATTTTATAGGGCAAGTTAACAGAGCCAAATGGATCCTTTAGATAAAATGAGTATGGGATGAAAGTAAGCTATGAATTTAGCAAAATTAAAGGGAAATCAAGAATCCTTTAACTATGCTTCAAACAAGGAAAGCTTTCAAGACTATAGTTTAGTAAGACTAAAGAGAAGTTAAGAATTCTTCAGCTAGAATTCACTAGGCAAAGCTAAAAACAACAATCAAGTAACCCTAGATAGTAGTTAAGAATTCTCTAAGTATTAATTTCTGAAAAAGAGAGCATCTAAGATATTCGTTCAGTGAAATTAAGGAGCATTTAAGGATTCTTTAATTAAACCTAGTAGAAGAAAACATTTAAATGATAAGAATCAGAGAAAATTAAGGTGCTTTCAACAACAAATCTTAAGCTAAGCTTTTTGTTCTGCCATAAGAGAAATTAATGAAGAATATGAGAACATAAGGAGATAAGTGTAAGACAAGAAAAACATCACCATTGACAAAGTTCATGTATCCAGTAAATGTGCTTGGTCCATTGATATTCAGTCCAAAAGCATGTTACAAAGCTCCAAAGCCAAACTTCCTTCTAACTCCAAGTCTATGAGATATCTAGCTCAACAAACTACTAAAAACCAACATGTACACCGAGGCCTCCATGCAGTATTTATCTTGCAAAGGATGACCAAAACCCTAGCCAGGGTTTGAAAATATCATTAACTAATCATAAATACCAAATTTTTCCTATGAGACCATGCAAGGCCCAAGGCACAAATATATAACTTGAATAAATGCAAAAATAAATGCTAACATAACTCCTCAACTAAATCAGGAGTGATTTTTCTAAAAAACCCTAAAAATATATTTTTCATTAACTCCAAGTGTCTTTTTTTGACTTTCTGGGAAAGGCACAGTGCCAAGGCCAAGGGCGCAACACCAACACTTGGAAAATAGCTTGTTTTGTAGCTGAGTTTTGGAGGCCTTCCCGGTGTCCAAATGAGCTCCATGATAGCTCATTGGAAATCTTGTCCTGTCTATTTTCCAAAACCGCCTTTAGTTTTCTGATTAGACTTCATTTACCTAATCAAAAACTCATTCTCCCAAGACTTCTCAGGGCGCAGTGCTAGCTCTGAAAATAGGGCAGAAAGTTGATTTTTTGCATGTTTTTGGCTCTTTTGGAGTACCAGTTCTGCTCCAAATGAGCTGAAATTTTGTGAGGGTGATTTCCTTGGCCTAAGGATTTTGAAAATGTCAATTTTTTCTCCAATGGGTGCCCCAAAAAAGAGTACATTTCCAGTGGCGCTGCGCGCTTGGCCCTTCAAAACAGTCAAAAAATTCAAAAACTCAAAAAGATGCCAAAATGTGTCAAAATTTAGATTTTACTTGCTGATAATGTTTGGGATTCTTGTAGGGGATGGATCAGCTAGGTTACAAAGCTTTTATTTCTCTTTTTCCTCATTTGTTCCACCATATCCTTCATAAGCCTCATTATCATGCTCATCATCTAAATTAACAAGGTCAAAATAAATCTCTGGCTCATGGAGATCATCTCCATCCTGAATGCTTGCCTCTTGTACATCTTCTTCTGCTATCCTTTGTTTGTCCTCATGTACCTTCTTTGTTGGTTAAGAAGACAGGCCCCCTCTCCTATGATCATGCCTCTCTGGTATCTGTAGACAACTCAAAGGTGATCCCTCCCTTGTGATCATGCCTCCTGGGCATTTGGGCCTTCACATCACTGCCAATGTCCTCTCACATTTATGAATTTTTCCTTTACAAAACCCTCGAGTGTAAATGGAAATGGAATGAAGAAATGGTGATGAAATGGAAATTTAGGCTAATGAGGGAATGAGTAAGAGAGGTTATAGGTATATCAGGCTGAGTGAGAGGCTAAGCAACTTAAGGACAACCTCCCAGCTATGAAACTACCCTTCTTTTTGATTGACACTTTTTATAGGCAGATGGAATGAGGTTCAAACAGTGATTTGAAGCATGAGGTGTAGGGTTTCCCTTAGGATTTGTTTTCATTTATTAGGAAAACAAAAAAATTGTTTGAATAATGAGTGTATGACATGTAATTACCCTTGAAAATGTTGGAGGACCATTTGGCAGAGGCTTGGAAGCAACTTGAGGTGTTTTGAGTGGTTAATTTGTTAGGAAGCCCTTCTAGCCAAGGGCGCAGCGCTCAAGCCCAAGCGCGCACCACTTTTTTGAAGAGGGAATTTGGAGACCTTACCAGTGTCCAAATTGGGCCCATGATATCTCGTTGGAAATATTATCCTCTATAATTTCCAAATATACCTTTCATTTTCTGATTGGAGTTGACTTGAACTATCAAAAGTTGATTCTCCCAAGACTGGTCAAAAAGTGTTGAATGATGGTGCAAAAATGCAAAGTGCTGGTGGAGGTAACTTTTGGAGGCCTTCCTCAACTCCAAATTGAGCTCATGATAGCTCATTCGAAATATCTTCTAGTATAGTTGTCATTTTAATCATCAATAATGTCATTTGGACACTCCAGATATGAGAAAACTTGATTTTCCAAAAGTCACTCCAGAAGTGTAGCAATTCTCCCGTGACGCCTGTATTTTTGACATTTCTCTAAAACCATGATACCTGTGTAAAATATGAAGGAGGTATTTCTTCTTGGACCTATTATGGACAAAAACCTCTCTAAAGTTTTTCAAATTCATCTATTTTAGGTCAGAAACATAGTTTGAAGCAAAACTGGCCCTATGAGTGACAAATGGCTTGGCTCTTGGAATGAATTCCTGGAAAATGATGGAGGCATGATGTTTATGAGTTGGTATGGCTTCATGCTTGCTGATATGACCTACCATATGGATATTCTTCTCCTATGCATATTTTCCATAGCAAACCCTAGCCTAGTGGAAGAGGAAATAAGGGTTTAGTGCTTCCTCCAGGTGATTTCTGCCATTGATCACTGTTTGGCACTCTGCTGGACCATTAAGCACAAAAACCCTAGTAATCTATAATAAAAAGTGTCTTCCTCTTCTCCTTGCTACAATTTGTCTTCATTCAGGAATAGAACACCTACCTTAGTAGTAATTTCTGCTGATGGACCTTTCAACACTCCTGCAGAAGTGCCAAAGTTTGTCCATTTCCTCATGTGTAGACTCTGAACTGAAGGATAGTATTATTTGGAAAATATTTAGGTCTTTCTTGATAAACTTTGTGCTGACCTTATATTACATCTGAGCTAACTTATAGCAAAGGAAATGCAGTGTTTGGAACACCAATGATGACCTTAAAACATGTGAAACCCTAATTGACCTAGTGGGAGGGTTCTTTGACATGACCTTGACTAAAAATTGGCTAGGAGACCTTTAAGTGAAAACATAGTACTTTTCAAAGTGTTGTATTGAAGATTGAAAATAAATTTACTTGATTTATCTAAAGAGCCTACAGAGATATTTTTGAGACCATCAATGCTTGAGGAACTTGGGGAACATGGGAAAAAGTTAGCTATAGGAAACCCTAGAGGGAAAGTGGAGTTATGGACAAGTAAAAATAGGGTAATGAGGTTAGAGGCACAGAAGGAGGCTGAAAATGGTAGGTAAAATCCCATAAGGAGTTTGTAGGAGTGACAGGGTGACCATGGAATGGAAAGCTGATAGAATAGTGAAAAAGTTTGAAAAATGATAATGAAGGCAGTGAGATTTCTAAATGATAATGTTGCTTTTAGAAATCTAGAACCATTCTATAGTCATCTACAAATAGTGAAAAATACTGATGACTAACAGTGGCTCCACTTGGGGAGGGAAACTCCTTTTTAGGAGGTTTGCAAACCTCAGAGTTCAGATCTCTGAGTTTTGAAGTTCAGTACCTTACTTGTACTTGGCGAATCCCTCTTTCTTCATTTGCTGATTTTACTCCTATCCTTTGAAGATGTGATCTTAAAATTTGAAAACACATGATTACTTCAATATCACTTCTACCTACCCATCATACTTTTCCTAACATTTTTTGTTCACTTGGGTGCATTTGGATTGGAAAACCCTTGACATCATTTTATTTTGACAACATAAAAACTATCTATGTCTACCCATATCACGTCCAAGAGCTCAGATTAGGCTGATGAATTCTTTATACCTACTCTACTTATCTGTCGAGGTTAAGCACTTTGAAAAATCTTCATTCTCTAATCTACTAACATGAAATTCAAAACATGACCAAACAAAGGTTAAGTAATCTGATTTGTCATGGGCTATGGAATTTTGGATAAGCTGCACACAGACTTTATTTTTGTACAAGTGGAACAAGAAATCTGAGGGTTGCGATTTAGAATTGGTTATGCATCCCTCTCTTTCTCTTTTGGTTCAAATTTGAGCATTGAAACCAAATATCTTTTCCTAATCTAATCTACTGAAAAGCCAAGTTTACATGGTTTGGAAAATCCTCTTTCACTAACGTATCAATAAAAATTTAAAAACATGTTCAATCATGGTTAGGTTGTATGACTGAACAAGACTTTTCTTTTCTCAAAGTAGTGGCATTTAGACTTGCACACTTTCAGACATATTATTTTTTGGTATGGGGTTGTACATCTTCTTTTTACTTGCCCTCTTTTTCTTCTTGTCTTTGTTTTTATGTTTCATTTTTTAGATCAGTTTTCTTTGCATGCCTACTTACCCTAATCTAACTTGGAGGCATATATTCACTAGGTGAAATCTTTTCTCCAATGCAACCAATCAAGTAAGTGACTACATGATTGATTTTCATCCAACCCTTTAGATATTCTGAAAAAACCAAAAGGCCACTCCCACCTCACTTGTTTTTGAACAACAGTGCTCAAAATATTGTTCACACTCTGCAACAAACTGTTCTTGGCATATTTTACTCCTTCTCTAGATGTCTCTAGGAAGCTAGAAAAACGATCTTTAATATTTGGTCTTGAGAATTTAAATAATAATTTGCATCCAGGACTATTTTTTGCTTCACTTTGTTAAGCTTGCGATTCTTTTAAGAAAGAAACTCTACCTCCTCTTCATGACAATCTGATTTGGTAGCCTCATAATGTTCTGCTATGTTTTTCTTCAGTATGCCTGATATACCTTGAATGAGTGGAATGGATTCTTCTTGCGGGCCTTTGTTTGGGGCATTCTCTAGAAATAGGTCCTCTTGAGGAGGTAGCACGTCACTAAGATTAACCCGTTCTATAGTTTCTGCATGAGAAAGTGCATCAGTGGATAAGTCGGCTGTATAAAAAATAGTAAGATATTCTTTATATAAAAGTTTAGAGGCTGGTTGTATGTTTATGATTTGATTGATTTCTTCATTAGTTAAAGGGGGAGGCATTTTCCTTTTTCCTTGGACTAAAATGTGATGTTTCTCTCCCTTTTGTGACTGATCATAAGGCTGGATGTTTTCTTGAGCCTTACAATAAAGAGATGAAGAATGAACACTTGTCTCTTTAGAGAGGTCTTATGGATCTTCCCTTATTTCCTGAATGATTTCATCCTCAATCAACTCATTTTTTTTGTCATGACAAATATCTTGAGCATAAAATGCATGAATTTCTTCTAATAGATCCTCAGGATGCCAATTTTCCAAATCTTCATCAATGTTTACAAGGTATTGTATGAGATATTCAGATTGATCGCAACAATTTTCAGCTAATGATAAATATGAACAATTTTCTTTATAATTATCATAAATAACTTGTAGAAATCCTTTAAGGAAAACAAACTACTAGGGTCTAGGCCTTCATACCATTCCATTGCTTTACCTTCTAATGTCCCCATGAACATTTTCATGAGGAAATCCTCATGCCATTCAACTTTTAACCTCCATGTATGTATATGAAGTTTGATGAGATGTAACAAGGGGTCATCAAATTTTTCATCTTGAAACATAGGCAGGTTTTTGTCCCAATTTAGATAAGGCATTTTGTGGGGGAATACAGGGATGTGATCTCTATTCATTGGAGCATACCTTCGTTGTATCCTTGGATTCATCTTTATCAATCAGTCATAGGAAAGGGTTACTGCTTCTTTATAACCATCTAGATTCTCCTATCAGTGGAGTATTTAGGTCTATTGAGAGTTGTGGAATCGCCAAGAGGAGGATTTCAATTTTTTTGTCCACCATCAACAACCAGATATTAGTCTTGTCTAATACTTGAAACATCAGAAGCCAGAATAGGGACCCAATAGATCAGATAAGTTTGAGAGTTTATAACAGTTTTGAAACACAGACCTACCTGTAAGAATACTGAACTCACACAATATGTGACTGGGATTTATGATCTTAGGATTGATTAATACATTCCCAGGGGAGTCAATGAGAATCAGTGGAGTAAACAGGGCTACTGAAGATTAGTGGAGTCACCAGGTGGATGATGCTTACTATTTTAAAGATGTACTTGTTGTCCACCATCAACAACTGAATACCAATCTAAGGACGTTTTTGGGTTTTTTGAGTTCTTTAAGATTTTCAACACGTGTTCTCTAGTATGGTCACCATGGTGCTAGTATGATGAATCAACCAGATATCACTCTTGGCTAACACTTTGATTTTTCTAAGTTTTGACAGGGGATTTGTGAGTTCTTAAGGAATATTTAAGCTGTTACTTACTCAGATCCCGAGTGGAGTCGACATTATGTTAGGTGGTGAGTCAAATGGATACTATTGACAGGGGATTTCTGAGGTCTTAGGAATACTTAGGCTGTTACTCAATTAGATCCCCAGTGGGGTCGCCATTATTGTAGGTCCCCGTAATTTGTCAGATTGGCAAGACCAAATGTACAAGGGAAACATCAAACCAGTCTTTGGATTCCTAGGACCTAGCCTTCCTGGAACCAGAGAGGGCTCTCTCTATATTTGTATAAAAGATGTAAACTTAATTTATTTTAGGGGTTTGATTTTAGGCTAGTTATAATGATTAGGGTTTGTTTGTTTGTTTTGATTGGTTGGGTAGGTTGTCAAGAAGACCAGATCGGATAAGAGAAAGACAAATCCATTGGGCTATGGGGTATGCAAAAGGTCTAAAAACGTGCAACAATAGGTCAAGGGTATTTTATAGGGCAAGTTAACAGAGCCAAATGGATCCTTTAGATAAAATGAGTATGGGATGATAGTAAGTTATGAATTTAGAAAAATTAAAGGGAAATCAAGAATCCTTAACTATGCTTCAAACAAGGAAAGCTTTCAAGACTATAGTTTATTAAGACTGAAGAGAAGTTAAGAATTCTTCAGCTATAATTCACTAGGTAGACCTAAAAACAACAATCAAGTAACCCTAGAGAGCAGTTAAGAATTCTCTAAGTATTACTTTCCGACAAAGAGAGAATATAAGATATCAGTTCAGTGAAATTAAAGAGAATTTAAGGATTATTTAATTAAAACTAGTACAAGAAAGCATTTAAATGACAAGAATAAGACAAAATTAAGGTGCTTTCAACAACAAATACTAAGCTAAGCTTTCTATTCTGCCATAAGAGAAATTAGTGAAGAATATGATAACATAAGGAGATAAGTGTAAGACAAGAAAAAAATCACCATTGACAAAGTTCATGTATCCAGTAAATGTGCTTGGTCCATTGATATTCAATCCAAAAACATGTTACAAATCTCCAAAGCCAAACTTCCTTCTAACTCCAAAAATATGAGATATCTAGCTCAGCAAACTACTAACAACCAACATGTACAATGAGGCCTCCATGCAGTATTTATCTTGCAAAGGATGACCAAAACCCTAGCTAGGGTTTGAAAATATCATTAACTACCCATAAATGCCAAATTTGTCCTATGAGACCATGCAAGGCCCAAGGCACAAATATCTAACTTGAATAAATGAAAAAATAAATGCTAACATAACTCCTCAGCTAAATTTGGAGTGATTTGCCTCGAAAAACCTCAAAATATATTTTTCATTAACTCCAAGTGTCTTTTGTTGACTTTTTGGCAAGGGTGCAACGCCAACACTAGGAAAATAACCTATTTTGCAGCTGAGTTTTGGAGGCCTTCCCGGTGTCCAAATGAGCTCCATGATAGCTCATTGGAAAGATTGTCCTGTCTACTTTCCAAAAATACCTTTATTTTTCTGATTGGACTCTATTTACCTACTAAAAAATAATTTTTTGAAAATCACAATCGAGATTAAATCGGCGAGGGGAAAAAAATCGGAAAAAATCGTAAAAATCGGGAAAAAATCGGCACATTCAAAAATATTCATTTTTTTTTCCAATTTTTTTAATAGCTAAAGCATCAAAAACATAAAATAAATTAATTGACACATAAATATTAAAAAAAACTAATATATAAGATGTGTAATATCATGTCTCGTGCTACATCACAGATAAAACTGAATCATGTCCTAAATACTAAGTCCTGAGTCTCAAGAGTCAACTCAGCCTCAAAATATCAACAAAAAATATAATAATGTATCTCATATCATGAGCCATAATGTCATATACAAAGGAATGCACCATATAACCTATATTCCTATACTACTGATTTCCTCTGCCCCTCTTGCGAGAAAATGTAATAGCTTTCCCTCTAGATGAAGAATTGGCGGGGCTGGCAATGGACACTGTTGTGCTCTAGAAGTAGAACCTGAAGCACCAAGAGCTAAAGGAGGCAGACCACGTCCTCTACCAGTAGAAGGGGTAGGTGGTGTCACCTCCTCCTCCTGCTACTGTTGCTGCTACTCCTTGTCCTCGTCCTCCTTCCCCTTCACTGCCTCTTGCCCTATCCAATCAGGGGCTGACTCCATGACAGGCCTCTCAGCCTCAACCCTCCATTTAGCAGTGGTGTCAATCACATCTAAAGAGTGGCCTCCATATCAGGTGTCCTCTCAAGTTGTCTCATCCACAATCTAAGATTGTAGTAGACGTAAACCATGTCATTGAGGCGCTGTGACTCCAACCTGTACAAGGGTCATAAATTAATAAATTAAAAATATATATTATAAACAATAAATTAATAATTATAAAAAAAATTATTTAATGAATTCAAAAAATCAGTTGGAATATTTTAAGCTTTTAACCTGTTGCGCTTTTTGGTGTGTATTTTTTCAAATACACTCCAGTTGCACTCGCATCCTAAAGAGCTACATGTTTGGCTGAGTATTCTAATGACAAGATTTTGGAGTTTTTGTAATCTGCCACCATAGCTCCTCCACCATGCATCTACAAGTTACAAGCTACAACAAATAAGATAAAATTATAAAGTTACAAACATAAGAAATTTTTTAAAATAATGAAAATCTTAACTCGCATTTTAGTAGTCCTATCCTGAACAGGCATGTCAAAGCTCAATGTGCCACCTGCCATTCTGTATACCTCCATTTCTTTGGATATCTCTGCATGTTCTGATGGAGATGGCACCATCTTCTGAACACAAGTGAAAAATCCATCCATGACCTCAACATAAAATATGAAACTACATGAGTAAGCAAATTTGGGGTTCAGGAAGATCCCTGCAGCATGAATGGGATGATGGAGTGTGTTGTTCCATTAGTCATCAATCACTTCCCATAAAAAAAGTTGTTTCGAGAACCCCTCATCACCCTTATCTTCATAGTAGCTGCAAATGGCTTCTTTGGCCCTATCCATGGCCTCATACAAGTAGCCCATTGCAGGCTTCTCTCCATCAACCAATCTAAGAACCTTTACCAAAGTTCAGTAACGCTGCACACCTCTTGCACTCCCGCCCAGAAGCTTTCCTGATATGAAACCAACTTGGAGATGGCCTCTCCCTTTGGTTTGCAGTTGACAGTCAAAGCACACCACTCCTTTGGAAGAAACATTCTCTTCAAATCCCACATAGAATTCAAGAGGGATTGAAGAGATATGAAGCTAATGAAAAATCTTGTAATAGCAGGGCGCACCAACTCCTTCTTGTTGGTGAATGTTCTCATCAAATGAAGCACATATGCATGATTATATATAAATTTTGTAATGCTCTTTGATGATTCTACAATATCTTTGACAAAATCATTCTTTCCTATGTCCTCCAACATCAAATCAATGCAATGTGCAGCACAAGGTGTCCAACATATGCTCGGATGCCTCTCCATAAGAATCTGTCCACCAACAACATAGTTTGCAGTGTTGTCCGTTATGATTTGGACAACATTTTGGGGATGCATCCCCAGAATGAACACATCCAATAAATCACATAATAATCGTGCATCTTTGACATGTGCAGATGCATCAATGGATTTCATAAACATTTTACCCTTGGGAAAACTGACCAAGAAGTTAATAAGGGTCCTACCCTTTTGATCAGTCCAACCATCTAACATCATAGTGCATCCTGTGACTTCCCATGATTCCCTTAACTCCTCTAATCTCTTGGTGCAGTAAAATTTCTCATTTTGAAGAATGCGCCCTCTAAAGTCATCATATGAAGGGGCTTTGTATCATGGGCCAACAACAATGATAGCATCAATCGTATCCTGATAAAATGGATTTTTCCTGGCAACAGTGAAAGGAATATCACTCCAAAGAAACAGGTTGTCCAATAACCTGCCAGCTTCTTACTTCTCCTTTTTTTAATAAGTGAGGAGATAGATGGTTGTGCAACGGGAGTGGTTCTAGGAACAAAATATGAGGAGGCAACTACAGGGTTGGGTGTAGAAGATGTTGATGCTGAAGAACCACTACCACTCTCACGGTCAGCTCTAAACCCTGATATTTGACTCTTCAGAGCTGCCTTACTAAGTTTAGTTGTTTCTATCTATTCCAATGATTTGATGGCTCTTCGGATTATTTATGGATTGCTATTTGTGCAAGGCCATAATTTATGTCTAGGAACTTGTGCTAGGTGGTATTTCAATCTGTATACCCCCCTGTCATGTGTTGACCACATAACTTGTGACTCAAGTTTGATCGGTCAAACCCCTGATCAGGTTCACCAAATTCCCATAAAGGATCCAATTTCCTTGGCATGTTTGTAATTTTTTTGAACTCTTGACTCTTGATTTTTACTGTAAGATGAACTTTGAACTTTGAACTTTGAAATTTGAACCTAGGGCACAAGAAAAATTGCAAGTTAAAAAATAAAATAAAAAAAATTACAATTTTACATACAACATTTTGATTTTTTCACAAAAAAAAAACCCTCAACTAAATGCAAAAATAATGGGAAAAAATACATGTTGAAACCCAAGAAAAAATAATGGAAATAAACTAGGAGTATAAGAAGAAATATAAAAAATAAATTTAACAACCAATTTTTTGCATTTTTGACCAAAATAAACCCTCTCCTCTCAATAAAACAAAAACAAAAACAAAAAACACAACCAAAGGCAATACAAAATGATGAAAAATACATGGGTGATAGAAACCCATGGAAGAACAAGAAAAAAACAAAAAAAGGGTCAAATTTGATGCCCATTCCTGGAAAAAACGTTTTGCTGAAGAAACTTGGTCCAAATTCGAATGTTGTTGCTTGGCTTGCTAAAATCCTTCACTTTTGTCCACTCTTTCCCTTGTAGATCACTTATCCTCTTCCTTAGCTCTCCTTAGAAAACCTCTCACTGCAAAAATGAGACAAAAAAAATTCAAAAACACATGTTAAAAACTTCTTGTTTTGAGGCCCGACGATTTTTTCTAGTCGGATCACGATTTTTTGGCGATTTTTTCAAACTCAAAAAATCGCCCAAAAAATCGCTGATTTTATCATTTCTGCGAAAAAACCACGATTTAATCACAATTTTTTCTTATTTTCTCAAAAACTCATTCTCCCAAGACTGCTCAGGGCACAGCGCTAGCTCTGAAAATAGGTTAGAAAGTTGATTTTTTGCATGTTTTTGGCACTTTTGGAGTACCAGTTCTGCTCCAAATGAGCTGAAATTTTGTGAGGGTGATGTCCTTGGCCCAAGGATTCTAAAAATGTCAAGTTTTCCTCCAATGGGTTCTCCAAATATTCAAAAACTTCAAAAACTCAAAGATGCCAAAATGTGTCAAAATTTGGATTTGCCTTGCTGATGATGTTTGGGATGCTTGTAGGGGATGGATCAGCCAGGTTACAAAGCTTTTATTTCTCTTTTTCCTCATTGGTTCCACCATATCCTTCATAAGCCTCATTATCATGCTCATCATCTAAATTAACAAGGTCAAAATTAATCTTTGTCTCATGGAGATCATCTCCATCATGAATGCTTGCTTCATGTACATCTTCTTATGCTATCCTTTGTTTGTCCTCATGTACCTGCTTTTTTGGTGAAGAAGGCGGGGCCCCTCCCCTATGATCATGCCTCTCTGGTATCTGTAGAAAAATCAAAGGTGATCCCTCCCTTGTGATCATGCTTCCTGGGCATTTTTTCCTTCACATCACTGCCACTATCCTCTCACATTTGTGAATTTTTCCTTTACAAAACCCTGGAGTGTAAATGGAAATGGAATGAAGAAATGGTGATGAAATGTCAGTTTAGGCTAATGAGGGAATGAGTAAGTGAGGGTAGAGGTATATCAGGCTGAGTGAGAGGCTAAAAAACTTAAGGAAAATCCCCCAACTGTGCAAATACCCTATTTTTTGACTGACACTCTTCATAGGCAGATGGAATGAGGTTCAAACAATGATTTCAAGCATGAGGTTTAGGGTTTCCCTTAGGATTTGTTTTCATTTATTAGGAACACACAAAAATTGTTTGAATAATGAGTTTATATCATGTACTTACCCTTGAAAATTCTTGGATGTCCATTTGGCAGAGGCTTGCAAGCAACTTGAGGGGTTTTGAGTGGTTAATTTTCTTAAGAAGCCCTCCTGGACAAGGGCACAACACTCAATCCCAAGCACGCTCCGCTTTTTTGGAGAGGGCATTTGGAGGCCTTCCTGGTGTCAAAATTGGGCCCATGATAGCTCGTTGGAAATATTATCCTGTCTAATTTCCAATTCTACCTTTATGTTGCTGATTTCAGTTTATTTGACCTATCAAAAGTTGATTCTCCCAAGACTGTTCAAAAAGTGCTGAATGATGGTGCATAAATGTAGAGTGATGGTGTAGGTAACGTCTGGAGGCCTTCCTCAACTCTAAATTGAGCTCATGATAACTCATTGGAAATATCTTCCAGTATAGTTGTCATTTGAATCATCAAGCACGTTATTTGGACAATCTAACTATGAGAAAACTTGATTTTCCCAAAGTCACTCCAGAAGTGTAGCAATTCTCCCCTGACACCTGTATTATTGAAATTTCTCTAAAAACATGACACCTATGTAAAATATTAAGGAATTTTTTCTTCTTGGACCTATGATGGACAAAAACCTCTCTCACTTTTGTCAAATTCATCTCTGTTAGGTCAGAAACATAGTTTGAAGCAAAACTGGCCCTATGAGCGACAAATAGCTTGGCTCTTGGAATGAATTCCTGGAACATGATGGAGGCATGATGTTTATGAGTTGGTATGGCTTCATTCTTGTTGATATGACCTACCATATGGATATTCTGCTCCTATGCCTCTTTTCCATAGCAAACCCTAGCCTAGTGGAAGAGGAAATTAGGGTTTAGTGCTTCCTCCAGGTCATTTCTACCATTGATCACTGTTTGCAACTCTGCTGGACCATTAAGCTCAAAAACCCTAGTAATCTATATGAACAAGTGTCTTCCTCTTCTCCTTGCTACAAGTTGTCTTTACTCAGGAATAGAACACCTACCTTACTAGGAATTTTTGCTGATGGACCTTTCAACACCCCTGCAGAAGTGCCAAAGTTTGTCCATTTCCTCATGTGCAGACTCTGAACTGAAGGATAGTATTCTTTGGAAACTCTTTAGGTATTTCTTGAATAACTATGTGCTGACCTGCTATTACATCTAAGCCAGCTTATAGCAAAGGAAAATCAGTGTTTGGAAGACTAATGATGACCTTAAAACATGTGAAACCCTAATTGACCTAGTGGGAGGGTTCTTTGACCTGAATTTGACTAAAACTTGGCTAGGAGACCTTTAAGTGAAAACATAGTAATTTTCAAAGTGCTGTATTGAAGATCCAAAATCCAATATACTTGATTTATCTAAAGAGCCTACAAAGATATTTTTGATACCATCAATTCTTGAGGAACTTGGGGAACATGGGAACAAGTTAGCTATAGGAAACCCTAAATGGAAAGTGCAGTTATGGACAAGTGAAAATAGGGTAACTGAAAATGGTAGGTAAAATCCCATAAGGAGTTTGTAGGAGTGACAGGGTGACCATGGAATGGCAAGCTGATAGAATAGTGAAAAATTTTGAAAAAGGATAATGAAGGCTGTGAGATTTCTAAAACTCACAATTTTCAAAGAATGTTGTTTTTAGAAATCTAGAACCATTCTATAGTCATCTACAAATAGTGAAAAATACTGATGACTAACAATGGCTCCACTTGGGGAGGGAAACTCCTTTTTAGGAGGTGTCCAGAACCTCAGAGTTCAGATCTCTGAGTTTTGAAGATTAGTACCTTACTTGTACTTGGCGGATCCATCTTCCTTCATTTGCTGATTTTATTCCTATCCTTTGAAGCTGTGATATTAAAATCTAAAAAGACATGATTTCTTCAATATCACTTCTACCTACCCATCATACTTTGCCTAACATTTTTTCTTCACTTGGGTGCATTTGGATTGGAAAACCCTTGACATCATTTTATTTTGACAACATAAAAACTATCTATGTCTACCCTTATCACTTCCAAGAGCTCAGATTAGGCCAATGAACTCTTTCTACCTACTCTACTTATCTGTCGAGGTTAAGTAGTTCGATAGATATTCATTCTCTAATATACTAACATGAAATTCAAAACATGACCAAACTGAGGTTAACCAATCTAATTTGTGATGGGCTATGGCATTTTGGACAAGTTGCACACAAAATTTATTTTTGTATAAGTGGAACAAGAAATTTGAGGGCTGTGATTTAGAATTGGTTATGCATCCCTCTCTTTCTCTTTTGGTTCAAATTTGAGCATTAAAACCAAACATCTTTTCCTAATCTAATCTACTGACAAGCCAAGTTTACATGGTGTGGAAAAACCTCTTTCACTAACCTATCAACAGAAATTTAAAAACAATTTCAATCATGGTGAGGCTGTATGATTGAACAAGAATTTTCTTTTCTCAAAGTAGTAGCATTTAGACTTGGACACTTTCACACATATTCTTTTTTGGTATGGGGCTGTACCTCTTGTTTTTACCTGCCCTCTTTTTCTTCTTGTCTTTGTTTTTGTGTTTCATTTTTTAGATCAGTTTTCTTTGCATGCCTACCTACCCTAATCTAACTTGGAGGCATATATTCACTAGGTGAAATCTTTTCTCCAATGCAACCAATCAGGTAAGTGAATACATGATTGATTTTAATCCAAACCTTTAGGTATGCTAAAAAAACTAAAAGGCCACTCCCACCTCCCTTGTTTTTGAATAGCAGTGCTCAAAATATTCTTCACACTCTGCAACAAACTGTTCTTGGCATATTTTACTCCTTCTCTAGATGTCTTTAAGAAGCCAACAAAAGGATCTTTGAAAAATATCTGGTCTTGAGAATTTAAATAATAATTTGCATCCAGGACTATTTTTTGCTCCACTTTTTAAGCTTGGGATTATTTTTAGAAAGAAACTCTACCTCTTCTTCATGATAATCTGATTTGGTAGCCTCATAATGTTCTGCTATGTTGTTCTCCAGTATTCCTGATATGCCTTGAATGAGTGGAATGGATTCTACTTGCAGGCCTTTGTTAGGGGCATTCTATGGAAATAGGTCCTCTTGAGGAGGTAGCACAACATTAATATTAACCCGTTCTATAGTTTCTGCATGAGAAAGTGCATTAGTGGATAAGTCAACAGTATAAAAAATAGAAAGATATTCTTTATATAAAAGTTTAGAGTCTGGTTGTATGTTTAGGATCTGATTTATTTCTTCATTAGTTAAAGGGGGAGGAATTTTCCTTTTTCCTTGGACATAACTGTGATGTTTCTCTTCCTTTTGTGACTGATCATAAGGCTGGATGTTTTCTTGATCCTTACACAAAAGAGATGAAGAATGAACACTTGTCTCTTTAGAGAGGTCTTGTGGATCTTCCCCTATTTCCTGAATGATTTCATCCTCAATCAACTCCTTTTGGTTGTCATGACAACTATCTTGAGCATGAAATGCATGAATTTCTTCTAATAGATCCTCAAGATGCCAATTTTCCAACTTTTCATCAATGTTTACAAGGTATTGTATGAGATCTTTAGATTGATTGCAACAATTTTCAGCTAATGATAAAGATGAACAATTTTCTTTATAATGCTCATAAAATACCTTCTAGAAACCCTTTAAGGAAAACAAACTACTAGGGTCTAGGCCTTCATACCATTCCATTTCTTTACCTTCTAATGTCCCCATGAAAATTTTCATGAGGAAATCTTCATGCCATTCAACTTTTAACCTCCATGTATGTATATGAAATTTGATGAGATGTAACAAAGGGTCATAAAATTTTTCATCTTGAAACATAGGCAGGGTTTTGTCCCAATTTAGCTGAGGCATTTTGTGTGGGAATACAAGGATGTGATCTCTGTTCATTGGAGCATACCTGCGTTGTATCCTTGGATTCATCTTTGCCAATCAGTCAGAGAAAAGGGTTACTACTTCTTTATAACCATCTAGATTCTCCTACCAGTGGAGTCTTTAGGTGTATTGAGAGTTGTGGAGTCGCCAGGTGGAGGATTTCAATTTTGCTGTCCACCATCAGCAACCAGATATCAGTCTTGGCTAATACTTGAAACATCAGAAGCTAGAATTGGGACCCAATAGATCAGATAAGGTTGAGAGTTTATAACAGTTTTGAAACATAGACCTACTTGCAAGAATACTAAAGTCACACAGTATGTGATTGCGATTTATTCTCTTAGGATTGATTAATACATTACCAGGGGAGTCTGTGAGAATCAATGGAGTAAATAGGGCTACTGAAGATCAGTGGAGTTACCAAGTGATGATGCTTACTGTTTTAAGGATGTACTTGTTGTCCACTATCAAAAACTGAATACCAATCTAAGGATGTTTTTGGGTTTTTTGAGTTCTTTAAGATTTTCAACAAGTGTTCTCCAGTATGGTCACCATGGTGCTAGTATGATGAATCAACCAGATATAAATCTTGGCTGACACTTTGTTTTTTCTAAGTTTTGACAGCGGATTTGTGAGTTCTTAGGGAATATTTAAGCTGTTAATTACTCAGATCCCCAGTGGAGTTGCCTTTATGTTAGGTGGCGAGTCAACTAGATACTATTGACAGGGGTTTTCTGAGGTCTTAGGAATACTTAGGTTGTTACTCAATCATATCCCCAGTGGAGTCGCCATTATGTTAGGTCCCCGTAATTTGTCAGATTGGCAAGACCAAAAGTAAAAGGGTAACATCAAACCAATATTTGGAGTCCTAGGACCTAGCCTTCCTGGAACCAAAGAGGGCTCTCTCTATATTTGTATAAAAGATGTAAACTTAATTGATTTTAGGGTTTTGATTTTAGGCTAGTTATAATGCTTAGGTTTTGTTTGTTTGTTTTGATTGGTTGGGTAGGTTTTCAAGAAGACTAGCTAGGATAAGAGAAAGACAAATCCATTGGGCTATGGGGTCTACAAAAGGTCTAAAAACGTGCAACAATAGGTCAAGGGTATTTTATAGGGAAAGTTAACAAAGAAAAATGGATCCTTTAGATAAAATGAGTATGGGATGACAGTAAGTTATGAATTTAGAAAAATTATAGGGCAATCAAGAATCCTTTAACTATGATTCAAACAAGGAAAGATTTCAAGACTATAGTTTAGTAATACTGAAGAGCAATTAAGAATTGTTCAGTTGGACTTCACTAGGCAGACTTAAAAACAACAATCAAGTAACCCTAGAGAGCAGTTAAGAATTCTCTAAGTATTAATTTCCAACCAAGAGAGCATCTAAGATACCAGTTCAGTGAAATTAAAGAGCATTTAAGGATTCTTTAATTAAACCTAGCAGAAGAAAAAATTTAAATGACAAGAATCAGACAAACTTAAGGTGCTTTCAACAACAAATACTAAGCTAAGCTTTCTATTTTTCCATAAGAGAAATTAATGAAGAATATGAGAACATAAGGAGATAAGTGCAAGACAAGAAAAACATCACCATTGAAAAAGTTCATGTATCCAGTAAATGTGCTTGGTCCATTGATATTCAGTCCAAAATCATGTTACAAAGCTCCAAAGCCAAACTTCCTTCTAACTCCAAGTCTATGAGATATCTAGCTCAGAAAACTAATAACAACAAACATGTACAATGATGCCTCCATGCAATATTTATCTTGCAAAGGAGGACCAAAAAACTAGCTAGCATTTGAAAATATCATTAACTACTCATAAATGCCAAATTTGTCCTATGAGACCATGCAAGGCCTAAGGCACAAATATATAACTTGAATAAATGCAAAAATAAATGCTAACATAACTCCTCAGCTAAATCTAGAGTGATTTGCCTCAAAAACCCTAAAAATATATTTTTCATTAACTCCAAGTGTCTTTTGTTGACTTTCTGGCAAGGGCGCAGTGCCAAGGCCAAGGGCACAACACTAACACTGGGAAAATATCCTGTTTTGCAGCTGAGTTTTGGAGCCCTTCCCGGTGTCCAAATGAGCTCCATGATAGCTCATTGGAAAGCTTGTTTTGTCTACTTTCCAAAAATTCCTTTATTTTTCTGATTGGAATCCATTTACCTTCTCAAAAACAATTTTTTGAAAATCACAATTGAGATTAAATCGACGAGGGGAAAAAATCAGAAAAAATCATAAAAATCGGGAAAAAATCGGCACAAACAAAAATATTCATTTTTTTCAAATTTTTAAATATCTAAAGCATTCACAACATAAAATAAATGCATTGACACGTAAATATGAAAAAAAAAACTAATATATAAGATGTGTAATATCATGTCTAGTGCTACATCACACATAAAATTGAATCATGTCTTGAATACTAAGTCCTGAGTCTCAAGAGTCAACTCAACCTCAAAATATCAACAAAAGGTATAATAATGTATCTCATATCATGAGTCATAATTTCATGTACAAAGGAATGCACCATATAACTTATGGTCCTATACTACTGATTTCCTCAGCCCCTCTTGCGAGAAAATGTAACAGCTTTCCCTCTAGATGAAGAAGCTGGTAGGGCTGGCAATGGACTCTGTTGTGCTCTAGAAGTAGAACCTGAAGCGCCAGAATGGGAACCTGAAGCACCAGGAGCTAAAGGAGGCAGACCACGTCCTCTACTGGTAGCAGGGGTAGGTGGTGTCACCTGCTCCTCCTGCTCCTCCTGTTTCCGCTCCTCCTCCTCATCCTCCTCCCCCTCCACTACCTCCTGCTCTATCCAATCAGGGGCTGACTCCATGACAAGCCTCTTAGCCTCAAACCTCCATTCAGCAGTGGTGTCAATCACATCTAAAGAGATGGCCTCCATATCAGGTGTCCTCTCAAGTTGTCTCACCCACAATCTAAGATTGTAGTAGACATAAACCATGTCATTGAGGTGCTGGGACTCCAACCTGTACAAGGTTCTGTTGATGGGAAAATCTATTCGGCCAACAGTAGGGGATCTCCCCAGTAAAAGGTCCCAATTAGACCTTGAACCGTTTGGAATAGGGATCCCGTCCGGGGTGTGGGTCCAGCTACCGCTGATTTCTCCTTTCTTTGGGTCTCGCTTACACTCTATAAAAAAGTGGATGCACACCTAATCAAATGATATAAGATATATGATTGATGCATTAAATCTACAAATAACACTATGAGTAGCAAGAGGAAATAATAAAGCATGAAGACCGAAGGAAGTGTTGTTAACAACACCTCATTAGGGTCATGCCTGTAAACTGTTCTGACCACAAAAGAAACGATTCCTCATGGCAAGAACACCTTCACCTCCTAAAAGTTTTAAATGATAACACAAATGCTAATAGACAAAGCCATCACAGTTCGTTAAGAAAGTGAAATGAACTCAACCACCATTAACATACTCAGCAAACTGTTATGCAACTGTGATATGAATTGAAGATGCAGTTCCCTTAATCTAAAGATGTTCATAAACTGAAAATATAATACTCAATAGTGCTCATACATAAGACAACACCAGATCCACAAAGGAATTTTTCAAAATGCTTGTATTCATGCTCAAATATATGATCCAGATAATACAGTGTACTCAGCTTGAGTCCCAAACAAAATATCTGTTCTAAGTTCCCGAAGGAAACATTTATAGAGCAAAGCTTGCCCTTTGGACTCCCTGAATTTTCACTTTCCCGACTATTGGGCTGCCTTGCGACTTAGTCGTTGGGTCGCGGGGTCATGCCGTCGGGCATTTGTAGGGGATGCGACTTAGTGACCTGGCGACCTCTGCGACTTGCTACCTCGTGCAATTCGTAACCTGTGACATCAAGAAAATATGCGACCTGTGACCTCCTTGGATTTGCGACCTCGCAACCTCCTTAGATTCGCGACCTCACGACCTAAGACCATCCGCGACCTGCGACCTCCTTGGATTTGTGACCTCGCGACCTCCTTGGATTTGCGACCTGGCGACCTCATTGGATTTGCGACCTTGCGACCTCCTTGGATTTGCGACCTTACGACCTAGGACCATCCGCGACCTGCGACCTCCTAGGATTTGCGACCTTACACCATCCTCGACCTGCGACCTCGGGCAGATATGTGACCTGCGACCTTGGGAAGATACATGACCTGCGAGCTGGGGTATTCATCCCTTCTACATTTATCTTTTGGATATATCAGCAACTTGTTTTTCTGGGGGGCAGCCGTAGCCCTCGTCACGTGGACCGGCATTTTTTGGATAAGTGAAAAATTCTTCGGCTGGGTTGTAATCTCCTCATCCTGTTCGCATGCGAACACAATGAATTAGCCGTATACAACACACTAGACTAGCCCCACACACACATATATGCATATATATGTGCATGTGAATATATATATGTTGAGCAAGCAGAAAATCAAAGACTAAAAAAAAAGGAAGAATCGAAATCAAATTAGGGAGTTTAACAGCTATCTTGGAATCCTGCACACTCCTGTTCTGTAGGAAATGTATGAGTGATTGGTGCATATCCGCTATGAGTTTGTTTGCTGGTGCGCAAGAAAACTTTGAAATGCCAAGAAATGTTCATCATTTAATAAGCATGTATAGTTAACTCCCTTGATGTTCTTCCTGAAGGGGAATGATGCTGAAGCCAAGGATGTTGGGATGAGCCACGATGTGCGACCTCATCAAAGTGTCACGAGGCTGCGACCGAACGGGGATTTCGAGGATCATTCTAAAAATATGGGTTGCTGCTCAAGAGGAAAATGACCAAGACAATCTGGGACAAATAAAGTGAGTATTGCAGAGCGGGAGACTTCCTCAGATTATTTCCATGCACCGCCGTGAGTGAATAGGAATGTAGCTGCTAAGTGATCAATATCACCCACCTCGCTATAGGGAGGGCGAAATTTCATTGTTGCATCAGGCTTGAAAATATCTATATACTGAGCTGGGGTTTCCATGTGCTATGTGGGGCGCCTTTCAAGTCAATTTTATCATTTACCATATCGAAGCCAGCTACTAATAAGAAGATGTCCAATACTCCAAGTGATGTATGTGGGTATCCACTTTCCAAGCGTCGTGCAAAAATATGATGGGTGCATTCTCCCGAGCTTTAAATAGAGATCACAATTTTGTTCTACAGGTGCAGTCGATGAATTAATTCTGAGTATTAGTCTTACATTCAGCCTATGAATCGAGCACGTGCCCACCTTGTTTCAAGAATGTAGCTCTACGTTCAGATGGGTGTGGGTATTTGCCTCCGAGGGAGGTCACACTTTTGGAGTAGAGGTCGCTGGATTGGGGAAATCAACCGGTCGTAGTTCCTCTCGAACATGTTCTTTTGCGACCTTGCGACCTTGGCAGAGTCACATAGTCGCATGGTCGCATTTCATGTGTGGAAGCATGTGTTGCGACTCAGTGACCTCGAGCATGTGCAGTGAGAAATGGACGGTTGCGACCTCCCTTTGTCGTCTCAACATCTGATATCGAATGCAATAGTAAGTTGTCGCCTATCTGTATTGCTAAAAAATGCACCAGACTTTCAGCTCCTATCATGGAAATCATTTGCACGTCCATGTACCCCACCTTTGTTTCTCTATCCAGTGATGCGTTATAGTCGCAACACAATCTCTTTCACCCTTTATTGCATGCAGACATATGCATTGACCTGCTTCTTTTACCGTGCTTTGTTCTGGTGCAACGCTCGATCTACCTTAAAAAATGACACATGCATACTAATTGCATGGAAACCTTCTAAGGAAAGCTTGCCAACTAGTTGCTTCATATCCGGCATTTTAATTCGGCATGTCGTTGGGTTTCCTTGGAACAATCGATATGAATAGTATGTTTGAAAACAGTGGTAGAAAATATCTTGGATCGCCTTGTTATACGCATACCACCATCCATCACAGAGGTATGGCTGTTTTGGGGATATCATCGTCAAAAGGTGTGCTAGTTTTGCAGAGTTACTCCTCCATGTAGACCGCGCAACTAACATGCACTCAATGAACATCTTCTGCAGTGTCAGAAAGTGAGAAAAAGGCCCCTTGAACTTTATGCGAGAGCACATCACGTCTCTGCTGGAGTTTTAACGTTAACAACATGGCTTGCTTCATTGTGACCACGTCTACAAAAAAAAAAACCGTATTGACATGTGGCGCTCCAATATTGACATCTCTGTTTATATTAATGACACTATCATATAAAATTTTTTGATGTCCAGTGTTTCCTGTTTCATTGGGTGATGGATGCGTTATCTTGCGATATCAGTCTCAGCCGATATGGTTTTGAACCAGAACTTTTCACCGTTTAACACAGTGGGTATGGATTAACATGAATTTGTGGCTGTGTCCTTAGTTGGGCTGTTATTGCCATCGTGGCCTTGTTAGAACCTTCTGCTCGTATTTCAAACATACGTTTGACCGCTAAATATATGCTACAATTTTTTTATTATAAAATTCAACCACCATGTATGTCTGTCCCAAAGACTAGACTTCGACATAGAAGTATTTGCACCCATATGTAGTTCTTCCAAATATTTTAATTGTAAGGTTTTGACCACTATATATACATGTCTGCTCCAAACATTTACCATAGGTAGAAAACCCGCCATCTAACCTTTGCGCCCATTTGTAACGCACCATAGTTATTATAACGCGCTACCATAGGTTTTTCATACACTTCGCCCCATGTTTTAAACATAAGTTTTGATCACTATGTCCACCATAGAAATATTTAAACTCACTTGTAATGTTTTTTCATACAGTCTTGATCCACCATCTCATATGGTTTTGAAACCATAAGGTCCTTTATATTTTTCGTGCCTTGGTTTAATTATATAGTGCTTTAAATCGCAGCCTTGGTCCTTATATTTGCACCCACCATGTAGCTCGAGGTTAACAGCTATTGTTTCCCAAAGGCGTGGTTGAAATTTGAAATTCTGCCGTTGGCTTGCCAACACCAACACGTGTGCTTTTGTGCTGCTGCCCAACATGAAAACGCTCTGAATGAGATTGTCATTCTAGGGAAAAAATCTTCTGAGTCCACTTTGTTCACCCGGGCCATATTTCCGGCTAGATTTGTCGAAGTGGTGAAATATGCTCTTTTGTGTGCACACATCGACATTGAGCTGGTATTGTGCAGGATATTCAATAATTTCTTTAAGGTGAGATATCTGGTCTCTACATAAGCTTAGATCATAGCGAACACTTTCGGTTTATGTGAGATGGCATCCGGTATGGACATTTCCAAACGGAGCGTTTTTTAAGTATCTGGTGCGCACTAGTGAAGAAAGCCTTTGGCATCAGTGACATAAAGGTTATTTCTCTGCTCAACATGTATCACACCATCCTCCTTTTCACAGTACTGGTCACTTGCTCCTCCTCCTCCCCTGTTTCGCAACTTGGGCCTTGTTGTTGAGCTCAATTTTATTTCCCTGGATGTCGTGACAAGATTGAGGAGTTTGTCACCCGTGGGGTCGACCTGTGTGGAACATTACAACATCATAATTACTCTTTGATAATGGTGTTCCTAGATAAAACATATGAGACTAGCGAGCTTAAAATACACATTCAATCAACATGCTTAATGACCCACGGTGAGAGGGCCTTTAATTGTCAATACACAAAAGGGTTTCCATTCAAATGTATGCATGGAAATCTCATTACACATGGCGCGACTGCGGTAAGAGTGTCCGAGCATATGCTGGATGATCCCTCCCACATATGGCATGCTCGCAGCAACAACATCTAATCATGATGGTGAGAAAGCTCATGAGGGGTTGGGGATAGGTCGCTGGGATGTCACTAACTGCAGGTCGGGTGAAAGACTTTAACGACTAAGTGAGTAGAGGGGGAACCCGAAATTTTAAATATACCCCAAAATTTTGGGTGCTATTGTAGCGGCTACAACAGGGTCATAAATTAATAAATTAAAAATATATATTATAAACAATAAATTAATAATTATAAAAAAATTTATTTAATGAATTCAAAAAATCAGTTGGAATATTTTAAGTTTTTAACCTATTGCGCTTTTTGGTGTGTATTTTTTCAAATGCACTCCAGTTGCACTCGCATCCTGAAGAGCTACATGTTTGGCTGAGTATTCTAATGGACAGATTTTGGAGTTTTGGTAATCTACCACCGTAGCTCCTCCACCATGCATCTACAAGTTACAATTTACAACAAATAAGATAAACTTATAAAGTTACAAACATAAGAAAAAATTATATTAATGAAAATATTACCTTGCATTTTAGTAGTCCTATCCTGGACAACCATGTCAAAGAAAAATGTGCCACCTGCCATTCTGTATAACTCCATTTCTTTGGATATATCTGCACGTTCTAATGGATATGGAACCATCTTCTAAACATAAGTGAAAAATCCATCCATGACCTCAGCATCAAATATGAAACTACATGAGTAAGCAAATTTAGGGTTCAGAAAGATCCTTGCAGCATGAATGGGACGATGGAGTGTGTTGTTCCATCGGTCATCAATCAATTCCCATACAAGAAGTTGTTTCTGAAACCCCTCATCACCCTTATCATCATAGTAGCTACGAATGGCTTCTTTGGCCCTATCCATGGCCTCAGACAAGTAGCCCATTGTGGGCTTCTCTCCATCAGCCAATTTGAGAACCTTTACCAAAGGTTCAGTAACATTGCACACATCTTGCACTCCCACCCAGAAGCTTTCCTGATATGAAAGCAACCTGTAGATGGCCTCTCCCTCTGTTTTGCGGCTGACAGTCAAAGCACGACACTCCTCTGAAAGAAACATTCTCTTCAAATCCCACATAGAATTCAAGAGGGATTGAAGAGATATGAAACTAATGGAAAATCGTGTAATAATAGGGCACACCAACTCCTTTTTGTTGGTGAATTTTCTCATCAAATGAAGCAAAGATGCATTATTATATATAAACACTAGTACATTTGGTCAAAATTTCGACAATTTAGTTCCGACACTTTTGATGTATTGTCGGAAATTTCCCCAAATTTTCTCAAATTTTTAAATCCTGCCATCAACCATCGCTATAGTGATGTTTAGGGACATCGTTGGTATTGTGACATTTAGGAAGGTCGTCAGAATACCGATGCCTTGGGACACAATGTCGAAAATGCGAATTTTTGAAAACATGTGTCACTATTGCGACATTTTGACAGAAGCGTCGCTATAGCGACGCTTATGGACATCGTCCGTATTGCGATGGTATTTGGGACAAACGTCGAAATAGCGATGGTTTGTGGATCTAGCTTGAAAAATGTCAGAATAATGACTTTTTTAAATGTAACATGACAAAAGACAATGTAACAATGCCTACGATTACATGTCTAACATTTCCAAATGGAGCAGGGCGGCGTTCACATGTATCTTCTCCTCCAGATTCTCTTCTCTTACTTGAAGTTTAGGCTTCTATTGGAGGGGAGGAGAATATCAGATCATCCAGGGAGTGTGTTTTTGAATGCTGGTATGCAGAATGGGGTTCTTCTTAGAATTGAGGTAGATATGGAAAATGGTGGCCTTTCAGACACCCAGACCAAATTCTTGGGTTTAAGAGCACCAAAACTTTTTTCTGCTATAGTGAGAGGCTGTCAGGCAACTCTTTGTTTATCAAGCAGGCCCTGGCTGGGATATATTCATCAGGGGCACTTTATTTTAACTCCACTCTCTTACAGACTCTTGAATATGCAGCATCATTTTCTTCTGATCAGTGTGATGAAGGTGTGGTTGCAGTTGCTAGGGATGCGCTTAGGGTTTTTACGATTGAAAGGTTGGGAGAAACATTCAATCAGACCATTATGCCTCTTAGATATATGCCGAGAAAGTTCATTTTTCATCCAAAGAAGAAATCATTGATTATTATTGAAAGTGATTAGGGTGCATTCATTGCAGAAGAACGTGAAGCTGCAAAGAAAGAATGCTTAGAAGCTGCTGGTTTAGGGGAGAGTGGGAACATGGAAGTAGAAAAAAAGAATGGAAACGATGAAGAGAAGGAGGATCCTCTTCCTGATGAGTAGTATGGTTATCCAAAAGCAGAGTCAAAGAAGTGGGCATATTGTGTTAGAGTTCTAGATCCAAAAACTGGTGAAACTACATGCCTCTTGGCACTGCAGGATAATGAAGCCGCATTTAGCATTTGCTCTGTTACTTTTCATGATAAATAATTGGGAACACTTTTGGCCATTGGAACTGCAAAGGATTTAGAATTTTGTCCAAAGAGGCATTGTTCAGGAGGTTTTATTCATATTGATAGATCTGTGGATGATGGCAAATCCCTAGAGATTTTGCATAAAACAACAATTGATGGAGTACCTCTTGGATTATGTCAATTTCAATGCCACTTATTAGTTGGGATTGGATAGGTGCTAATAATATATGACTTGGGAAAAAAGGAATTACTGCGGAAATGTGAGAATAAGCTCTTTCCCAATACTATTGTGTCTATTCACACTTATGGTGATCAGATTTATGTTGGAGATATTCAAGAGGTATGTGTCAGCTTTTTCTCTATTTATTTCCACACTTTTAATGAGATCTAAGATGCAAGAAGAGAAATGATGATTGTTTTTTTTTCTTGGTTCAAAAAAGAGATTTATATTAGCAGAATTCTGAAACCAGACATAGACACAGAATGCCCTATAGATTCCTAGCTTCTAGTTTAAATTAGAATTGCAATATCTCCAACAACCTAATAGCTACTACTAAAGCAGACTACTAGAGGACTGCAAGCCATGCAGTGCCATTAATTACTAATATATGTAATCAAAATACTTGGGTAGAGGATGCCATACATGGCCTTCCTGATACTCCCAGATGTAGATGAAATTAAAACCAAAATTGCAAGATTAGCAAATATTAATGTCCTTTAGGAAATAAGTCCAGTCATAAACAGATTTCAGAGCGTAAGCTTGCAGTTGTCATGAGCCACAGGCCTGTCTCAAGTCTTGGGATTTTCCTTCTCCTCCACCATATCTCAAGGAATCTAGACCTTGAGAAATCTACACCATATCTTATTGAGGCCTTATTTCTTTCCTGTTCATGTCCTTAAAGTGCCTCAATCTTCATTATGCAATTCCTGAAATGGCCAGAGAAGAGTCCGCCTATATTTTCTCTTATTTGATGAAAACTGATAAGCTTTCAGTTTGGGAAATCCTTGTATGAATTTTTTGCAGGTTTTGGGTAACCCATGTAATTTGCAAAAACCATTTTTGATAGCCCCTATTTATTGTATAATAAGCTTTGGTACTAGCTTTCATCCTCAAAATTTGTTTAGGATATTTACCATGGTGAGTTATGTTGGAGACCAAGTTTGTAATAAAAGCACAGTTGGGTTCTTTGAAAAAAATCATAAAGCATCAAAATTACAGGCATTTTGGGCATGCACCCATGAACCAAATGCATATTTCACTACTGTTCCTAAAGAATGCACCAGAGGTATGCATAATTAAGGCCTACACTATATTTTTTTATTTATTTTTCTTGTAGTCTGTATGTGACCACACTATGTTTCCTTTGACTATTCGACCAGGTATAGTATTGAAGATGTTTGACAATTTCCCATGTTCATCTGTCCCCAGCTTGTTACAGGTATAGTATTGAATATTTTTGATAATTTCCCTTTGGAATAAACATCATGTGCCATAATGGGAGATTGGTATCACTCAACATTTTTAGTATAAACTCTGTTTTAAACATCAATTTTTAGCCAGAATAGGGAGAAAATATGAGCGATGATGTAATCCCTCCCAAGGGCAATCAATTATCAACATGGCCTCATCAGAAGGTAGCTCAGTTTCAACGAGATAACGGGAATATGGAAAATCAACATACGAGAAATGAAAATAATACTTATTAGGGTCCACATGTTACTCGAGACTTGAGTTAGAGTTACCGGATGTCGACTGCATCACCTGGTAGGCAATATATACCACACTAAATGACATTTTGACCCCATAATACTCTACTTCTGAAGGATTTGGTACCACCCAAGGATCAGGAAATCTAAGGGATCCATTGATAATAGAAGAGATCATGAAAATAGGAGCCTCAGGATATGGAGTGGCAGGGGTATGGTAAATGTACCCATAAATGAATAAACCCTAAACAAACTAATGCCAACACTCTCATAGGCACTCATAGAATCATTAAAAATCCATGGATAGAAGATACTCATAATCTACAACACGAACACCCTTTACTTTTTCAATGTTGTCTTCAGGAGACTCTTCATCATCTGCTATTGCCCTAGCAATAGCAGCCTCAACAGGTTTTCCCTTCTTGGGGAATGGAGTGAAACCTTTGCTCTTCAATTCAAGCAGCAACTCTGCATGTTTCCTATTTTTCACTATGATTTCTCCATTTACAACTCCCATGATGAATCTGAATTTATTGTCCAATTTCAGCAAATCAAGCTGAAGGTTGTCCAACTGGAATTTCTTTCTCTTTTCATAGAATTCAAGATGGATATGATAGAAGTGCTCAAAAACTTGCTCATGGGTCTCATATTTATGATTGATTCCCTTTGAGCCAAAAAGATGCATGTTACTTGTACTGATTGTAGTAGTCAGTTTGAATTTCCTTAAAAGGCCCTCTTGAAGTGAAATATTCATATTCTCTTCAGACAATGACACCTCTAAATGGACCCTGGTATCAGTATTGTATTCCTTGTAGTCCCTTATGAATGGTTCTTTAACCTTATCATTCCCAGTCATCAGTGCTTCCAGAAATTCCTTGTAATCCCGAGTCCACTTGCGAACATACAACTCTATAATTCTTAATGTTGTCTCATTAATTTCCTCTATGATGCCACTAATCGTGTAAGACACACACTTATCCTTTATAGTTTTTCATTCAATTGTAACCTTAAAACCCTTGTACTAAGGTGCCAAGCCAATGGTGTAATGTCCAGTGCTCCAAGATGTTGAAATGTCCCTTAATCCTAGGCCAATCAATATATCATAATAAAGTGATAAAAAATATCCATATCGTAGTATAGGCTTAGATCATATCCGGATCCATAAGAGTGTATAGTTTATATGAGGATAGTGTTTCCCTAATCTACATTATCTCATATTGCTCTTTTATAAAAAGTACGTTTCAGTGTTACTCTAGTGTATACTACAATATCCATATTCATCATACAGGTTAAGGATAGAGTAATATCATACAATATTCTACCTAATAAATCATCTTGTATTCCAATAGCTAATTTTGACATAGGTGTAATGTAAGCTCAATACTGAGATATGCTTGTTCCTGTTCTAGCTCGATATCATTGAATACGCTCTTTCCAATTTTGATTAGTGAAAAGAGTTGGATTGGGTTAAGCTGAGTAATGTATTCACCCTTATCTCTCTTCTATGATTCCCATGTATTAGTTACAATGATAACAGTTATATGGAACTAAAAGTAGATTGGTATACGAGACCGTATCGTACCTATGGTGCCCATATTAAGCTTAGTAACTATCACTATATCACCTTACTTAAGCTAGTAGTAAGCTCTATTGAATCTATAAGCTTATTGATTTCACTATGCTATTAGTACTAATGAATCAATTCCATTGAATCAGTGACCAAGCTTTTCTTGATGTAACTACACGTAATGGAATAACACATATTCGTATAAACATGATATCCTTAATACATGTCTTAGATTATAGTGACCAGGAACTCCATATTCAAGCTAAGCTCCTTGTCATGATGTAATGATCTCTATTTCCATATTCATTTCATACCTTATTAACACTGACCATAATCATAGTAATAAGTACATAGCCTTACTAGCTCTATGCCAACATGTGTATCTAAACCTTAAGTAGAAACACAGTTTGATTGCTAATGTTTATATAATAGTTGATCTTGTATGATTGGTTAAGATTAGCATTGATTTGAGTGAACCATTACACAAGCCATAGTGAAAGATCTCTACTTGTATCATGACCATATGAAGTTGATCTCTGTAGCAGTCTATGTTTCCCTATTCAACACTCTCTAAGCTATATCTTAACCATATACAAGCTATTACACAGATCAGTCTAAGCTTAGTAATTGATGTTGATGCTGATCCACCCAGATATTCTCTCCATGATTCATACTCAAGCATGGTATAGAAAGACAATACCCGTCCATTTTTATGGGTTGCCTTGAAAATAGGAGTAATGAATTCAACAAGAAATGAAGGAATCTTGAGTAGAGATGGCCAAAAAGAGTGTATGAAGTTGATCAACAATCATTTTATGTGTGAACCATCATGATCCTGATCTATCATAATCATAAGATGACCATATCTCAGAGATTTGACACTGTCATATTCCTTTCCATGCTGTAGACCAAGGATTTTCTTGATATGTTGAATCTCAACAATTTCCATTATCTGTTTATGGATGGCTTCCCTTACATTCAGCAACTTACCTCTGAGGGGAAACACACCATAATGATTTTGACCAACAACAGCCAACCCTGCCATCGCAAGGGCCTTGGCTGAATCTCTCTCATCTAAAATCAGAGTGCATTTCTCATAATTCTTGCTTCCTGCATCATTTGCATCATCAAGCTTGGTGATACCAGTTAACCTTTTTCTCTTGGTTCCATCAGTTTCATTAAGATCCTTGCTCTATTTGAATTCTGCCCATGATAATATGTTCTCAACAACTCCACATTTAGCAACTTTCTTCAAAAACTCTTGAGAGAGTTCACACTTTGATCCAAAGCTGTTCTGACGAGTTTTCAGTGTCTCCTTGGTTTGGGATTCAAATGTCGGATTATCAATCAAAGAATTGACAAAGATCGAAAAGGCCTCCATTCACATATTTTGTTCAGGAATGCTAGCATAAGGCCTCCAAGATACCAAAATTACCTTCTTTCTATGAGAAAGACAAATTGATATGCACAAAAAATCCAGCAAAATGGTTTGCAGTTTGTTTAAGAAAATAAGATTGAAAGAAAGATAGGATATTAGTGCCTTTTCACTCAGCATATGGGTGATGACTAAGGTTTCCCACTTCTAACTCTAAAAGATCCACCTAGTACTTTTTATATGCTCCAAGATAAACTCAAGGGATATTTCACACCAACAGTAATAACAGTCTCATTAGGTCAATATTTCCATACTGTAGCTTGATGTATATTTCTGGGAAAGCTGAAACCAAAACCCTCCCTCTGATTCTCCATGCGTAATCCATTTGCTGATTGCAATGGGATCCTTTGAAAGATGATCTTCCTGAGAATTAAATTCTTTGTGAACATGTTGAATAGAAACTGAATGAAAAGCTTCTTGGAGTTCCTTAACTTAGTGTTTCCAGTGAGAGAGAACCAAACTATCCAATGTCACATATACTTTAAAACTCTAATTACCACTTTTGAGTCTCCAACAACCTGAAGATTCTAAACACCTTTAACCATAGCAAATTTTAATAGGGCCCAAAGGGCTACTTACCTTGCACGAATATTAGTACCACTATTAGTTCCAATCTTGAGTTAGAATTAATGATCATAAATGTAATAAAGGACAATACTAGCAACATAATCACCCAACATTTGACATGCACCATAGAAATAACTCCAAGTAATATTAGGATTGAAAGAGGGAACATGCCTAAGGTTGAACCTAGAAGCCCCTGCTTTACACACTTAGTTACACTTTTTATCATCATCTTATTTTTGTAAGTCTTCTCATATTTGTTTGTAAGAACATATAAGATATTGGGAAAAATCTTGCCCTCCTCTAGCAACATTCTAATCTATTGTCAAGTGATTAGCACAAGATAATGTGCATTTATGACCAATCCAAGCTAATTGGAGTTGGGATGAGTTGAAGTTGGTAATTTTTTTTCCTTTTCCAATTGAAGCAAGGGAAGGTTATTTTGGTTTTCATTATCAATGACCATATATGCTAATTTGTGCTTGATTTGATAATTCTATGTACAAAGAGCTTGCTTGTTGCTGGAAAGGCTATCACTGGGCATTAGCATCAAGTGTGGATCAATGTAGTTGGGATTGTAGACATAAAGCTCTAAGTCTCCAACCTCTCAATAATTCTTAGAAAGGAAGTGAACATTGCATTTAGGGTTGAGTTCATTCTTATTCATTGTTGGTCAAGTTCTTCACAAGGAAGAACAAGTTTAGTATTGTGAAAGAGGCTGAAATCCTTTGTTCCATGGGTCAAGTTCAGTTTTTCCAAGGGGTCTAGTTATCCACTCAAGAGGTCCATATTCACTCTTACACTCAGCTGGTCAAATTTTGTAACAAAGGAAGTACAATAACCAGCCACAAGGGAGCTCGAATTTTGTCTTTGTCTCGTGGGCGTGTTTTTGGAAGGCAGGATTGATATTTTTCTCATTTTATAAAGTTTTTACCTCCTAAGAGCGACATTGTGTTTAAGGACAAGTTGCTAGAAAAATTTCCTTGTTGGCTGTAGCATTATTGTGGGTTGATTTAACCTCTTCTGGATGCTATCACAATATCTGCGTGTGGGTTATGGAGATGCCTTAATTACATGTGTGCAGAGGGTGTCATTTAGGAGAAAAAGGGAGCCATAAATGTTGTTGGGTTTGTACAATGAGTAAGAGTTGGTCGTACTCTAGAAATCAAGCTCATGAGTAAGAGTTGGTCGTACTCTAGGGAATCTTTCAAGATTCATGGCATCAAGACAACATCCTACATTCTAAAATGAAATGAATCATTTCCAAGGGAAACATAGGTCCCCAAAAATTCAATTCAATATATATCATCAAATATTCTTGGCACAGGTATAAGAATTTCATCCCTTATATTAGTGAAATACTTGAATGTCTTCTTTTGCAGTTACCCAAGATACATTTTTAAAGATGCTTCTTTTAGCTATGGATTAGCCATAATTCTAGAGACTTCAAATAATCATTTTTCATCATATCTCATTCAATACAATCATACTCACAACAGTGCAATGCAAGACATATCACTGCAGTATAGGGTATATGGCATTACAAACTTTGCAACTTTAGGGCAGTATTTCATATCAGAGGAAATGTCCTACACAGGTTACCCATTCTTTAGTAAATTGAATGAACTTGATCCATTTCATTGCTTCTTCCAATACCAATATGGCTTGCGTGCTTCAATTCAGTAGATGCATCTAACACTGCCCAAGAATTTTTGAAGATAATATATCACTTGAGGATTTCATCATTGAAATTGTTGTGTATAAGTAGGTGAAGGGACTCTTTATAAATGATGTCCTTAATGTTTTCTTTAAGGAACCCTTCATAACTTCATATAATGCATGTATTTCCAGAACATTGGCATAGTCCTTTGATGATACATTTTTGCACAAATGAATTTTTTCCATCAAGGCATACTAAGATCAGCCTTAACAACATCAAACAAAATTTAATACAAGTCTTAATACATACTTTTTCAATCATTCCTACGTTTGATTCTCATATACTCTATGATATTATTGCTAAAAGAAATTTAACTTCAAACAAAAATTTCAGAGAAAAATAATATATAGCCTTAAATCTAATGTAATCAATCTTCAATAGACTTTTCAAACTGAAGATACCTTTGCTAATGTTGTCACTAATTGAGGAATTTCAGACTACTTTGGATTATGTTCTCAAATTATTTGGTTTTTATATCTTTCATATGAGGTATTTCAACCTTACTATAGCAAACCAAATACCATTGGATTTTATATTTCTTTTAGAGTTTCGAACTAGAGCTTCTAAAGGCACATCCTCAGATAGGAAATATAGAATTTTCTTAATAAATAGTGAGTATTAATTTGAGAATTAATATTTCTTTTGCAATGGCCATTAGAAATTTCTATTTGAATTTATGAGGCCTCTTAGACTTGATTGAAACATAATAACAAGAAGAACAATTTGGGATTTCTAGCTCTTAAATCCTCTTCAAAATAGTTGGCATTATGTTCTTCGATCTCCAAATAATAACATATCGAAAACCCTTCATCCTAGAAATATTTCCATTGGGCATAACATAGTGATAACAACAATTACCTCAAAACCATAAAATATAACCAATGTCCATTTTTGTTTCAACAAGGGACTTCAATGATCTCCTTCAGATTCAAATTGATATTATAGACAACTTCAACCTTCTATAAAGCTAACTTCAAAATTTTATTCAAGGTTGTTAAGGCCTCAAGTCATACTACTATATTGAATAAATTAGGGTCTGATTTTCTAGGCTTCTAGGCTTCTCAGTTTCCTCTTAATCACTCTCGGACTTTCACTTTATTAAGCTCCTTTTTTGGGTCTCTTGTGGTTTTGACTAAGGCTTTTCGACCCTCTTAGGTTCAGACTGAGACTTTACCTCAAATATATTTGGCCTTATATGATAATGTCTTGAGATCTCTTGGTTTTCTATCTAGGACTTTCAATCCTTCTTCAAGAAGCAATGGAGGCTTGGATTTACTTTGTCTAGCAGATTCCATCAAACATTTCTACTTCTGGTATACAAGGATAGCATAATGGGTATTAAAATGTTTAAAGATGGGTTAACCAGATATTTAGACAATGAATAATGAGGGAAGATCCACTTATATCTTTATTTTTCCTATTTATGGGACCTACCCAATATATGTATCTTGATCTGGAAAAAGTAAAGATAGGAACAGTAATGAAGAAAAACATGTTTGTCCCTGCATTTCATCAGTATATTTTTCAATTTAGTAGACCAAATTTATTCTAATGCAATATAATAAAGTACTGAAACATTGCGTTGTTCCATTCAATGCCATTATGAAAAATTGGACAAAGAAGGTAAAATACTTGGCATTTGCAGGATTGTGATAGAACTGAAAATAATTTTACTAATACCAATGGACCTAAACAATATATTTTTTCCCATTTTTCTAGATGAATAAAAGGTTTTCAGTTCGCATAAGCTGCCAAGTAGAGTGGAAGTCCACAGTTTATGGTAATTTATCTCCAAAGAGGGGATTCCTTTTACGGGATGGGGATGTGAAGTAAGTGACTATAGCAGGTCAATACCTATTGTCAAGAAGAGTTGTGGAATTGGTAAAACCAGAATATAGGCTGATTATCAAAAGTCATTTTTTGTGGGGGATGCCAAGGTGGATTATATTGAGGTTGTCTTTCTAACCTTCCATGCTTTGCATAAAATATGGGCTAGAAAGGTACATTTAATCTTAAAATTGTCTATAGTAATGGTCATTGATAAATGATTGAAGGTTCAGTCCCCAGTAGAAATTTTTACTGTGTGAATGAAATCTCCTTCTTTTCTTTCTAGAGCATAAACAATCGACTTAGCATAGAGGGATGGGTTAGAGTGTGAGTTCTGGGGATACCCAAACCAATCCTTTCCTTCCATGTGTATTAAAGGTTCCTAAATCTATGAAAGTTGGTCCAAAGAAGCAACCAAGGGCACCTACAATAAATAGTAACATGGGTGGGAACCAACACTTAGTGCAGATCTGAAATTGTGTTGCTAAGGTCTTGGGCTTATAAATCCATTCACCAAAACTCTTTTTCCACATTTGGATAAGCATGTCCCATTGTTCCTCAAGTTTTGCTTGAAAATAAAAAGGAATGCCTAGCTAGGAATTTGAAAATCTGGCATGACTTGACCCAAGCCCATCCTTGTGTTTTATGTCAATCTGACATCTTCTGTGAGCTCTACCTTTAAGTCAATCTGGCATGTCCTGTAAGCTCTACCTGTAGCAATAGGTTTTTTCTCATTGAATGTTTTGAGCTTAGGGCCTTTCTGAAAATGCCTAAGTAATCCACAGCGCATCAATTGACTACTGTTCTAGAAAATTTAATTGAGCCCATTCAGAAGCTGATTTCGATACGGTTTGTGCGGATGAATCCACTTTAATGAGACCTTGTTTGACCCTATGAGCTATCATACATATGCTGGCCTCTGTTTGGAAAATTGATCAAAAAAGGATTAACTTTGGTTTACACCCATTAAAATTTAAGAGAGACAAGGTTAGGTATTGGTGAATAATATCTTAATAGCCTTTATAGAAATTGGCTCAAATGAAAGGGGTAGAATAAAGGGATATACCCCACTATCTTGTAAGTTATTCTTGAAGCTGGTTTTGATGAATAGGATGTTATGGCCATAGTGACTGGGCCATTCCATGCCCTTATAGTCTGCAATAATATCATCGATGATGAATCACCGTTTGATGAAACAAGTCTGCTCAGGTTTGATAATAACCATAAGAATATGCTTGGTTATGAGTGTTGAGCTTTGGCTAGACTATTACATGAGACATTCAACGGAGTGATAGGCTTTCGGCTCATAGTCACTTTGGAATCATTGGTCTTGGGTATGAACTTGATAATACCTTTGTTTAAGTTGGTTCCCAATGATTGCTCTGTGATGGATTCTTTGTGAACCTCTGCAAAGTGTCTGGATTGAAAAAGTATGAGGTAGCATTATAGAATTCATGCTGGATTCTGTCTAATCCTGGGACTTACCATCGTCATTGATCATGTTTGAGAGGGTAGAAGCTAGCTTACCCAAAGTCAAAGACTATTCACATAGTATTCTTTGCTCTTCATAAAGTTTATGTGAGACGACTCCAAGACAGGGTTGCATGGACGTTCCTCACTTTGCAATTGAAAATTATTTTGTAGGGAGAAATGAGAAATAAATTCTTTTTCAATTTCATCTTTTAAGGAATCCTACTCTTGGTTGATTTGATAGTGGAGATTCTCTTCAGGACTTTTTTTGAAGAAAGGGCCCCTAAAAATCCTTTTGTAGGCCTATCACCTATTTTAAGCTAGTGGATGCTGGCCCTGCAAAAGTGCCCCTTTGGCACTTTGAATATTGACAACTTTCAGATGACCATTGAGTGTGGCCACCCTGACTTGAAGTGCTTCATTGAAAAGGATATTCTGGAGGCATTATCTTACAGATTCCCTTCTTCTTTGATAAATTATTACATTTTATTTAGATGGAGGAATTTTTCCTCCCATAGGTTCTAAGGAGAGAGGCACCTCACAAGCCATATAAACATCTTATTTCCAACCTCAATCAGAACATATTCTTTAAGGTCTTTGGAAAAGTTAAACTTCAGACATGCTTTTCTGGCACGAGGGTTGTAAATTTTCTCAGGCCTGTAATAGATAAAGTGAGTGAGAGGCTGAGAAATATGTTTGTGGAAAGCCCAATATTGCATGGCTATCTCGGGGAACTTGATGCACAGGGAAACATAATTGTGAATTTTTCTTTGCAGAGAGTTTCTCATACCACCAGGAGAAGAAAACTAGGGTGTTTATACGTACCAAGGACTGCTGGAAACACTTTCATCAAAGACATATTTTTTCAAAAAATAAAAGAAAAAATAAGCCCATGGTCAAGATACCAGTATTTTTCAAAAATCCATCTGAGACTCCCCCACCTCCTGCATTCATGCCTTCTTTCAATCCTACAGAACTATGGACTAAGAAACTATGGTCCTTGCCTCAAATCCCTAACAAAATAATACACACAGCTAATCTATAATAGTTGCATGCAAATCACTCTTAAAGTGGCTGACTTTAAACTTTTCATCTATGATATAGTCCATATATTTCACAAGAAACATAAATGTATGCTCATATTTTTCTACAGACATGGATCCTTGCTTTAAGATATGGAATGCATTAACATTAACTGATGTTGAAAGTCATGCATTAATAATCTATAATAGCTTCTGATGCTCCCTCTATACTGATGAAATATCTATCAAACACTTTTATATCATTAGAGAAGTTTTGCAGACTGAACTACCTTTCTAAATGAGGAGTTTAGTTTTGGTTGAATAACCTGTAATGTTTCCATCAATGGCAGGAGGCTTTCACGTTTTTTAATTCATGGAACACATACGATGAATTACATTCATGTATTTTATTAGAATATGTAAATGATGGACTGGTAGTTTATTTCATACCTCTAGATCTTGCATAATAGCTTATTGTTGGCACTTTGCAGCATTAATATTTCTAGGTCTATGAGCATTCTTTGATGTGCTCTCAATAGCTCCTGTATTCTTTACTTTTAGTGTTGAGTATTGCCTCTCTCCTTCTAGGATGTACCATTTCTTAGCCATGGCTTTTATTTTTCACTTGTATTTCATTTTCTTTTGTCACTTTAGGAGTTTCCTTGGCACTCACACATCATTATCAACTTGGGACCTCCTTGAAAGGGGAAGGCTGTCATTATGTATGATACAATATTTGGCCTTAAATGAGGCTGATTTCATGCTTGACATGGGTTTTGAACCCCAAATTCATAAAATTTTCCAAGACCATGCTCTCCAGTGCTACTTTTCCGAAGGAGATACAGGTAATGTTGAGAATTATTATCCAGTGGTTTGATGAAATCAATTAAACTGGTGTTTTGATTTGTCATGCATATATAGTATATACTATTTTGACATATGGTAATCCACCATTTTTTGTGATAGATATTGAGATATTATAGAGTATGCCCTGGTATTCCAACTCAACCTGTTTGCACTTTGTCAGATCCCCCTTCATCAATCCTATGGTTGAATCATCTATTTTATTTATCCTCATATGTGATAAAAATTCTTACTGGATTCTTCTGGGAATTTCTGAACATCACAATCTATTTTCTTGCAGATGTTGGCTATGGATTTTCTTTCAAATTACATATTTATGGAAGTTGGAAGGGTTGGTTCTAGCATAGATCTGATTTTACAAAGAGTAGAGTTTGTTCTTGATGCTTGTGCTAGACCCAATTGATGGTTACTCTTGCCACCTGTTTGATGCATTTGATTACTAAGCTAATCAATACCAAAACCGATATCATTGCAAGGATGAAAAAAACTTACTTGACGTGTACTTTTATCATTACTTTGTTAAGTTTCTATGTATCTTAATATTAAAAATATCTATGGAAAAATAGAAGCCTCAAATCTAGCAAAGAATGCCTGGCTAAATTCTTGTGATTGAAAACCAGAAAAAGTTGAATAGGTATACCGTGTTGCCTTATTCATAAGAAAATGGAATTTTCTTATTGATGTTGTTTTCAGAAACACACCTAGAGATCTATGGCTAACAGAAATCTGTAGCCCCAAGGAAATATTTTTCTTGTACTAGAGTGTAGCACCAAGTAATATTTCCAAAAGATTCCAACCAATAGGCTCCAAGGAGTCAAACTATTTAATGGAATTATATGGATGAGAAAAAAGGTGGAATATGAAAGTTGGGTGGAGATTCACACTTCGTCAAGGACACAATTAAAGAAATGACCACCACAGATGTATCAAAAACTAATGGCATCCACACATGAAATAATTGTTAGGGAGGTAAACACCAAATCATGTGTTGGCTAGATATATTTTTAATTTTAGAAATAATTTTAGAAAAGGATCTCGTCATGGAGGAATCTATACTTCCCTGTGATGGCTCAAATCACTAGTCAATCCTGCTGGAGCTCAACCTCAAATATGCCCTAAATAATTTCTGATTTTTCTTTGATATCTTTTGGATAATATATCCTTCCTTTGTTGAGAAAGCTAAGAAATGGTGGCAAGAAATTGAAGCTCCAAGCCCTTCAACCATTTACAACTTCCAACAAAATCTCAAGGGCCTTAAAGCTCAGATAAAAAAAATGGAACCAAGGTGAGTTCAAGAACATCTTTGAGGATAAAATCCAACTAGAGGTATAACTGGAGATATTGCAACAAGAATTAATTATGAAAGTTTTCGCCCAAGAATAGGCTAGCCAAGTAACAAAACTCCTCTCCAAATTGGAAGAAATATGGAAGCAATAATAGATTCTATGAAAACAAAAATCTCAAGTTAATTAGCTTAAATAAGGGGACAAAAACACGTGTTTATTTCAGAAATCTATGCTTAAACATATCCATCACAACAAGATCTTCTCCTTGATGAGCTAAATCTGTGGAAATAATTTTTTTTAAATAATTTTTTGTTGCCGTCGGTATTCCGACGGCTAGGTTTTAAAAATATATATATATATATATATATATATATATATATATATATATATAATATTATTATTATTATTATTATTTTCCGTCGCTATTGCAACACTTCATTTTTTTTTTTTTTAAATTACTTGACGTCTCTCTTCTGACACGTTGCTAACGTCGCTCTTCCGACACTTTGTGAACGTCGCTCTTCCGACACTTTGCGGACTTCTCTCTTCCGACACTTTGCTAACGTTGCAAACGTCGCTTTTCCGACACTTTGCGACTGTTTCTCTTTAAACACTTTGCGGACGTCACTCTTTCGACATATTGCTAACGTTGCTCTTCCAACACTTTGCAAACGTCGCTCTTCCGAAACTTTGCGGAAAATGTGTCGCTCTTCTGACACTTTATTTAAGTGTCGAAATTGCGACGTAATGGCTAGCCACGTTTTGCCCCGCCTCAAAGTGTGGCTCTTGGGATGCCTATGTGTCGGAAATTGGGCCAAATGTGCTAGTGAAATTTTGTAATGCTCTTTGATGATTCTACAATATATTTGACAAAATCAATCTTTCTTATGTCCTATAACATCAAATCAATGCAATGTGCAACACAAGGTGTCCAAAATATGCTCGGATGCCTCTCCATAAGCATCTTGCCAGCAACAACATAGTTTGCAGTGTTGACCGTTATGATTTGGACAACATTTTGGGGACCCACCTCTAGAATGAACATATCCAATAAATCACATAATAATTGTGCATCTTTGACATGTGAAAATCCATCAACAGATTTCATAAACATTGCCCCTTTGGGACAACTGACCAAGAAGTTAATAAGGGTCCTACCCTTTGATCAGTCCAACCATCTGACATCACAGTGCATCCTATGACTTCCCATGATGCCCTTAACTCCTCCAATCTCTTGGTGCAGTAAGATTTATCATTTTGAATAATTATCCCTTTAAAGTCATCATATGAAGGGGATTTTTATCCTGGGCCAACAATAATGATAGAATAAATCGTGGCCTAGTAAAATGGATTGTTCCTGGCAACAGTGAAAGGAATATCACTCCAAAGAAACAATTTTCCCAATAACCTATCAGCTTCTTCCTTCTCCTTTTTCTTAATAAGTGAGGAGATAGATGACTGTGCACCGCGAGTGGTTCTAGGAAAACAATATGAGGAGGCAACTACGGGGTTGGGTGTAGAAGATGTTGATGCTGAAGAACCACTACCACTCTCATGGTCAGCTCTAAACCCTGATATTTGACTTTTTAGAGCTGCCTTGCTGAGTTTAGTTGTTTCTATTTCTTCCAATGATTTGATGGCTCTTCGGATTATTTCTGGATTGCTATTTGTGCAAGGCCCTACTTCATGTCCAGGAATTTGTGCTAGGTGGTATTTCAATCTGTATACCCCCCTTTCATGTGTTGACCACATAACTTGCAACTCAAGTTTGATCGGTCAAACCCTTGATCAGATTCACCAAATTCCCATAAAGGATCCAATTTCCTTGGCATGTTTGTAAATTTTTTGAACTCTTGATTCTTGAGTTTTACTGGAAGATGAACTTTGAACTTTGAAACTAGGGCACAAGAAAAATTGCAAGTTAGAAAAAAAAATTACAATTTTACATACAACATTTTGATTTTTTCACCAAAAAAACCCTCAACTCAATGCAAAAATAATGGGGAAAAATACATGTTGAAACCCAAGAAAAAATAATGGAAAGAAACTAGGAGCACAAGAAGAAATATAAAAAATAAATTTAACAACCAATTTTTTGCATTTTTGACCAAAATAAACCCTCTTCTCTCAATAAAACAAAAAAAAAAAACAAAAAACACAACCAAATGCAATAAAAAATGATGAAAAATACATGGGTGATAGAAATCCATGGAAGAACAAGAAAAAAACAAAAAAAAAAGGGTCAAATTTGATGCCCATACCTGGAAAATGTTTTGCTGAAGAAACTTGGTCCAAATTCGAATTTTGTTGGCTTGGCTTGCTAAATTCCTTTACTTTTGTCCACTCTTGCCCTTGTAGATCACTTATCCTCCTCCTTAGCTCTCCTTCAATCCTTAGCTCTCCTTAGCAAACCTCTCACTGCAAAAATGAGACAAAAAAAATCAAAAACTCATGTTAAAAAGTCGCTGTTTTGAGGCTCGATGATTTTTTCTAGTCGGATCGCGGGTTTTTGGCGATTTTTTCAAACTCAAAAAATCGCCCAATTAATCGCCAATTTTTTCGTTTTTGTGAAAAAATCGCGATTTAAAAAAAAAAACACGATTTAATCACGATGTTTGCTTCTATATTCAAAAACTCATTCTCCCAAGACTGCTCAGGGCACATCGCCAACTCTGAAAATAGGGCAGAAAGTTGATTTTTTGCATGTTTTTGGCACTTTTGGAGTACTAGGTCTGCTCCAAACAAGCTGAATTTTTGTGAGGGTGATGTCCTTGGCCCAAGGATTTTGAAAATTTCAAGTTTTCCTCCAATGGGTGCCCCAAAAAAGAGCAGAACGCAGTGGTGCTACATGCTTGGCCCTTCAAAATAGTCAAAAACTTCAAAAACTCAAAAAGATGCCAAAATGTGTCAAAATTTGGATTTTCCTTGTTGATCATGTTTGGGATGCTCGTAGGGGATGGATCAGCCAGGTTACCAAGCTTTTCTTTCTCTTTTGCCTCATTGGTTCCACCATATCCTTCATAAGCCTCATTATCATGCTCATCATCTAAATTAACAAGGCCAAAATTAATCTCTGTCTCATGGAGATCATTTCCATCATGATTGCTTGCCTCATGTACATCTTCTTCTGCTATCCTTTGTTTGTCCTCATGTAATTGCTTTGTTGGTGAAGAAGGCAGGGCCCCTCCCCTATGATCATGCCTCTCTAGTATTTGTAGACAACTCAAAGGTGATCCCTCCCTTGTGATAATGCCTCTTGGGCATTTGGGCCTTCACATCACTGCCATTGTCCTCTCACATTTGTGAATTTTGCCTTTACAAAACCCTGGAGTGTAAATGGAAATGGAATGAAGAAATGGTGATGAAATGGCAGTTTAGGCTAATGAGGGAATGAGTAAGTGAGGGTATAGGTATATCAGGCTAAGTGAGAGGCTAAAAAACTTAAGGAAATCCCCCCAACTATGCAACTACCCTTTGTTTTGACTGACACTCTTCATAGGAAGATGGAATGAGGTCCAAATAGTTATTTCAAGCATGAGGTTTAGGGTCTCCCTTAGGATTTGTTTTCATTTATTAGGAAAACACCAAAATTGTTTGAAGAATGAGTGTATAGCATGTAATTACCCTTGAAAATTATTGGAGGATGATTTGGTAGAGGCTTGGAAGCAACTTGAGGTGTTTTGAGTGGTTAATTTTCTTAGGAAGCCCTCCTGGCCAAGGGCACAGTGCTCAATCCTAGGCGTGCACCTCTTTGTTGCAGAGGGCATTTGGAGGCCTTCCCAGTGTCCAAATTGAGCCCATGATATCTCGTTGGAAATATTATCCTGTATAATTTCCAAATATACCTTTTTTTTGCTGATTAGAGTTGATTTTACATGTCAAAAGTTGATTCTCCCAAGACTGGTCAAAAAGTGCTGAATGATGGTGCAAAAATGTAGAGTGCTGGTGCAGGTAACTTTTGGAGGCATTCTGCAACTCCAAATTGAGATCATGATAGCTCATTGAAGATCTATTCTAGTATAGTTGTCATTTGACCCATCAAGAAAGTCTTTTGGACACTCTAGCTATGAGAAAACTTAATTTTCCCAAAGTCACTCCAAAAGTGCAACAATTCTCCTGTGACACCTGTATTTTTGACATTTCTCTAAAACCATGAAACCTGTATAAAATATGAAGGATTATTTTCTTCTTGGACATATGTTCGTTAAAAACCTCTCTCACTTTTTTCAAATCCATCTCTGTTAGGTCAGAAACATAGTTTGAAGCAAAACTGGTCCTATGAGTGACAAATGGCTTGAATCTTGGAATGAATTACCAAAAAATGATGGAAGCATGATGTTTATGAGTTGGTATGGCTTCATGATTGCTGATATGACCTACCATATTTATCTTCTGCTCCTATGCCTCTTTTCCATAGCAAACCATAGCCTAGTGGAAGAGGAAATTACGGTTTAGTGCTTCCTCCAAGTCATTTCTACCATTGATCACTGTTTGGCACTCTACTGGACCATTAAGCTAAAAAACCATAGTAATATATAAGAAAAATTGTCTTCCTCTTCTCCTTGCTGCAAGTTGTCTTCATTCAGGAGTAGACCACCTACCTTACCAGTACTTTCTGTTGATGGACCTTTCAACACTCCTGCAGAAGTGCCAAAGTTTGTCCATTTCCTCATGTGCAGACTCTGAACTGAAGGATAGTATTCTTTGGAAACTCTTTAGGTATTTCTTGAATAAATATGTGCTGACCTTCTACTACATATGAGTCAGCTTCTAGTAAAGGAAAAGCAGTGTTTGGAAGACCAATGATGACCTTAAAACACGTGAAACCCTAATTGACCTAGTGGGAGGGTTCTTTGACCTGACCTTGACTAAAACTTGGCTAGGAGACCTTTAAGTGAAAACAGATTACTTGTCAAAGTGTTGTATTGAAGATCCAAAATCCAATGTACTTGATTTATCTAAAGAGCCTACAAATATAGTTTTGAGACCATCAATGCTTGAGGAACTTGGGGAACATGGGAAAAATTTAGCTATAGGAAACCCTAGAGGGAAAGTGGAGTTATGGACAAGTGAAAACAAGATAATGAGGTTATAGGCACAAAAGGAGGCTGAAAATGGTAGGTAAAATCCCATAAGGAGTTTGTAGGAGTGACAAGGTGACCATGGAATGGCAAGCTGATAGAATAGTGAAAAGTTTGAAAAAGGATAATGAAGGTAGTGAGATTTCTAAAACTCACAATATTCAAAGAATGTTGTTTTTAGAAATCTAGAACCATTCTATAGTCATCTACAAATAGTGAAAAATACTGATGACTAACACACACCTTGTGCCTTCACTTAACCTTGGTGATTGTATGCACTCGTCTTGTTTCCTTTCAATGAATAGTTCACCCTTTTCATACTATAATGATACACTTACATAGTCCTGTTCTTGTGCTTAACATAGTCCAGTTCTCGCACTTAACACAGTCTCTTCTTCGCACTTACTCCAACTGAGATCTTCATTGTATAACCCTGTTCCTTTAATCTGTAATCTGCACTTCAAATATCTCCTTTTTCTCTCACTATGTTTCAATCTTGAAACTTCGCACTAAGTCACAGAACCTTATCCGAATTTGTCCCTGTATAAATTCAGTCTGAAATCTTAGACTTGCCTGTATTCTGTTCCTTCTATTTCTGCGTAGTCTAGTGGGCTATTTATAGTGTTCAGCCCCTATCATTAGCCGACTTGACAGTGAAGAGATGTGACTGTTCATTGAGCCGACTTGACAGTGAATATATGTGATTGTTCATTGAGCTAACTTGACTGCTGATTGTAGGCCGATTTGTAGAGGAAATATTTTAGCGTTTTCTAACTGTCTTGGAGAGTATATTCATCACGAATTATTCTGGTGTTTAGTACCATTATTGAGCCATATTTTTGAGCTTCTTTGACAAGGTCTTTGAGGCATACCGTTATTGACTTGACTCTTCATATACATGAATCTTAATCAATACATTTATGACAATATGAAAAAACGCTAAAAGACATCAAGAAGAAGTCTTTTGACCTATAATAAAAACCTTACTCATGAAACCCATGAAGCATGCATAAAAAAAATACATTTTATTATCTTTTGTCTTCTTCATTACATAAATATATAATTACATAGTCAATATGAAGACCGAACCTAGTTACACTTTACAACATGGGCAAGCAAGCATACTGACCCTTCAACCAATCAACCATCGAGTTAACAAACAACATTGCTGCCTTGTGGACCCTGGGATTTTGGGTGTTGAATATGTTTAGATATGATTAGACCTTTTTTTTTTGCAAAAAAAGGTTATTTCTTATGAAAACATTGTTTGTATATATACTAGAAGTACATGTCTAGTTTAGAAAATTTATATTTTTTCTCATATATAGCAGAGAATATAATTGGACTCGAGCTAAATTGCATGAAAAGTTCATGCATTCAAACTCTCTAGCTTAACTTTGATTAGAAATATAATATTTTATTGTGTATCTATTGCAGATGGCTTGTTACTTGAATATGTGAAATACAAAATGGACTCTCAGCTTTTATATAACAATCTCAAAGAAAGGGGGGATTCTTAATATTATGATTAATTATTGCGTTCAACTCTCTTTTTTAACTTATATAATGATTTTAATATATTATTGTTATTTGCTATAGATGACTTGTTTTGATGAGCACGAGCAAGTGGAATACGAAAGAGAGTGTCAATCGTTATAAAGAAAACTCTAGGTGAGATGCATTTACTATTGTAAATCATTATTGGTTTTGAAATATGTTTACCATTATTAATTGCGTGTGTATTTTAACCTTATACAACCCACTTTCTTTTCCTTTCAGCAGAGGTCAACACATTGCAGGAGGGATGATGTGCAAAGGGGATGTTTGTAATTTTCTCTTTGTTCTTGTTTGCATGTTTTTTTTTTGTTGAGTTTGAGCATCTTCGTGCTATGTTGTACTCGTTTTCCTTTTTTTTGCATTTTTTCGTTTTTTGTAGTTTGATCTTGATTTCATTTGTTGGGTCTGTTGTACTCATTTTCCTTTCTTCTGTTTTGTTTTTTTTAATCATGTGTTTTTAGTTTGGTGTTGATTTTATTTTGGGTGTGTTCCGTGGAAAAGGAAATGAAGCATATATAGAAAATGGAGATATATATGGAGAAAATGAAGGTGAGTCAACATATCTATATGTAGTGTAATTCACTTAAAAGTGTCTTTCGCTAATTTGTGCATCCATTTTTTGCTATTCAATTTTTTATATGTTTTATCTATTCTCTCATAATCTTCTATATTAATATTTTTTATGTAGTGATCAACGACAATTGTATAGTCTACAAAGGTGAAGTGGTGAAGACAAATTAGACATTCAACAAACGTGGCACAAAGGAAGGGCGAGGCATACTTTTCTCCTACAAAATACTATTGTCCTCTAATACACTAAAATATTTGTTGTTTGCACAATGATTTATTCTTTTGCCATGGTTTCGAGGTAGTATGATCTTGTTCATGGGTGTGAGATTCAACATTTATCCTAGAACTTTGATATGAAAGAAATGGAAAGGTTATACTAGGGTTCACATGTTTAGGGCATATTGTTCATGATTTTCGCTGCGCTATAATATTGGCCAAGGGAGGGCAGGTATGTGTAGGGTTAATTCATCGCTCTGTATATTTTTTATTTAAGCTCTCGTGGTTTATTTGTGATATCATATATAATGTTACTTTGTGAAGTGAGTGACTACAATTGTAGTGTCTAGGAGGGTCGAGTGGAGAAGATACCTTAGCCATTGTAGATGTAGCACAAAGGATGGGTGAGTGATGTTGTTTTCCAACAAAATAATGTTACTATTAATTGTTTGCTCGATGTTTGCTCCTTCTAGCATGGTTCTTGGGTATTGCCACTTAATTAGTGGTTGGACATATACATAAAATAGTATGTTTAAATTTATATTCTTTCTTGGTCCACATCACACGCACACCCCCACACAACGTGTTTTAGAGAGGAGGATGTGAAGGTCAAACAAGCAAGCATATTGAGCTTTCGACCAATCAACCATTAATCTAATAGACAACATTACTGCGTTGTGGCCTCTAGGATTTTTGGTGGTCAATATGTTTAAATATGCTTATATCCCTCTTACAAAATTGATTTTTTCTCTTATAATAACATTGATTGCATTACCCCTAGTAGAATTAAGTCTAGTTTAGAAATTTTTTATATTTTGAGATATAGCATGGAATATACTAATGGACTAGAATTAAGTTGGATGACAAGTTCATGCCTTCAACTCTATAGTTTAGATTTTATTAGAATTTTAATATTTTATTTTGTATCTACTCTAGATGGTTGATTTCAGTGAGCACGAATATGTGAAATACAAAATGGATTATCCCCTTTATATCACAAAACTCAATGAAAGGTACGATTCACATTATGATATGATTATTGCATTCAACTCTCTAGTTTAACTTGTATAATGATTCCAATATCTTGTTATGAATATGCTGTAGATGGTTTTTTTTGGTGATCATGAGTGAGTGGAACACAAAATCGAGTGTCTATCCTTATATAACAAACTCTAGACAAGGTATGTTTGTTATTATGAATAATTTTTTTTTTTGATTATGCTCACCATTACTATCCATGGCTTTATTTTAACCTTATTCACCCCACTTTTTTTTTCTCTTTCAACAAAGGAGAGGACCCTATAGTAGTGATAATGTTCAAAGGGGAATTTTGGAATTTTTTTTATTGTTGTTCTCTATACATTTTTTCTTGATTTTATGCATGGCCATGCTTTGTGTTGTTACTCATTTTCTTTTATTTCTCATTTATTTCTCATTTCCTTTAATTTGGTCTTGGTTTTTTTTGCTGCATGTGCAAAAGGAAAGGAAGGCATCATGAAGACAAAATGAAAGGAATGAGATGGACGTTATCATTCATAAATGAAGGTGAATCACCTTAACTATACACAATGCACTTCACTCACATCTTTCACTTATTCAATTTATTTTATGTTTTATATGTGGTCTCATACACAACTATATAGATATGCTTTGTGTAACAATCGAGTTCAGTTGTATAGTGGTTAAGATACCCTAGAAATTCTAGAAACGCAGAGCAAACGATCAGTGAACCATAGTTTTTCTTTACATAATAATATTGTGCTTTAATCCACTGCAACATTTATTGTTTTCACAGCGATATAGTATTTTTTCATGGCTCCAAGGTAGTATGATCTTATCAATGGATGTGAGGTTTGAGATTTTTTAAGAACTTTGATACAATAAAAAGGGAAAATTTATATTGGGGTTCAAATTTCTATGGCTTATTGTACATGATTGTTTCCTACTATAACATTAGCCTAGGGCAAGACTGTATCTATATGATTAATTTATTGCTCTGTATATTTGTTATTCACTCTCTCATGTTTTATTTGTGATTTCATATATAATATTACTTTGTGCAGTGAGTGCATATAGTTGCAGTTTCTGGGGTTGTCGAGTGGAGAAGATATCTTAATCTATGCAGATGCAACATAGAGGATGGATGAGTCATGTGGTTTTCAAACAAAATAGTATTATATTTATTTTTTTGCATGACTATTTTCACTTTTTAGCATGGTTCTCAAGTGGTACTACTTAATTAGTGGTTTGACATATACACCAAATGATATGTTTAAAATCGAATGTTTTCTTACTCCATATCTCACACACACCCACACAATGCGCCCTGTAGAGGAGGTGGGTAAGGTCGAGCAAGAAAGCATATTGACCCTTCAACCAATCAACCATCGTGTTAACAAACAAAACTATTTCCTTGTTGACCTTGGGATTTTGGGTGTTCAATATGTTGAGATATGCTTAAATTCATTTCCGAAAAAAAAAATTCTTATAAAAAAATTGTTTGTATATATAATAGAAGTACATCTAGTTTAGAAAATTTATATTTTTTGATATTAGCATAGAATATAAATCAACTTGAACTAAATTGCATGAAAAATTCATGCCTTCAAGCTCTCTAGTTTAATTTTAATTAGAAATATAATATCCTACTATGTATCTATTGTAGATGGCTTGTTCAAGTGAGCATGAATATGTGAAATACAAAATGGACACTCACCTTTTATATAAAAATCTCAAAGAAAGGTGGGTTACTTAATATGATTAATTATTGCCTTCAACTCTCTTGTTTAACTCATATAACGATTTTAATATCTTATGTGTATCAGCTACAGATGGATTGTTCTGATGAGCACAAGCAAGTGGAATACAAAAGAAAGTGTCGATCATTATAAAGCAAGCTTTAGGGGAGGTGGGTTTAATATTTTAAATAATTATTGGCTTTGAAATATGTTTACCATTACTATTTATGTGTGTATTTTAACCTTATGCAACCCACTTTCTTTTCCTTGTAGCAGAGGACAACACACAACAGGAGGGATGATGTGCAAAGGGGATGTTTGTAATTTTCTCTTTTTTCTTATCTGCATGTTTTGTTTTGTTGAGTTTGAGCATGGCCATGCTGTGTTGTACTCGTTTTCCTTTGTTTTTCATTTTTTTCGTTTTTTGTAGTTTGGTATTGATTTCATTTTTTGGGTCCGTTGTTTTCATTTTCCTTTGTTTTTTTTTTTAGTCTTACGCTTTTTGTAGTTTGGTCTTGGTTTTGTTTGTTGGGTTTGGAAAAAGAAATGAAGAAGATATAGAAAATGGAGATATCAATGGAGAAAATGAAGGTGATGTTAGAAAATTATATATTACAGAGCAATGCAACACATAAAATATGCGGAAAACACAAGCACACAAAACACATAAAACCCGAGAGACATAGATATACGTGGTTCACCCAGTTTGGGCTACGTCCACCTTGAACAACCAGTCCGTCCTTTCTATTATCCAGCAAAATGAAGAGACACAACCTATTGCAGATCCGTTGTAATATCCTTTTTTCTCTCTCACAGTCTCCCTATCTGTTTCTCGCTCCAAGAATACACATACAATACACAACCGCAATACAATACCCTCATAAAAGTGAGGGGTTGCCTTCTAGGGAAAAAAAATCCTAAACTAAACATAACTTCTATCGTCAGATCATCTGCCTAATGAACGGTCCAGATTGACTAGAAATTACTATGCTTTTACAAGGCAATTTTACTTCTGTTTTTAGCTTCGGGGGCGCTGCCCCTGAAATCCCCTGCCAGGGGGGGCAGCGTTTAATTACAGGCAGCGTTGTCGCCCCATTAAGGTACAGGGGTCCAATGCTGTGATACAAAATAAACAAGATAATCAGGCTCCACACCCAACAATCTCCCACTTGAAGACTGATTGTAGCAACTCCACCGTTGCTTCATTTGTTGGAAAATGACTCCTCTTTGGACTTGGCTGTTTCTCATATTCATTGTCATCCTTGAAGACCAATTGAAATTGAGCATAATCTCAATTTCTCCCTGGTTACAACTTTTGTTAGCATATCTACAAGATTCTGGCTAGTGTGTATCTTTTCCAGCTTCAACTGTCCATCTTCCAATACTGACCGTATGAAATGGTACTTGAGCTATATGTGTTTAGTCCTGGAATGAAATGTTGAGTTCTTTTCAAGATTAATGGAACTTTGGCTATCACTGTATGACATGCCCATATCATGCTTCTTACCCAATTCATCCATAAACCTTTGTAACCAATTCATTTCCTTACTAGCCTCTGTAGTAGCAACATACTCTGCTTCTGTTGTTGAAAGTGCAACAACACTTTGAATTTTCGAAACACAACTGACATTTGTTCCACCTACAGTAAATACATATCCTGTAGTGCTCCTCCTATTATCTCTGTCACCTGCCATATCTGCATCAACATATCCCTGTAGAGCAATGTTTGAACCACCAATGCATAATGCTTGAATTGTGGTACCTCTCAAATATCTGAGAATCCATTTCACTGCCATCCAATGTTCTTTTCCTGGATTGTTCATGTACCTGCTTACAACTCCCACTGCATGTGAAATATCAGGCCTTGTGCATACCATTGCATACATTAAGCTTCCAACCGCTGATGCATATGGAACTTTAGACATATAGTCCATTTCTTCTTGGGTCTTGGGGCACATCTCCTTACTAAGTTTGAAATGGCTAGCAAAAGGTGTACTAACTAGTTTTTCATTCTGCATATTAAATCTTTTCAACACCTTTTGTATGTACTCATTCTAAAACAGTGTTAATTTGTGACTTTTCCTGTCTCTAGTTATTATCATACCAAGGATTTGTTTTGCAGCTCCCAATTCCTTCATTGTAAAGGAATTTGCCAATTTTCTTTTGAGAACATTTATTTCCTGCATGTTAGGCCCTGCAACAAGCATGTCATAAACATACAATAATAGTATAATATAGCTGCCATCATTTTTCTTTTTCAGATAAACACAATGATCAGAGTGACATCTAGTATAACCTTGTTCAGACATAAACCTGTCAAATTCTAGATACCATTGCCTTGGGGTCTGTTTTAATCCATACAAGCTCTTCTTTAACCTACACACTAAGTTTTCTTTCCCTTTGACCTCATATCCTTTTGGTTGCTCCATATAGATATCTTCCTCCAAATCTCCATGGAGAAATGTTGTCTTTACATCTAACTGTTCAAGATGTAAATCTTCCACTGCTACAAGAATTAAAATAGTTCTGATTGAAATCATCTTAACAACAGGAGAAAATATTTCATCAAAACCAATGTCTTTCTTCTGTACAAACCCCTTCACCACAAGTCTAGCTTTGTACCTATTGGGGTTCTAGTGTTTTTTCCAGATTGGCAAGATCAAAAGACCGGACAACATCATAACCATTTTGGGGCCCTAGGATCTATCCCTCCTGGACCCGGAGAGGGATCTCTCCAATAAAGCAAAGAATGATATGTCTTTGAAGCTCAAAATGAGGTATTAGGCTAGGTATGAAGCACAGAAGGGGGGGTTTAAATGATTTGGTTGGTTGCTGGGTTGGTTATGAGATCAAAGACTGAGAAAGTAATGGAAGGAAAGGAGCAAAGAAGTAGGATGTTTCGGTAAAAGAGGATAGGTTAAGAATGTTCCATCCATTGGGCTATGGAGTCATGAAAGGAGATTACTTGCAAACAACTAGCCAAGGCTCTCATAGGGAAAGTCATCTATACTAAGGGATCTTCAAGATATATGGTGAAATAGAACATTAAGGAGAGAAAGAGAGACACGAAGGGCAGCTTAAGATTAGAACAGAGGTCATCTAACTCTAGATCTGCTTCGGCATACTCCAAGAGACAACACTTAAGATTCAAACACAGAACAAGGCCTAAGGTCAGAGAAGGACTTTTAACCTTCAATGCTTTGACACTAGTCCAAGAGATCTTTGAAAGGCCAATATATTTGAAAAGGACCCCAGTGGAAAGGGCTCACACTAAATCCCCGGTATCCCAATTCTCCCAGCTCAAACCCAACAAGAACAAATAAGCAGCAAACCCCAAATTCACACATCAACTAGCAGTGAATAACAACTACTACACTGGTTAAATTACATGAATTTTCTCTTAGATTCACTATCAGTAGAAAACATCAAAGGTAGGGAGAGCAGAAACATAGGGTACCATGCAAGGGTATATCCTATGTCAGATTTTTGATGCATACCAGAAGACCAATGAATAGCATGAAAAATGTAATAAAAAAATGTAATAAGAGAAACATCACCCGTAATAATAGACCAGGATCCCATGAAATTTGCTTGATTAATTGATGTGAAAAACTAGTCACATACACTGAGCTCAATGGCTGATTACAGTCCAAACTTTCTCCTCCCAGCCTACTACATTACAAACTACTCTGCTACTCTCTCCCAAAATTGTTCTAATAGTAAAAAATGAATCCCTACCACAGCAACTACAACAATGCAACCCTTTACAATATGTTCTTCAGGGGTTCTTATAGGGAAATGAGTAATTGTGGGAGTAGATACAAATTAAATGGATCCATCAAGACAGAGTGGAGGAAGCGTCCATGGCCACTTTGCTTAATAGCTCTGCACTGTACTCTGTAGTCTGGGTCAGAGTCTCTGTCAGGTCGATATTTGACCTCTGATGTTTCTTTGGAGTCCTTTCTAGCTGTAAGGCACTCTGTTCTGTCTTCTGAAGCAAGTAAGGTGATTGAAGGTCTTCTGGGCTTCCATACCTCCGTTATTGTTGTCCTGACAGTCTTTGGAAGCTTTCTGTCAGTGAAATAGCCTTTGGGAGCTCGGGGAGGCATGGAGACTTCTGTCAGAGGTGTATTGTCTGAGAAAATGTACTGCTATCATAAGACACAGATATGGCTTGTTTCATGTGCATTTTAATCTTCAAACTGTGCCCTCTTCCTCTGATCATGGGATTAAAAACATTTAATCTCCAATTATGGGCTTTAACACCCTTAATCCCTACTGATAATACACTGGTCGCTGCTGTAATGGAATCTCTGTAATCTAAATCACCGAGGCTGTGATTGTGGAAAACAGAGAGAATTCATCACTCTGGTGAAACCCTGCACAATGAAATAAACCAGTTATAAAATCGAGGAGGTGACAGAAGGGATGCTATGGAGGCATGGAGAAATGGTGGCGCAACTATGGAAACAGTGGCTGTAGTGGAGGAAATGGTCAAAAAACACTGCAGAGGGAAGTTTGGTGGAGGAACGATTATGGGCCGTTCGATCCGATCCGGAGGCGATGATCGATGGTGGGGTTAAATCAATAGAATGACATTGGAGGGTTGGGTGAAATGAAAAAGTTTAATATAAAACATTAAAGCTTTAATATTAGGCGGAGAAACATGATTTCCAATGTAAACATAAAATTTTGACCACAGGCGAACATACAAAGGGAATAGAGGAAAACACATGAAATGGGCTTGAGATGGTGGGACCCAGCTAAGGTGGAGGGCGATTTGATATGAACCGTCAGATCTCATGGGGAGATCGATGGTTGAGAAGATGCGATGAAATTATACAGTCACGCGATGAAAAAATATGGGTGGAAGGCGAGATGAGATACAGATTGTTGATCGGGCATCAATGGACGGCTGAGATTAGCTGGTGAAGTTTGCAGGGTCAAAGGAGGAAGGTGGTTTCGAGAGGAAAAACCACCGGTATCACGCTGTAGAAACACGGTTTTAAAACCTGCCCAAAAAAATGTGATATACGTCGCTAGGCGACATGTGGCATTCTGAAACCACCCATATCACACAGATCTGAGCTGTTAAGCTTCAGAAACAAAACTAACGCGATATTGCTATGGGCCGTTGGATCTGGAGTGGGGAGATCAGACGACATAGGATGGAGTGTGATGAGGGGAGATGCGCGGTCAGTTAAATGATGAAAAGTCAAAGGCGGGTTTAATTCTGGCCGTCATATCTGCAGAGATCAATGGTGGCGATTGGGTCACGGGTGACCAATCGAGGGCACAGGGGCGAAGTGAGGACGAATCTGAGCCGTTGGATCCAAAGGATTGGACAACGGAGATCCAATCTGAGGGAGAGATATGGAGGGCAAAACTCCGATGGGCGATGGTTGCGATTGGCTCTATTATGTTGGATCGGCTTCAGATCAACAGTTATGATTGGGTCGGAGCTCGCCAATCGGGGAGGGTCAATAGCAATGCGATTGGTGGCGAGCGATTAAGCGACCACCATTCGATCTGGAGACAGATCGACGGCTCTCATGTAATCGGAGGAGGGTAGGAGAGAGGAAATGGGTGTGCCGTGGGATAAGTGATGACCGTCGGATCGTTTAAAAGATCGACGGCCCAGAACACGCCTGCGGTTTTATAGTGTAAAAATCTCGCATCGGGGAAAATAAAATGTAACACAAAGAATGCGCTCTTGGTGGTTCTCCCAATTTAGATTAGCGCCCAGGCCTTTAGCTCTTGGTTCTAGGCGCGGGTCATGTGGGGAAGTGGTTAAGGGGCTGGCCGGAAAGGGGCTATGCCTGTTATAAGTAAAATGAGTGATTTTGGCCCAATTTTAATGCTTTTTAAGGCCAGAAAAGGGATTCGGTAGGGAGAATAAGGGGTTTTTAAACCAACCAAGGGTATTTGAAAGGTTTAATAGGGGATTGGGATGATTTAAAGGGTTAAGTGGGGAATTTGGAGGACTTTTCAGAAGGGAAAAAGGGGATGAAAACAGAGGATTAATGGGGATAAAATAAGGGAAATGGAGGCCTTTTTGGGCATTCTTCACGGAAACAGAGAAGTTGTTTAACTGGGAACAATAGTGAGGATTTATCAAAGGACAAAGGCACATGAGGCTTCAAGGATGATGTGTTTTAAGAGGAAATGCATTCCTTGAAGGCTCAAAAAAAATTTTAGCCCCTTGTTTGCTTGTAAAAAGATTCATAGGGGGCTAACAGTGGCTCCACATGGGGATGGATTCTTCTTGAAGGAGTCAAGAATTAAGATAATGATCTTTGCAGTAGGCCAGATGCCTAGTACTTAACACATCCATTTTATTTCTTGGATCAGCGACCACAAATCATGAAGACATTATATCAGCAGAAATTCTCCCCCAAACAACTAGATACCCAGACTAAAGTCTTAAATTTTTTTCTTCTGGGTGCATTTGGACTAGAAGACCATTTACATCATCATTTTTTTAAAAACAGGAAAGAAAAATATTCTACTTCTACTCTTATTACTCCATGAGACCATATTAAACTGTTGGCCTCATAGTTTCTCTACCTAAACTAATGTCTGCTAGGATTAAACTGTCTAGCAGACTTCTTCTCTACATTCTGAGACAGAAATTGAAAAATAGTCAAGCCAAGATTAGACTGTCTAGCTTGCTATGGACAATGGCATAAAGACAAAACTGCTCATGGACTGAAAACTTTGCAGAAATTTAAAACCACTAAATAAATGCTCACATACTAAGCTTTATTTGAGATTTTCCTACCTACCCTACTCTACTTGAAATATTTACAAGTCTAGCTTACAAACATTGTCTTCCAATGCAACCAGTCCATCAAGTGATCCCATGACTAGTCTTTTTTGCTCATCTCCTTAAGCAGGCTGGATAAGTAGGGCCACTCCCATTTTTTTAGTTCCTCAACAGCAGCCTTTAAAAATTTTCTTGCTATCTGCAACATGCTGCTCAAAAATACCTTTGATCCTTCTTCAAATGTTTGCAGGAAATGAACATAAGGATCATGAAATGATACCTGGTGATGAATATTTGGCAGGCAGGCTTCAACCAGAACTTCTTCTTCTTCCGCTGGATCAAGAGTAAAACTCTCTTGAGCAATAGAATCTCCTTCATCTTCTCCATTTTCTGAACTGGAGGACTCATCGTATATTGCAGCTGTGTCCTCTTGGAGCTCAGATATATTCTTCTCTGATGGGCTGAGATCCGTGAAAAGATCCATGTATTTTTTTGTAGGGGTTTGTTCCATTGCTTCCTCTTTTTCAAGAGAAGGCTCCTTACTTTCATCCTGCTCAAAAATCTCTTCTTTTTCTTCCTCATCCTATGAAGTGAAAGGCTGCTGGTCTCCATATTCATGGCATTCACTACTGATGGTCGGAGGTGTAACAGAGATGAAGATTCAATGAATCTACATCTATTATTATTCTTTCATAACTTTCCCCATCAGTGTCATAGATAGGCTGACTTGTTTCATTGCTTCTCTGAAATTGCTGGCCCTGATTTTCCTCCCATGAGTCTGCTGATGATGGTCCCGCGAGCTCAACTTCCCTCTATAAAGAAATCATCATCAAACAGATCATAACTAGGAAATTCATAATCGTAAGCAATGTCACCAATCAAACCTGTCGGATTCTCAGCAGGTCTTTCTTCGTTTTGATCCACAGAGGAGTTTTCTGGATTTCCATGATCAAACTCCTCAGATGAATGAGCAAGTGTATTTTTTCTATACAAGATTTCAGAGGTGGACTGCATGCTTGATATTCGGTCCATCTCTTCTTCTGTCAATGGAGAAATTTCTTTTTTACCACGGACAGAAGAACTGCAGTCCTCTGTTTCTTGTACCAACTGATCAGGAGGCTGGATATCTTCTTGAGCCTCTTCTTCAACGTTTTCCAGAGCAAGAAAAACTCTAGACCTGGATCATCATACATGTCTTGCTCATTTTTCAGGTCTGGAGTTGGCCCTTTCTCTAGAAAATGCATGGGCTATTCTAAATAATCAACATCTGTATTTAAATTAGCCGCATACATTTCCATCACTTCACCAAACATTTTTTCTATTCTGTTTAATTGGTCTGCCAAAGCATCTAACTTTGCATCTCTTTCCATGTCTGGATCCTTGTTTCTGCAAAGAAGGTCACTGCATCTTCTCAACCAGTTCAGAGTCTTCTACCAATGGAGTCATTAGGTCTGTTAGAAAATATAGAGTGTGGAGTCACCAGGTGGATGAATTTGGACGTTTGAAATAGACTGTTGTCCACCATCAACATTGGATACCAACCTGAAGGCATTGGTCTGAGTTTCTCCCCAGTGGAGTCGCCATTATGTTGGGGTTCCAGTGTTTTGGCCAGATTGGTAAGACCAAAAGATCAGACAACATCATAACCACTTTGGGGCCCTAGGATCTAGCCTTCCTAGACCCAGAGAAGGATCTCTCCAATAAAGCAAATAATGATATGTCTTTGAAGCTCAAAATGAGGTATTAGGCTAGGTATGAAGCACAGAAGGGTGTTTAAATGATTTGGTTGGTTGCTGGGTTGGTTATGAGATCAACTAATGAGAAAGTAATGGAAGGAAAGGAGAAAATTAGTAGGATGTTTTGGTAAAAGAGGATAGGTTAAGAATGTGCCATCCATTGGGCTATGGAGTCATGAAAGGAGATTACTTGCAAACAACTAGCCAAGGCTCTCATAGGGCAAGTCATCTATACTAAGGGATCTTCAAGATAGATGGTGAAATGGAACATTAAGGAGAGAAAGAGAGACATGAAGGGTAGCTTAAGATCAGACCAGAGGTCATCTAACTCTAGATCTGCTTCGGCATACTCCAAGAAAAAACACTTAAGATTTAAACATAGAACTAGGCCTAAGGTCAGAGAAGGACTCTTAACCTTCAATGCTTTGACACTAGTCCAAGAGATCTTTGAAAGGCCAATCTGTTTGAAAAGGACCCCATTGGACAGGGCTCACACTAAATCCTCGGTATCCCAATTCTCCCAGCTCAAACCCAACAAGAACAAATAAGCAAAAAACCCTGAATTCACACATCAGCTAGCAGTGAATAACAACTACTACACTGGTTAAATTACATGAATTTGCTCTTAGATTCACTATCAGTAGAAAACATCAAAGGTAGGGAGAGCAGAAACATAGGGTACCATGCAAGGGTGTATCCTATGTCAGATTTCTAATGCATACCAGAAGACCAATGAACAACATGAAAAATGTAATAAAACAATGTAATAAGAGAAACATCACCTGTAATAATAGACCAGGATCCTGTGAAATTCGCTTGATTAATTGATGTGCAAAACCAGTCACATACATTAAGCTCAATGGCTGATTACAGTCCAAACTTTCTCCTCCCAGCCTACTACATTACAAACTACTCTGCTACTCTTTCCCAAAACTATTCTAACAGTCAAAAATGAATCTCTACCACAAAAACTACAACAATGCAACCCTTTACAATATGTTCTTCAGGGGTTCTTATAGGGAAATGAGTAACTGTGGGAGTAGATACAAATTAAATGGATCCATCAAGACAGAGTGGAGGAAGCATCCATGCCCACTCGGCTTAATAGCTCTGCACTGTACTCTGTAGTCTGGTTCAGAGTCTCTGTCAGGTTGATATTTGACCTCTGATGTTTCTTTGGAGTCCTTTCTGGCTGTCAGGCACTCTGTTATGTCTTCTGAAGCAAGTAAGGTGACTGAAGGTCTTCTGGGCTTCCATACCTCCATTATTGCTGTCCTGGTAGTCTTTGGAAGCTTTCTGTCAGTGAAATAGCCTTTGGGAGCTTGGGGAGGCATGGAGACTTCTGTCAGAGGTGTATTGTCTGAGAAAATGTACTGCTGTCATAATACACAGATATGGCTTGTTTCATGTGCATTTTAATCTTCAAATTGCGCCCTCTTCCTCTGATCACGGAATTAAAAAAAATTAATCTTCAATTATGGGCTTTAACACCCTTAATCCCTGCTGCTGATACATTGGTCGCTGTTGTAATGGCATCTCTGTAATCTGAATCACCGAGGTTGTAATTGTGGGAAACAAAGAGAATTCATCACTCTGGTGAAACCCTACACAATGAAATAAACCAGTTATAAAATCCAGGAGGTGATGAAAGGGGTGCTGTGGAGGCCTGGAGAAATGGTGGCGCAACTGTGGAAACAATGGCTGTAGTGGAGGAAATGGTCAAAAAACGCTGCAGATGGAAGTTTGGTGGAGGAACGATTATGGGCCGTTCGATCTGATCGGGAGGCGATGATCGACGGTTGTTTTCGGGGAAAAACACCCTAGAGGTTTGTTGGGTCAAAACCTCCACAGATCAGGGCATTCTATTCAGAAGGACTCACACACAACCACACTTAAATGCTAAAAAATAGACAACAACGATAGTAGAACTCACTTGTAGTCCTACGTTCGATGTAGATCCCGTGGGGTCCAAACCCCCATCAACCCTTCTTCCTCTTCAACCTAAAAAACAAGAAAGAACGTGCACGAAAACCTAGTTGTACAACATATATTGCTCCTAAATGTTAGTGTAATCCATGTGAAACATTATGTAAACCATAATAAATGCTTAAATGATAATCTTTTCACATATACAAATAGATATTAACACATAAGTTCAGGAACAAGATGGTTCTTCATTATTGCGAACAGCATGTACAGAAATAAAGAGTGGAGAGATCACCTGAATCCTTCCACGATCTTCGAACAGACCGTTGTCCGGATCCGTCTCGGCCTTGCCTCGCTAAGATACTTTCAAGACTTGTGCACTCGAGATGGCATATAAATGGATGAACATCTCCAGGAAACAAGGGTTTCCTGTATAAATCTGGGAAAGTGTAGGAGGCATAGGAAATCAGATTTGAATTGGGATTCCAACAGAGTATAATTTCTATAAAATTTCTCTCTCCCTTAGGCCATACACATGAGGGGCTTTTATACTCCCTCAAAGTAGTTTCAATCAGTTGGAAACAGTTGGCCATGTACTGGGGTGGTTGAACTATTGGAGTAACCATCAACCCAACCCGAAAATAGGGAATTTATATATATATTTTTAATGATTTTAATGGCATACGTGGAAAATTACATGTGGACTCGCGTATACACGCAGAAAAGTCTGTGCATACCCGCGTATGGGATTTTTAACACTGTTTTTTATGAATTTTGTTCAAGTCTGTGGGAATGGGTGCCCAAGGCCATAGAGACAATCATGAATCACACGAGGGTGAAAAATGATGCTATAACAGATGCCCCCTAATATATGAGGTCAGAAGGGGTACATGATGGCCGAAATGTATTATGCACATAGAAAGAACTTTGCAAGGACAAGAGAGGACTTCACCAGATTTCAGCCTGCTAAAAACCAATGAAAGAAAACAGAGAGTCAACTCATGCTGAGACGGGCATACCCATGCTCAGTCAAAAATACATCATATCGAAAGTATAGAATAGATCCAAAATGTATACAAGTACAGCTGAACTGAAAGTACACAATGAATCATCTGAGCATGGCCCGGAAGTACAAGTCAGAATCAATGTCTAAGTATCACATATAGAAAGCTGATCAATGATGCTGAAATTGGATGTCTGATCATATAAGTAACTGAATCTCCAAGTACCAAATCATAAGGGGTGGAACTCATGGTACAATCACGCAACTCAGGAGCCAACATATAAGATGCTGTTGTACTGAACTGCAACATATAAAGGTGAACGACATCACTGGCAGAAACTGGATGGACTGTCAAAAGTGAACCGAGAAATGCTGATGCAACCAGAGGTCTTCACCGATCACGGCGGCACAATTCTACACAATGGGAATAAATGAGCTGAAGTCGACCATGTGAGAAATCGTTGGATTACCGTTCAATAATGTATATCGTTAACCAATGCGAGACAACCCACCAATAATTAAAATGAGTGTCAAGGTGCCCCAATACAATCTAACAAGTGTGAATAAATGAGTTGAAGTTGAACACTTGAAAGAATCTACCAATTAGGAGGCAATGATGAATCCCCACTATCGATAGCAAAGAGTCTGCCATTGATGACTGCAAACCCTAAGGTACTGAAAAAAGACTCTAGAACTTATTCCCAGAGCAATGAGTCGGAGTCAATGGGAAAAGATCTGTTGGAAGGAAGGCATTAAGGCATCCCACATCAGTCCAGCGCGAGTGTAACCCGCAGGCCAAGATTTGGAAGGAATCGGACGAAGTAGAGTGATGGAACCAAACCGAAGTATGTTTCCGACATGCACAAGATGAAGCTAGCACATGGAAGAAACCCTCTGAACCAACCAATAATGAAAGCTGACACAGAGGCGAGATATCCACCAATAGGGTCAAATGGAAATCAAGGTACTGCACGAATCCCAAGTGTGATAATGTATGCTGACGTCGAACACAGGGAAAACCACTCAGTCAAAGACCCATAATGATGATCAAATGCTGAGCACAAGGTCACCTATCAATGATGGAAATAGGGCCAGGGTGCGGCTCTAGGTTTGCTCTCAGAGCAATGTGTTGTAGTCGATAAGAGACAAACCCGCCAGCAAGAAGTCAATGGAGACCTTCTTAAACCAGCACGAGCAGAAGACCAAAACATCTGATGTGATAGAACAAGATACTGACAAAACCAGGAAGGCCGACTGAATAATGAGTCAAGAGACACGTAGAATGGCCGACTCTGGTTAAACTTCCCTTGAAAAAAATCACGACTTGTGATGACCATGGCAGTAAAAAGTGAAACTGTATAAGTCTGTTATGCAGGAGGCAAAACAAACTCTCCATATAATTGGAAGAGATAACCAACCGGGGGAGGACTGACTAGTGAAACAAGGCAAAGGCTGAACTAGGCTGAACCTAGGTCAATACTAAAACCATCCCAAATGAAGGAAATATATAAGTGTATGTGCTTTGTTCAAGGGCGACAAACTGACACTGTACTGCCATCAAATTACGAAGTTACGTCCCGTTCCCGCTCTTTTTGTTATATTTGATTTTTTTGTCTTTTTCATATAATAAGCCTAAAAAGGAATAAAAGAATGCTATGGTACGAAGGATAGAACGAGTATCAAGAAACAAATGCACTAGTTCCTGGGATTGGAACGATCCTATGCTCAATGCAAGGTGGCGAAAACTGGTAAGCGATACTCAGAGGAATGTTCCATCCATGGGTAAAAGGGTATCAAGTCGCGATAGCCAAGTGCATGCAATGGTTATCTTGTAAAAATATACAAGGTCAAAAGTTGGCTTAAACATTGAGTCCAAATGAAGCTGGCTAAAGGCCAAGATAAACAAGTAGCCAATATGCAATGCAGTAATACAACTCAACAGCACCAGGGAGCCTCTAGGGTAATAGCCAGAAAAATGATAGTGAGGAAGAAGAAGAATGAAGCTTCAACACATAAGTCATGGCGGGACTAAAGAGGACTCTCGAGCCTACATAAAACGCAGCATGGGCAACAAGTGATAGCGAGGAACTAACTAGGAAGCCCATGTAAAGGAAGGCTCTACCACCAAGTCATGATTAAATAATTGGCGAGTGAAATGGGTGTAATACTCATGACCTGATGGGATCGACCCTATGGCAAGTGATCAGAATGGAGGCTAGTATGCAAAATGCAACGGAAAGTGGATTCCCTAACCTATATGCCAGTGAAGATCAGATACCTGCCATGACGGGTCAGCAGTCATGGATCAAAAATCGGGAAAAACCTCAAATTCGTCAAAATGTACCTGAAAATATACCAATCTGGGCACTTCCAAGCATCCGGATTATGCCGCTTAAGATAGATTGAAAAAATAAGCATAACAAATTTTTGCCAAAATTTTCAACTTTTTGGGCATAAATAGACAAGTTAACTCATATTTGGTTCATTGTTACATTGCTGATTTGGGAAAGAGTGTTCTGGAGAAAAAGCCTCTTTCATCAAAACAGGAGCAATCGACCGTCAAACTTCACCGAATTTGTTAGGTAAGCTCTTAATTCATCCTTGTTATTCATTTTGTCCGTTCATAAGTTAAAAATTAGGGATTTTCATCGTAGAATCATTTGCTAAAAATCACGGGTTTGTGCATACGCGGGTTTATAATGACCAAGTCGCGTATACACGCGACTGTGCACAAAGAAAGTCGCGTATGCGCAACCCAAAATGAAAAAATGCATAGCTAATGAACGAATTATTGAAAATTTGCAGGATGACTATATATTGGAGAGAGCGTGAACACAGTACCATTGACAATGAAGTCATGCAGGATCAAGTATCACTAAATATTCTTCGGAATTGCGGATTGCTCAAGTTTTTCAAAATGCCAAATATGAAGAGTAATGTCCGGTTGCTCGAAATGCTTGTGAACTATTGGGAACCGGAAGAAGACTGCTTCATTATAGATCAAATGCCCATACACATCGAGGTGGAAGATATATATTTTATTACTGGACTCTCCCAGAGGGGGGAGCCAGTAGACTTGCATGGTAAGCCTTTGGGAGGGCTAACCGTGGAAGATTACGTCCATCTCTACTGCGTAGAGGGTTCCAAGAAAGTTGGAACTCAAATTGCGATCAAAGATCTAAGAGACTTGCACATGAAAATCCTCCTTTTTACCATTGGTAGGGTAGCGGGATCTGCCTCCCTACACTAGGCATCCAGGACTCAAATGAGCATAGCAGTGGAATGCTTAACTCATTTATATGATTGGTGCACAGCTCTACTGATGAACATGAAGCAACAATTGACTTCTATCCGAAAAGTAAAGACAAATTTTTTTGGATATGGTACAATCTTGATGACATTCTTCTTCGAGAAGATTCCTGGGCTGAGACCCAAAGTGATCTCTTCTATCAGCAGTCTGAGAGATCCAAGAATTTCCCGATGGGATGACTTGATGAAGAGATTGGGGGGAAGTGAAGTTCCCCGAACCACTTGGGATGATGAGTTCTTCCTTTGGTGGGGAGAACAAATCATCGCTGTGGAAGACTATCCCTATGTCGGGATGGATTTCCGAGGTGATCCAGACCTTGTTCTTCCACCAGGCGTGGCATGGGGCATAGTCGGTAAGTTTGCAATTTTTTGACTTATATAATTTTTTTTTTGATTTTTTCAATATGTATGAAAAAATGTGAAAAAAAACATGTTTTTGATTGGATTCAAAATGACTTACAATTTTATAATGATCATGATACAGATATTGGACCAGTTCGACCTGAGGTTTACCCACGACATAAGCGTCGCAGGGGTGAGGCGGATACAGTAGATTCAGACAGGACCCTCCAGGCTGTACATAGGAACTTGGAGGGGTTAACCCGCCAAGTACCTATGGCTGCAGTGGAAGATCTGCCTGAAGCCATCCAGAGACGGGTGGTAGGAGTACCCCGTGACTGGGTACGGTTATTCTGCCGAGTTGCCACCGCGATCGTATTCTATAGGAACACAACTTCTGGGCAGGGACCTCAGGAGTAGATAGATATGATGTATCAGATGACTGTATATTTTTTGAGACTGAACATGATCGGGCATAAGCCCAAATTTTTTGTATGAATTATGGATCCAAATTTTGTATAGTTTTGAACACTCTGATGATATATATACAATGATGTTTGATGTGATGTGACAAATGTATAAAAATGTATGATGCTTTTGATGATTAAATTTTATTGAATGGAATGATTAATGTGCCAATTAATGGCTTGATTAGCTATTGAGTCTGCCATCCAATTTTCAGCTCGAGGAACATGAATGAAAGTTAAAAATCGAAATGATCTTTGTAACAGACGTACCCTCAAGAACAATCGGAGTAAAAATGGATCTCGAACCCGATAAGTATTGTTCAACTGCGACACCACCAGCTGAGAGTCCAAGAAAACTACCAACGAATCAACACCCAAAGATATTGCCTCCGAGAGTAGATAAACAACTGCAGTGTATTCTGCTATATTATTGGAAGCAGGACCAATGCATACTCCTCTTGATACTAACAGCTGACTGGATGGATAATGAAGCACCCAAGCCACGGAAGCCAAGTTTCGGGTGTGTCTACTAGCACCATCGGCGAAACCAAAATGACTCATGATATCCAAAACAACCTGCCAAAGCAGATCAAAAACATCACCATCCCATCAAAGATCGAAAAACAACCAGATATGTACAAAGAAAAACTACTATATACAAAAGCAAAATGTCAGGCTGAAGCCTAGGCATAATAATTTTTCAAATAGAGCCCATTTCTGGGCTCCGGCAACTCTTTTCCTTCAAAATCAACTAAGGTATATGCTCCTTTTTTAGGGACTCTTTTAACGATGAAGGGGCCATACCACATAGACTTAAACTTTCCTGCCCCTAGGGCATATTTTTCTTGGGCATAGACCAAAACAAGGTCACCTCCGAAAAAAACCCTAGGTTTGACCGCCTTATCGTACTGAACTTTGACTTGATTTTTATGCGCTTCATTCATCGTGGCGGCATCCCGACGCTGCTCATCGAGATGTTCCAGATGAAGGAGACATTCTTCAAGACTAGAAGTGTCAGGAAGAATTTCAACAACTAACTTAAGAGAAGGAATCTCACATTCAATGGGAAATACAGATTCCTACCCGTGAACTAGCTGAAATGGAGTAAAGCCAGTTGCAGTTTTCACTGACGTCCTGTATGCCCAAAGTGTAGGATATAGCATAATATGCCAGTTGTATCTAGCTTTATCGATTTTCCTTTGAATAATTGTCTTCAAGTATTTATTCACGACTTCCACTTGCCCATTGGCTTGGGGATAGTACGGAGATGAATGCTCCTTCCGGAAACCTAATTTTAGAGCCAACTCAGCCATCATGCTATTCTAAAAATGAATGTCATGATCAGTGACAATCTCTCTAGGAATACCAAAATGAGAAATAACCTGGTTGAAAAGAAAAAGAGCTGCAATCTCACCATCATTCCCAAAAGTAGGCATAGCCTCGACCCACTTTGTAAAGTAGTCTACTGCTACAATAATGTACTTGTGACCTTTAGCCGAAGGTGGGTTACAAGTAGTATAATCAATACCCCACTTTGTAAAGGGACCGATAGTAATGACTGGAAAAAGCGGAGCTGGATGAGCGCACATTTTTCGAGTATAAACTTGACACGGATGACACTTTTTGACCGACTCCATACAATCTTTGAAAATCGAAGGCCAAAAGTACCCAGCACGCAAGATCTTTTGGGCTGTAGCAAGCCCAGATAAATGACCACCAAAATCTCCACTCTGGCAATCATTCAACACATCCTCAGCTTCTTCGAGAGTTAAGTAGCGTCTCAGGATTGAATCAACCCCTCGACGGTATAAAGCATCACCAATGATCAAGTAATTCTTAGCCAAGTGACGCAACTTACGACGCTCATCTTTCGAAAAAGTAGAGGGAAACTTCACAGTCTGAAGATACACAATTATATCTCCATACCAAGGATCCTGTGGAGAGATAAGAAACAAATGTTCATCTGGGAAGGATTCATCATAGACTATCTCATCCCCACAGGGCAACTCGGAGATCAATTCCGCGAAAACCAATGATTTCTTGGACTTGGCAGACATAAACTCAAGATCAAATTCCTGCAAAATCACAATCCATCTATTTTATTTGCCCCCAATCACTCGCCTACTGAGGACAAACTGAAATGGATTGGCTGCTGCCAAAACATAAGTTTTTCGTAGAATAATGTAATGCCGGAGTCGCTGCACAGCATGAACAGCTGCTAAAGCTAACTTTTCTATCGGAGTATACCGGAGTTCAGGTCCTACCAATCCTCGACTAAGATAGTATATAACATGCTCTGCAAGAGCATCATCCTCCTGAACCAGAACCATACCAATGGTAGATTCTGCTGCTGCAAGATATAAAAGGAAATCCCTGCTATAATCAGGTGGACTCAATAAAGGAGAAGAGGTCAATGCTTTTTTCAAAGCATCGAATGAGCATTGAGCAAAGTCATCCCAAAAAAATGGAACTCCCTTCTTCAACAATCTCATAAATCCCTTGGTAACTTCAGCATAATTTACGATAAATCTTCGAAGAAAATTAGCCTTTCCTTGTAGACTTTGAAGTTGACGAATAGAGGACGGGGGAGGCAACCGAAGTATTGCCTCAACCTTGAAGGGATCTACCCTTATCCCTTCCCTAGACACAATAAATCCCAATAACCGACCGGATGTAACCGCGAAAACGCACTTGTTTGGATTCAACCTAATCTTGTAGAAACGACATCGTTCAAATATTTGACGGAGGTGAGCAGGATGATCCATTCTCTTTCGAGAATGAGCAGCTAAATCATCCAAATATGCCTCGATAATCTGTTTGATGTCGTGGAAGGCATATGACATGGCCCGCTGAAACGTAGCCCCAACATTTTTAAGACCAAAAGGCATCTTCTTGTAAGCAAAAGTACCCCAGGGACAAATAAAGGCAGTCTTATGTTGATCTTCAGGACGGATAGTAATCTGATTATATCCAGAGAAACCGTCCATGAAGGAGAAAATTTCATTACCGGCACACTCATCGATGATATGATCTATAAATGGTGTGGGGTAATTACCTTTCGGACATGCTTTATTAAGGTCTCTGAAATCAATGCAAACTCGAATTTTTCCTTGTTTTTTATCTACCGGAACAGGGTTTGAAACCCATTCAGTCAAAGGAACAGGGAAAATGAATCCCGCCTTAAGCAGCTTCTCCACCTTAGCTTTGATAGCTGCTGCCTTCTTAGGGTTGACCGGATGAAGTTTTTGCCTCACAGGCTTAGCATTTTTGTAAGTCTTGATCTCATGCTGGACAATAGATGGATCTATACCAGGAATTTCCTCATAAGACCAAGCGAATACATCCCTATACTCTTTAAAGAGATCGGTGTAAATCTGAATCTCTTCATGGGAACATTCAACTCCGATGAAGACATTCTCAATAACATTGGGATCCATGGAAATGTTCACCGGGATAGTTGGAGAAATCACAACCATGTTCCCTTTAGCATAAACCTGTGTTGGTGCTAAAGGGTTTAGGACTGGGTGAACAAGACCAGGAGACGGAGGACTTGGAAAACTCGTTTCAACTTCGCTGAAATCAGGTAAAAAGTAAGATCGATGATGAAAATAATCCCACGGTCTATCTATACCAATCATAGCTTCCAGGATGGCCTCTTCAGATGGAAGAGTGGTATCAAGGCAATCCTGGGCAGAAGAAGAACTAAGTGTCCAAGTCGGAGCCACATCTCCATCCAACTCTTCCAGTGAAAGAGGAGCTGGGATGGACTCTGCAGAGTCAACAATAGACTGATAAGAAATCTCAGTTGCAGACATAGGAAATGCCATTCCACCCACTTGACCTTCCGCTAATGTGGCGGTAGGGGAAGGTAAGGTCCAAGGGTCCGAAGAATAATGAGTTCTGAAGAACTCTCTTTGAAGAGGAGCCCTGGAGGATGAAATTGCATTTATATGAACCGTAGGAGGTGGAATATCAAAAGTACCCATCAAGGAAGAATACATTCCAACCCATAAATTCTCAACAGGTGCCTTAGTATTATCCAACTTTGGAATAGTTGAGTCAGTAGATGCATTCGGGTCTACAGGAGGACAGTCCAGTTGGTCCACTGTAACAATCCTCCCTTCGTGAGGGAAACAAATAATCCGAAACAATGAAGATGCAATGGCATCCATCTCATAAATCCAGTTTCTCCCCAACAGAAGGTTGTATTCCAAGCTTGCATCAACTATCTCAACCTCTATATTTACAGTTTTTCCCCCAACACAGATAGGAAAAGCTGGGACAATACCATGCGGTCTGTGAGAATGACCATCAAATGCAGTCAGAAGAGTAGCATATGGAACAGCTGCGAGAGATCCAATTCCCTTCCAGCATGTGAGAGACATCACACATGTGGAATCACCCTCATCAACGACCGTCCAGAAAATATTGCATTTCCAGTACGATGATTTGATATGAAAATCCATATGATGGGGGAGTCTCTTCTTAAAATTAGTCATATCGAAAGTAATCATAAGAGAGTTCTTTGGATCGAAAGCCCCAAGAGCAGTGAGCAGAGCACTGTGCTGAGCCAGACAAGACTGGAGCACCTCTAAAGCCGACATGGCACAAGGACTCTGTGCCAGATCTTCCACAATAGAGTAGTTCTGGGCAGCCCTGGCATTTGGATTAATCTTCGTACGCTTAGTAGATGCTTTGGGCATCCGAGGTATAGGCTCAACAATAGGCCTCGTAATATGAAGTGGCTCAGTAGCATCGGGAGCACCCTTAGCTTTCGAAGACTCTTCTTTGCCATAATCACAGGATATCATAGCGACATCCACGTGAGCACTCATCATGTATATGTTTGATGGAATTTCCCCTTCCTGGGTGCCCCCAGAGGAAGCCCCAATATTTTGATTCGCGCCAAAAACTAGCTGTTGCCCTTGGGGAAAAGGGTTTGTCAACATAGCCTGGGAACTGGAAGAACCCTGCTGAGCTAACAAGCGCTGCACATCCAGAATTTTAGGGAAAAGGTGTGTAAGATGGTCTCCAACACACAATTTGCATGGAAACTTCACTTTCTTTTTATACTTTTGACCCTCACCAACATGCTCGTTGGTTTTATTCGCATTACCCTTCCCATTCTTGCCCTTTTTCTTATTATTCCGTTCTTTCTTCTTCCCTTCGGATTTTTGATTTCCTTTGGGATCAGAAGTTTGGACGGCATTTATCGACAAATATTGGGAAGGCGATGACTAAGCAGGCATAGCCTGACCAGAAGGAGCAGATTGCAAAGACAACTGTTGTAATTGAGTAAGCAGGCTAGTTGCACCACTATTGATCGACCCAATAAGTCCATCACCATGAGGACCAGGCTTAGTTTTGGATAAATCTAATTTGGAGCGAGGAGCATTGGGCAAATATTTATGAAGGACCCCAGACTGAGAATATATCAATTCAAGATGTTGGGCCCTAAAAATGGCTTGTTCCTCAGAAAATACCCTAGACAGGGATACATCTTTAGAAATGTCTGACTGCAGCGATTTCAGAAACCATTCCAAAAGGAATTCTCCTGGAATATGAGCTTTAATAAGCCTCTTCCTTCTTCGCCATTCCTGAATATGGTCAGAAATGTGGGTTGCATCGTCCTGTTTAAAATTAGCTAGGAGTTCAGTCCCGGCATCATAACGGATGGGCAACTGGAAATGATTTAGAAATGTAACAGCCAGTTCTCCAAATGTAGCAAAATTGCCCCCAGTTAACTCAATATACCACTTGGCAGCGTTTCCAGTTAAGGTGCGTTGAAACAATCTCAACCTAATCGAATCATCGATCAGGGAGTTAGACGAACACCATAAATGGAAGGTGGTGATGTGGTCAGCCGGGTCCTCTCCATTCTTGCCTTCAAACTTTGGAATGTCTGAAGGAAGTTTGGTGGGAACCGGAGGCCACCTGGGGCTGTACCGGATCGGATCATTCGTCAATTTCGACAGATCTGGTAAGTTTAACGTTGCCAGAAAAGGTAAATGAGGCGGAGCCTGAGGATTCCTTCCTTGATGGGATGGATTCCCAACATTCTGAAAAGAATACCCTGAATTTGATGAGGCACCAGGTTGCCAAAAAGAACTCGTAGAAAAAGGAGAAGAACCTCCCCCCAACGCAGAGTTACCAAAGACCGGACCAGTTCCCCCTCTTGAAGTATTGAATGAAGAGGAAAGCCCCTGATAGGGTTTCCAGGCATTAGAAAGAGGGGAAAAGGTTTGATAAGCACTCGATGAAGGGAAAGAAGCATTCCCTTGGTGACCAGCATAAAACTGATTCCCTGCCCCCGCTATAGTGAATACAGGGTTCCAACCTGTAAAAGTGGTCGAATTCTGACCTCCAGACCAAGGGTTGAAACTTTGAGTCTGAGAAGTAAACGGAAAGGACCCTAAAGAAGGATTCGAACTAGGAATATGCCTAGTTCTGAAGGGGAACCCTTGAAAAGAAGCTGATCCACTAGCCATGGAAGACATGGGTGTAGATGCAGCTGCAGCAGCGGAAAAGGAAAAAGAAGGAATCCCACTAGTGGGCATTCCAAAAAAAAAGGGACCAGATTGAGAAGCATGTGCTTGGGTGAAAATAGAGCCAAACACAGCAGTACTAGAAGCAATCGAAGATATAACAATAATGCCTCCTCCTTCAACAGAAGCAGGAGTCTGAATACCTGCAACACTCACAGCAGAAGCTGCGTTCCCAGTCATGGCCATCGAAAGGTATGAATAATATGGAGGATCTTTTGGTCTCTCTGACTCAAGTTCGATGTATTCAACAACGAACGGTTAATCAGGAGGAAGAGGAGATGGAAGTGACTCAGAGGGTTGAGACACTTCCTCTACTTGTACTTCTTCTTCCTGCGGAAATAAAACTCTCGAGGTGAGCGGAGTGCTCCTCTCGAAACCAACACCAGAACCAACTACGAAACCTTCAATCCCTTGTGGAGGATCTCTCTCCACTGCATCAGACGCCACAGGGTGATACTCACCTGCTAAATTACTCCTACGACTTCTTGAAGAAGGCTTTGGACTCTCGAGAGATAACCCCTGGATTCTCCTCGATCGACGAGGCGCTTGATCAGCCACTTTAACAAATTTTAATTAGACTCAATAAAGTATAAAGCTAGGCAAGCTAGGAGCAAAGAGCACTCACTACAAAAATTCCCTGAGATACAATCAAGCAAACAACCTTCAGGTATTTCCGCTCTGGGTGATTAGGACCGAACACCAAAATACAAGAAAGTGAAATATAGGACCTCCCGAGAGTAGTGTGGGATAATTACGGCCCAGGCCTACTAGCGAAGGTAACAGGAACAATTACGCCAACCTCCTAACAACAGCCTTTTCCGGCACAAGTACCCAAGCTTCGCAAGGGCACCCCCCAGAAGTACTGCTGGAAGTGATACGACATTTGCCTCAGGTACCACAAGTATTCCCCCCCGCAGTCACCTATTTGGAACCTAGGAGTGGCAACTATGGGCACCAATCCGTGTCAGAAGTTGGGCGGAATGGTCTTGAGGTTAGATCCAGCAAATCAGAGAGGGGGTATCTCTCTTCTTGGCCTTCACTTCCCCTCGCGCTTGACTCTCTGGAGGAGAGCTTTCCCGGTCCACCTAACGGAGTTGGATTTCACTCAATTAATCAACTTCTATGTTTTGTTTGAGCGGCCTTGGAGATTTAACTCTCCACTCACCTAATCCAAGGCCCTACAACCTAGCTAGTTGGTGTATGACACTTAATAAAAAATTGCTAGTTGCTTTTAAATTATAGCGCTTATTTTAATCGGCTGTTATATTAAGTCAAAGGGATACGGAAATGAAACTCGTGGTGTTTTGTGACACAGAAAAGAAATTAATAAAAACCAAACTACATGCAAATGCAGTAATTTCCTTTCGATGAAAAGAAATTTCTACAAAGGTTCTACGAGACTAAAAAAAAAAAAATTCTTTCAGATAACAAACTTCACACTCACAAAAACTATGAAAAAGACTAAATGCTTAAGTGCACCTGATGCAAATCACTAAGAGCATGCAAATTCTAAGATGCAAATCCTACTAAAGCAGAGAGAAATTTCCCAAAGATCCTTCAGTTTTATCTTTTTTTTGGTTGTCCACAAAGCTAGTTCCCAAAGTCAGAAAATCTTAGTATAAAGACACCAAAATTGCTTGAAAACAAGAGGAAGAAACCAATGAAAATTCCTTTCCAAACTCAAGTCAAAAACCAAAGGCAAGAAATCTCAACAAAGCTTCAAAAGATGTAACAAAACGAAAACAAAAATGCAAAAAAAAAGCAAATGACAAAACAAAATGTTTTTTGAGCTTTTGAATTTTATAAAAAAGAAGAGCTTGAAGAGACCAAGAAAACTATCAAATCCCAAGCCAAACAACTCTGAATTTCAAGAAAAACTTCAAAAATGCTCCAAATATTATAGGGCTACTTAGTAGCAAGATTTATATGAGCAAAAGAAGACAAGAAACTCAGTAACTCAGCCTAGAAGAATAGTACAACCTTGCAGCAAACAAAAACTTCAAAGAATCAAGAAAGACTCTTCAAAAATTGCAACAAGACCTAGTCAACTGAAATCAAGAAAACCAACCAAACAAAGGGAAAAAATCGAAGTGCAAAGAAAGACACAAAGGTAGGAAAGAGTAAATGAGCAGAGGCTCTCTGTTTTGATGAAGCAGAACAGCCAAGAATCCCCAGGAAGAGATCTTGGTACTCGAACTAGAAATGCAAGCACTAGAAACAAGATTTGCCAGATAAGCTAGTTTTCAACCAAACAAGAGAGAGAAAATACCAATGACCACTTTCAACACAATCCAGAGGATATAAAGACACTGCAGGAATAGGTCTCCACAGGCAGACAATATTAAAAAGTCAAGAAATCAAAAATTTCAAAATTTACCTAGGCATACGCTACTTGACAATTTTGAAACAAGCGTGCATACGCGATTGTGTCAAAGGAAACTCGCATATACGCGACTCCCTTTAACAAAAAATGCATGTATACGCGTTTGTGTATAGACAAACCCACGTATGAAAAGGAAAATAATAAAAAATAAAAAATATCAAGCCTGGATAAAGAACCAGGTCTTCAGTCTGACTGAGAAAAAGTTAACTGGACTGGAAAAGATGATAAAAACTGTTGGAAACCTTTCAAACAGCTGAAACCACCCAACAGGGGAATCATAAGAATGCGGTCCCCAGCGGAGTCGCCAGTTCTGTTTCGGGGAAAAACACCCTAGAGGTTTGTTGGGTCAAAACCTCCACAGATCAGGGCATGCTATTCAAAAGGACTCACACACAACCACACTTAAATGCTAAAAACTAGACAACAACGATAGTAGAACTCACCCGTAGTCCTATGTTTGATGTAGATCTCGCGGGGTCCAAAACCCTAGCAACCCTTCTTTCTCTTCAACCTAAAAAACAAGAAAGAACGTGCACGGAAACCTAGTTGTACAACATATATTGCTCCTAAATGTTAGTGTAATCTATGTGAAACATTATGTAAACCATAATAAATTCTTAAATGATAATATTTTCACATATACAAATAGATATTAACACATAAGTTCAGGAACAAGATGGTTCTTCATTATTTCGAACAGCATGTATAGAAATAAAGAGTGGAGAGATCACCTGAATCCTTCCACGATCTTCGAACAGACCGTCGTCCGAATCCATCCCGCCCTTGCCTCGCTAAGATACTTTCAAGACTTGTGCACTCGAGATGGCATATAAATGGATGAACATCTCCAATAAACAAGGGTTTCCTGTATAAATCTGGGAAAGTGCAGGAGGCACGGGAAATCAAACTTGAATTGGGATTCCAACAGAGTATAATGTCTATAAAATTTCTCTCCCTTAGGCCATACACATGAGGGGATTTTATACTCCCTCAAAGTAGTTTCAATCAGTTGGAAACAGTTGGCCATGTACTGGGGTGGTTGAACTACTGGAGTAACCACCAACCCAGCCCGAAAATAGGGAATTTTTATATATTTTTTAATGATTTTAATGGCATACGTGGAAAAGTACATGTGGACTCACGTATACACGCGGAAAAGTCTGGGCATACCCGCGTATGGGATTTTTAACACTTTTTTTTATGAATTTTGTTCAAGTCTGTGGGAATGGGTGCCCAAGGCCATAGAGACAATCATGAATCACATGAGGGTGAAAAATGATGCTATAACAACGGTGGGGTTAAATCAACAGAATGACATTGGAAGGTTGGGTGAAATGAAAAACTTTAATATAAAACATTAAAGCTTTAATATTAGGCGGAGAAACATGATTTCCAATGTAAACATAAAATTTTGACTACAGGCGAACATAAAAAGGGAATCAAGGAAAACACATGAAATGGTCCTGAGATGGTGGGACCCGGCTAAGGCGGAGGGCGATTTGATATGAACCGTCAGATCTCATGGGGAGATCGATGGTTGAGAAGACGCGATGAAATTATATGGTCGTGCGATGAAAAAATATGGGTGGAAGGCGAGATGAGATATAGACCGTTGATCGGGGATAAATGGACGACTGAGATTAGCTGGTGAAGTTTTCGGGGTCAAAGGAGGAAGGTGTTTTCGGGAGGAAAAACCGTCGGTATCGCGCTGTAGAAACACAGTTTTAAAACTTGCCCGAAAAAATGCGATATATGTCGTTGGGAGACACGTGCCATTCTGAAACCACCCATATCGCACAGATCTGAGCTGTTAAACTTCGGATGCAAAACTAATGCGATATTGCTGTGGGCCATTGGATCTGGAGCGGAGAGATCGGACAATAGAGGATGGAGTGCAATGAGGGGAGATGCGCGGTTAGTTAAATGATGAAAAGTCAAAGGCGGGTTTAATTCTGGTCGTCAGATCTGTAGAGATCATTGGTGGCGATTGGGTCTGGGGTGACCAATCAGGGGCACAAGGGCGGAGTGAGGACGAATCTGAGCCGTTGGATCCAAACACTAGAAAATTTGGCCCAATTTCCGATGGCCACTTCGTCGCTATTCCGACACATAGTCGTTGCAAGAGCGACAGTTCGAGGATGGGCAAAATGTGGTTTGCCATTACGTCGCAATTCCGATGCCTTGACAAAGTGTCGCACTACCGACACTTTTTCCGTCGCTTCCAAACAAGCGTCGATCTTCCGACGTTTCCCAAACCGTCGCTCTTCCGGCGTTTGTAAACTGTCGCAATTCCGACGAAATGTGGTTTGACGTTTTTAACGTCGCTCTTCCGACGTTTTGATACCGTCGCTCTTCTGACGTTTGTAAACTATCGCAATTCCGACGAAATGGTCTAACGTTTTGAACGTCGCTCTTCCGACGTTTTTATACTGTCGCTCTTCCGATTTTTTTAAGCTGTCACAATTCCGACGCCGTAGAAAAGTGTCGCAAGACCGACGCATTGCAAAAGCATCGCAATAACGACGCATTCCAAAAGCGTTGCAATACCGACCCTAGGAAGAACTGTTGCAATATCGACGGATGTCACAAGACCGACGAAAATGGAAATCTTTCAAGATGTCGGAAGACTGACGCTTACAAAGCATCGGTATACCGACGGCGGGTTCAATTTAAAAAAAAAAATGAAACTTCAAAACATGACAGTAAATCTCCAATATTTGTTATGAATTGTGGGCATTCCAATTGTTATGAACATAATTTGAGCGTGAAATATTAATATAATAAACCACCCCGCAGCGCTTTGACTATAAACAATCATATAAACATGGCTCTGTATTTCAAAAAACAGGTTTAAAATAGAAACAGGGCAACAATTTTTTTTCCAATTGTTATGAACATAATTCGACCGTGAAATATTAATATAATAAACCACCCCGCAACACTTCGACTATAAACAATCATATAAACATGGCTCTGTATTTCAAAAAAAAGGTTTAAAATAGAAATAGGGCAACATTTTTTTTTCCAATTGTTATGAACATGACTCGACTGTGAAATATTAATATAATAAACCACCCTGCAGCACTTCGACTATAAACAATGATATACACATGGCTCTGTATTTCAAAAAAAAGGTTTAAAATAGAAACAAGGCAACATTTTTTTTTTCTAAGTAAAGTTAATCTATTAACAGTGGGAATAAAATTATAGCATGATCGAAGTCAAAAACATTGCCCAGACTTATGGCAAATTTGTCATCAAAAAATCAAAAAAGAAGACTGCCCTCATACGGGGAAACCAGTCTTGAACTTTTTTCAGGTCGTTGCATTTCCCACGCAGGGGAACCATCGTTTGATATCTTTGACGATTATAGTGTTTACAGAATTCAAAAATAAAACAGAGGTCCAGCACAGTAATATAAGCAAAAACATGCCCAATTAAGTGGGCCGCGAAGCAAGAAAACCAAACCAAAGAGAAGAAGCTACTCATCCTGTGGTTCTTCGACAATTCGGCGCCTTCCTTCGGCAAACATAAAAATGAAACTTTAAAACATGACAGTAAATCTCCAATATTTGTTATGAATTGTGGGCATTCCAATTGTTATGAACATAATTCGACCGTGAAATATTAATATAATAAACCACCCCGCAACGCTTCGACTATAAACAATCATATAAACATGGCTCTGTATTTCAAAAAACAGGTTTAAAATAGAAACAGGGTAATTTTTTTTTTTCTAAGTAAGGTTAATCTATTAACAGTGGGAATAAAATTACAACATGACCGAAGTAAAAAACATTGCCCAGACTTATGGCAAAATTTTCAAAAAATCAAAAAAGAAGACTGCCGTCATACGGGGAAACCAGTCTTGAACGTATTGGCCATGAAGGGGAACCACTGTTTACAGAATTCAAAAATAAAACAGAGGTCTAGCATAGTAATATAAACAAAAACATGCCCAATTAAGTGGGCCGCAAAGCAAGAAAACCAAATCAAAGAGAACCAGCTACTCATCCGGTGGTTCTTCAACAATTCGGCACCATCCTTTGGCGAGAGCAGCTTCAGACACGGAAGGTCCAGGATCTTGAGGTGCTATCTCCACATCACGAGCCCTACGAACCTGAGCATCTGGTTCCTGCACATTCACGCCACTGCTCCCCTCCTGAAGGCCCGAAAGCTGGGCTTTTTCTGAGCTCAGACCCGCCGGACGGGTGCATTGTTCCTCCACTTGGGCCTCTTCACGGAAAACCACGGTGATTGAAGATGTGATTCGTGGGCGGTTCAGAGAGCAATTAAAGGAAAAAAGCGTAGTGCGCGTCGTGGGAGAAGGTGAAGCGATGGGGAAATGAGGAGCAGGGGACACCATACGGTGGCCAGATCCTAAAACCCGACCCCGCCCACTTCTAGTGTTTGGATAGCGGCTTGCGTAATAATCACTTGATTGGGAAGACGACTTGGTTGAGGGGCTGGAGGGAGTGTGCAGGGGTTGGCCTCTGGTGCTACCCTTGCGACAATGCATCCTTTGACACACACGAGGCATGGGTGCAGTCTCAGCAGTGGGCACAAGACGAGATGGAGAAGTAGGATTCCAAGAAACCGAGGAAGACAGACACAAACCAGACCGAGAGAAATGAAAATTTACAGCAAAGTCTAAGTAGTAGTTCAGATGGCTTCTCCTTTCCGTCACAGTGAGCAGGAAGTGTAACCCAGCAACCGGAGAGCATCTGCAATTCAAAGTTTGCGGCTCGTCTGAGAAACCATAGAAAAACGCCATTTTATCGACCTGAATGCAATGGCATCGAAGAACACCCGTCATAAATCTCATTGATGAGAGCCGAAGGCTGGATCATATTGGAGCATGTGGAATCGCTAACAGGAGTGGAGGTCCGATCTTGAACAACGTTAAAACTTAATGCGATTGATTGAACAATGACGTTAAAACTTAATGCGATTGATATGAAAAGACAGAGGAGGACATGTGGTAGAAAGCGGATCTTTTTTTGGGCCACTTGCGCAGTGGAAATCCAGACCCGAAAAAGATTAGGGTGAATTTGATAAGAAATTCGCGTCACAACTCTCTCTCCGTACGCCAACCCAAATTCGGAGCCGAAAAATATTAGGGCAGAATTCATTTGGTTTTTGCGTCACAAAATTTCCCAACGTTAGCAGGCTATTTTGGAACACGAATTTGGTTTGAATTATGGTTTATCGTCATTTGAAGTCTGGTGGGCTCCATGGCTAAAGGGCTCGTTTGATGTTTTGACAAAGGTTTTGTTATATGTTTTATTTTATATAACGCGCGGCGGAATATTTTTATTGTTTGTTAAGGTCCCACACTGGTTTTGGTAATATTTTGTTTTAAATGCGACGTATATATGTTTTATATATATATTTCATATATATATTAAAACATTTATAAATTGTGGACCCCAGGAGCATTTTAATAGATTTGTTAGTTGCATAGTTTTGTTATGTTTTTAATATATGCATTGCATATAAAATAAAAGGGCTGTGAGCCTGTTTCGGAATGTAGTTGTAAAGTTTATTATTACACACAATAGCAGTGTAAGTGTTTTGAAGAGCAAAACAGTGCGTAGTTTTAGAGATAGAGAATAATTTTGAGTGCACTGCATTTTGCAGCAGTCACATTTTGTAATCCCAATCAGTGAGGAAGAATTTGTATAGTTTTTTTTTTGAAGGAATAGAAATTTTTCAAAGTGTTGAACTATGTTTCCAGTGAATAAATTTCAATATTTTCTGTGTTAGAAGAGGAGAGTATTACTCTCTCCATTGTTATTCTGGAATTTTCAAATATTCCAACACATGGCTATAAATGAAGGAGATTGCTACGCATCAACATCAACATGTTTTCAAGTAGGAGCTGCCTAATTTTGTAACAAACTTCTCTCTAGATGTCAAAATTTGCAGACACTGAAGATTACTCAGGTGATGCCTGAAATTTCCATTGAATTCCTATAAGAATCTTAGATTTGTGACAGAAATCCTTTTGCTAATATATTAGCTTACTCCTTTTAAGTTTGTCTCATTCAACTAATAAAAAATGTTTCAAGGAGTATAATGAAAACTAGATTATGTGTGAAGTATAAAATAATCATTGATGCTAAAATTGGAAGTTAAGAAGTATAATAAGCAGTACATACACTTCTCTAAAGCATAATACTGTTTTTCTGAAGCATAAGACAATTGTTGATGCTAGACTTGGAAGTTCGAATAAGACGAGATAAAACAACGAAAAAGGCATTCCATTACTTGCATGAAATATGAGTACCACCTTTTACCAGTAAGCTGGGAGAAAGGTCTAGATTTTGACTGACATCGATTCTTGTGAACTCAAATTTCACTAAAAACATAGTTTTTTGTATGTTTTTCAGCACATGGTTAAAAATGATAGAGCATAAAATTCTATATTGTTGGGCTGAATACATAAGTAATAAAAAATTCTCTTTACCAAGTTATTCACTTCATCAAAAGCCTCATCTTCACATGTGACACTTTTGCTAGGGATAAATATCAAGTGGGTTGTGACATTTTAAAACTTGGTTCACGGTGAAGTGCCCAAAAGGCAAGTCTATCAAAGCATCTGTGACCTGTGTCATTTAATAGTAGCGGATGATTTGATATCATAATGGAGGTGCTCCAATTCAAGAAGTGTAGAAGAGGCAGGAGCCTACAAGGTAGATCCAAACTTTGTAGAAGAGCAAGGCAGATCCTGGGAAGAGTGAAGAATTTGGGAATCCGGGATCTCTTCCAAAGGCCATGATACCAAAGGTTTGTCCTGTTTGTAGATATTTCTCATCTACATCCAATATAGGCTTAAATGCCAACATAGATCACTATCTATCAGGTGAGTCAAATGCTAAAAAATCTGGAACAAAGTTTTCCAAGCCTAAAGTGAAGGTGAGAAAAAAACGATCAATCCTAGATATAATTGCTACGGCACCTGTTTTCATGCTAGAGGATTTGGATTACAGTACTAGCAAAGAGAAATTGATCGCTGATGCACATCCATTACCTTTGGATTAGCTCAATCTCAGAGACACCACCAAGCAGAGGCAACATCAATGCAAAGATCTCAACATTTCAAAATTAATGCAAAGATCTCGCATAGTGGTAATGCATGTATTTCAAAAGAAACAAATAACAATGCACATTATAACCCATTCGAATAACCACTGTAGCAAGGGTTTACATCTAATTAGATCCAATCCATATATCAATGGAAAAAAATTAATATAATTACATTTTCCGTAGCAGAGGAAACTTTGTGAAAACAAAAAAGGAATATAAAACGAGGATGTCAAGATGTTTAGATGACTCAGTACAACAATTATTTGTGCTTAGTAGACACATCATTGTATTCTTAATGCATTTTCTGTAGAATACTAAACAGATTTGTCCAAAATTTGAGATGTAAACTATAGTCTCTAGTACGTTTGGAAAATTGGAGGTTTATAAAAGATAAACTACGAACAGAATTGTACCACTATGATAAGAAGTTGTCAGAAGCATTCCTTCTGCTTCAAAAACGTGGAAATACCTTAAGAATGCTTATGGTTGATATAAATATTAGAGCATGGCAGTTAAATGTAGTAGTTATGCTAAAATACTGAATAACATCTTAAGAGTGCTCTTTAGATACTGTACGAATGCACCAAATTAAAGTTGTACCATTACTAAAGATAAATGGCCAAAAATAGTCAATTTTGATATCGTGAAGTTATGTATTTCTTGGTAGAAAACTGGGAATAGGATGGAAAATATGAGATAACTAAGTTCGAAGGACTAAAAAAACAAGGCCAACATAGTTCTGCCTTGAATCAGAGACAAAACAAAGTTGCCCAAAAAAGTGTTTGCCACTGTCATCACCCCAAGGAGCGCAAAGTCAGTTGATGGTGCCAACCATTTGACGAAGCAGAGAGAAGATTCATGGTGCCAATGGTTGTAGCACAGTTTGTTGACGTGAGCCATCATTGTAACAAAGCAGATTGATGGTGCCAATTGTTGTAGAAGTCCATTGAGAGTGCAACTACTGTAGTAGAGCAGTTTGAGAGCACCCATTGAAGCTCCTATATATAGTAGACTCAACATTTTCCTATTGAACAAGTTTGTATATTCAAAGACACATCAAGATCAGATAGCCACGATCCTAAATGAGAACCAGAGCCAAAGCTAAGACAAATTCACGTTTAGTAGAACAAGACAGCCATAGCAAAGGATCTGACCACAGAACCAGATCATGAGAGATAGCAAGATTCTTGCTTCCACTGTGGAAATGTAGAAACTGTACAAGGGCTTTGCTTCCAACAGATTTCATTGTGACAATAATTGTTATGGTGTTGTAAGCACTCATTAGTAGAAATTAGAATCTTAAAACCATTCTGGAATTCTTTTAACCTGGAGAGGGTTTTCTCTGGTTATAAATCCTCATGTTCAAATTCCATTGTGGATTGGTTGTGTTTGATATTATGTTTTTACTGCCTGCAGTTGAATTTTCGCACAAAAAATTATCAGTCTAAAGCGAGCAATTTTGCGATGTTTCTTTTGCTTCCTATTGTGAAGTATTTTGCTCAAAACTCTACTCGTTGTAACAGAGGTCTTGGGCATAGAACATGGGACTTGGGTTTTTTGAAATCAAAATTCAGGTTAAGATGCTCATCTGAAGAATGGCACAGTGAGCCTTAGCATGGAGTTGGGAGTACCAATTTGAAGTGCATGTAGGGCATTGTAGAATAGACCAGTTAGATTTCTGGACCCTAATACAAAAGTTTCTTCTTCTTTCAAAACATGTTTCTCATTTTCTGTAACCAATGTGGGTCCTATTCTTGTTTCAATTGGGGATGGATCAACATTTGTTATTGCTCCAAATGATCAAACTCTGGGTAGCCCTGGAGGCTATTTGGGGGTGATGAGTCCAATAGGTCTCAATGAACTGTTGCCCTCACCGGGGAATACTATTGCAGTGGAATTTGATACTATTTTGGATGTTGAATTCCATGATCCTAATGGAAACCAATACCTTCAGCTCCAGTACATGTTCACAAAAGAGGGTGCCATAGTCATTCATCCATGAAGAGAGGGTTAATTATATGCATTTCAACAAAGAGGTTTGTTGTTGCATTGGCCACTAGATTGTTAGTCTGGTTCTGTTACAAGCGCAGAGTATTGAAAAGGACAGAAAAATTTAGTTCAGATATTGTGAAATTGCCTGGAAATTCACCTACAAAGAGCTCAGCAATGCTACGAAAGACTTTTTTTGAATGTGATTGATAATCGATAATTGCAAGCAAGGGTAATCCCCTTGTGAAACCCAAATTTCTGAGCATTTTCTAAAACCTGATGACAGAGTCATTGTAATGAACAAGTGCCTAGGTCCATATTACGTCCAAATCTACCAAGAACCAAGATCTATAAAAAAAATCCACAGTATCTGCGAACTAAGAAGAAGAGGCAGAAAATGTATTTTTCTTGCCTGTTCGAATAGTGGTTGGGGTTTACCAGGGCAAAAATTTGACAGAGCCCATGTAGCATTTCTTATCATTGAAATTTTGGCAGTATCATTCAACTGGGCAAGCACCTGCCTCAGAGCTCCATGACTAAGGGGAAGATCCCTAAATGTTGCAGAGTCTCCAACAATATTTCCCAAAGCCCAAACAACCTTACACAAACACCAGTTGAACTCAAAGTTGGGTACTAGTTTTTAAAATCAAATTCCAAAATTACAGACATATAAAGATAGTTGGGAAGAATAATTTTATGCCTCTAAAATAAACTTGCTACCTGTTCTTGAACATTATCATTCCCAGAGGTAAGAAGTTCCACAAATATAGGCAGTTCCCCATAATCAATCACAACCTTTGTATTCTCAGAGGTTCCTAAGACTATATTAGTCAAAGCCAAAGCTGCTTCAAACTGCATTATCAATCACAAGGTATCACCATCAAAGCTATAATTTTAAGATAACAATTTATCTACCATTGAAACTATAATTTTAAAATAGATACACTTAGTGATATAGACACCTAGTGAGAATAGAGGTTAGGAAATTATAATAAGAATTATTACAAGATATCACTCACAGTGCAGTTGATTGTTCATTGTCTGTTGTAACTATAATTTTAAAGAAGACACACTTAGTGATATAGACACCACCAAGTGAGAGTAGAGGTTATGGAATTATAATGAGAATTATTTCAAGATATCATATTACTCATAGTACAGTTAATTGTTTATTGTTTGGTGTAATAATTGTTTATTATTTATAAACACAATCAAACATATTATGAGAGACGGTGATGAAATTGACAACGGTCTCATAACAAACCATAATGGGCACATCCCCTGGCAAGATAGAATTTGAATAAGAAAGAAAGCAAAACAAAGTGATTACTTACATGATCATAGGCTTCCTGAAGAACAAGATCCAAAGCAGCATTTGTAACCCCTAAAGAAACACCTCTCTCTGCAAGACAAATCACTACATCTTTCATATGTAGTCTAGAAAATTTTTTGAGCTCATCACGAGAAAGAAGATCAAATACAACTATCTCATCAAGTCTATTCAATAGCTCTAGCCTGAAATGTCTTCTAACCTGCAAAAATATTCAAAGGCATTTGAAAGCACTGCAACCAACTTCGTGATAAAATTATATGAATAATATGCATACACAGAGTCCAGGAGAATGAAACGGCAGGCGTATTGGCAGCTGTCGAAATGCAACAACTAAAATGGCAGGTGTATTGGCAGTTGTGGAAATGCAGCTACTAAAATGGTAGGTCTGTCGACGGTTGTAGGTGTGTGGATTGTTGCTGGTATTTTCAGACCGATTCCATGGAAATATACCAGAAACTAGTGGTATGTCAAACCTAGAAGGTAACCCGAGAGACTGTGACCGTCAGATTAAACAAGTAACAGGTGTCGTGCCTAGATAAGAAGTGTTGACGAAAAAAAAATTGATATCTTTCATAACAGAAGGCCTATTGGCCTAAATATCTAGGACATGTGGCACTCCATGATAAAGACACATGGTGTGTGGATTTGAGTTTTTCAGGTGGTCAAGTGGGCCAAAAATAGGTGAAATGTGGCACCACTCAGAGATTGACATGTGCCAATTGGTACAAGTGGTAGACAATTGGCATGCTCAAACAACAAGGTGATGCAAGAATGACATGAGGGAGAAAATATCAGAAAAGCCCCAAATCTGGAGAACTGAAGCTCATCACCAACCTGAGATTGACAACTTTACATGATGTAACCTATGAAATCGTAAATGGAGAAATCATAGTAACAATAAAGTAACCTATGTAACAATAAAGTCGCATTCATCCTGGGAGTGGTAATGGGAGAAATCATAGTGAACAACAGGAAACATGCAGAGTTGCTTACAATCAAATAGATGAAAAAACACATACAAAAAACCTAGATAATAATCATGAACAAGCTTAGTATTGAATTATGAACTGTAAAGGAACTTACAAAATGTGACATTACGAACCTGGTCAAGCGCACAAGAAAGAATATCCTGGACATGACCCTGGTTGACAAGTTGTATTGCTCATGATGCAAGAGGATTTGTACCTGCACTGCCAAGTCAATCAAAATCCATCATTATCTATACAATAAATACAAGTAATAGATGTAGTATTTTTTACTCTAAGATGCATTCTTATGATAATGTTAGAACATATGTTGAAAATGTCAAAACATACCTGAATAAGCTCCTCTTCATTTCAAGAACAATTTATTGGAGTCGCATGAACTTGAAACAAGCCTCCCACGATCTGAAAGAGTAGCAACTAAGTCAACAGTGACTTTTTTGTTGCTACGCTGGATCGAGGGAGGTTTGCTCCAAGATTAAATTGCTCCAATAAATTATTCTCTACTAAACAGGGCCAACCACATGAAGGTGGAAGCTCTTATGGCCCCTCCCCACCCCCCCTCACATCACTCTCAATTCCTCAATACCCAATCTATATTTCATTTTTTACTTTCATGAGCATAAAAAAAAATATTCAATAACTAATAAAAAAACAATTCAACAAAAAGTACACAAGGAAACATTGCAATTAATGCTTGACATAAAAATAATATGATAAATGAGTTTTTTATATAACGCAAAAAACGTTCCAAGTATGGTAACGTTTGTCTTATAATAATACAATATTTTACATTATCGAATTTTCTTTTTCTTCTTCCTATTTCTAAAACTCCTAATTACATCATCAATATCATCATGCTCTGCTCCTGTTTCATGCCTTTCGACCCGCACTGCTGACCTAGTTGCGTAGTCACGATGTCTGGTCTCATCCAGTGACGGGGCATCGCCTACAAAAACAGATAATATTAAATTTTAATTGTCAGTTTTTAAATATCATTGAAATAGTTCGGTAATATTAATAAAAAAAAAAATCAATGAGATTATTTACCTGGAGCACTAGTTGTCGTCGTTGGGACTGTTGCCCTGTCTTCCTCTCTGGTGGTAAGATCCTCAAGGGAAACATTCTCTGTCATTTAAAAAAAAACATTATAAGGACAACCATCAAGGTATAATTAGAAAAAAATATAATTGGAAATTAATTACCGTCACGGCCCTCACTGATAGTAGCATTGTCGGCCTGGTCACCACTACAATGATCAGGTTGCATGTGAGGATTATCTACATCTGGCTCTAAAACTGGGTTATTTGCCTCGTCTGTAGTGCTGCTCCCCTGATTTAAAAAAAAGTTGTTAGACATTAAATGTATGGACGAAAACAAACATATTGAAAGGTTAATGTTTTACCTTATCAGGCATTCTGGATCTTGGGACCTGCCCCAAGCTTCTGCGATGTTCAACTACGGCTTGATAGCTGAAATGGAAAGCGATATTTTTATCTTCCTCTGTAGTTTCTGTTCCGAAGTCATCACTCTACATTACATATGATTGTGTATTTTTAATCATATTTGATAGGATTACAAAAATTTTGGAAGGCGATACAATTAATTATAAGATGTTTAGCTACTTAATTACAATTCTTGCAGCTAATTTCAAGTAGCCGCCCTGGCCTAGCTTGTGATGGTCCTTTTTTTCAATCCTAGCTTTGGTTGCCTTCGAGGTGTTAGGCAACCTAGCATCAAAATATTGAAGTCAGATATGACGTAGCACACTTTTATTTTAGACATAGAGAAAATTAAAGCTATTGAATTAAAGTTGTAATTTACCTTGTGGGTCCAGTTGGCATTTTTCCTTATTTCTTTGCCCTTTTCTTTTTTCTATCATGGATGAGTGCTCTTCACTCACTCTCTGGAACTGTGAGAGGACACTCGTATCTAGGGTTAAATTGCAATTGCGTCCTATAGGTGTCCCTGGTATATTTCAAATATTTGCCGGCTACCTGAGCCATCGCTGTTCTGTCAAATGTTTCGACCCCAAAAAGGGCTTCTAGATAATCTAGAAGTTATTTTTTCAGGTTTGAATTCTGGGAATTCCACCTTGTGCATATGGTTGGGCCAAAAATTACCAACACATGGCTCTCCAAAAACTTGTAGAACTCATTGTTTCCTACACAGAAAAAAAAAATATATTATCATTAATTTAAAAATAAAAATCATGATAAATATGTTTTAGATAGAGTACATGAAATAGTTAAAATATTAAAATTTACCTGGGAGTTGTACGTGCTTTATAGGGACACCGTCATCGTTCACCAACAACGTGCCATTAATGGTCCCTGTGGAGCTAACACGTGTACCTCCAGGAAACACAATAATGTAGTTGGCCATATCAGCCTCATCACTGCCAACACGTTCAACGGTTGGCTGGGTGTCTGCTTGGGCAGGGTGTGTTTCTTGGTTGGCACCTAAAGGAGTAGAAGGTGTACTAGAGGGTTGCTGGGCAATATCTTGCCCTTGTGTCCCACTACCACCAACACTGGGTTCAGCAAGTGTCAGAAAATGCTACATACAAAAGAACTTTTTGTTAGTTTAGTCAATGTAAAAATTAAAAATCAAACTATCACAATTCATCTCATGCAGAACAAAAAAAATATCCTTTTGACTTTTTATTATTACCTGATATGTTTCTAGCTGGGTCATAAGTTGTTTTATCCTCTCTTTTGTTTCAGGTGTTTGAGGCGCGTCTATCAAAGTATTAAATTCCAACCTTGCATCTCGTGCCTTTTTTCGCAACAAGAGCACTAGAGATAGGGATGAAGAAAGCTCTTCCTCATAGAGGGAATCATCAGGCGTAACATGGCTAGGTGTCTGCATATTTGAAAAAAATTAATATTATTTCAATTATGTAAATAAGTAAAATACCTGAAGATAGAGCAATGCTGGCACTTTACATGTTCTTCTGCTGGCCTCTTTCCGTGATCATCCCGTCTCGAGGTTGTTCCTGTACTGCCCTAATCAGTCTGCCACATTGCAATAAAATTATAAATGTAAAAACTTGAAAACAATATCTAACTTGAAAACAAAAAATGAAAACTGAAATAATTTCTAATAAGACACCAGAAGACAGAGTTAGAGTTTCAAATATGCCTTGCATTGAATTCAATCCTGGAAACATGTCATTGCACATTAAGGCACTCAAACAAGAGACGGGTTGACAATGAAGACCTTATTGAATATATTGTTGGAGAAACATTGTTGAAGCTAATGGTATAGCATTGTTGGAGACGATCTTGAAGGGCCTTGAAGTGAAGCTTTTGGAGCAACTATTGAAAAATCCTTAGAGCATTTAAGTAAGGCACTTTCTATCTTCCATCACCTTTTTCCTTTCAATATCCTTTCAACGATTTTGTTGATATTTAATGTTTGAAATCACGTTATAATTCCTTGATTATATGTGTTTGGGGACTTTCCCTTTGAAATTACCCAAAAATACCCTGGCAATTTTATCTTCAGGATGCATTTCTGACCCTATTGTTCAATATTTTGATTGATAGTAGTAAACATAGAGAGTTAGGGGGATCTTGACTTGGTTTGGTTGGGCCATTAGATCCCTAACATCTACTAGGGAGAACCCCCCTTGAGTTGGAGGAGAGATAGCCTGAAGTGAAAAGAGGTTGGTGAGGTGACAATGGGGCTATTGAATTACACATGGTATCACACTTTAGCTTTAGGACTTTATCTTGAGAAGTGCGAGATTTTGCTATATCAATTCTCAAATTGTTTACAACACTATTGGTAAGAACTAATAAGAAGTGATGTTGAGGGGTTTTTGGGTATAAGAAACAATACCATTTAAAAACTAGGGTTCTCAGTCCTTGGCATTCCTTCACCTGGACCTAGGGGCACACAAGAATAATTTCACACTAAACCATGAAAACTTAAAAGTAACTTAACAGATCCATAAAGTAATAATAATCATAATTCCTAATTTCCTATTGTATGATATAATGCAAATTATTCAAACATGAAGCAATGAAGACATGCAATGTCTGAATTTCAAGATTGATGAACCAATACAAGAAGTTAGAAACTACAGCTTTGATTCAATACTCTGTGTCCTAACTCCAGGAAGGAATCTAGTTTGTAGTACAAAACATGCATCGTGTATTATCAATTCTTAATTGACAACAACTAAAGGTCATCTACCTCATCAATTCCTTCCCATTTTGTGTTTTTATGTTATATTCCTTATAAAAGTCTCAAATTTCTCTCAAAGTAAGCAACCACTGAATAAAATAAAAAATAGTTGAGATATGATTGAGAAATGGTCATTTATTTCTTGAAAGGATCTTCACAATTTCTTTTGTTTTTTTTCATCTCAAGAAACAAGAAATGACCTAAGAAACTATCGTGATGTAATATAAGAAACAATACGGTGCAGTGGCCATTTTCAAAGCCAAATGATGTCCATTGAGGACATGGACTTTATTTGGTTCCTGTTTCATAGGAGTTTCGGGTAGAAATGGAACTTTGTTGTACCATTTCTAGTAGTAAAAAGGGAAAACCTTCTTTTTCCATGGGAAATAATTTACCTTTCCTTTTTCAAGATAATCTAAATCACAAAAAATATGAACTATACTACACACATTCTTGGATAATGTGAAAGTGGAAAAGGAATACCCTACAAAATTGATGCACACATGTACATTTGAACACTAATAGATTTTTGTAGTTGAAATGCAACGCTTGTTTTCATTTAAATGTAGGGTTTTTAAAGCAGGGAGAAATAATGGCTGCCAATTTAATAAGCGTTTCTTTGGGAAAAATTTAAATCTTGTATCGGGTGATGAAGATAATAGAGGGTATTGAATCTTGATTCTTGACATTGTGTTTAACTTGAATAACTCAAATGATTATAAATATCAGTGGATGAGTTATTTTTTTCAAGTATGTCACTCAAAACTCTTATGTCAAAGAATTGTATGATGGCTAGCATTTTCTTGTTTCCCTTTCTTCAGTTCAATGTAAAAAGTATATTAATATATTGGAGAACGAATGATAACTACAATTGTTTTCTCTGCAGTATATCCATCCCCAAGATTATGAAATTTTTTCTCAAGTGGAGCTATTGGTTATTGATGAAGCAACTACAATTCCATTGCCTATTGTAAAGGCTCTGCTCGGGCCATATTTAGTGTTTCTGTGCTCTACTGTAAATGGGTAATAATTATAAATGAGCCAACCACAATCACAGATTTTGTAACCATTCGGTTTCCAGGGATAGTGATGATGATATTAACCCTATATATCAGTGACCTATATCTATATGAAAATGATATCAACATTGACCTTGATATGGTTGTATGGATGTGACCTTTGGTATGTCATTAGAAAATCCCCAAATATCAGAAAATCCTTAAATCTGGGGAACTAAAGCTCATCACTTTCGATCTGGAGTACTACCCTTGTGATAAAGTTGATGACTTTTGATCTCCCATTCTCTACCACTTTTCACTTCACCTTCAATATAGATCAGACCAAGGGCAATTCATTACTGGGTGTTGAGATGGATGAGTTTGTCGAACTAAAATCCATAGCTTAAACTTCATGAAACTGGTGGAGTCAAATTCATGCAAGCACAAACACATCTTACACATCCTCTTTGAAACTCATCCGAAAGAACATTGGAAGACATCTAGAGAGAACCCTATAGCCTAAAAAAATCCAATAGAATTGACCAAAAAAACCCAAATAGAGTCAACCCTACTATAGGAGGAAGGGCCTGCAGTAAGAACTTACCATTTTGTAAGAGATGAGGGCGAATGCTGTTCTGCAAGAGCTGAGGGCGAATGTTGTTCTGCAAGAGCTGAGGGCGAATGCTGAGGGCGAATGCTGTTCTGCAAGAGTTGAGGATGAATGTTGTTCTGCAAGAGCTGAGGGCGAATGCTATTCTGCAAGAGCTGAGGGTGAATGCTATTCTACAAGAGCTGAGGGCGAATGCTGTTCTGCAAGAGCTGAGGGCGAATGCAGGGCGAATGCTGTTCTGCAAGATCTGAGGGAGAACGCTGAGGGCGAATGCTGAGGGTGAATGTTGTTCTGTAAGAACTGAGGGTGAATGCGCGCGTGATATCAGACGTTAATGTAGTTTTTAATAAAATCATTTTTATGTAGCGCGCATATAAGTGTCGTTATACCAATGGCGGCCAAAGCGTCGCTATTGCGACAGATGCCTCCAAACGTCGCAATTGCGACACTTCGTCTAATTGTCGGTATTGCTACACTTTTCTCTAAACGCTGGTATAACGATAGTTTCGGGCGGGATTGAAAAATTTTGGGGAAATTTCTGACATTTGGTCAAAAGCATCGGAACCAAGTGTGGGAATTTCCCCCAAATGTACTAGTGAAAGGATTGGATGGCGGAGATCCAATCGGAGGGAGAGCGATGGAGGGAAAAGCTCCGATGGGTGATGGTTGCGATTGGCTCTGGACCATTGGATCAACTTCAGATCAACGTCTATGATTGGGTTGGAGCTCGCCAATCAGGGAGGGTCAACAGCAATGCGATTGGCGCGATCGGCAGCGAGCGATTGAGCGACCACCATCCAATCTGGAGACAGATTGACGGCTCTCATGTAATCGGAGGATGGTAGGAGAGAGGAAATGGGTACGCCATGGGATAAGCACTGACTGTCGGATCGTTTAAAAGATCGATGGCCCAAAACACGCCCGCGATTTTATATTGTAAAAATCTCGCATCGGGGAAAATCAAATGTAACGCAGAGAGTGCACTCCTGGTGGTTCTCCCGATTGCGATTAGCACCCAGGCCTTTAGCGCTTGGTTCTGGGTGCGGGTCATGTGGGGAAGTGGTTAAGGGGCTAGCCGGAAAGGGGCTAAGCCTGTTATAAAGTAAAATGAGTGATTTTGGCCCAATTTTAATGCTTTTTAAGGCCATAAAAGGGATTCGGTAGGGAGAATAAGGGATTTTTAAACCAACCAAGGGTATTTGAAAGGTTTAACAGGGGATTGGGATGATTTAAAGGGTTAAGTGGGGAATTTGGAGGACTTTGCAGAAGGGAAAAAGGGGATGAAAACAGAGGGTTAATGGGGATAAAATCAGGGAAATGGAGGCCTTTTTGGGCATTCTTCACGGAAACAGAGAGGTTGTTTAACTGGGAACAACAGTGAGGATTTATCAAAGGAAAAAGGCACAGGAGGCTTCAAGGATGATGTGTTTTAAGAGGAAATTCATTCCTTGAAGGCTCAAAAAACATTTTAGCCCCCTGTTTTCTTTTCAAAAGATTCATAGGCGGCTAACAGTACTTCTGTTTTCCTCCATCTTCTTCCTTCAACTTGTAAACCCATTTATTCTGCAATGTAGTTTTACTTGCATGTAACCTGACTAAGTCCCAAGTCTGTTTATGCATTAAGGATTCCATCTCTTCTTTCATGGCTAGCTCCCACTTCTTCCTGGTTTCAACCTGCATTTCTTCTTCATAACATTCAGGTTCACCAGAATCAGTCAAGAACAAATAATATAATGAAGGAGAGTGTCGTTCAGGGGGTCTACTTATCCTGGTAGATCTTATGACACCAATTTCAGGTGTTTGAGGTTCATGTTGCTGTTGTGGTGGTTGTTGTTGTTGTGGCTGTTATTTATTATTATTTTCAGGCACCTTTACTTTTTATGTGATCTCATTAAGAACTGTGTATTCTTTGTTTTATTTTTCCTGTTTCTTTTCCTGCAATTGATTCTTATACAAGACCTTTTCATTTAATATTACATCTCTGCTCCTAATGATTTTTTGATTTTCATAATCATGATTTTTTTATTTTCATAATCATATAAGCAATAACCAAAATCATTAACACCATATCCAATAAAGGTACATTTCTTTGATTTTGCCTCAAGCTTTGTTCTATTTTCTTTATTAATATGGAAAAAGGCCTCACAGCCAAAAGGCTTTAAAAAAGAGTAGTTTACCTTTTTACTTGTCCATGCTTCCTCTAGAATACCACCATCCAACAAACTTGAAAGCCCTCTGTTTATTAGATAAACAATAGTATCTACAGCATCTGCCCAAAATTGTAAAGGCAATCCTGCATGCAATCTCATGCACCTTTCACGCTCCATGATTTTTTTGTTCATCCTTTCTAACACACCATTTTCTTGTGGTGTTCTTGGAACTTTCTTCTCTCTGTGAATTCCATGCTCTGAATAGTACCTATCAAAATATTTGCTGCAATATTCACCTCCATTTTCCGGTCTGAGACACTTCAACTTCTTTCCTGTCTCAATCTCAACCAAAGCTTTCCATTTCTTGAAAGTATCAAATACATCAGATTTATTCTGAATACAATAAATCCAAGTTTTCTAGTTGCATCATCAATAAAAGTAACATAATAACGAGAGCCATTGAGAGATGATACCTGAGCAGGTCCCCATACATATGTATGCACAAGCTCTAATTTTTTAGTCTTATTTTCTTTTCCAACTCTGAGAGATCTAACTCTCTTCGGTTTTCCATAAATACAATTCTCAAAGAAATCCAAATCAACATTATTCAAACCCGGCAACAAATTTCTTGAGTGAAGAATCTTCATCCCCTTCTCACTCATGTGTTTGAGCCTATGATGCCATAATGCTGCATCTGCTCCTTTGGAAGTTAAAGCATTAACAGAGTTAGAAATACCATTGCATAAATACAATGTACCAAAATTTTCGCCTTTTGCTATTACCAGGGCTCCTTTGGTGACCTTCCAAGTTTTATCTGTGAAAGTTGTCACACAACCTTCACCGCCTAACTGCCCTGTTGAAATCAGATTTTTCTTCAGATCTGGAACATGCCTTACCTCCTTTAATATCCATTCACTACTACGTTTGGGGGAAATTCCGATACTTGGTTCCGACGCTTTTGACCAAATGTCGGAAATTTCCCCAATTTTTTTCAATCCCGCCCGAAACCGTCGCTATACCGACGTTTATAGAAAAGTGTCGCAATACTGACACTTATACAAAATGTCGCAATTGCGACGTTTGGAGGAAGACGTCGCAATTGGGACACTATGCCCCAAAGCGTCGCTATTGCGACGACTGCCTCCAAACGTCGCAAGTTCGACACAATGTCTAAGTGTCGCAATTACGACGTTTGGAGGCATTCGTCGCAATAGCGACACTTTTTCCGCCATCAGTATAACGACACTTATATGTGCGCTACATAAAAATACGAAACTTATATGCGCGCTACATAAAAATGAATTTATTAAAAATACAAAACTTATATCCATCGCAATAGCTACATTAACGTCTGATATCACGCGCGCATTCGCCCTCCGCTCTTGCAGAACAACATTCACCCTCAGCATTCGCCCTTAGCTCTTGCAGAACAACATTTTCCCTCAGCATTCGCCCTTATCTCTTGCAGAACAGCATTCACCCTCAACATTCGCCCTCAGCTCTTGCAGAACAACATTCGCCCTCAGCTCTTGCAGAACGACATTCGCCCTCAGCATTCGCCATGAGCTCTTGCAGAACAGCATTCACCCTCAGCATTCACCATGAGCTCTTGCAGAATAGCATTCGCCCTCAGCATTCGCCCTCGGCTCTTGAAAAATGGTAAGTTCTTACTGCAGGCCCTTCCTCCTATAGTAGGGTTGACTCTATTTGGGTTTTTTTGGTCAATTCCATTGGATTGTGTTAGGCTGTAGGGTTCTCTCTAGATGTCAAGAATCAAGATTCAATACCCTCTCTTATCTTCATCACCCAATACAAGATTTAAATTTTTCCCAAAGAAACGCTTATTAATTTGGCAGCCATTATTTCTCCCTGCTTTAAAAACCCTACATTTAAATGAAAACAAACATTGCATTTCAACTACAAAAATCTATTAGTGTTCCCCCTCGACGTCGCACTCCCGCCTCGGCTCTTGCGGAACAACATTTGCCCTCGGCATTCGCCTCGGCTCTTGCGAGAACAACATTCGCCCTCGGCTCTTGCGAGAACAGCATTCGCCCTCGGCATTCGCCTGAGCTCTTGTAGAACGACATTCGCCCTCGGCTCTATGCTGAGCTCTTGCGAACATGGCATTCGCCCATAGCATTCTTTGAGTATTTGCGAACAGCATTCGCCCTGCATTTTCCCTCAGCGTTCGCCCTCAGCTCTTGCAGAATAGCATTCGCCCTCAGCTCTTGCAAAATGGTAAGTTCTTACAGCAGGCCCTTCCTCCTATAGTAGGGTTGACTCTATTTGGGTTTTTTTGGTCAATTACATTGGATTGTGTTAGGCTATAGGGTTCTCTCTAGATGTCAAGAATCAAGATTCAATACCCTCTATTTTCTTCATCACCCAATACAAGATTTAAATTTTTCCCAAAGAAACGCTTATTAATTTGGCAGCCATTATTTCTCCCTACTTTAAAAACCCTATATTTAAATGAAAACAAGCATTGCATTTCAACTAAACAAATCTATTAGTGTTCAAATGTACATGTGTGCATCACTTGTGTAGGGTATTCCTTTTCCACTTTCACATTATCCAAGAATGTGTGCAGTATAGTTCATATTTTTTGTGATTTAGATTATCTTGAAAAAGGAAAGGTAGATTATTTCCCATGGAAAAAGAAGGTTTTCCCTTTTTACTACTGGAAATGGTACAACAAAGTTCCATTTCTACCTGAAACTCCTATGAAACAGGAACCAAATAAAGGCCATGTCCTCAATGGAAATCATTTGGCTTTGAAAATAGCCATTACACCATGTTGTTTCTTATATTACATCACGATAGTTTCTTAGGTCATTTCTTGTTTCTTGAGATGAAAAACAACCAAAGAAATCGTGAAGATCCTTTCAAGAAATAAATGACCATTTCTCAATCATATCTAAACTATTTTTTATTTTATTCAGTGGTTGCTTACTTTGAGAGAAATTTGACACTTTTATAAGGAATATAACATAAAAACACAAAATGGGAAGGAGTTGATGAGGTAGATGTCCTTTAGTTGTTGTCAATTAAGAATTGATAATACACGATGCATGTTCTGTACTACAAACTAGATTCCTTCCTGGAGTTAGGACACAGAGTATTGAATCAAATTTGTAGTTTCTAACTTCTTGTATTGGTTCATCAATCTTGAAATTCGGACATTGCATGTCTTCATTGCTTCATGTTTGAATAATTTGCATCATATCATACAATAGGAAATTAGGAATTATTATTATTATTACTTTATGGATCTGTTAAGTTACTTTTAAGTTTGCATGGTTTAGTGTGAAATTATTCTAGTGTGCCCCTAGGCCCAGGTGAAGGAATGCCAAGAACTGAGAACCCTAGTTTTTAAATGGTATTGTTTCTTATACCCAAAAACCCCTCAACATCACTTCTTATTAGTTCTTAACAATAATGTTGTAAACAATTTGAGAATTGATATAGCAAAATCTCGCACTTCTCAAGATAAAGTCCTAAAGCTAAAGTGTGATACCATGTGTAATTCAATAGCCCCATTGTCACCTCACCAACCTCTTTTCACTTCGGGCTAGCTCTCCTCCAACTCAAGGGGAGTTCTCCCTAGTAGATGTTAGGGATCTAATGGCCCAACCAAACCAATTCAAGAGCCCCCTAACTCTCTATGTTTACTACTATCAATCAAAATATTGAACAATAGGGTCAGACATGCATCCTAAAGATAAAATTGCCAGGGTATTTTTAGGTAATTTCAAAGGGAAAGTCCCCAAACACATATAATCAAGGAATTATAACGTGATTTCAAACATTAAATATCAACAAAATCGTTTAAAGGATATTGAAAGGAAAAAGGTGATGGAAGATAGAAAGTGCCTTACTTAAATGCTCTAAGGATTTTTCAATAGTTGCTCAAAAAGCTTCACTTCAAGGCCCTTCAAGATCGTCTCCAACAATGCTATACCATCAGCTTCAACAATGTTGCTCCAAAAATGTCCTCAAGGTCTTCACAACAAGTTTACTAGAATTTTCTCCAACAATATATTCAATAAGGTCTTCATTGTCAACTCGTCTTTTGTTTGGGTGCCTTAATGTGCAATGACATGTTTCCAGGACTGAATTCAATGCAAGGCATATTTGAAACTCTAACTCTGTCTTCCGGTGTCTTATTAGAAATTATTTCAGTTTTCATTTTGTGTTTTCAAGTTAGATATTGTTTTCAAGTTCTTACATTTATAATTTTATTGCAATGTGGTAGACTGATCAGGGCAGTACAGGAACAACCCCGATACGGGATGATCGCGGAAAGAGGCCAGCGGAAGAACATGTAAAGTTCCAACATTGCTCTATCTTCAGGTATTTTAGTTATTTACATAATTTATATAATATTAATTTTGTTCAAATATGCAGACACCTAGCCATGGTACGCCTGATGATTCCCTCTTTGAGGAAGAGCTTTTTTCATCCCTATCTCCAGTGTTCTTGTTGCGAAAAAAGGCACGAGATGCAAGGTCGAAATTTAATACTTTAATAGACGCGCCTCAAACACTTGAAACAGAAGAGAGGATAAAAAAACTTATGGGCCAGCTAGAAACATATCAGGTAATAATAAAAATTCAAAAGGATAATTTTTTTGTTTTGCATGAAATGAATTGTGATAGTTTGATTTTTAATTTTTACATTGACTAAACTAACAAAAAGTTATTTTGTATGTAGCGTTTTCTGGTACTTGCTGAACCCAGTGTTGGTGGTAGTGGGACACAAGGGAAAGAGATTGCCCAGCAACCCTCTCGTACACCTTCTACTCCTTTAGGTGCCAGCCAAGAAACACACCCTGCCCAAGCAGACACCCAGCCAACCGTTGAACGTGTTGGCAATGATGAGGCTGATATGGCCAACTACATTATTGTGTTTCCTGGAGCTACACGTGTCAGCTCCACAAGGACCATTAATGGCACGTTTTTGGTGAATGATGAAGGTGTCCCTATAAAGCATGTACAACTCCCAGGTAAATTTTAATATTTTAACTATTTCATGTACTTTATCTAAAACATATTTATCATGATTTTTATTTTTAAATTAATGATAATATCTTCTTTTTTTCTGTGTAGGAAACAATGAGTTCTACAAGTTTCTGGAGAGCCATGCATTGGTAATTTTTGGCCCAACCATACGCATAGGGTGGAATTCCTAGAATTCCAACCTGAAAAAAGAACTTCTAGATTATCTAGAAGCCCTTTTTGGGGTCGGCACATTTGACAGAATAGCGGTGGCTCGGGTAGCCGAAAAGTATTTGAAATATACCAAGGACACCTATAGGACGCAATTTCAATTTAACCCTAGATATGAGCGTCCTCTCACAGTTCCAGAGAGTGAGTGGAGAGCACTCATCCATGACGGAAAAGAGAAAAGGGAAAAGAAAGAAGGAAAAATGCCAACTGGACCCGCAAGGTAAATTACAACTTTAATTCAATAGCTTTAATTTTATCTATGTCTAAAATAAAAGTGTGCTACGTCATATCTGACTTCAATATTTTGATGCTAGGTTGCCTGACACCTCAAAGGAAACCAAAGCTAGGATTGAAAAAAGGGCCATCACAAGCTAGGCCAGGGCGGCTACTTGAAATTAGCTGCAAGAATTGTAATTAAGTAGCTAAACATCTTATAATTAATTGTATCACCTTCCAATGTTTTTGTAATCCTATCAAATATGATTAAAAATACACAATCATATGTAATTTAGGGTGATGACATCGGAACAAAAACTACAGAGGAAGATAAAAATATCGCTTTCCATTTCGGCTATCAAGCCGTAGTTGAACGTCACAGAAGCTTGGGGCAGGTCCCAAGATCCAGAATGCCTGATAAGGTAAAACATTAACCTTTCAATATGTTTGTTTTCGTCCATAAATTTAATGTCTAAAAACTTTTTTTAAATCAGGAGAGCAACACTACCGACGAGGCAAATAACCCAGTTTTAGAGCCAGATGTAGATGATCCTCACGTGCAACCCAATCATTGTAGTGGGGACCAGGCCGACAATGCTACTATTAGTGAGGGCCGTGACAGTAATTAATTTCCACTTACAAATTTTTCTAATTATACCTTGATGGTTGTCCTTATAACGTTTTTTTTTAAAATGACAGAGAATGTTTCCCTTGAGGATCTTACCACCAGAGAGGAATATAGGGCAACAGTCCCAACGGTGACAACTGGTGCACCAGGTAAATAATCTCATTGCAATTTTTTTTATTAATATTACCGAAGTAGTTCAATGATATTTAAAAACTGACAATTAAAATTTAATATTATCTTTTTTTTAAGGCGATGCCCCGTCACTGGATGAGACCAGACATCGTGACTATGTAACTAGGTCAGCGGAGACAACTGGTGCACCAGGTAAATAATCTCATTGCAATTTTTTTTATTAATATTACCGAACTAGTTCAATGATATTTAAAAACTAACAATTAAAATTTAATATTATCTATTTTTGTAGGCGATGCCCCGTCACTGGATGAGAACAGACATCGTGACTACGCAACTAGGTCAGCGGCGACAACTGGTGGACCAAGTAAATAATCTCATTGCAATTTTTTTTATTAATATTACCGAACTAGTTCAATGATATTTAAAAACTGACAATTAAAATTTAATATTATCTGTTTTTGTAGGCAATGCCCCGTCACTGGATGAGACCAGACATTGTGACTACGCAACTAGGTCAGCAGTGTGGGTCGAAAGGCACGAAACAAGAGCAGAGCACGATGATATTGATGATGTAATTAGGAGCTTTAGAACTAGGAAGAAGAAAAATAAATTTTGATAATGTAAAATATTGTATTATTACAAGTCAAATGTTACCATACTTGGAACCTTTTTTGTGTTATATAAAAACTCATTTATCATACTATTTTTATGTCAAGCACTTTCAATGTTTTCTTGTGTACTTTTTGTTGCATTTATTTTTTATTATTTATTGAATACTTTTTTTTTCTACTCATGAAAGTAAAAAATGAAATATAGATTGGGTATTGGGGAATTGAGAGTGATGTGAGGGGGGGGAGGGGCCATAAGAGGTTCCACCTTCACGTGGTTGGCCTTGTTTAGTAGAGAATAATTTATTGGAGTGATTTAATCTTGGAGAAAACCTCCCTCGATCCAACGTAGAAACAAAAAAGTCATTGTTGACTTAGTTGCTACTCTTTCAGATCGTGGGAGGCTTGTTCCAAGTTCATGCGACTCTGATAAATTGTTCTTGAAATGAAGAGGAGCTTATTCAGGTATGTTTTGAAATTCTCAACATATGTTCTAACATTATCATAAGAATGCATCTTAGATTAAAAAATACTACATCAAATACTTGTATTTATTGTATAGATAACTATGGATTTTGAATGACTTGGCAGTGCAGGTACAAATCCTCTTGCATCATGAGCAATACAACTTGTCAACTAGGGTCATGTCTAGGATCTTTTTGCTTGTGCAATTGACCAGGTTCGTAGCGTCACATTTTGTAAGTTCCTTTAATGTTCATGATTCAATATGAAGCTTGTTCATGATTATTATCTGTGTTTTTTGTATGTGTTTTTCATCTATTTGATTGTAAGCAACTGCGCTAATAACATTGTTCACTATGATTTCTCCCATTACCACTCTCGGGATGAATCCGAATTTATTGTTACATAGGTTACTTTATTGTTACTATGATTTCTCCATTACGATTTCATAGGTTACATCATGTAAAGTTGTCAATCTCAGGTTGGTGATGAGCTTTAGTTCTCTAGATTTGGGGCTTTTCTAATATTTTCTCCCTCATGTCATTCCTGCATCACCTCATTGTTTGAGCATGCCAATTTTCTACCACTTGTACTAATTGGCACATGTCAATCCCTGAGTGGTGCCACATTTCACTTATTTTCAGTGAGAGTTTAGGGTTTCTCTAACATAGCTTCAGAAATCCGATTTAGTGCCTGCTTGAATATTTTCACATAATACTCATGGTTTGGATTGATGAGCATGTTTTGAATGGTTGGTTCATTCATAAGAACCACCCATATAGTCATCTTGAGATATTTTAGAAGTTTTCTCGGGTTTCCTTTTTCACCGTTTCTAGTGGGTGGGATGGTGTGGGGTGATCCATCAATATTGGTGCTCTTGTAGTAGGGAGTTTATTTTTGGGGATATAAAGGAGCATTTGATGTATATATCCCATTGGATGCATTCATAGATGGGCACACGAGAGGTCAAATTTAAATTAAAAATATGCAAACTCTAGCATGGCAACTTGGAAGGCCAGCGAGAGACCTTTGGTTAAAGATTGTTTTGTGGTGGCCTTAATATAGTCGTGATTTCTTTCTATTATCTTAATGCAAATATATAGTCTGGTCTCATTAAAATGAGGATTATGGTTGTATTTCTCTTTGGTTGTTTCTCTCTTAATGCTCCAGAAGTTTCCAAAATTTGCGATAGTTGTTTAGTTTGCATGTTACACCTTAAAAGTGGTTTTTAGCAATGGGAGTCATGTTTTTTAAGGTTCATACTAATATGAAGATCTTGTAATTCTATATTAAGCATAAGAGAAGATGGCCTCTACTTTGGGTAGTATGACAACAATTGCCACATCTACCTCATTGGGTAACAATGGAAAGGGGAAGAAGTTGGGTGCAATGTTTGATAATTATGGCAGACAATTGTCTTCTCTTTCAGCTTTTTCACCCATTTCCTTTAATCGCTCAAGAAGAAGAGGGAATCTGAGATTATGTGATAGAGAGAAGGTAGTTAATAAAAGAGCTATGGAAAATGAGTTGTACTTCAACAAGGATGGCTCGGTGAGAAAAAAATTGCAAGTCAGAAAAAAAATTATGTTTAAAGGAAGGTCACCTGCACGTGAAACTTCACTGGGGTGGATCTTTCCTTGTCCACTTATATTCGATTTTAATGTGTTATTTTAATTTTTCATGGAGGGTTGTTTTGGCATATGGTCTGGAATTCAATTGCACACTTACTGAAAGCATTGTAAATTTGTCTTGCAAGCGGTGTGAACAAACTTTCTGATCTTGTTGGAGTCACCCTTGGGGCGAAGGGCAAAATGTTGTCTTGGAGAGCAAGCCTGGTTCTCTGAAAATAGTTAATGATGGTGTGACAGTAGCTAAGGAGGTAATTTGTAGATGTGTTCTCTAGTTTTATTTTTAACGTTGTATTAGTTCCCCCTCTTAAATGTCTTAGATTTGGTAGGCATAATTTGAAAACTCAAGGTGAAAGGAAACATATTTGTTACCTAGTGGTCTACTTGGCCTATGGACTAGCCACATTAGAGTAATGCATAAAGATTTTCACAACAATAAAAGGAAAGGGTTATGCATTTGAGTCAAATTTTATTGTTATTGATAGTGTAATGAAATGTATCTCAATTCTATGGTTTTGGCCTTTTTATTGGTTAAATTAGAGGACCCAGTTGAAAATATTGGGGCAAAGTTGGTAAGGCAAGCTACGGAAAAGACAAATGATTTAGCTGGGGATGGAAACACAACATCTGTTGTTCTTGCACATGTTGGAATATTGAAAAATTCCAAAACAATGAATGGAGAATAAATCTCCCTTCCTCTAACAGAGAGAAAATAAAAATTTCTTTGATAGGAGACAAAGTTTCAATACTTTGAAAACAAACTTCTATTCCCTTAAATAACTCAAAAAAAAACTATTACACTTCTTCCTCACTAAGAGGGATTACAAAATTATGACTGCTACAAAACACAGTGTCTAAAACCAACTCACTGTCTGTTCAAAACAAACATACTCTGTCTCTAAAACACTCTGTTCTGTTTTTCACTTTCGCACTGCTATGCATACACACTTAAAAAGTCACACTCAGTCTTTCACTTTTTACACACTGCTGTGTAATAAAAAATTTACCTACTGTCTATAAAAAAAACTACCAAGCTTTTTTGTCCTTTTTATTTTTATATGTCGTAACATGTAAAACATATTATAATAAACCCTCTTTTTAAAATAATAAAATTAAAACTAAATTCTATGGCCCACCTTTCATTTCGTATATGATATATATATAACATATATTTAAAACATATGTATATATATATATATATATATATATATAATATATATATATAAAATATGTTTAAAACATATGTATATATTAAAGCATACATAAAATTAAACTATCAAAACATTAAAGAACCCTTTCCGTCGGACTTCAAAAGTTTGAATAGATTGAATTTCAAACCAAATTTGCGTTCCAAAATAGGATGTTGACGTCTGCCTAATTTGTAACGCGAATTCTCAATCCAATGTGCCTTATAAAAAATTCGGGTCCGGTTTTCAGGTTTTCAGATTCCCTTCAATTTCATGTGATCCAATATTAATGCTCCATGTGTCCTCATTTTGAATTTACAAAACTGGGGGGTAAATTTCTGTTTGTTTAATTTATGGCTGGTGAATTGTATTAATGTTGGTTGTTGTGTTTAAATACAATCCTGTACAGAAATATGGTTGTGGCCGTCTACAAAAAAAACTTGCAGGAATTTTAAATGCTGAATTAAATTTCTGGATGGCATGCAAGCAACCTCCAAAAAAAAATGTTGCTGCTGCATCTGTCCTTCTGCTGCAGCAATTGAAGTTAAAATTCAATAGCACGGGGTTTAATAAGTGAGGGTGTAAAGGTAACTTTTTGTCAATAGTACTGGATTAAGATCATCTATTCATTTTTGTAGGGTCTTATGGTGTTTCGTTTTTTAGTTTTGGGTTGGGCTTATTGAGTCTAAGATAGTTTTTGAGTGAAAAAATTGCTATCAGGTATTAAAAAATTTTGGTTCTTTTGTCAAAATTTATGAGTTTGTTAGGAAATACAAAACTGACAATGGTTGTATCTTAAATTTGTGGAAAATAATTTGAAATGAAACCTTTTTGTTTAGGTTATTGCAGCAGGTGCAAACCCCATTCAAATTACTAGGGGCATTGACAAGACAATAAAGGCCCTTGTTTCGGAACTCAAAATTTTGTCAAAGGAGGCAAACACTTGCCTTTTGAGTAGGCTGGTTTTCCTTTTTGCTAATGGTTTGGTGTATTTAATTGAATTAGTTGCCTAAGGTATTTTTGGTTGCAAACTCATTTTCATTTTTGATACAGTATTGGACTTGTGGAATACATTTGATTGTGTGGTCTTGTTAGATCTACAACATTTGTAGTTGTTTAGTCTTATGGCCGAGGTGCACTTTTATTATGGAAATAGTTGATGCAATATCGTCATTTAATCCTTACTGTAGGGTAGCATGTTAAGAAGTTTCTTGTAAAACATTTGGTATTCAAAATGACACTTGATCCTATACAACATCATGAACTTGACTTCAAAATTAATATTCAAAGTGTGCCAGACAATTCTTGCAAAATTTCAAATATTTATGTTGTTTTAAACCATTATCTTTTTCATGTATTGGATGCTGAAAATGAGAAAAAGACTTTGGTATGAAACCAACTGGTGAATAATTTCTAGCAAAACAACCTCTTCCAAGACATGATTTAGAAGTAGAACATATGTACTTATGAAGCATAGAAAGATATCCTTGATGCATTGTCAATGTTTGGCTAGGGTTATTTTTGGAGAAAATAACTCATTATTCCTAGAATAGTGATCTTCAATACAAATAAATGCCAGAGAAGAGAGATCATCATGTGACATAAACCTATTAACAAAAGTGAACAGGGAATGATTATTAATTATGGCATACTAAGTTGTCAGTGATTTTGACTATTTGTCTTTAACATGTAAAAATGTTAAATTCCAAACTTACATCATCATGGTTTGGCATCATGAGCTTGACTAATTGTCCACCATGCTCACAATTTCATTGTTGTCTTCATATCTATAAACAATGTTTCAAATAATAATAAAAATGTTCTATAAGAAAAATCTAGACCTCCATGCTGCTGCTCCTTGTGAGACAAAGTCAAAATTGCATTACACAATCTGACACATAAGAATATCCTATATCCCGGTGGTATGTATCCAAATTTTTATAATAGTGTCTTCAAGACTTATGTTGACATTGCCAATGAGATATTTAAGCAATGAAAGATGGAGCCTTCTTCATTGTTGTATATGTAACAGTATTTTATTAATATAAAGATTGATGGTTTTGTCTTTCTGAAAATGAAATGTAAAAATAATTTATTGTGGTCAATTGAAAAGTTTTTTTTTTTAAGATTTTCATTATGGAAGGGCAACATAGATATATGCCCTTCTAATTGAAATTCGGACCAGCCCTTCAAATTTGATCACTGTGTGGGACCTTAACAAACAATAAAACTATTCCACTGCGTGTTATATAAAACATATAAAAAAACCTTTGTCAAAACTTCAAACGAACCCTTTAGTCGTGGGTATTTCATCACGAATTGATCATTTTACCATGTACCTTCTTCTAGAGGAATATTCTTCCACTTGATTAGGTACTTCATAATGGTTATATGTCAAAGAGATACAGAATGTTTATCTACAACTTTTTGTGGTTCAAGAATCAACTTTCATTCTTCATCTAATTTTGGAAGTTCTATTTACATTGGCATATTTTTTCCCAAAACCTTTTTTAGGCAAGATACATGAAAAACTTTATGAATGCAAGAAGAAGGAAAATATAACTTCTATACCACTTTTGCAATCCTATGAATAATTATTTAGGGCCATAACATTTTTGAGCTAATTCTTTATTCTTCTTTTTCTTGAATGAAGATTGCTTATAATGCTATAATCTAAAAAATACCCAATTACCCTCCTCAAATTATCTTTCACTTCAATGTTGTTCCCCTTGTTTTTTTATCATGTTTCATTTCATTTGAAGGTTTTCCATAATAATTTTCAAAGTTTCTTTAGTATTTTCCATATGCGACTCTGTTTCCTATACTTTGGACTTATCTTGCAAAAAGTATGAGATACTAGGAGTTGGATATCCATAAAGGAACTTAAATGGGGAAATTTTAGTAGATGTGTGATAGGTAGTATCATATTACCATTCTTCCTTGACGAACCCACTTCATCCATTAAGATTGATTTTCTAAAGAGTAACATTGTAGATAACCTTAAAAACATTTGTTAACTATTTTTGTTTGACCATTTGATTGTGTTTGATATGTAGAACTCATGGTAGCTAGTGTTTCTCCACTCACATTAAATAATTATTTCCAAAATTTTCTTGTTACTATTACTTTAGGAAAACCATGAAGACTATGAATTTGTTTCACGGACACTTCTGCCACTTGGATTTTTGTTTATGTAATTTGAGCTCTACAAAAAAAATCTACAAAAATTGTCTATATAAATGACCACAAAAATGTAATACTTACCTTTATATTTCAGTAACCCTGTAATAAAGTATATTGATATATCTTCTAGTCTTTGAATATGTATGTGGAATGGTTGAAGTAACCCTAGAGATTTTACTATCTCTCTTTTATTTATTATGCAAACTTGACCTTCTCTTACAAAATTTTGAATATCTTTCTTCATTCCTTCCAAAAATATATATTTTTGATCCTTTGAGATGTTTTAAGGAACCCTGCGTCCTACCATCAGAGAGACATGGGACTCCCTTAATATTTGTTTATTCAAATATGCTTGCGTGCATAAAAATATTCTACATTTGCACCAAAGTATATCTCTCTTTTACTCCCAATGCTCCATAGAGTTCATCCCATCCTTTATAAATTTTAGTTTTTGTTTAGTACTATTGTCATTTTTCCATTATGGCAAGCTTCTTCTAGCCACCTAGGAATAGAAAATGTAATTGGATATAAATTTGAGGCCTCTTCTATTTTATAAAGAGCATCATGTACTAAATTTTCCTTACCCTTTTTGTAGATTATCTCAAAATTAAAACTTTGCATTTTTTCTCCTCATTTTTGTTAATCTTCTAATGAAAATCATAGCTTCAAATTATACTTTATGCTATCATGGTATATCTTGACTTTAAAGTACCTCCAAATGATATACTATCCCCATTTTTTATTGCATGTAATATTGCTTCCATTTATTTTTCATACGTAGATTTCACCAAATATTTTCTTTTAATTCCTTGCTTTTAAAAGCCAATGATATCCCTTATTGTGTTAATGTCACGTAAATTCCTTGTCCTAGTGCCTCACATTCTACTATGAATGTTTTACCAGAAGTAGGTGCAACCAATGTTGGTGTAGAAGACATGGCATCCATTAAAAGAGAGAATGCCAAAGTAGCCTCATCATTCCATATAAATGATATTTTCTTCAAGAGATATGTGAGTGGACTTGAAATGCATGCATAATTCCTAACAAATGATCAATAATATCATGTAAGTCTAAAAATTCTTCTAAGAACCTTGATTTTCTTAGGAATAGGTCATTTTGTAATAGCTTGCATCTTTTGAGGCTCCAACTTCACTCCTTCCTTTAAAACAATATGAACCAAATACTCGAATTTTTATTTCCCAAAAGCACATTTGGATATTTTTACATAAAAATGATTGTTCTCAATAATTTATATAACTTTTCCACATGTTTAGTGTGGTATTCCCATGATTTATTATAAATATGTCTATTATCAAAGAAAACCAACACAAATTTTATAAGATGGGATCAAACAAAATTGTTCTTAAGTCGAGCCCGTCGGACTTCAAACGGCGATAAACCATAATTAAAACCAAATTCGCGTTCCAAAATAGCCTGCTGACTTCGGTCAATTTTGTGACGCGAAAACCAATTGAATTCCACCCTAATCTTTTTCGGGTCCAAAGTTGGGCTGGCGTACAGAGGGAGAGTTGTGACGCGAATTTCTTATCAAATTCGCCCTAATATTTTTCAGGTCTAGATTTCCACTGCGCGAGTGGCCCAAACAAAGATCCGCTCCAATCAATTTCTGCCATGTGTCCTCAATCAAATGTTGCCTTGTTCCCGGATGCGGGTGCATTTGATGGCATTTAAGGCGATGGGACATGGATGTGGTGATTTCATATCAATCACATTAAGTTTTAACGCTGTTCAATTAAGTTCCAAGGTTTTCACATCTAATCGCATTAAGTTTTAACACTATTCAAGATCGGACCTCCACTCCTCTTAACGATTCCGCATGCTCCAATATGATCCGGCCTTTGGCTCTCATTAATGATCAGAGATTAATTATGACGGGTGTCCTTCGATTGCATTGCAGTCGAGTCGATAAAATGGCATTTCGCTATGGTTTTTCAGACGAGCTGGTTGCTGGGTTACACTGCCTGCTCACTGTGACGAGAAGGAGAAGTGGCCAGCTGAACTGTTGCTTAGACCTTGCTGCATATCTGCATTTCTCTCAGTCTGGTCCTTGTCCGTATTCCTCTGTTTCTTGGAATTCTGCTTCTCTGTCTCCTCTTGTGCCCACTGCTGAGACTGCACCCATGCCTCGCCTGTGTCAAAGGATGCGTTGTCACAGGGGGAGCACTAGAGATCAACCCTTGTGCGCTCCCTCCAGCCCCTCAACCGAGTCGACTTCCCAGTCTAGTGATTATCACGCAGGTCGCTATCCAGATACTAGAAGTGGGAAGGGTCGGGTTCTAGGATTTGGCCACCGTATGGGCTCCCCTGCTCCTCATTTCCCCACAGCTTCACCTTCTCCCACGACGTGCACTGCGCTTTTTTCCTTTAATTTCTCTCTGAACCGCCCATGAATCACAGCTTCAATTACTGTGGTTTTCCGTGAGGAGGCCCAAATGGAAGAACAATGCATCCGTCCGGCGGGTCTGAGCTCAGAAAAAGCTGGCCAACATTCAGGCCTTCAGGAGGGGAGCGGTGGCATGACTGTGGAGGTAGCACCTAGAGATCCTGGACCTTCCGAAGGATGGTGCTGAATCGTCGAGGAGCCGAAGGAGTAGTTTGGTTAATTTGTTTTTCTTGCTTCGCGACCCACTTAATTGGGATGCTTTTAGATTATTTTACTGTCTGGACCTTTGTAATATTTTTGAATTCTGTAAATTAAATGTTCAAGACTGGTTTCCCCGTATGAGGGCAGTCTTCTTAATTTTTTGAATTTTTGATGACAAATTTGCCATGAGTCTGGGCAATGTTTTTGACTTCGGTGTAATTTTATTCCCACTGTTAATAGATTAACTTTACTTAGAAAAAAGAATGTTGCCCTCTTTCTATTTTAAACCTGTTTTTTGAAATACAGATCCATGTTTATATGGTCTACGTATTATACTCTTTATCTGTATATCTACAGGAACCTTTTTGCTATGAACAGGGTGGATGTTGTAGCGGGCTATTAATGGAAACAAGTGAGCCTGAACCTTACATCTCGGATGCAACAGATGGTTACCAATTTTGGAATCAAGCGAGCCTGATCTTACAAGCGAGCCTGGGTTTCTGCAAATGGTTTTTATTTCCGGGAACAAGCGAGCTTGAACATACAATCGACCCTGGGTTTATACATATTTTTGCTCTATCATGGATGCTTTTTGTGTGAGGTGTATATCAACAGTACATGTCTCTGCACATTTCCTGTATCTACATTATGATACTATTTTATGTGTTGACAGGTTATCACTCTGCCTTCAAAACTAGCGATGCTGGTTTATTGATATGGTCTGATGGTCTTTTTATATTTTGGACATATCACACTCCTCACATGATTAGCGTTTTTCTCTATTCAAGGATTTTGGATACTTTAATTTGTATTTGGAACAATGGACGTCGATACTCTATCTGTTGCTTTACTATTCTACATACTGCTATTTCACTTTCTTATAGATGCCTCGGGCATATTTGGATGCTTTATCAGATTTGTCGATAATCTCCATGTGGACCGTTACTGGGTTTTATATCAAGTCCCTGTATGTGACATGGGGTATTTTTCTATCACTGTCTGGGGTGGGACTTCCACTTTTCTGGATGGATATTTGGGTTCCAATCTTCAGATGTGAAAATGTAATTACTTCATGGATTGTTTTACTTCATATAATATATTCAAAACAACGTTTTTTCTCTTGTGAAAAAAAAATGATTAATGTTTATCACTCTGCCTTCAAAACTAGCTATGTTGGTCTATGTTGCTAGTTTATTGATATGGTCTGATGGTCTTTTTATATTTTGGACATATCACACTCCTCACATGATTAGCGTTTTTCTCTGTTCAAGGATTTTGGGTACTTTAATTTGTATTTGGAAAAATGGACGTCGGTACTCTATATGTTGCTTTACTATTCTACATACTGCTATTTCACTTTCTTATAGATGCCTCGGGCATATTTGGATGCTTTCTCAGATTGTCGATAATCTCCATATGGACCGTTACTGGGTTTTATATCATGTCCCTGTATGTGACATGGGGTATTTTTCTATCATTGTCTAGGGTGGGACTTCCACTTTTCTGGATGGATATTTGGGTTCCAATCTTGAGATGTGAAAATGTAATGACTTCATGGACTGTTTTACTTCATACAATATATTCAAAACATCGTTTTTTCTCTTGTGAAAAAAAAAATGATTAATGTTTATCACTATGCCTTCAAAACTAGCGATGCTGGTCTATGTTGCTGGTTTATTGATATGGTCTGATGGTATTTTTATATTTTGGACATATCACACTCCTCACATGATTAGAGTTTTTCTCTGTTCAAGGATTTTGGGTACTTTAATTTGTAATTGGAACAATGGACGTCGGTACTCTATCTGTTGCTTTACTATTCTACATACTGCTATTTCACTTTCTTATAGATGCCTCGGGCATATTTGGATGCTTTCTCAGATTATCGATAATCTCCATGTGGACCGTTACTGGGTTTTATATCATGTCCCTGTATGTGACATGGGGTATTTTTCTATCATTGTCTGGGGTGGGACTTCCACTTTTCTGGATAGATATTTGGGTTCCAATCTTCAGATGTGAAAATGTAATGACTTCATGGACTGTTTTACTTCATATAATATATTCAAAACAACGCTTTTTCTCTTGTGAAAAAAAAATGATTAATGTTTATCACTCTGCCTTCAAAACTAGCTATGCTGGTCTATGTTGTTGGTTTATTGATATGGTCTGATGGTCTTTTTATATTTTGGACATATCACACTCCTCACATGATTAGCGTTTTTCTCTGTTGCAGGATTTTGGGTACTTTAATTTGTATTGGGAACAATGGACGTCGGTACTCTATCTGTTGCTTTACTATTCTACATACTGCTATTTCACTTTCTTATAGATGCCTCAGGCATATTTGGATGCTTTCTCAGATTGTTGATAATCTCCATGTGGACCGTTACTGGGTTTTATATCAAGTCACTGTATGTGACATGGGGTATTTTTCTATCATTGTCTGGGGTGGGACTTCCACTTTTCTGGATGGATATTTGGGTTCCAATCTTCAGATGTGAAAATGTAATGACTTCATGGACTATTTTACTTCATATAATACATTCAAAACAACGTTTTTCCTCTTTTAAAGTTTCAATTTTTTTTTTTTTAAATTGAACCCGCCGTCGGTATACCGACGCCTTATAAGCGTCGGAATTGCGATAGCTTAAAAACATCGGAAGAGCGACAGTATAAAAACGTAGGACGAGCGATGTCCAAAACGTCGGACCACATTTCGTCGGAATTGTGACAATTGACAAACATCAGAAGAGCGACGTTCAAAACATCGGACCACATTTCGTCGGAATTGCGACAGTTTACAAACGTCGGAAGAGCAACGTCCAAAACGTTGGACCACATTGCGTCGGAATTGCGACAGTTTACAAATGTCAGAAGCACGACGTTCAAAACGTCGGACCACATTTCATCAGAATTGCGACAATTTACAAACGTCGGAAGAGCAACGTTCAAAACGTCAGACCACATTTCGTCGGAAGTGCGACAGTTTACAAACGTCGAAAGCGCGACGGTTTGGGAAATGTCGGAAGTGCGAAGGTTTGGGAAACGTCGGAAGAGAGACGCTTGTTTGGAAGCGACAGAAAAAGTGTTGATAGTGCAACAATTTTTAAGTGCATCGGAATTGCGACGGTATGGCAAACCGCGTTTTGCCTGTCCTCGAACTGTCGCTCTTGCGACGACTATGTGTCGGAATAGAAACGAATTGGCTGTTGGAAATTCCGCCAAATTTTCTAGTGATTGGTTTCCATTCTATTGTTTTACAATAACTTTATCCATTCCAAAAATTTTACAGGGTTTATCATCACCCAAACAAACTTGTCCAAAATCTCCTTGAACATAGTCATGAAAATATTTCTTATCGGGTGTGGCATGGAATGAGGCCCCTGAATCTACCACCCAGGAACTAGTAACATTTTTGAAAGAAACAATCAAATCATCTTGTAATACATCACCTATCACATTTGCTTCATGATTTTTTTCTTGTTGTGCGTCTCCTTCTTTTCGCTTCCGATATCTACAGTCTTTCTTCAGGTGTGCTTTCTTTCTACATTTCCAGCACACTATCCCCGATCTAGAATTGGATCTACCTTTCCTTGATTTACTGTGATATTTTGAGCTCTTTCCTCTTTCCATTTTTCTTCCCCTAGACTCTGCACTCAAAGCATTACCCGATGTCTCATTGAAGCTTTTCCGACGCATTTCCTTGCTAAGGATAGCACCGAAAACATCATCAAACCTTAAAGTCCTAGATCCAGAGACAGCGTTACTAATGACCATAACTAAACCAATCCAGCTTTCTGGAAATGAGCACAGAAATAAAAGAGCTCTAATTTCATCATTAAATTTTACCCCTAGAAAACTTAACTAACCGGTAACTGTATTAAAATCATTTAAATGGTCTGCAATAGATCCACCTTCCGACCTCTTCATATTAAATAAACGTTTCATAAGAAATACCTTGTTTGAGGCTGAGGGTTTTTCATATAGTTTTGCCAATGCCTTAATCAAACCCTATGTTGTTTTTTCCTTCGAAATATTGAAGGCTACCGATGCCACAAGGCACAACCATACTGGTCCATTTGCCTTTCTATCGAGAATATCCCATTCTGCGTCTGTCATATCCGTCGGATTCTTTGTTTTTCCGCTCAATGGTAGGTACATATCTTTCTGATACAGATAATATTCCATCTGCATCTTTCACAGTGGAAGTTTTGGTCATTAAATTTCTCAACCCTAAATTTACCATCTTCTGCCATTGCTCCCACTCAAACCAGGAACCCTTATTTTCTGCAATTTTATTGTCCAAATAGACCTTCGGCTTTGATACGAGTTGTTAGAAAATTATATATTACAGACCAATTCAACACATAAAATATGCAGAAAACACAATGTAATATTCCAAATTTATCATGCAGCTAATTGAAATATTGATTTTTGTTTTTATCACCTAGCAATTGAATAAATGGGTAAGGAGGCCCATGCATAATAAAAATATGAATAAAATCTCTCACAATGTAAAAAGGGATAATCATAGGAGCTCGATTTCACACCCTCATGTGTGAAAAGGGACTTTTGCATGTGGACAAGGTCAAGTTTGACCATGTCAACAGCACTGGGATAGGAGGTGGAGATCATCTTTAGAGACAACGCAGAGATAGTGGGAGTAAGATTCCTTGGTGGAGGAAACCCTAATGAGTGGGACCCAAGGTGAGAGGACTTCCATTTGTATAAAAGGAGGGAAAGGCAGCCATATGAAGACCTGTTATCAATTATTGATTTTATGATCTGTATGACTTTGTGCTTTCTTCAACTGTTTAGTTGAGATTGTTGTGCTGCTTAGCACAAGGCATTCCTATTTAGGAATTCCTTCTCCTTTCTTGGGAGGCCTCTTGATGGAGCTTGTACTTCATTTCTCCACATTCAGGCTCAAGGCCAATCCACCTCCTTAAGCTACAACATTATTTCTGCTGAAGTATAATGTTGTGTTGCAGGGTGTTGCAGTGGAGGTTTCAGAACACCACTACCAGAGCTTATTTTTTAGAGGAGGGAGCTTCTATTCCTTTGAGAGATCAGTAAGGAAGATTCCAAAGCATATTTTAGATCTTGGCACTTGGCCAATACATTTTCTATCTCCTACAACGCAGTCTCTCTCCTTGACTGCGTTATTTTCAGTGTGCATTTGCAGTAAGGGTTTGCAGTGAATGTTGGAGGGTGAGATCTTCAATGATTGGATCAGCCTTTCACCTGAAGGGTCCATTGGATGAGATTCATTCATCACATGTTCTATATACATATATCTCCTTCTAGATCTTGAGTTTTAGTTGCTACTCAGTCCTAGGACTACAACTCCAACATTTTTTCACTTTTGCATATTTCAGCCAATCCTTCCAGGATTGTCTTGAAATTGTGTTTGGGAGCTTATATGTTCACTCCCAAAATTGTATGAGCCATCTATTTGTAGATTTATGTTATTTTACATTCCCATGTAGCAGTGTACCATCTATGACTGTGTTGTACATGTTCATGAACATTCTGCAATATAGCAACATTTCACTTTTGGCATATGTATTCATGGGAGGCTTGTTTGCCTTGATTATTTGAGTTATGCTCACTTCTATTGTATTCATTTTCTACTGATTTACATAATAAAATGGCTCCATGGTTTTCATACATTTTTGTACGATGTTATTCACTGTTATTTCCAGTTTTATGTTCATGTATTGCTGCATCCCCATTTTGGGATATTACAGTGGTATCAGAGCATAATCTTGGCTTAGCCTGTGGAATCTCAGCCATTATGCTATCAGAAGAATAAGAAGACAAAGAAAAATATTAGAATGATGGAGAGAATTATTTTTATCTCATCCCTTTTCAGATCTAGAAAGGACCTCAACAAGGAGGTAAAGCAAAGAAGAGAAGAGAGAAGCAGTGGGACTATGCCCTTTCCTTTTGAAAAAGAGGACAAATTGCATAGAGAGGGAGGACACTTTGATCATGAGATTCTAAGTGAATACCTTGCTGAATAAAAATCTAAACCTAGAGCCTTCAAGGAGACTCTAGCTTTACCACAGTTCATTTAGCAGGAGGAAGAAAGAAGACCTTGCAGCAAAGGGAGAATCAAGGGCAATAGGTTTCTATTCTCTACTTTTGATGGGTCATCTACAGCAAGGGCTTGGGCAAGGAGACTTGATGCATTCTTCCTACTACATCCAGTGGTAGAAAGAGAGGCTATAGAGATTGCAGTGCTACACCTTGAGGGTGAAGCAAAAAATTGGTGGTTCGACCATTTAAGTCATGCAAGGGTATCTACTTTTGCATAATTTAATCAAAGGTTGATTAAGAAATTTGATAAGGAGAAATAAGAGGAGGAGAAGCCCTCACCACCATTGATGGAGGCATGTACCAGCACTGATACAACTATGGAAGAGCAGCCATCATCATCAGTAGTTGGGGGAACCAACACATTAGAGGAAGGAACTCTTGCAGCCATACAAGATACTTCCAAATTTCACAAAGGTATGCCTAAGTTTCCATTTCCTATTGTTACTGAAAATCATATGGAGGGATGTATACCATTGCATGCTACTAATGAGGAGAAACAGAATTGCACTGAGCTGTGCAACCTTGACTTGTTCAAGGAAGGGATGAACCATCATCCTCATGTGCCTTTGTTGAGTTACACACAACACTTGAGGTTGGGGTGTGAACTTTTGGAGTATGACATGAACCTTGTCCAAAACACTCCTATACAAAACCATATGTTCATCTTTGAGTTGGAGTATGAGACAGCCAATGAACCATTGAGGAGTCTTACAACGCTATCATTAAGCAACAGTAAGGAGGTTTTTCCTCTAGCACACTTGGATCCCTATGGATTCAAGAAGGACATTTGTTGAGCTCCAAGAATGTTCTTTCTTCCACCACATTCCACTCTATTTCTTTTGTCCATTATTAATCCCAAGCTCAAATGATCAATGAAATTAGTTAAAATTTCTTTAAGAATGAATATCGTGGCTAACTTGCTATGTTTTTATGATTGTGTCATTGTAGTACTTTTTGAACAGAAACTAGCTACAGAATGCAGACATTCTGTAGCTAGTTGCCAATTCTGCAGCCATCTTCATGTTTAAGCAGGTTCCAGATGTCCTCTCAAGGGAAGCCACACATGGTCGTATTCCACGTCATGCCCTCAGCATTTGTTGCTCTCCATGAAGATCGAACGGAATTCTGTACGTGGTTATGCACGTGAGAACTCAAGCTAGGAGATAGACTCCTAATAGGACAAGGACAGTCCAGATGTCCTTTGTCATATTACGATGCCACCTTTAGAGTTCTAGTTCAATTTTAATATGGAAAGACAGTAATCCCTGTATTATCTCAAGTTCTGTTATGTAAATTTGCTATAAATATGCTCGGGAAACCGAGAGACAAAGGTTATATTTTGGTTAGATTTTATGGTTGACTGCTAGATCTTTGAAGTCCGAGAATACTCTGTTTTGAGGTGATTCCTCTTTAATGAAAGAAGCAGCATTTCCTTGAACGTGTTGAGTCGATTTTGAACTAGATTTCGTGCTACTCTGGTGGTAGAGGGCCCTTGCCTCCTGAGTGGCCTTGTTTATACAATAGATAAGTGTTTTAGTCTCACTTTTATTTCTAGTTTAAGTAGATTTCTGAAGCTTATGTTCATATTTTTTTATATTTACTATCGCAGTCAAACTTACTCTAATCAACTCTTCCAAAATATCATTATGAAGAATAAGGCACAACTGTGATAGTGTAGGTTTTAGTTGCATTTACTTTCGTTAGTTATCACAGTTAAAACTTACTCTAATAAAATTTTCCAAAATATCATTATGATGAATAAGGCATAACTGTGGTATTGTAGGTTTTAGTTGCTAGTTTACACTAAGTGGCATAGCCAATATTACTCTTACAAAGCTCTTCCAAGATATCATAACAATGAGTAAGAGGTAGTTGTGGTGTCTTAGATTTTAGTTGTATTTGCTTTCAGTCTTGTGTTTATGTTCAAATTGCACTGAATGATACAACCATACTTGTTCTCACAAACTCTTCCAAAACATCATTCATATTGAACGAGATGGACTGTAGAATTACTTAGGTTAGTTGCATGTTAACTTAGTTATAGCACTCCGGAGGTAGAATTCATGTGGTTCAGCTCTGTCATTTAATTTCCAGTTTGATAATGGCTTTTCAGTCTAACATTTTTCACTATACTTCAATTAGACTAGTGGCACTCTAGTTTAGTTTTAGCTCACTGTATTAGCATTCCAGTGCATTGCATTTTTAAATTATATTAGTTGTTAAATTCAAATACCACGGTCTTCATTATTTACAAAACTTCTTTTGTTCCAACCTCATATTAATACATAATCATTTGGACAGGAGTTGGTATCAGTCTAAGACCTAGAGTATTTTGCAACCTTTTTACCATTTCACAAATAAGCCTTTTCTCAAAGACTATTTTAAAAAGAGAAAGCTATAACTTCTGAGTAAGGCCTAGTGGTGTTAAAAATTGAGTTGCAGAACAGAATTTGAAGCTATTTTAGAATAGAAATCTTATGATGCTACAAATGTTCCTTTCCAAATATATCCCAATAGATCTTTAAACATGGATGAGATTTTGTAACATTGTAAGTTGATTGTTTGATTGTTTAGTTAGGAGAACTTTATTTACACTTAACTTTCCCATTTCTCAAGCTCTTCCAAAATATCGTTAATGAATGAATTGGACAAGTTTCAGCTCATGTTTTGATTTATTTCCTTGAAGTCATTATCAAGCTTTGTATTTGTTGTTTGTTAGCCATAGTTAGGCTTTGTTTTGTTTCAATATTTTCATTTGTCACTTTTCATCCATAATTTAGGCTTCACTTTGTTTTTAACCAATAGCTTCTCACCAGCATTTAGTTCTTTCCCTTGTGAACATAAAACCATAAAGAAAAAAAAAACCAAAAACATCATAAAAGCACTAGACACAACGTAGTGAGAAACAAATACCTAGGCACATATAGTGCACCACACTTCAGCAGTTTACCAACCCTGGTTAACAATTAATGAACTCAATTTAGGAGACTAGGTTGAGCACAAACATTTTGGCGCCGTTTCTGGGGAAGTGTAACTAGGTAGCCTTGTTTCTTAACTCTCAAAAACAATTATATGTGTAGAGAGAGAGACTCAAGGGGTAGATTCATAAGAAGTAGCAGCAGAAGCTTGATCCCTAGAACACCACTTGTTTCATCTAGGCCAAGAACCAGTACACCTCCAACTTAGACCCACAATCCATCCTTTACTAATCCTAGACTCCCAGAGGACTTAAGATCAGATATTTCATTAGAAATACCTTCCACTGAACCTGCCTTAGAAGAAGATTCAGGGGCCTCTGTTAGAGACACAAACTTTTCCACTTCCACAGAAGGATCAACTATGGTAGAAGAAGGGGGAGGAGGAGTCTTTAATGGAGAACACACATTATTTGGAGGGGGTAGAGGTAGAGGTAGAGGAGAAGGAGGTAGAGGTGCAGAAGGAGAAGGAGGTAGAGGAAGAGGTAGAAGAGATATGGGAAGCTCTTTTGGGTTTCCTATAGTAGATGAAGAAACCAATACAACCATGAAAAACATTTCACCCTCTGTCCTTCCAAACTTCTATGGACTTAAAACTGAAGATCCTGAAACCTTCCTATTTGAATTTTAAGTCCTATGTAGAACTTATGACTACTTACAAGATGCTCAAAAACTTAAACTATTTCCTTCAACATTGAAAGGAGCAGCATTGAAGTGGTTTATGAGTTTGATCAACAGTTTTATTAGGACATGGGAAGACATGAAAAAATCATTTCTAGAGAGGTATTTGGATTATTGTATGCCAATCAATCATAAGGAGGAAGTGTTTAAGATGTTACAAAAATAAGATGAAAACTTGGAAGATTTGTTGGAGAGATTTCATTACAACATCAAAAGAGAAAAAATGGAAAACTTAGATCAAGACACCTTAAAAGCTCTCTTGTTGAAAACAATTAGGGATGAATGGTTGGATATCCCTAACATGATGGGAAAAGGGGATATATCTCAGCTCACATTACCTGAAATAGCTGAGTTATGTATCAACCTTTCAAGAGGGAAATCTAAAACTGTAAAAGGTCCAAGAGATCCTGCTCTTGCAAGGGTAAGCAAGTCTGCTTCTGGGACAGTAAGTAGGGCAGAGATAGGGCATATGCTTTATGAATTCAAATCTGGCATCTTAGGGAGTCTTAGTGAACAAATAGACACTCTTAAGTTAAAAAACAAGCAAAAATCTGAATCTGATGCCCTAGCAATCTTTTGTCCCAGATGTAGAAAGAAGCATGCCTTGAGAGAATGTCCTTTGGATGCAAAAGTTGTAGAGACCTGTGTCATTTGTTCAGAAAAACATGAGACCAAGAGTTGTCCTTCACTTCCTGGTCTTAAAGCTGTCTTTCAAGAAGAAATTCCTACAAGTGCCACAAAATCTCTCAATTTTGTCTCTAGAAGGCCTTGGCAAGGACCCCAAACACAAGGATTTCATGATCAAATATATAATCAACCTCCACCAAATTGGAATTCTTGGCAGCAACCTTGGTCCCAATTTCAAAATCAATCTCAAGCTTGGGCACAAGGGGCACAAAATCCCTATGGAAGATACTCTCAATACTATCAATATCCACCATCTTATCCACTATATCCACATTTTCCTCAACAACAAAATCCTCAAAATCCACAACATCAAAATCAACCACTTCCATTACCATTTCCTCAAAAATCAAATCAGTTTCCTGCTCAACCCATACCAAACCCCAACAATAAAAATCCTCAGAATACATATATGATAGAAGGCCAATAGTTTCCAACTTATTTAATTACTCCTCTAGATCTTAGTGATGTTCAACTTAGGTCTGGAAGAATACTTGAAAAGAGGAAACCTTCTGTGATTATACAAGAACAAGACAACTCTGAGGAAGATTCTCTACGAGAAAATAAAATTCTTGAAGAAGACACATCTTTTCAGGACCCAAACATTGAAAAATCAAAACAAAAAGAACCAATAATTTCAACTCCTGTATTAGAGCAGCCATTAACATCCACTCCTACACCTCCCTTTCCAGAAAGATTACAAATTGATAGAGGTGTAGAAAAAAAAATTATGGTGCCTAATTATGATTTCCTAGATGAGCTAAGAAATGTTTGCATCAAGATTCCATTATTACAAGCCATCAAGGAAATCCCAATTTTAGCAAAGACAATAAAGGAGTTGAGCATGAAGAAAACAAGAAAAAGAATAAGAGAGACAAAGAAAATTCAACTGGCAGGAAAAATAGCAGATATCATGATGGGTAAGATTGCTATTCCAAATTATCTAGACCCAGGAAATCCAGTTGTTAAAATTCACATCAATGGAATTGAGATCCAAAACACACTCATTGATTTAGGAGCAGCAATCAATATCATGAGTAGAAAAATCATGGATAAACTGAAACTTCCTAATCTTCTCTTTACACCCACATTATTACAATTAGCAAACAGATCTGTGATCAAACCTGATGGGGTAATAGAAGACATTCCAGTGTCCCTAGATTCTTGGGAGTACCCTGTGGATTTCATGATCCTAACTCCTAAGAATAATCTAGGAGGACACCCTATTATATTAGGAAGACCTTGGTTAGCTACAGCTGATGCTTTCATTAGTTGTAGATCCGGTGATATGTACATCTATGATGGTATTTCAACTAAGAAATTCACTTTGTATCCTCCAGCAAGGACAATTACAGATTTAGATGATACTCAATGGATAGAGGATGAAGAAGACTTACAACTTCTCTTCACAATTTCAGAAATTAGTGAAGATAGTCAAATTCTGAATACTTTAGAAAACTTTGAATCCTCTTCGGAACATAAACATGACCAATTTCAAGAAGAATCCAACATTGAGTTTTTTTCATCAAGACAGATGTCTCTTCATTCTATGGATAAATTTGGCAGCTTTACAAGTGAGATATTTCTAGGCAAAACTTTAAACATAAACAAGAACCTAGAAAAATCTCAACAAGAAGAGTTAGTCAAGATATTATAGAGACATTCTTCTGCATATGCATGGGAGTACACTGATATGAAAGGGATAAGTCCTAAGACTTGCACTCATCACATCTACATAGAGGAAAATTGTAAACCAATCAGACAACCTCAAAGAAGGATGAATCCAAATCTTAGGGAGATTGTTAAAGAAGAATTGCATAAATTGTTGAATGTCAACTTTATCTATCCTATTTCAGATAGTCAGTGGGTTTCTCCTTTGGTAATTGTGCCAAATAAAAATGGTAAATGGAGGGTATGTATTGACTACCGAGAATTAAACAAAGCTACTCTTAAAGATCATTTCCCTTTACCTTTCATAGATCAGGTGTTAGATACCTTAGCTGGCAAAAAGTACTTCTCATTTCTAGATGGGTTTAGTGGTTATAATCAAATTCAAGTAGCACTTGAGGACCAAGACAAAACCACATTTACCTGTCCTTGGGGTACTTATGCTTACCGAGTATTGCCATTTGGATTATGTAATGCACCTGCAACATTTCAAAGGGTAGTATTAGGAATTTTTTCAGATCTAATACATGATTGTGTAGAGGTATATATGGATGATTTCACAGTTTATGGAAACACATTTGAAGAAGCTTTAGCAAACTTGGAAATTTTTTTAAAGAGATGTCAAGAAGCAAATCTTTCACTTAGTCATGAGAAATGTTTCATGATGTTTACTGAAGGTATTGTTTTATGGCATCATATTTCAGGGGATGGGATTAGAGTTGATGAGTCAAAAGTTGAAGTCATCTCTAACTTATCTATTCCAAGTTGTCAAAAAGATGTTAGGAGTTTTCTAGGATTTACAGGATATTATCGGAGGTTTATAGAAAAATTCACCAAGATAGCATCTCCACTCTTTAAATTTCTTACCAAAGACTGTGAATTCAAATGGAATTCTGATTGCCAGTTAGCCTTTGAGACCCTAAAAAAAAAATTTCTGAAGCACCTATTTTAAGGGGACCTAACTGGAAGTTACCTTTTCACATTTCAACAGATGCCTCAGATACAGCTCTAGGAGCAGTATTGGGACAAAAAGACCTGATTCCTTATGCCATATACTATACCAGTAAAAATTTGACTCCTGCAGAGTTAAACTATACTGTAACTGAAAAAGAGTTTTTAGCTGTTGTTCATGCCATAAACAAATTCAGACACTATATAACAGGCTATGAAACTTTTGTTCACACGGATCATTCTGCAATTAGATACTTAATGAACAAATCAATTACTAATGGCAGAGTTATAAGATGGTTATTGCTTTTACAAGAATTCAACATTACCATTCTAGATAGGCCTGGAAAACAAAACACAGTAGCTGATTTCCTATCTAGACTCCAAAACATCAAAGATGACACTCCAGTTGAAGATCAATTTCCTAATGAATATCTTTTTGCAATTTCTACTCAAACTCCTTGGTTTGCTGACATTGCTAATTATTTAGTTTCAGGAAAATTTCCTTCAATAATGAATGCAAGAGAGAAAAGAAAAATCATTTATGACAGTGAAAAATATTCATGGGTTGCTAATGAGTTGTACAAGACAGGTCCATATTTTATCATTAGGAGATGTGTTCGGGAAGATGAGATGCCTGAGATTCTCAAAGCATGTCATGATGAACCTTGTGGCGGACACTTTGCTGATAAGAGGACAGCCTATAAGATCCTTCACTTAGGATATTATTGGCCATCCCTTTTCAAAGATGCTAAAGAGTATGTCAAAAGGTGTGACAGTTGCCAAAGGGTAGGGAAACCTTCTCCTTCAGGTGAGATGCCATTGCAGCCTCAGGTACATATTGAACCTTTTGAAAAATGGGCTTTATATTTTGTAGGACCTATTAGTCCTCCATCAAGACAAAAGAAATATATATTAGTTTGCATTGATTATGTTACCAAATGGGTAGAGGCCAAGCCATTACTTTTTGCTACTGAAGCATCTGTAGTTAATTTTCTTTTTGAGGATATTTTTACTCGTTTTGGTGTCCCAAGGGATATTGTTACAGATCAAGGAGCTCAATTCACATCAAGGCTAGTGGAACAAATGATGGAGAGGTACAAAATCAGACACAGAAAATCTACTCCCTATCATCCACAAGAAAATGGTCAAGTGGAATCTACTAATAAGGTTATTGAAGGGATCCTAACAAAGACTGTCCATTTACATAGAAAAGATTGGGTAGATAGGCTTCCTGAAGCCTTATGGGCCTATAGAACTACATGGAGAAGCACAACAAACCATACTCCTTATGAACTTGTTTATGGAAAGCAAGTTTTGTTTCCCATAGAGTTCCAGATTCAAACTTTAAAAATGGCAGTTCAGCTAGGACTTGATCTATCAGAGGCACAAAAGCATAGATTGGAGCAGATTAATGAATTGGATGAGATCAGACAAGATGCAGTTCAGAAAACCAATATAGTCCAACAGCAGAGGGCTAGATGGCATGAAAAGTACATCAAGGAAAAGAAGTTCAAAGAAGGTGACTGGGCTCTCTTGTTTGATTCAAAGTTCAAGGATTTCCAAGGTAAATTTCAAACACATTGGCTTGGGCCTTATGAAATTGTGAGAATTTTTGACAATGGAGCAATAAAAATCAGGACAATAGATGAAGAAGAGGTTAATTTTCTTGTGAATGGTCATAGATTGAAGCTGTATCATAAACCACTCTCAAGAGAAGAATTTGTCAAGAAGTTCCAGGAAAACAGTGATGTGAAGTTAATGAAGAAGAATCTTTCTTCTTCATCAACTTAATTAAATTTTCTGAAGTCAGACTTATTGAAAAAAATAAAAAATAAAAAATAAAGTATAGACATGAAAACCAATCACTGATTGGCATGTTTATATAGAAAAGATGGAGTGAAAATCAGAATCTTTCTGACACTCTAACTTTTCCATTTTGTTTTTTTTACAAGCAGCTGTTACAAAATCATAAGTGCAGATCCATTTCACTTATGATCCATCTCATTTCACTTCATCTCATTCCATACTTTATTCATTTCATTCCATTCATTCATATCATATCTTATTCCATTCATTCATCCACACTTCATCCACTTCACTTCATGGTTCACTTCATTTCCATTTCAGATCTTTAAGTTTGATCTCCTTTCTGCAATTGAATAACACACAGCAGAAAATTGCAGGGTACTTTTTCACTTCATTTCATAAGTTGTGATCCATCCCACTCCATCATTCACTTCATACATATCCCATTATACCATATTTCATCATCCATCTTCACTCATTCCATACAACATTCCACTTACATTCCTTACCATTCCATTCCATGTTTCAAGTTCTCTACAGGTACATTCTGCAATCAAACAGACATTCTACAGCCAGACAGACATTCTGCAGCTACAGATCCTAAAGGCACTGACCAACAATCATTTTATTTGCAACAAAATGATCCTGCATGTCCATGAACAAGTCAAGATCAAGAAGGTTATGAAGACTCAAAAATTAATGATTTTCAGGAGAAAACAAAGCATATGAAGATCACAAGAAAATCAAAGCAAAGGCAAAGGTATGAAGTGATTATAATGACATATCATGAAAAATTTTAGTATAGTTTAGCTATGAATAATTCAAAAAGTTGTTTTGATTAATTTTATTGATCATGCCGAACAAACCTCCCGCAAAACTTTGGATAAAAATCCTTCTATTTCACCATTTCAAAACCCATATCCGATCATCATTTAAAAAAATATAAACGGTTAAAGTGCTGAAGTGATTGGATTAATCACGTCACTAAGCATTTAATGATGATTTTTGAAATATCTCCGCGGTCTTTTCACTCATTGATTCATTTTCTTCACCTCACCTCATTAATTCATTCCGTAACCATTCCATATCACTCCTTCCCGCAACCGACTCTTAACCATTTCATTCTGTAAAACAGAGGTATCTCTGTAACAACCATTGTCACCATGAAACAGAGGAAACATTTGGGGAGAAAAAACAACTTGTTAACGACCATTCTCACCGTGAGCAGAAGGATGGTGAATTGAAGATTGAAGAAGAGTTATGGGCCTCATCGTGAGAACAGAACCAGTTGGCACTAAATACTTGGAAGGCTATCCCCAAATCCGAGAAATTTTACAACAAGCAGGATGGTTGCAATTCCTTGAAAAATTCAGTGGCTTCCACAAAGAGGTTACTAAAACTTTTGCAAGATCTTTTAATGGGGCCGAGGTTGAGGTTGGAGATATTAAATTCACTGTCACAGAGGCTTTTATTGCAGAAGCAACAGGACTGCCTAGACAAGGAGAAAGGTGGTTTAAGAACAGAGAATTCCATAACGAATCATGGAAGCAGATACTCAAGTCACCAGGTATGGATGTCACTATTTTTAAAAAGGGTATCCCTAGTTCTGCATTAAAGAAAAAATGGAGAAACATGTTGCTTATCCTACAAAAATTCATCACTTGTGAAGGTAGATATGGTACTTTCTATGTTTACCATATTAGGTTGATAATGCATTTCCTAGAAGAAGAACTTAATTTGCCCTATTTCTTGCTTCAAAGTTTAAAGAAAATGGCTTCAAGTGTCCAAAAGAGAATTCAATTTCTGGAGACAACCTTATACCACCATGGTTTAGTCAAGATTTTGATTGAACATCATTTGAGCAAAATAGGGGATAATTGGGATAACTTCTTGGTGAGAAATCACTTTGAGGAACCAAAGGAACCTCCACCTGAACATGAACCTACAAAAAGAAGCAGAAGATGGAGACCCTCCAAAATTGAAATTGGTAAAACAATACAAGAAAGTAGTGAAGAAATGATCTCTGAAAAATTAGTTCAGATTAAGAAGCAGCTTAAGAAAAAGAGAATCATAAGAAGAGTTGCCAGAGAAAAAGGAGAAGGGCCATCTCAACCGAGGAGGAGCCACAGACTGAGGGGCATACTAAGGAAAAAAAAAGTCAAACAAACTGGGGTTATAAACATAGAAGATGAAGAAACACCTACTGAGGAGGATTTTGATGAAGAAGCTCCAGAAATTGATCCTGCACAGCAAGAAATTTACAACTATGTTGAAACATTGGAGAGAAAAGCTTAAGAGAGTAGAGACAGAACCCCTAGTCCTCCACCGTCTGAAATAGAAGTGTTAAGAAGAGATAGGTACAAGCTGGAAGTACTTAATAGACATATCAAGACTGAGAATGATATTCTGAGGGAGCAAGTTAAACTAAAAACTAGTATGAACTAAACCATGTCTCTACAAATGGACAAAGTGGAAAAGGCCAATGAAAAGTTGAAAAAGAGGAACAAAAAGTTAATCAGGGAACTTACCAATTTAAGGTCCAAGTTAGTCATTAGGAAGCTTAGAAGGCCTTTAACTACCAGACAAAGCAGAAGAAGAGGATTGGATTTTCTTGCAGAGGTCTCTGAGTTCATGGAATAGTTGCATGAGGACATGCAAGGATCTAAAAGTGGGGGTATGTTGAGCTCCAAGAATGTTATTTCTTCCACCATATTCCACTCCATTTCTTTTATCCATTATTAATCCCAGGCTCAAATGATCAATGAAATTAGTTAAAATTTCCTTAAGAATGAATATCATGGCTAACTTGCTATGTTTTTATGATTTTGTCATTGTAGTACTTTTTGAACTGAAACTAGCTACAAAATGCAGACATTCTATAGCTAGTTGCCAATTCTGCAGCCATCTTCATGTTTAAGCAGGTTCCAGATGTCCTCTCAGGGAAAGCCACACGTGGTCGTATTCCACGTCATGCCCTCAGCATTTATTTCTCTCCATGAAGATCGAACGGAATTCTGTACGTGGTTATGCACATGAGAACTCAAACTAGGAGATAGACTCCTAATAGGACAAGGACAGTCCAGATGTCTTTTGTCATATTACGATGCCACCTTTAGAGTTCTAGTTCGATTTTAATATGGAAAGACAGTAATCCCTGTATTATCTCAAGTTCTGTTATGTAAATTTGCTATAAATATGCTCGGGAAACCGAGAGACAAAGGTTAGATTTTGGTTAGATTTTATGGTTGACTGCTAGATCTTTGAAGTCCGAGAATACTCTGTTTTGAGGTGATTCCTCTTTAATGAAAGAAGCAGCATTTACTTGAACGCGTTGAGTCTATTTTGAACTAGATTTCGTGCTACTCTGGTGGTAGAGGGACCCTGCCTTCTGAGCGGCCTTGTTTATACAGTAGATAAGTATTTTAGTTTCGCTTTTATTTCTAGTTTAAGTAGATTTCTGAAGCTTATATTCATATTTGTTTATATTTACTATCACAGCCAAACTTACTCTAATCAACTCTTCCAAAATATCATTATGAAGAATAAGGCACAACTGTGATAGTGTAGGTTTTAGTTGCATTTACTTTCATTAGTTATCACAGTTAAAACTTACTCTAATAAACTTTTCCAAAATATCATTATGATGAATAAGGCATAACTGTGGTATTGTAGGTTTTAGTTGCTAGTTTACACTAAGTGGCATAGCCAATCTTACTCTTACAAAGCTCTTCCAAGATATCATAACAATGAGTAAGAGGTAGCTGTGGTGTCTTAGATTTTAGTTGTATTTTCTTTCAGTATTGTGTTTATGTTCAAATTGCACTGAATGATACAACCATACTTGTTCTCACAAACTCTTCCAAAACATCATTCATACTGAACGAGATGGACTGTAGAATTCCTTAGGTTAGTTGCATGCTAACTTAGTTATAGCACTCCAGAGGTAGAGTGCATGTGGTTCAGCTCTATCATTTCATTTCTAGTTTGATAATGGATTTTCAGTCTAACATTGTTCATTGTACTTCAAATAGATTAGTGGCACTCTAGTTTAGTTTTAGCTCATTGTATTAGTATTCCAGTCTAGTTGTCATCCATTGCATTTTTAAATTATATTAGTTGTTAAATTCAAATACTGCGAACTTCATTATCTACAAAACTTCTTTTGTTCCAACCTCATATTAATACATAATCATTTGGACAGGAGTTGGTATCAGTCTAAGACCTAGAGTATTTTGCAACCTTTTTACCATTTCACAAACAAGCCTTTTCTCAAAGACTATTTTAAAAAGAGAAAGCTATAACTTCTGAGTAAGGCCTAGTGGTGTTAAATTGAGTTGCAGAAAAAAATTTGAAGCTAGTTTAGAATAGAAATATTATGATGCTACAAATGTTCTTTTCCAAATATATCCCAATAGATCTTTAAACATGGATGAGATGTTGTAACATTTTAAGTTGATTGTTTGATTGTTTAGTTAGGAGAACTTCATTTACACTTAACTTGCCCATTTCTCAAGCTCTTCCAAAATATCGTTAATGAATGAATTGGACAAGTTTAAGCTCATGTTGTGATTTATTTCCTTGAAGTCATTATCAAGCTTTGTATTTGTTGTTTGTTAGCCATAGTTAGGCTTTGTTTTGTTTCAGTATTTGCATTTGTCATTTGCCATCCATAATTTAGGCTTCACTCTATTTTTAACCAATAGCTTCTTCTCACCAGAATTTAGTTCTTTCCCTTGTGAACATAAAACCATAAAGAAAAAAACCAAAAACATCATAAAAGCACTAGACACAACGTAGTGAGAAACAAATACCTAGGCACATATAGTGCACCACACTTCAGTAGTTTACCAACCCTGGTTGACAATTAATGAACTCAGCACTTAGGAGACTAGGTTGAGCACAAACACACCCCTTTGCTAGCAAATCTCCACTCCATCGTTGATCTACCTCCCCCCCAAGATCCAACGACCCACAAAGCTCGTTCTTCCCTTGCCGTAAAAAACCCATTTTCAACGCGAAAATGGTGGTTTTGTTGGACACGCATCACCCGCATCCGTATTGTGTTCCCCTACGGAAAACCATTTACCGCCCATCCCTCGTGCAAATACCACTCCGGTTTTCTGCAACCATTTTTCACCACTTGCCAACATAATCCAATTTAAACCATGGTTTTTCCTTCCCCATGCATTTTCCCACCTTCGTCGCTGCATTCTTCACTCCTCTGCACTACTCTGACATCCATCCCGAAGCCTCTGAAGCAGTTAAAACCAAATAACATAAGTTTTTTTTAAGTATTTGTTGTTTTTTACAGGTTTAATGGCGGTAATGATAAAATCCATTTCACAGTCAAAGAAGGTGACAAAGGACTGAGGATGACGATCCTCAAGGCATAATCATGCAGAAAAAGGATCCACAGGGTTAAAATTCCAGGTCTAATCGATGTAACATGAACATCATTTAAACAATCAAAACCCTTCAGCGCAGCAAAAAGAAAGCCACCTGTACAGCCAACAATGAAGACAGAGATAAAAGGTTAAAGTCAGAAGCCCGAAGATTAAAGCTTAAAGACACAGTTTGAAGAATAAAGATGATCAAAGGAGACGTAAAGCCAAATCAGAGGCCTAATCAGTGTTTAAAGCATCAAAGACAGACAGATCAACAAAAGACTGCCTCTAAATGCTACATCAGTGAGGAAATTAATCCTCAGAAAGACTAAAAGTGCCACCTACTGGCCTATTTACTCAAAAAGGCATATAAATTTAAATGCACAGTCAGAGATATTTCCAAACGACAGCTTGGAAGTTATTGCCAGCCTACCAAAGAACCTCAAAAGTCAACAAAAGTGAATGAAGTTGATGAAACTTAATGTAAAAATAAATTATCAAAGTTAAAAACTTAGATATCTTCTCCCTTAGGCCTCCCAAAGGCCGAGAAGCATTTACTCTGTATTAATTGAATAATCAGATCTTCCTTTCATTCCACCTCCTCAATTACCTATATATATCATATGAGGAGCCTAGTATTATTGTTGGTTGCTGGCATTAGAACTCTTTGCAGTTGTACATAGCCTGGCTGGAAATTAAGAAGAAATTGAAGTTTTGGAAGATTGATGATGTTTTGACATGTTTTGTTAATGAGAAGGCTCTATCATTGGATCCCTGAGCCTGGATGTTGGTGATGTATTCTAATTTTTTAATGTTTTTCCTGTTTTCCATTTTATTTCATCATTTCTTGCTTGCAGTAGAGTAAAAAGCTTAGGATAAGAAATGTCTCCTAGAAGCACCTTAGGACTGTTTACTCTTCACTGCCTTTATGTTTTAATATTCTGGAGGTTTTATTGAGTAGTTTAACTTCTTTTCAACCCTTAAGCTTGTTTATTTCAGAAATAGTTCAAACAATTGTTTTCAAGAATGATTTATGGTTTTCCCTGCTTACTTGGTGTCACTTGAAAACTGTTTCTGAAGTCTCCCTTTAAAGTACTATTGTTTATATTTTTCTAGAGAGGTATGTTTTTTTATCATACCCTTTGTTCTTGCTGAGATAATTGTTTTGGAGGTCTTTATAATTGCAATCTTAGATGTCTAGGAGTTCCCTCTTCTATGAATGCAGTTATTTGTGAAACTTTTATTTTTTCTTATCCTTGAATATGAAATATTTGGATGAAATAGAGTGTTCCTCGACTCCTAGATTTCATTTGAAAATATTTTCTTGAAATTGTTATTTGCTGAAGTGTGGTTTCTAGAATTTATGGTTAGCCCTGTCTATGGAATGCCTCTTCATGTTCTGATAATGTTTTCAGTCCCTTTTTTGAGAGGTACATATAATTAAGGATTCTTAATTTCCCTTAGTTATACTTCTCCTTCTAAATCCTTAATCCCCATTTCATTTCATCCACCAAACCCAAGATCCATTGGCCAAGTTAGATTTTCCCTTTGATATCCCATAACCATTTATTGAGTTTGTTATAACTTCTTCTTGACTCCATTGCCCAATGGCTTTGATATTTCCCCTTTATATCTATGTTTCCTAGATCATTCATGTCCAATCAACCAAACCCAAACAAACAAACTTGTACTTAATAATTAGCCTAAAATAAACCCTTTACAAGAAAACAAGTCATATCCTTGCAAACAATTGAGAGATCCGTCTCTGAGACTAGGAGGGCTAGATCCTAGAGCTCTAAAGCTTGGTTTATATGTTTCCTTGTCATTTGGTTTTCCAATCTGCCAAATCACAGGACTCCAACATCTTGGTGATCACGGTGGGACTCTGAGTTCATAGTTGCCTAGCAAGCTCTTGTAGACTCACTTAGTCCATCAATAACCATAGAAACATAGAAAAACCCAAAAACAATTCAGATTGGTTTCATAATAAACATTAGTGGTGGACCATAGAATATTTTACCTCCAAAAGAGCTAAAAATTTCCACATGGCAACTCCACTGGCCTCCAGTAGGCCTATTACTTAACTGGTCCTTGTAAAATCCATTGGGAATGCATTGATCAAACCCAATCATACTGTTGGTGGACAAAAAAGTTCAAATCTTCCACCTGGAAACTCCACAATTCTCAAAATACCTAATGACTCCACTGGTAGAAGACTCTGAACTAGTTGAATAGATACAATGACCTCTTTTCTTATTTACAAACATGATTCCAAGGATACAACGAAGATATGCCCCAATGAGTAGAGATCATATCCCTGGGTTCCCACATAAGATGCCCCAGGTGAATTGGGATGAAAACCTGCCTGTTTTTTTAAGGTGAAGAGTTTGATGACCCTTTGTTACATCTCATTAAATTTCATATACATGTGTGGAGGTTAAAGGTGGAATGGCATGAAGACTACCTTATGAAAATGTTTATGTTGACATTAGAAGGAAAAGAAAGGGAATTGTATGAATGGTTGAGGAATAGTAGTTTGTTTTCTCTAAGAGACCTCCACATAATATTTTATGATCGTTATAAGGAAAAATCCCCATATCTATCATTGGATGCAAGTTGTTGTAATCAATCCAAGGGCATCATAGAATACCTTGTAGGCATTTATGATGATTTGGAAAATTGGCAGCCTAAATATCTCATAGCAGCCATCCATGAATTTCATACCCAAGACAACTATCATAAAAACCTAGATGAATTAGTTGAGGAAGAAATTAATCAGGAAACAAAACAAAATCCTCAGGATCCAACTGAAAACATAACTAATAAATATTCATCACCCCTTTTAACTGAGGCTCAAGAAGACATCCAGCCTCAAATTCAGTCTCCACAAGAGATAGAGAACCGATGTACTTCTGCTCAAAGAAACACATAAACATCCCCTCTTTTGACATAAGAATAAATCGATTAGATTATCAATAAACAACCAGCCTCTGAAACATTTTATAAAAAAAACCCTCTTTCGCATTCACCTAATGAACTTTGCTGTAAAAATTTAGAAATTTCTCTTGTAGACTAGAATAAAGAAAGACCTGCTGATAATCCAGTATGTCTAATTGGTGACATTACTTAAATTAATGATTTTCCTAATTTTGATCTGTCTGATGATGAGGTTCTCCAAATAGAAGTTGATCTTGTAGGACCTTCATTAATATATTCATGGGAGGAATATCAGTTCCACCAACTCTGAGAAAGTAATGATCCAAAACAGGCTATATATGATACTAATGAAGAAAACTTTAAAAATGCAGAAGAGGGAAAAGAATTGTTGAATCTTTGTTCTGCTTCATTACAACTCATCAGTAATAGCTTTCATGTGATTGGGAATCAACAGCCTTTCACCTCAAAGGTTGAGGAGGAAAACAATGAAGAACTTCTTAAGCCGATTGAAATTAAAGAACCTTCTCCTAAAAGGGTTGAGGTAATCAAAGAGACCCCTACTCAAGAATATAATGACCTCTTCACAGATTTCAGTCCACTAAATCAAAACATACCATGATTGCAAGAGGACAACACTGCAATATATGATGAGTCATCTAGTTCAGATGATAATGAAGATGAGGAAGAAATTATTTCTCAAAAGAATCTTAACCTTGACCCAGTGGAAGAAGAAATAATCCTGGTTGAAACTTACCTATCAAATACTCCCAGCCAGGTATTATTTCAAGACCCATTTTCTCATTTTTTGAAGACATTTGAAGAGGAAATAAATGTTGTTAAGAGCAGTTTATTTCCAAGTGTAAGAAATTGTTTTAGCCCGGTTGCTAAGAAACAAGTGAGATGGGAGTGGCCCTTTTTTTTTTCCAGCATGTTCAAGGAGATGAGAAAATACCAATCATGGAATCATCTGATTGATTGGATGTATTGGAAAAGAGAGTTCATCACCTAAAATTATAAATTTTCCAAGTTAGATTAGGTTATATAAGAAAGAAAATCAGCTCAGCCTTTGAGCATCTTTTTAGTCTTAGAATGTTTTGAAAAAATGAAAATACAAAAAACAATAGAAGAAGAGAAAAGAGGGCAGATTAGTAAAACAAGAAAGGTATAGCCCCATACCCAAAAAGAAAATTTTATGAAAGTGTGCAAATCTAAATGCTACTGTTGATCCAAAATGATATCTTGTTCAGCTATCTAGCCTAATCATGGCTGAACATGCTTTTAGTTTATGTTGATAAGTTAGTAGAAACTTTGATTGATAAAACATTATTTCAAACTTAACTTATTCAAAGAAAAATAGATTAGGATAGAAAAGAATGGTCCAAAAAAACTCAAAATTTGAACCAAGAAAGGGAAAAAGATAGCTCTAAACTGATCAAAATCTGAGTCATAAGAAGAAAGAAGGACATTCATAGTTTTCAGATCGTAAGCCTTCACAAATTTTGTTTTAAATTTCTACAAATAAAGTCTATGTGCAGCTTGTACATACAGCCATAGACACCATAGAAAATCAGACAGTTTAATCTCAGTTTGACTGTGTTTTAAATTTCTATTTTAGAATATAGAGAATAAGATCTGTCAGATAGCTTAATCCTGACAGATGGTAGCTTAGGTAGAGAATTTATGAGTTCAATTGTTTAATATAAACTCATGGAATAAATAAGGGTAGAAATAGATTAGTTTTCTTGCTTTCAATAAAAGAATAAAATGTTGATGTCAAAGGTTTGCAAGTCTAAGTGCACCTCAGGAAGAAAAAATGTTAGGAAGTAGGTTGTGCAGGTAGAATGTTTGGGAAAAATTTATTTTACTGATACACAATACTGATCATCTTTTTAAGCAGCAAGATCGAAGAAGAAAAGGTTGTCAAAATGCAAAGGAACTGGTCTACTTTCCAGAGATTTAGCTCTGAGATTCTTGACACCTCCAAGGAGCTGCCATCCCCAAGTGGAGCCACAATTAGCCATCAATAAAAAAAATTCATAACTGATGATGGCTAAAACAAATATTTAGTCTTCAAGAAACAAATTTCATGCAAAAATTTGTGACTTCTTGAAGCCTCTCTGTGTTCTTTATCCTTAAAAAATCCATTCCATTAAAAAATTCGCTCAAAGCTTCAAAAATAACCCTGCTGGTTCAAAAGAAAACTGTTCCTAACCCCTCATTTCATTCATTTTTTCCTTCACCACAAGTTTTCTTTCCCCCCCTTAAAAGGCCCATTTTTCCTTTTATCTTGTCGTCCATTTCCTAAAAAATTCCCCTTAAACCTTGTAAATCCATTTTACAAATTTTAAAACCCCTTTTTTTTCTTCTATCAGAACCTCTAAAAAGCTAAAAACCCCACTTTTTGGCATTTTTTTCTGACTTTTTCATAAAAAAGGCCTTAAGCGCTTTTTGGCTTAGGCCATAACCTCTTTTCTGCCGTAAAAATATGCCTTACAACTAAGTTCTAAGCCCATCGGCCATCACACATCAGCATTCCTCGTTTCCACTCCCCAAACTTCTTTTTCCCCCGCCGATGCGATTTCCCGGTTTAAAATCTCCACCGTTGATCTTATTTTCGATTCGACGGTCTTCATCGCGTTGCGCCATCACATCAGCCATCGCCATCGGCGATCCCACTTCCTTTTCTCCCAGACCCCTACTCTTTCGATATGCCAATTCGCCGATAAAATCTAGACTGTTGATATTCCTCAGATCTGATAGCTACAACTCCATCGCATCGGTGCATTCCCCTTTTCCCTTCCTCTTTTGGTTTCCTGCTGATCAAATCTGGACCATTAAGCTTCCTCAGATCTGATGATCTGCGCTGCATCGCACTTCAGCATTTTCCTTGGCAATCCTTTTCGTTCTCCACCGATGGTCCCGTACTGATAAGATCTCCACCATCGATCCAGATCTCGATCGGACGACCCTCCATCCATCGCACTTCATCACATCGATGCTCCCGCATCGCAAATCCAAAAACCTTGTTCCTGAACCCTCTTCTCCTCAAATCTCCAATTCCCCGATACAATCACAACTGTTGATCCTACTGATCCAACGGTTCCCACTAATCCCTTCCGCCACTCTTATAAACCCCTTTTCCCATGTAAAATCCCCCTCTTCTAAAGTAAAAACATTTCTGCCCTTTGTATAAAAGTGGGCCCTCCCTCTCTCATATTTATTCCCCCTCTGAATCAATCTAAACCATAGATCTTATAGATCCAATGGTGATCATCACCCCTCCCATTACTCATCATCTTGACAATATTTTATCCTTCCACCCCTTCGCTAGCAAATCTCCACCGTTGATCTACCTCCCCCCCCTAGATCCAATGGCCCATAAGCGTTTTCACGCCCGTTCTTCCCTTGCCGTCCAAAACCCATTTTCAATGAAAAAATGGTGGTTTTTGTTGGACACGTGTCACCCAGAGACCTGTATCACATTCCCTCAGGGCAAAACCATTTACCGCCCATCCCTCGTGTGAATACCACTCCAATTTTCTGCAAAACTACTTTTCACCACTTCGCATCATAATCCAATTTAAAAACAATATTTTCCTTCCCCCATGGATTTTTCCAACTCCACTACATTCTTCACTCCTTTGCACTGCTCCGACATCCATCCCGAAGCCTTTGAAGCAATTAAAACCATATAACGCAGGTTTTTTTTAATTATTTATTGTTTGCTGCAGGTTTAATGGCGATAATCATAAAATCCATTTCACAGTCAAAGAAAGTGAAAAATGAATGAGGTTGACGATCCTTAGGGCATAATCACGCAAAAAAGGGATCCACCTGGTTAAAATTCCAGGTCTAATCCATATATCATGAACATTGGTTAAATAGTCAAAACCCTCCAGCGCAGAAAAAAGAAAGCCACCTGTACAGCCAATAATGAAGATAGAGATAAAAGGTTAAAGTCAGAAGCCCAAATATCAAAAGACTTAATCTAAAGATTAAAGGTTAAAGACACAGTTTGAAGAATAAATATGATCAAAGGAGGCCTAAATCCAAATCAAAGGCCTAATCAGTGTTTAAAGCATCAAAGATAGACAGATCGGAAAAAGATTGCCTTTAAATGCTACATCAATGAGGCAACTAATCTCGAGAAAGACTAAAAGTGCCACCTACATGCCTATTTACTCAAAAAGGCATACAAAATTAAATGCATAGTCAGAGATATTTCCAAAAGACAGCTTGGAAGTTATTTCTAGCCTACCCAAAAGCCTCAAAAGTCAACAAAAGTGACTAAAGTTGATGAAACTTAATGTAAAAATCAATTAGCAGAGTTAAAACCTTAGATATCTTCTCCCTTAGACCTCCCAAAGGCCGAGAAGCATTTACTCTGTAATAATTGAATAATCAGATCTTCCTTTCACTCCACCTCCTCAATTACCTATATATATCATATGAGGAGCCTAGTATTATTGTTGGTTGCTGGCATTCGAACTCTTTGTAGTTGTACGTAGTCTGGCTAGACATTAAGAAGAAATTGAAGTTTTGGAAGATTGATGATGTTTTGACATGTTTTTTGTTAATGAGAAGGCTCTATCATTGGATCCCTGAGCCTGGCTGTTGGGGATGTATTCTAATCTATTAATGTTTTCCTATTTTCCATTTTGTTTCATCATTTCTTGCTTGCAATAGAGTAAAAAGCTTAGGCTAAGAAATGTCTCCTAGAAGCACCTTAGGCATGTTTACTCTTCACTGCCTTTATGTTTTCATCTGCTGGAGGTTTTATTGAGTAGTTTAACTACTTTTCAACCCTTAAGCTTGTTTATTTCAGAAATAGTTCAAACAATTATTTTCAAGAAATATTTATGGTTTTCCCTGCTTACTTACTACCACTTGAAAACTGTTTCTGAAGTCTCTCTTTAAAGTACCATTGTTTACAGTTTTCCAGATGGTCTGTTTTGATCATACCCTTTGTTCTTGCTGAGGTAATTGTTTTGAAGGTCTTTATAATTGATTCTTAGATGTCTAGGAGTTCCCTCTTCTATGAATGCAGTTATTTGTGAAACTTTTATGTTTTCTTATCCTTGAATATGAAATATTTGGATGAAATAGAGCATTCCTCAACTCCTCGATTTCATTTGAAAAGTTTATCTTGGAATTGTTATTTTCCGAAGTGTGGTTTCTAGAATTTATGGTTAGCCCTGTCTATGGAGTGACTCTTCATGTTCTGATAATATTTTAAGTCCCTTTTTTGAGAGGTACATATAATTAAGGATTTTTAATTACCTTTAGTTCTACTTCTCCTTCTAAATCCTTAATTTCCATTTGATTTCATCCACCAAACCCAAGATCCACTGGCCAAGTTAGATTTTCTCTTTGATATCCCATGTCCATTGATTGAGTTTCTTATAACTTCTTCTTGACTCCATTGCCCAATGGCTCTGATATTTCCCCTTTCTATCTATGTTTCCTAGATCTTTCATGTCCAATCAACCAAACCCAAACAAACAAACTTGTACTTAATAACTAGCCTAAAATAAACCCTTTATAAGAAAACAAGTCATATCCTTGCAAACAATTGAGAGATCCCTCTCTGAGACTAGGAGGGCTAGATCTTAGAGCTCTAAATCTTGGTTTATATGTTGCCTTGTCATTTGGTTTTCCAATCTACCAAATCATAGGACTCCAACATATCCCATTGGCAAGAGATTATTGGATCATTAGAGCACCATTTTGAGATCTTGGCATGTGGCCAACTATGTTCTAAACCCTACAGCGCAATTTTACTTCTCGATCTGTGTTTTTCCCATAGGTGTTGTTGCAGGGCCTTTTGGCTTACCATCTGGAGAGTTGGTTTTCAAGTGTTGGTGATCTGCCCTTCACTTTGGAGATCCATTGGAGGGATCATTATCTTGTTTCATATCAGATCAAATCCAATTCTAGATCTGAATATTTCTGCAGATCTGCAGTCTAAAAACTCAGATCTCCAAGTTGTACGTGGTGTAATGTCAAAAACCCCAAGGGGATTCTGAAGAAGAGCCAATATAGTGTATGGATCTATCATAGATCTTATTTTTCATGCATTTGTTTTCTCTAGATATTAAGTGTAATCAACAGTTTTTTGCAGCTAATAAAATAACACTGTCAAGCTCTTTTCAGTCTTAATACATGGTTGCAACACCTCTTTTTTAGGGTTTTCTTCTATTGGAGACTTCTATTTCCTATTGTACATCATATGGGCCTCATTGTACATCTAATTTTCTGTTGTAAATGTTAAATAAGAGTCTCCATATTGGCTTCTTACTCTTACTTTGACGATCTACATTATGTTTCATGCATATATGTCTTGTATTGCTGCATTCCCCATTTGGGAATATTATAGTGGTATCAGAGAATCATCTTGGCACAGCTTGTGATTCCTAAGAAGCCAATATATCTTCTGAAGATGAAGAACCTCTTATTGACAAAGAGAAGAGGTATCTAAAGAGAAGACAAAAGAAGAAATTTGGTTACACCAATGACAATGAAGACGAGGGTAAAGCCTTTGTATATAGAAGTGAATAAGAAGAAAAGGATTTTCCTAAGATCCTTTTAAGAGCCATGCAAGATCTTGCTAGTGAGATAAAAGAGATGAGATTGGATAGAATCAAAGGATCCCCTAAAGGATTTCATCTTGGAGAAATCCCTGGCATGTCTCACCACTGGAATGATCAACCACTACATCAGCCACAAGTTTCCCAACACTCTACCTGCCTACCTTTTTGGTTGTGGTAAATGAAGGGCTTCAAGATCAAGAATCCCTTGAAGACTATTTTGAAGAATATGAGTCTCAAAATCAAAGATTCAAATATCACTTGAGTATTCAGGATTTTTTTCACCTCAAGGACAAAAGAAGACTAGGGCATCATCATAGAGGTGGTGGATTCATTCATAATCATGATCGACATCACTCTATGGGCATATTATTTTTACCCAACTTTGATGGGTCATAAAAGTGTTCCGCCAAAGCATGGGTAGAAAAACTTGACATCTACTTTCAGTTGAACAAGGTTCTAGAGATGGAGACTATCATGATTGTAGCGCTGCACTTTGAAGATGAAGCACATGATTGGTGGTTCCATGGCTTGTCTACATTGGGTAATTTCAATGTGAATACTTATTCAGAGTTCCCTAGAAGGCTGGTAGAAAGATTTGATTGAAGAGATCCAGAGGCACCATTCATGAGCCTTGGAAAGTTGAAATAATCAGGTAATACAAGATCTTACATTTCTGAATTTTTAAGATTATCTGTTATGGTTCCTTATTTGTCTGCAACAAGAAAGGTGTACATGTTCATTGATAGATTAGATGAACCTCTTCATGGGTTTCTTAAGTCTACCAAGACCACTACCCCATGTGATGCTATTGAAAGGGCTAGAGACCTTCAAGATGCCTTGCCAAAATAAAAGGCAAGCTTTCAGCATAAGCCCTCTTTTCCTTCAAAGGGCAAGGAAGAAAAATTTGCTCCTTCCAAGGAGAGCTCATACAAGAAGCCTCTTAATTAAGAAGTAAGGAGAGATCTAAGAAAAAGGAAGCTATACTTCACTTGCCAAGAATCATGGGCACCTGGACATAGATGTCCTGCTAGAAAAGCACATTACATAAAGGTCTTCTTAGATGTTGAGGAGGAAGAATAATATGAACCAAGAAGATGTCACAGCACTGACACTGGAGGAGGAGAGATAAAACCATCAGGAGAGGGGATGGAGAATTTGTTCCTATTGGAGGGGCTCTTACGTATTTGAAAGGAGTACGTAAGTACATAACCTTAAGAGTTCAAGGTTCCATCTTGAATCAAAGGGTCTCTGTTATGATTGACAGTGGGGAAACCCACAATTTCATTGATGTCCATCTAGTGCAAAGGAGGGCAATACCCACTAATACTTTTGAGGGATTCTCTGTTTTGGTCCCAGGAGATATAAAAATACAATGCATGCATTATGTCCCATCAGTTTAAGTCACCATGGGAAATTATACTTTGGTTGATCACTTCTTTGTGGTTGACATACTTGACACCAATGTGATTTTGGGTGTTCAATGGTTGATTACATTGGGGAAAGTCACCACTGATTGGGAGGCTTTGAAAATGGAATGGGTGGACAAGAAGAGTGGTGAAACTAAAATTATCAAAGGCATGCATACATACCCCTCACATACCACTTCCACACAAATATCAGAGATGGATTTGTGCAGTGGAAGCAAAGGCATTACACTGCCATCTATCATTTTTATGAGGTTGCTGCATGGGACACTCTTATCTATTGGAAAGCCACCTGGGAGGCCACCTAATTCAGTTTTTGTGGGAGATCTCTCACCACATGATGCTCCAAATTCAGATGCAAGAGGGATGGGAGCATTGGAATAAAATAATAGAGCATTGGGAGGCTTGGGTAGCCTCAAGGAGGAGGGAGATATTCTTCCCTTATCATCATCTCCCACTCTCATTTCTGATTCTGCATTTTGGGAGGAGAAGAATGGAAGGAATGGCCTTCCAACATATACCTTTGGCATGGGAGATGTCAAGGAGGAGAGCAACAACATGATGGAAATTTTTGTTGATACATCATCAGTGCTATCATTGTTGGGAAATTTAGATCCATATTGGGAATCCCAACTGTTGGTGGATTATTCCAAGGATCTTCACACTTGTATGATAGTTGATGACCAGCTTCATGAATAGGGATATCTAGTCCATGAAGGATTCATCTATCATCATGGTAGGATCTTATTGTCTAAAGCCTCCAAGCTCAAGGAGAAGTTGCTACAAAGGGCCTACAAAGAGTTATGTTTCAGCCTCACCTATTCCACGAAGATCTACAACATCATCATGATAAGATTTGAATGGGAAGGCTTTGGAGGAGAACTACCTCAGAATTTTCAAGAATGCATGAACCATGTGGGGTTGGGACAACAATATGACTCTATGAAAGAGTTGTTTCAGCGATCTCTTCCTTCTTTTGAGAGAGGAAATAGATCTATGCACCACTCCATTTGTATGAGGAGGATTGTTGGTGAAGAGCATGCTCATGTAAAACATGTTTATCTTATGATTGTATACATTCTTTCACCATGTTTATGCAGGCCATGAATCCCAAGAGGAGTATTGTATCTTGTAAACTATATGGCCAACTTTGGACCACACAAATTTCTGAATTTTTCCACTCCCTTGGTGGACAACGAGAGATTTTTCATCATGATGGGTGCTTTCCAAAGGCACCAAATATATCTCACACTTTCAGCCATAGTGAGATAACATGGGCAGCAAGTAAGTGGTGGGAAAACCACTTACCACATCTAAATCTGATGCAAGAAGGAGATGCACTACACTGGTTCCACATGTGGGACTATGACCCACCCCCATATGGACAAATTTCTGTTTATATGTTTGTTTTTTTATCCCATACATTGATGACATACTTGTACTTTTTATGGGATTGTATGGAGGGAGGATGGGAGGTATGCATGTACCTTATGGGATGGAGACTCTCTATGTGTCTTATGCTACATGTTTTAGGGAGAGAATTGCGCCAGCGATGTTTGTTCATTTGAGATATTGTCTCCTTATGGGATGGACTATTTACATCTCATGAGAACCTTGGAGGAGAAATTCATGGAGGGATGGATTGGTGAACACTTAGCTGATGGAGGAAGCTTATTTCATGATGGTGTCACCAATGGAGGAGGAGAAGAGTTGCAACACTCACCTTATCAATTGCTTGAGGACAAGCAACATTTTGGAGGGGAGGACTGTAATATTCCCAATTAGCCCTAAGCTAACGGGAATATTTATTTTTGTTTTACTTTTTTGTTTCAAGAATAAAAATGTAAAGGAGGTTCATAAAACTCCTAAACAGTAAATAAATCAATGCCAAATGTGAAAAAGGATAAATCTTGGCTATATAAGCAAGCACCCTTAGGTGTGAAAGGGGCTGGATATTTTGACTGGGTCCACCATGACAAAATCTATAGCATTGTCTTGGAGGAGTGGCCATCAATGAGGCATAGCGCAGTTTTAGATGGAGATGACTTGTGTGAAAGAAGATATTTCATTGAAGGTGGTTTAGGGTTTACAAGCTCTTAACTTATAAAAGGAAGAGGATGGTAGCATGAAAAGGTTGTTGAATGATATTGGTTTTCTAAAATATTGTCTGTTTATACATACAACTTTCTTTGGTTGTTTAGCCTAGATTGAAAATTTTGTTTAGCATTGGGTGTTCCTGATCGGGAATCCCACCTCTACCCACTGAGTGGCTCTTGAGAGAGTCTTGTATTTCATATTCCACTATCTGGCTTGAGG